>ML681996.1:43329564-43461401 GCA_007922195.1 Podocnemis expansa | reverse complement strand
GCGCGCGCGCGCGGGGAGCGGTTGGGAGCGGCGCCGGAGCCGTTTGCGAGCGCGGCGCGCGCCCGGCGGCGCGTGCGGGCGGCTCCGTCCTGCGGGGGGATTTGAAACAGCCGCTCCAGGGGCCGCGCGGCGGCGGCGGCCAATCAGCGGCGGGGATTTTTCGCGCTGGTTCTGGCCGGAGGAGGGGGCGGGGCCGGCGCGCAGGATCCCTGGAGCCGCCGTTGCCGTTGCCGCCGCCGCGTCTCCTCAGCCGCCGCCGCCGCCGCCGCCGCCGTTCGCGGGCCTCGCGCCGCCGCCTCTCTCGTCGCTCGGCTCCGGTGCGGGAGGATGCGCCAGAGCACAGGTCAGCGGGCCCGGCCGGCTGCGGCGCGGTGCAGCGGGGGGAGGCCGGGCGCGCTCCCGCAGGCCGCGGCGGGAGGCGACCGGGCTGGCGGGGATGCTCCGAGCGGGCCCCGGCGCTGAGGGGGCTCCCCCGCCGCCGCTGGAGCCTCCCTCGGCAGCTTCACCCGCAGCGGAGGAGCCGCGCCGGGCTGGGATGCGGCGTGGAAATCAGTGCTGCCGTGAGGGGGGGGAAAAAAAATCAATCGCCTCAGGGAGGCTTTAAAACCCCCCGCCTCACGGCGGGGTGAGGAGAGCCGCCCCGCGTGTGCGGCGGCCGAGCCCATGGCTGCGGGAGGGCGAGCGAGCGGCTGTGGGAATGGATGGAGGGGGAAGCCATGTTTGATTTATTCCTCCACCACAGGCCGGGGGGATGGATGATCCCTCGCCTGGCACCCCGCGCCCGACCCGCGTGGGAGGCCACGGGGATCCTGGCCAGAGGGGAGGAAACCAGAGCTGCAGCCTGCCGGGCTCATTTCCTTCCCCGAGCGGGGGAGAGCGAAAGGCTAGCCCTCCGGGCATCGGGATTGATCTCTGGGCGTGAAAAGGGAGGAGGATTTGTGCCTTTCCCGTCGCCTCAGCCGGGTGGGTTGTCGCGGAGGGGGGAGGGAGCTGAGCACGCTTCTTCAGTGGCTCCCGATGTGGCCCTTGCTAAAAGGAAGGGGCGAGCCCTAGGCAAAGTCTGGGAGTGTGTGCAAACAGATTGCCGGGAAAAGGGCCGCTTCCTAACAGAGCGCTCAGGGAACGTGCCATCAGTGAGTTTCCCCCATCTTGGAAGCGTCTGACAAAATGGGGTTTTCTCCCACAGAAGCTCATGCGAAAAACTGGGAGTCTTTTAAGTGCCACAGGACTCCTTGCTTTTTTTTTTTTTTTTGCTGACTAGGCTAACAGGGCTGCCCCTTTGGAACCCGGCAGGTATAAACCATGGGCTTGCCTTGAATGTTTCCAAAGGGATAGCCGTGTCAGTCTAGTCCAGCCAAAAACAAACAAGGAGTCATGTGGCACTTTAAGACTAACAGATTTATTTTTCGCATGAGCTTTCGTGGGAGAAGCGACGAAGGGGGATTTTCTCCCACGAAAGCTCATGCGAAAAATAAATCCGTCGGTCTAGTCCGGCGAAAAAACCAAGGAGTTGTGTGGCACTTTAAGACTAACGGATTTATTTTTCTCATGAGCTTTTGTGGGAGAAAATCCTCCTTCGGCATCCCACTTTGTCGCTTCTCCAGTGAAAGCTCATGCGAAAAATGAATCCATTAGTCTTAAAGTGCATACGACTCCTTGGTATTTTTGCTGGGCTAGACTAACAGATTTATTTTTCGCATGAGCTTTCGTGCGAGAAAATCCCCCTTCGGCATCCCACTTCGTCGCTTCTCCCACGAAAGCTCATGCGAAAAATAAATTTGTTAGTCTTAAAGTGCCACATGATTCCTTTTTTTCCTTGAATGTTCTCCTTATTGCTTTTCGCGTAAGAACTGGCTTATGATTCTTAAATTTGAGATTGAATGCTGCCTGCCCTGGATAAGCAGGGTCTCTTCTGAATGGAAAGCTGACTCTTTTCAGGCATAAAACAGCAGCACCACGATGTAAGTTACCTATGAAGCACTAGTGCAGATTTTGTGGTATCAGCTTGCTGGTAGTTCATGCATCAGTGCTGTGCTTAGTAAAGGCCCATGAAGTATGGGAAATATTACTCAATCTGATTGCATATGTTTCTTCTTCTCCAATATCTAAATACTATCGCAGTGGAATCTTTATAAACTAATTATTGAAACTTATTTATTATGGTAGTGCCTCAGAAACAGAACAAATGTACCTGAGAAAACTCTCCAGTATCATTTAATGAAATGATATGACCTATTGGATATGTTTAGTGAATAAGACTTCTGTTCAATAGTACCAGTCAGGGCTCAAATGCATATTAAAACCTGAAGTGTGACTTACGTTGTGAGTATGTAGCTCGTATTTGTTGAGAATTTCTTTTGGATTTGTGCCAGCATAGGGCCATAAGGAGTATTGATGAATTTTTTTAGGTAATATTAATTGATAAATAAATAAATCTTCACACATTCAGGTAGACAAATTATGTCCTGCTAAGGATATGGGAATAACCATTAACTGCCACAAATACCCTTGTTTGAAAATGTGAGGTTATTGCTGGGCCAATGAAACGAAGATTTAGCCAATCCTTAATTAAATGAAAATGCTGAAAAGGAGTCTTTTTTACAGTATTTCAAGTAATTGGAGTGTAGGGGAGGTGCTAAGGCTAACAGTTCAAAGTAATTTTGAGAGTTGAAATTAACAAAATTAAAAATACGACTATTTTGAAACTACTTTCAAATAACTAAGAATTCAATAGAAGTGATGCTACAGAAAATGAAAAATGATAATATTTACAACTGTACGAGCTCTATTTTTTATTTATTCATTTTTTTTTTAAAGCCTGGTATCATTTTATAGGTAAGAATATTACCTTAAAACTTGTGGTAGGCTTATGAGATACTTGCTTCTAAGAGATGGGGTTTAATTAATTTAGGTTGGAAATTTAAAAGGGGCTGTATTGTATCATGCTTAAAAAGGCTTACTGAGTTCTAAAATTTTGCATTCAAGAAAACAGTCCAGGCATGGAAAGAGAGCTCTGTTACTATGTCCCATTGTTTGTGGCTTATTCATGTCTGCTTTGAATGTGTTCATAGTGTCTTTTATGCCAGTAGTATTAATATGTATCCAAAGCTAGGCCTCAGTTCTGCAATCTGATGTTTGGACCCTTATGCTCATTAGGAGCCCATTGACTTCACTGGTACTCCACAGAGGCAGAAAGGTCCACCTGCCTCACTTAGCTTGCTGGACCTAGGCCTTGGCCTGTGCCTAAAGGAAGATAGGTATGTTGTAAGTATTACAGCAACCCCTGCCATCTCTGGTCATTTCTCCTTTCTGATGTGTGCATAATTGCACAACAGAATTTTATATCTAAGGTATAAATGTTAGACTTTTGTGCAAATTGCAGGCATTTCCTGGGCAAAAATCAATAAAGCATCTGACTTCTTAGGGGAAAAAAATCAAATCCCCCATGGGACCTGTGCACTGCATTGTGGGATGCAACCCTTCTTAGCTGGTGCTGATGTAAGCAGTATGCATACCTTGATATTTAAAAGGTCTTTCTAATGAAATACACTGAGTTTTCTGTAGAAGATTTGATGAAATATGTGTCTAAATTTTGTCACACTCATCACTGTGCTATTCTGTGCCTATTTAAATTCTTTAATTTCATTACATTTTTGTAAGGAATAAGACAATAAGAGAAATAAATGAGGGCCTTGTGGCTTGGTGTGTGTTCACTTGTCTAAGAAATTTGAATGTATTAACTTTGGTGTCTTTTACCTTTGACCAATGAAGAATGGAAATATTCAGGCAGAACGAAGCGGATAAGTACATCAGCTTTTCTAATACATCTTCCAGTCAATGGAGGGGCTTTGAAGCCTTTGGAACGAAGAAGGTTTGACGTCTTTGCTCTATAGTTGACAAAGAGAAGGTGAAATGTGGCATCCAGGATATATAACCAAATAAGATGTGAGAGGGAACCAAATTTTAAAAGTACATTTCTGACAAATTGTAAATGGGGTGAGGTTCCATTTTATAATTAAAGTAAAATACGAATAGTTGGGAGGTCTTTGTGATTGACGTGTGGTTGAAAAAAACAAAAGACAGCTGTTGAAATATTAAAAAAAAGTCCTTTTATTTCCTAGAGAGTCTGTTAACTTCAAAATCACTTGTTACTTTAATCTACAGTTAGTATAAGCCAAGTTAAGGTATAATTATACAAAAAATTCTTTTTATTTCAGATTACTTTGTGCATTTCACAAATATTGAGGGAAAATGAAAATGGAAAATGTGAAATTTAAGATTTAACAGTAAATTTTAAAAAGTTATACTTAAAATTTTAACTTATTTGGTTGATTAGATTTCAAGTTGACAGTGATCCTTTTTAACATTAGTAGGTTGACTTTACACTATCCTTTTAATCCAGAAATATTTAACAATTTTTTTTTTTTTGCCCCCCAAATAAGTGTTGTAATATATACAAAAAGAACAGACAGGCTATGTACAAGCAATGAGATATCTAAGAATTCTGTTGTGCAGGTGTCTATACATGTCAGTCCTCTGTGCCTGTTGTTGATAAATGAATGTATGCCGCAATGTGCGTCAATGTGCTCACAATCCAATATCTTACCTGGTCGATTTCAGTGTTAGATTTAACAAAATCAGTGTTTCTGTAGTATATAAAAAGGTATCTTTCTTTGAAGGGAAAAATATATTTATCCAATATAAGAATAAATATGTCAAAGTATGCTTTCTGTTTGCCTTAAACAATGCCTGTTAACTGTATTGCACCAAAAGTAAGTCTTCTGTGGTTGTGTTTTTTAGTGTTCAAAAAATAATGGGAGTTGTAGACAAGATCAATGGTGTGATGGGTTAACCATTGAATCTTGTCATTTTAAAGAACCTCTCTGGACATCTTATAGCAGTGTATATTCTGTGCTTTAACTAACTAAAATATCTGGAAATGTAAAATGTTACTTATTTGTATTTCAGAGCTCTCTAACTTTGGACAGAATTGTTGTAAGTGCTGGTGTTTGACATACTTTGAACGACAGAAGATTAGGATGGGAAGGGACCTCAGGAGGTCATCTAATCCAGCTCACCACTCAAAGCAGCACCAATCCCAACCCCAACTAAATCACTCCAGCTAGGGATGATTTGACTGTGAAACTAAGGAATAAACCATCTATAGGTGGTTTAAGAGTGTAAAGTTACACTGTTTCCCGAACAGATGGTTGTGCTGCTTCCATTGTTTTTAGTCCCCCTAAACTTCAACTGCGCTGTCTTTAGCTTAAGGTAGCAATGTGATCTTTAGGACCAAAAATCGATTTAACTTCCATTTCTATAGTGCAGACTGTAGCTATTTGGTGTACTTCCTCCCATCTCTAAAATTGGAGGGTTGGGAGGAAGACTGCCAAAAAGTCTATGCATAGTAAGGCGTAAAGCTTTAGATATTACGATTGTCATGTTAAAGATTCTTAGATAGAAAGCCCAAGGACTAAGTGTCTGCAGAACTGATTTTTTTTTTTTTTTTCCAATCGCGTGCTCTTTTGATGCCTACTTAAGAAATGGTGACTAACTGAAAAATGCCAGTTTTTCCTTAAGTCTGACTATTTAAACTTCTTCATAAAGAACTCTTAATCAGAACTCTTAAAAGGAGTTAACACAATTAGCTTAGAATCCGTAACCTGCTTTGTGCCTGTAGAAGCCACCTTCGGTTTCTCTCTGCTGAGTGAAGACTACAGTAGTCACAAGTTTGATGCTTCTGTCATCGCAACAGAGAAACTGGTCCTATAACACCTTCTCTGCGAAACTTGGTTTGGTCTGTTCCCCGTGACAAGCTTTCTTGTGGCAAGCTTATGTTAAGTGTTTACATTTCCAGCCAGTACGAAAAAGCATAACAAATTAAAAATGCGCACTTCAGAACAATAAATGATGGCTAGTTTTTTTAACATTCTGTGTACTGAGATTGATTCCATTTTTCTTTTGAACAGTTGATGATACTGCCAACAGAAAAATGAGCCTTTTTGTTTTTGTTCTGTTTTTATAATAAATGAACATCCAAGAAAGAGAAGATGAAAGGTGGAGACAGTTTCCTTCAAAAAAGAGGGCTGAAGATAAGTGAGCTCTTGTAAGAAATAATACTTAAAATCAATTTGAAATATTGTGGAAAAATTGATGTGATGGAAGACTAAAGGAGATCATGAATAATTCTGAGAGCCTTGGTAAACAAAGCAGTGTATGCACATAATCTTCTATCATAGTATACAGACCCTGAATGATTTGCTGCCATGTTTGTGATAAATAGTGGACAAACTTTCTTTAAGAATGTTCTTCCAGTGTAGATTAGTTTTGAGGTCTTATGTCTCGTAAAGCTGTTTTGGAACGTGCACTTTGATAGCTTATTATTAAAGCAGGGGATCTGTTCACATTGGCATTCAGCAAAGATTACATTAGGGTGTTTTTCCTATAAAAATGAATGTCCATGTTATAGTCGTGTGTTAGAACCAAAAGGAAGCATTGAGATTCTTAAGAGGATCAAAGTCAGTAGGGGCCTCGGAACAGGATAGATTATACAGGTAGAATCTGGAGGAAAAGAAACCCAGCAAAAGTCCTGTGGCACCTTAAAGACTAACAGATTTCTTCAGGCATAAGCTTTGGTCGGCAGCAACCCATTTCATCAGATGCATCATTTCACTGTAAGTTCAAAGATGGTAGGTAGCACAACAGACTTTGAAACAAATTACATAGAAAAATAACTGCTAATAGGAAAATCTCCTTGTATGAAAAATTAGTGTTGCCAGAAGTTGTTTTGGTAGCTTTTCTGAGGGAACTATAAACACTGTTTATTTGACAGGCAAAATGTTACTGAACAAAACATGAGTTTGAACAATATAGTATTACAAATCAATAAGTGCATGCTATACAACTCTATAAATCTCCAGATACATCATTATCTAAAATGTCCGTCGTCATATATTTTAATCTAAGTCGAGTAGGATCTTGAATCAAATTCTGATGAAGCCAGTATTCTCATAGATCACTTTTTACTTTCTAAACTTTTTGCTGATGCTATGACCTATACTGAAACAGACAATTTTAATAATGTTTGGTTTGGCACATCTGTGGATATATTAGGAGCAAGTGAGACATACAAAGTGCATTCACTACTTTGTGGGAAGAAAAGCTAATCATGGATTAATACAAGACGGGTGAGATGTTCAGTGCCTGTTGTGCTTCAGTCTCTGCTGAAAAGATCTGTTTTACATGTCTGGTCACAATTTATGTTAACAAAGGGAAGGACCACAAGCCAGACTAGGGAAAGAAGGGGTTAAAGTAAGGGTCTCAAACAAGTGGGCTGCATGCAGCCCCTAAAGCTATTGCCTACGGTCTGCAATGACACTATCGTTACCAATATTTGCAATATTGTTGTATGAAAAGGTTTCAGTGGTGCGGCCCCCAGGCTAACATTCTAGTTCTCATGTGGCCCTGTACTAATCCTCATGCGGCCCTCGTGTTGATTTGAGTTTGAGACCCCTGGGTTAAAGATACCTTGAAAAGTTACATAGGTTAGTCTGATTCAGCAAAACAAACATAAAGTGGGATTTTCTCCCATGAAAGCTCATGGGATAAATAATCTTTTTGTCTCTAAGTGCCACAGGACTCCTTGTTTGTTTTGAAAAGTCGTGTGTTCAAATCATCAGGGTCAAAGCAGATTCACTCTGGGGCACTTACCACACTAGCAGAAGCAATCACAGATTCCAGAACTAAGCAAATAAAAATGTCATCAGCAGTTGCATTACAACTTACTCTGAGCATAAACTCTTAATAGGAGTACAATACCATATACCTCATGGTACAATATGGAGAGTTGGTCTATGACTTATGGGTGCTTCATCTTTTCTCTTACACATATTTTGGGTTATGTCATCAGAGCTGGAATTTCTTAGATTGCCTTTTCAGAGCTATCTTTAGTTTAAGTTGCTACTGCCTTGATTTTCCATACAATGTCTCTTTCAGAAAGGGTTGGTCAGATCAATGGAGGTCAACTTGATGGTCATCCTTAATTAAGTGGCTGTGCACACCTCCTATTTAGGGTTGTCTGGGCCTGTTTCACCCCAATATTAGTTACGTTGGTAAAACCCCTTAGCAGAGACATAGCTGTAGCAATGTCACTGCTTCTCCTAGTGTAGTTTGTGCTTATACTAGTACCTGGCAAAGCTCTACAAAGACAGTTGTGCCCACGTTAATGGGGGGCAAGAGAAGGGAAAGGAGGCTTATTAGTATGACTATACTGGCAAAATTCTCCTTGTGCAAAAAAGCCTTTGAACAGCAACACTACCTTTTGGAATCTTTTCAGTTGTCACAATGACTCATGCGAGGGTTTTTCTGGCACCTAAGGTGAGACCAATACAAAGCAATGGAGCAGGGGTGACCAAACTTACGGAACTCAAGAGTCGCACAAATCGATTATTAAACCTTTGAGAGCTGCACTGAGTCACATAACCACATACTTTTACCCACTCCAAAATTACTAAGCTTAAAATTCATTGTGCACTTTAATTTTATTGTGAAAACAGGGCAAATATTGATGCTACTAATGTCAGATTCTAATAATTAGTTAAGGTCACCATGAAAACTAGGCCTATACAGTAAAAAAACTTAGCTGTCACTGGATGTAGGATATTGCAGGTTAGTGCCAGATTTTTTAAAATCTGGGCAGTAACTTGTCAATGCAGTATGTAAAAGCTCTCAGGGATTGATCTCTAAGTATTGCACAATGTTTAAATTTAACAAATGTCATTGTGGAATACAATGCTTCACAGCAGAAAGTTGTGCCAAAAACTGACAGAACTCTACATTCAGTTTTAAAGTTTTCTCCTTTGTATTTTTGTTTCTTAGTATTCCACGTCATGTTTAGGACTTGTAAAACATGATTTTATTTTAACCATGAGTAAACTGCATTAGGGCCTATGAGAAAAATCTAAACATGGGGGGGGGGGGGGGGGGGGGGGGGGGGGGGGGGGGTTACCATGCTGCAGCTTCTCTGCTCTCACTGACCATGTTGCACTTCTGCCCCCTCCCCCCCGCCTGCCGCCCACTGTCCCCGACCTTGCCGTGCTTTCCCTGCTGGCTTGGACCGTGTGGCCGTTCACCCGCCGCCATGCCACTGTTTGTCTGCTGTCCCTGACTATTGTACACTTCTCCACCTTGTCTCCCACCATGCCACCCTTCTCTGCTATGCTTTTCCACAAGCCACGCTTTTTCTCTGAAGAGCTGTTTGTGGCTCACGTGCCGCAGTTTGGCCACGCCTGCAATAGAGCAATGAGGGCTTAGGGGTGGCATTCCAAGGGGTAAGGAGAAAATCTTTGGCACCTATTCATTAGCTAACAGAAGAGATTGCAGTAAATGTTTTATATGCACATGAGTATATATCATAGTTATACTTTTTTGTTCATATTAGTTGGCCCTTTACTTGGGAACATCTCCTTGGGAATGCTTTTGAATTGTTAGCCCATTTCTGCAGACTCGCTGTATACCCAACATATGATGTATTCTGTTTTGTATTCCTTTGCAGTTTATGCTAGTATCTTATTTTTGGGTTCTTATCACACATTTGGCCTTCCCTCCCCAGCGTTTTGCCTTTTAGAAATTTCCATGATAGTTTCACCAAAGCTTTACACCAGTCCATCTGCTCCACTCCCTCCCTCCCAAACCCCTCCCCCCCAGGGGGGAAAAAAAAGGAAAACAGGTCACACAAAGGCAAATGATAGGCGGAAACTGGCAAATTTAGTCTTTCTTTCTGTTGTAGGAAGAGTGGAAGGAAGGTCCTGATTCTGATCAACGGGAGAGAGTGGAGATTGAAAAGAAAAAGGGTTAGAAAGAGAAAGGAGTGAGCCTGTAAAAGGAAAGGGGGAAGGGGTATGTAAAAGAAACATGTTTTAGGAGAAGAAGCGGCAGCAATTGGCTAACTAATTTTGAAATTTAATTTATCACTCTGAGGACCAGTACAGATACAATGCAACAGATGCAGCACTCATTCCCCTTTTGGGAAAGGGCACCTCAGTGAATTAACTAGTGAGTGATCCTTACACTAGTGGTTGTCAACCTTTTCCAGGTCTGAACATGCTTGGTGGCATGTTGCAATTCTACAGGGCACACCAGCCCACCCACCCCAGGCCAATTCCAGTCATTTCCCTGGCTCTCTGCAACACACGCATGGTGGGGTGACACAGTAATATGATCTTCAGATTCCAAAGAGGCCCCCCCCCCCGTTAGTCCAGTTCAGTAAAACAAACAAGGAGTCCGGTGGTACTTAAAGAATAACAAATTTATTTATTTCATGAGCTTTTGTGGGAGAAAATCTAATTTCGTCAGATGCTTTGATTATGGGGGAAACTTACAGAATGGGAGGAAATAAATGCAGGGAAGTGTAAGTCATGGGAACAGGTCAGACCGTAACAGCAAATCAAAGCAGTTGTGAAGATTCAAGCACTGGGGAATAGAATGCAGAGGACGATGAGGTCAAATCACCTGTTGTAATGAGAGAAAAATCCAAAGTCCTGAGACGATGCAACTGAATTTGCAAATAAATTCAATTTCAGCAAAGAATAAATGGGCACAAATCTGACATTAGAAATCTCAACATTCTGCAACTAGTGGGTCAGCATTTCAATCTTCGTTATCACTGGATTAAGGATGTGCTAATTGCGATGCTCAGACTGATTAATATCAGATCAAAGCTTCAAAGAGAAGCTGTTAAGATCAAATTTACAACAAAATTCAATTACATTGCTTCAGGACTTAGTAGGGACTTTGGATTTTTCTCTCATTACAACAGGTAATTTGATCTCATCTTCCTCTGTATGCTGTTTCCCAGTGTTCGAACCTTTACATCTGTTTTGATTTGCTGTTATGATGTGACCTGATCCTGTGACTTATACTTCCCTGCATTTATTTCCTCCCGTTCTGTAAGTTTTCCCATCTTCAAAGTGTCTGACGAAATTAGATTTTCTCCCACAAAAGCTCATGCAATAAATAAATTTTCTTAGTGTTTAAGAGCCATAAGACTCCTTGCTTGTTTTGCTGAAGTAGACTAACATGGCTACCCCTTTGCATTTTTCTTCTAGCTTCTTTACTTAGGCATGGCTGTTTTTAATTTATAGAGACAGGTAGCTTAACAGGACACAGCTCCTTGTCTCCAAGTTAGGCAGTTCATTTAAAGGCTATGTTTTTCCTTTCAAATAGAGAATGGATTTAGACCCCTTTTCTCTCCCTTTTTGTTGCTGTTGTTCATGCTGGGATAAGACAGACACATTTTTCTCTTAAGTGAAAACATCCTTTCATATTAGGTTTTGAAACTTTCTGCACTTTCTTAAAAAGCCAGAATTTGGGGTCAGATCTCTATTGATAGAACTACTTTCAGTATTAAGTACATCTTAGCATGTTTGATGAATAATTACTGTACATGCACATATATTGGCTAGTTAAACCTTCTTTTAAAAATACTAAAATATATAATTTATACGTAAATGCAAATTACAAAGTGTTTTTAATACTCCAGTGGCTTGTAAATTCCACAGATTCAAACAGTTACCATGATTTTATGTAGATTTTTAAATATAACCTGGTAGTGCAACTCAAATACATAAATGTTGCATTACTTGTGCTGTTGTTCTGGTGAAAAATGTAGTGGAAAATCTTGCTTTCAGGTGCCTAGAATTTGTAGGATTGAACCCTTTGGATTAACATTGCCAATGGTGTCAGACATGGCACACTTTTTTTTTTTTTTTTGATAAAATTTATTCTGTCTACCCTGTGCGTGTCAATGCAGTAAAAAAACCCACAAAAACTTGAGCATGATTTGCTTTTAGATAACTCAGATTATAATTAAACCTCAACCTTGCAGATATTTAGTACTTGACGAGTCTAGTGCTTTTGTAGTGGCACAAAAAATTCGCCCAGTCTGCAATTTTTCTTGTGCGAAGGACTTACTCTCGAAGTTGGCAGTAATTTTGCCTTCCTACTAGTTTGGCAATGAGATCCTAAGTTAAAAATGTCCTGTGGTATACTGTGAGATGCACATGTAAGTCGGGATGTCTATTTGGCATCAGGATTTTACATGCAAGAGAATATGAATAAATGAGTGTCCGCAATGTCCAAATGTAGTTTTTGGAAGAAAGTCTGATCCCAGTCCTGACCCTTTTATTTATACACAGACAGTGTATGGATTCATCTACTATTGATCTGAGAACAAGTACAAATTTTGGATGGTGAAAAGGAAGAGAGAGAAATCCCTTTGGCTTTTTTCAATATCAGTGGACAGCCTGATTTGTAGCTGTTAAAGATGGTGTTTGCAGATAGATGTGTTTAAAAGTTTATATACACTGATATGCATATGTTAGAGGGAAGGGAATTTTTGTTCTGTTAGTATCAGAAAGAGTTTTCCTGAAGTCCATAGAGGAAGTTCATGTGAAGCTTTCTTTTGATAATTTTCTTCCATTTCCTTCGTTTGGCAGAAAAACAATCCCACTTGGCTAGGTCATCATTTCTGTGACACAGAAGAAGCATGTCTGAGATTTCTGACAAAGTGGCAGAAAGAAATAATAAATATAAAAATGTTCTTAATAGTGTTGACAGTAAAATATAAGAATGTGGCCCTTGACATGCAGAGTAACCATATTTGGCATCTGACTTGCTGTCATTTCATAGATTCTCAGTTAGTTAATAAACTATTAAAATATCTTACTCCAATATGTACAAGCATTCAAATAATATAAACAGACAAAGCCCTTGCAAGTGCATGCATTTGTCCCACTAAAATACTGTAAGGCTTGCCTCTCTTGTCTAAATCTTGCTTCACAAACAAACCAAAAAAACTTCCACTTCACTCAAAAGAAAATTGTCATATTCAGAGACAGAAACATGGCTTCCTGTGAAAATAAGTACCCATTGTTTCATTCAGCAAACTACTGGGCTCTGAGTTTGCCTGTCTTTCCTCCTTGCTGAGGTAGATGGTGTTTGATGGGTTATTGGTCAGTATCATACTAAAACATGAAGTTGAGATCCTTAGGTACTGTTGGTGGTATTTATTTATTTATTTTATTTATAACGCTCTCCAGCCTTCCTTTTCTACCTATGCAGAGCATTCCAAGCTAGAAGTGGGGTTTGTGCCTGTGTTTGTAAAATGTGGTTTTCTAACAAGAGCAGAATGATGGTAACCATAACCCACTGTACTGTATTATATTTCTGTAACCATGGAAAACAAACAAGGAGTGCTGTGGCTCTTAAAGACTAACAAATCTATTTAGTGCATGAGCTTTCGTGAGAGAAAATCCTGCTTTGTCAGACACTTTGAAGAAGTTGAGTGGCTCACAGAACCCATATGTACCCCGGCCCATTCTCCGCCTACCAGACTTGGATGGGGAGCTCAGAGCTTTTGCCATACATCAGGATGATGGAGCTAGATCCTGGCCAGAAGGGAAGGAAATTTCAGGGAATCAAACAAGGAGTCCTGTGGTGCTTTTTTAAGACTAACACATTTATTTACTGCATGAGCTTTCATGGGAGAAGATCCCACGTCTTCAGATGCTTTGATGATGGGAGAACTTACAGAATGGGAGGAAATAAATGCAAGGAAGTGAAGTCATGGGATCAAGTCACATTGTAACAGCAATTCAAAACAGATGTAAAGATTCGAACAACAGGGAACAGCGTACAGAGGAAGATGAGATCAAATCACCTGTTGTAATGTGAGAAAAATCCAAAGTCCCTATTAAGTCCTGAAGCAATGCAATCAAATTTACAAATAAATTCAATCTCAGCAGCTTCCCTTTGAAGCCTGGGTTTGGTATTCATCTGTCTGAACACTGCAATGGACGATTGGTTAATTGAGAGATCAGGAAGATTGAAATGCTGACCCATTGGTTGCAGAATGTTCAGAGAATTGGGATTTGCTGTTGGGAAAACAGTTTAATCAAAAATTTCCAAATTTCTCTGCTTTTCAACCCTTTTTCCAGTCCATGCAACATTTAAATTTGTCTTTTGTGATAGTAAAAAGTGTAATTTTTCCCTCTGCCAGTGAGAATCGGCTTACTAGAAGGGCAGCATAGTTTATTTTGATTATTGAAACAATTAGAACTCTTTGTAGTTATCTGGTTTTGTAGGTTAAATTGCCCTTTGTCAAAGGACTTCAAGTTTAGACAAATAAGTGAGAGTCCATATTAAAAGAAAAATGTTAAAGAATTAGGAATGGGAAACACTAGTTACAGAATACAAAGCAGTACCCTTAGCCACCAGAGGGTGCTCTCAGCTTTATGAAGGTCTCTGTATAGCAGGTTTTCAGAGTCTTTTGGATGAAAAACAATTTAGATGTTTAAAATAAACCATACCTATTTGTGCTATAGAATTATACTAAGAACTTGGGTGGGACGTACAAAATTAGTCATACATTTATATTAACAATAAGTGTTCAAAAAGCAGCTGTAATGGTCAGAACAGTAACTTCAGATTTAGTATATTCTATGATGGTTACATCTTCTGATGTAATTTGACTGGAATAATTTATATGAACCATTCATGCTGAAATTCCATTAAATCTGAGTATGAAACACTGGAATTTACTAGTACATTAATTAGGTTTTTGGGTTTCATTTTTCAGTCAAAAATGGAATAATCATTTTTAGTGGAGAGCTTCAGAGGTTGTGTATTTTTTGGCTTTTTCAGAAATTTCTTATTGTTACACTCTTTAAAGTTGCTTCCTCTCCAGTTGCAGCAGAATTAATCATTCTAATAATTTATCAGATATTAAACCTAACTTGTTCACAGTAGTGCTTTTGAAATTGTAGTCCCTTTCGTGCACCTTCTATTTGAAATCATGCTTTTACAGAGATGCACTCTAGTGATAAGAATTGATGTGTTACTTAGTCATACAAGGAAAGAGGGGTTATGAAGTATGAAATGGGATGAAAGGACACTTTCCCTGACTTGGTCGATCTGGACTTTCCAATTAATGTAATTATTTTAAAATCTTCATACGTGGAGGCTTTTTTTAACCTTAAAAATTCTGTTGCCATTCAATCTGTCAGATTCTCACATCTATCTCTTTCACCTGATTAATAACACACATTTTTGGGTATCACACTATCACCTTATTTACAGCTGGAATTTGTCATCTTAGATTGTTCAGTCCATCTAGTTCTTTGGCTGTGACAGTAGAAAAGTGACTGTTTAGGCAGGCATAATCACAATAGACTGTACCTTGGGTTTATTGAAGAATACAATAACTTTTTAAAAAAGTTTAAACTCCAGAAATGGCATTCTGTGTGTAGTCTAAACTGTCTAGGAAGAAAGCTTCTAGTGTTTAGTGTCTTTATTTTTGCTAGCTCTGTCATAGCACTGAGGAATTGGACAACTAAAACTAGTAGAACAGTAAAAATTTCACTTTAGCTGCCCATGCAGACTGGGTAAACGTTCCATATGGACAAGATTTAGAGAAACTGTTGTTCAATGTTTTAAATATTTCTGGGAATAGCTAGCTCTGAAGCAACATGGGAGGTTGTTCCCAGTGTAGTCCTAAGTAACGTAAAGTAGTTCAGGAAGTAGCAGGCTAAACCACTAAGTAATAGTGATCTCAGTAACCTCAGTACAACTCAGCTCAATGTCTTTTGGGTAAGAAACACTAGCAAAAACTTGCACTGTGGCACTGAATGTCATAAAGAAGGTATCCGCTGTCATGCCTAAATCCATCATTAGTTGACGGTTTGGATATAAGTGTTCTATGGCAAATATCTTAAATCAGTGATTGCCTACTGTGGGTTTTCTTGTACCTTCTTTGAAAATATCTGATATTGGGCTAGATGAGTATGATGTGACTGATCCAATATGGCAGCTCCTGTTTGATTTGTCAACAGGTTTTGGTTACCTTGTGCATAGATGTGCTAATTCCATTCACCCTGAATTCATAGCAATGTTGCTTTTGGGTGTTATTAATTGGTATATAAACCTGTAATTAGAATGCAGATCTTGGCCCAGTTAACTTGTAAACTATGGCGTGTGTATGCATATAGAGGCTAATACTACAATAAAAATGTTTCCCACTGTTGCTCTATCTTTCTAGAGAAGAGGGTAAAGCCAGTGCAGATGTACTACTTTGCCTGGTATCTTTTGCTTGAAAATATAGGGCTTTTACACTAAAATGTGCTGGTTTTCTTGTTTATATATATATATTTGAATATTATTGGATCAGAATATGCATTTGTATATTAACTTATTAAAATCTTTTGTTTGGGAATAATGGATGGTACAGAACCATAATAAAAAAAACATTTTAGCTATAGGTTTCTGATTAAAATTTTGTAGGTTGGCCATTGGACTATGGGCAGTTTTATCTTTTTGGCATCTATCCAGTTCCTAGTGGACAAATGTTGACATAAAACCACTGCCATAAATGAAATTAATTACAGATAGTCTTAGCAGAGAAACCAGTGATAAAAGCATGAGGATAGATCTACACTTTTTCCCCAGAGAAAGGTGTTTTGATGGCACTATTTAATACCATTTTTAGTGTACTGTCTAGTTTATCCTGCCAGTATCCTCAGTGTGTGTGAATATACAGTGAACTTCAGTCTATGGGACTTTTTTCATCTGGCACGCTTTAATAGAATTAGCTAATTTTTACATGGTTTTTTCGCTAACAACATGTTATGCCTAAATCTTTTCTATGCACAAACTTTACAGTGTTTTTGAGGTAAATGGAACTGCTTCTGTAAATTATGTACAAATGATTTGGATTGCAACTGGTTAACATTAATATTCTAAAATCAGTTTTTGTTTTTCTATTTGGACCTTGCTTGAGTATGTTTAGTGATTTTTTTTTTTTTTTTTTTTTTTTTTTAGTTGCTACTTGTTAGAATTTTCAGTTGTTAGGTATTGGTGGTAAATAACACATTGCAGATTCTGTAGATGAAACATACTTTTTTTTTAATTAAAAATAATTTGGAGGTTAAAACCTTGGAGGTGGCTTTAACCAGCCATTAAATATGGCACTTTTTTTAGCATATATTTCTGTCTTACTGTATTTAAGATTTTTGTTTTTTTGTTTTGTCTTTTGTTTTAATACAGCAGTGTAAGACTGGAAACATCTGGCCTGAATGGACTTTAGCATCAAAAGAAGTTCTCCACTGTTAACTCGAAAAATTAACCACATCAAAATGAAGCAGGTACCAGAGATCCTTGGAAATGCCAATGGGAAAACACAGAATTGTGAAGTGAATCGCGAGTGTTCTGTCTACTTAGGCAAAGCACAACTTTCGGCCACTCTACAGGAGGGTGTCATGCAAAAATATAACGGCCATGATGCTCTTCCGTTTATTCCAGCCGATAAATTGAAAGATCTAACTTCTCGTGTGTTTAATGGGGAGTCTGGGGCACAAGATGCCAAGTTGCGCTTTGAGCCTCAGGAAATAAAAGGAGTTGGAACACCACCGAACACTACTCCTATCAAGAACGGCTCTCCAGAGATTAAGCTGAAAATCACTAAAACCTACATGAATGGAAAGCCTCTTTTTGAATCTTCCATTTGTGGAGACAGTGGAGCAGCTGTGTCTCTTTTGGAGGAAAATGAACAAAAGCCAACAAGCAAGGAGAGGAGAAATAGAAAAAGAAGCATAAAATATGACTCCTTACTTGAGCAGGGTGTTGTTGAAGCCTTGGTATCAAAGACTTCAACTCCCTCTGAAAAGAAGGTAGTAAGTTTGGTTTTGTTTTTTTTAATTCTTTTTGTAACTAGCCTTGTATGTTAATCAGATTACTGCTGCTTGAGCTATGATCGTATCAGATTCTTTGTCTTTCGAGTATCTGAGTATGCAACTTCCCTCAAACAAGTGAATCCTCTTAGTATTCTTAAATTCACTGCCATTTAGGTCTTTGGGCCATCATATTCTGCCGAGTTCCTAATACCCTGAATGTTGTCTGGCCGTAAGTCCTCTATTTTCCCTGGCTTCAAATGAAGTTGAATTACTTTTAAAAGATAAATTCCTGGAATTGCTTTATTGTCTGGCTGTCAAATTGATCGCATAATCCTAACTTTTACCTAATAAATTTGGCTGCCCAATCTCCTGTCTGATATCTAAAAAGGTAGCTGCTATCACCTTTTTATTTATCACTATATTTGTGATTTAACACAGCTGAATAAATAGGTATGGAGTCATGTTACATGTGCTTATGAAAGATCTCCATGTTATTTTTGAACTTAATTTATTATTTCTGTTTTTAATGAGAACAGTAATGCTTGTTTACATACAGTTCATTTTGTTCTGCTTTCAAAGTGAGACGCGAGGAGACAGCTTTTTATTCTTGTTAATTCCCATTACGAGACTAGAACCTGTTCTCATCGCTCTTACAAGTTTTTGATGTATTACTTATCAGCATTCAGTGACCAGCTTAGGATGTTTTTTTATAGAGAAATCTGGACTAACATTTATTAGCAGTATGGTCAAAAGAAAGTTGCTAGTCTTATAAGATAATTTTTTCAATTAGAATTATGAAGTTTATTAATAACACCACTTAGGCCATACAGCCATCATTCATTATCAAGTTCCGGTTTCAATCCTCTTTGTTTTCATTAATTCTGACTTTAAACAAAGAACTTTTACATTTGTTTCCTAATTAAATTTAAAACCATGAAAAGATTTAAGTTCGTATCAGTTTGACCACTATCACAAGTATTTAGGAATGTTTCTCACATTCATCTAATATACAGGATGAATAATAAACATTAATACTAAAACATTTCTAAGAATTTTTGCTGACCAAAAAGCATAGTACAGCTTAACACCTAAGTGTGGTATAAGAAAGTATGTAAATGTAGCTAAATCTACCAAGTTGACCTGTAAATTCAGCAGCTTTATATTTTAAATTGAAATGTTACACATCTCCAAGGTACTGTGTAAAAATGATCTCATTAGAAAGTTATTTCCAGCTGCATAAAACGGTAAAGTAAATCTGTGCCCAGTATCTAAGAAGTGGGCACTGATTGCAATCTTACTACAGTATAAGTTGATATTTTTGTCATTTTGGAAGTAGATCTGTGGACCAAATGAACATGTTCAGCGAGCATCTCCATCTGAGAGACCGAAAAAATCTGACTTTTTTCTAATTTTAGCAGAGGGTTGATTTGTTTGTTAAACTGAGGGCTTTTGGGTAAACATTTTTCACATGACATAACAGCTGTGTGCCTGTCAGCTGTAAACTTGGTCATGTCCCCTGCAAACTTGATTTGAAGTGATCCATTATCATGTTTGTGAATGACACAAAAATTTGAGGTAGGAAAGCTGAAAGAACAGATCAGATTGTCAGCTGATCTGGAGAAATTTAGAGTGTTTCAGGCAGAAAGGAGCAGAATACTTCAACTGTCTGGAATGGTTGCCACTGGCACCTTATAGAGTTAGGCCCTAACTTTCTTTCTTATGTAAGTCTTCTCTGTCTAGCATTTCCCATATTTAGTAAGCTGCCATCTGCTGTTTACCCCTTCTAGATAATTTTAATAAAGATGTTCTTTAGGGTCCTGAGGAGTCAAATGTTTGTCTAGTTTTCTTGCCCATCAAAATTCTTCCTTCTCATCTCTCAGAATCCAATATGTTACTGTTATAACATGATTCCTTTTATAATGTATATTAGGTGTGGTCTACAGTTTTGTTGTCCCACCCTACATTCTTGAGTTGTTTGATTCATTAGTCTATTAGGAGTTGAAATAGAATTTTTTGAGTGGTTAACTGTCACTTTTTTTTTGTTTGTTTGTTTGTTTGTTTTAAACAAATGGTATATTTCCTTTTTTCCCCAGTGTTGTACCATAGATCTCTGGGACAATTTTCCTTTTTTTTAAAAAGACAGTGGTTCAGCAAGTTAGCTAGTTAATATGCATAACATTTTATGTTTCATAGAGGTTCGCAAACTTCTTTTCAGAATGTTTCTACTTTCCATTCAAATTTGCTCTCTCATATTTTGTCATATTTGCAGTCCAGTGACATCTTTGTCGACCATAGTAATTATTGCTGTGGAGAAGTAATATTAGAAAAGGATTGCCTTAGAGTCAACTAAAAATATAGGGTAGAAGATTCAAACAATAAGGGCCAGCCCCATGTGACCAAATGCTTTTTGTGTTATCACCAGGAGTTGCTCCACAGGCCACTGCTTTTCTGGAAACTACAGATTGGGAACAACTGATTTAGACCTACAATGAGTATATATTCACATTTTCCATGTATTCCCTTACTTCCTCATAAACAGCTTAAAAAAGAACAGTGCTGGATTTCTATAGTTCTGCTTGTTGTGTAGAATGTCTTGGAGAAAACAATTTCCAAAGGGATAGCCGTGTTAGTCTAGTCTATTGGAGAAAACAATCTTAACTGCTAAGAAATGATCTTGTTTGGTGATGCCAAGATAAATGGGACTTCAAAAGCAATTCTTCTCAAAATCTAATTATTAACTGCAATTCAGAAGATAGCATCAGGGTTTCATACAAGCGACAAGGCTAGATTGCCTCATGGTGTAAATTGGAGTAACACCATAGACTTCAGTGGAGATTTCCCGTTTACATAGCTGAGGATTTGGCACAGAGTATTTAATGTGAGATGATATACTATGCATATATAAAGACCAAATGACAGCTTGACTGTCTAATCCTTTAGAAAACTTTAATGGGAAGCTTTGAAAAGCAGTACTTTTAGTGCATGTACAACTAAAGTGAGATTGCAGGAGAACAAAGGTTTGAGCTTTAACTTGTTGACAATAAAAAAAAAAAATAAAATCCATATTACTTTGTGGTCCATGGGAGACTACTAATTGTCTTTTAATGTTTCTGCTTGGATCTATAAAGCGTTAAGGAATGGAGTTTTTAAAATGTAACCCTGTTTTTAGAAATGTGTGAATATCCAGAGCTCTGTGAGAAATCTTAACTACTTAATGTTGGCATCAGCACGAGAAGGTACCCAATTTTCTGTAGTATTCTACCTCTTCAGTCTACCACCAACTGACAATTATACTACTGCACAGATACTCTTCTTTAGGTGAAACATTTCGTACTGGTAGCTGATGTGCACAGTGGGGCCTCTTGGCTGCCCATTAGAACAAATGGGATATGAAGGAATGGGACAATTGCCAGCTCCAGTATTTCTTTGTGCAGTATTTCTTTGAGCGCCACTGGGATGGTCACTGATAAAACGTCTGTTTTGGAGAAATCACGCCATTTGCATCTATTAGGCTGTTTGCTCTTGATGCTTAAGTCCCAGACCTCTAACATCATTTGAAATAGTCTCTGATTTTGTCCTTATTTCCTGCACTGTGGCTGACTGTGACTCTGTCACTTGATCCATACATCGACTGTTCCAGCAATGTTTCATACAGTGGGAAAACTGAAAAAATTGTCATAGATTTCTAAGACAAAGTGGACCTTTGACATCATCTAATCTGACCTCTTCAATAGCATGGGCCATAAAACTTTGCCAAAATAATTCCTAAACTGGATTTTTTAGAAAATAAAATAGTCTTGATTTTAAAAATTGTCAGTAACGTAGAATTGACCATGACCTTTGGTAAATTGCTTCAGTGATTAATCTCACTGTTGAAATGTATGCCTCATTGCTAGTATGAATTTGTCTAGCTTAAACTTTCAGTCACTGGATCATGCTGTACTTTTTCTTCTAGATTTAAGAGCCCTTTGTTAAATTTTTGCTTCCCATCCAGGTGCTTATAGGTTGTAATCACAGCCCCATAGCCTTGTCGTTCTTAAGCAACATAGATAAACTCAAGGTGCTCAACCAGTATAATGTGCTATTTTGTAGTGTTGCTTCTGGTGCTTTCCTGATTAGGTAGGGCATGACATCAGTCATCTGTATTTGCTGACCATCTGGAACAGAACTCATAGAATTTATTGTAGACAAGTTTCTATGTATCCTTGCACCTGTAAGCAGTGCCAGGCTAGATGTACTCTTGCAACTGAATTTCAGCTCCCTTGATTTAGTGTCAAATGTGATACTGAATTACAGCAGATTTTGGATGTTAAGGAGCTCTTCTAACATCATGTCTGTGGTAGCCTACAGACACAACACACCAGTCATCAGCCATATGTGGCATGGGGAATAAAATGCCAGCTCTTACTCCAATTTCCCCTTCTCAGTGTTTCATCACAGAATTAAGGATAATTTTTCTTTTATTCAGTAATATTAGTTGACAAGTAGCAATTAAAAGAGAGGTCTGACTCTATCCAGAAGTGGCTGAGATCTGTAAGCCACTGTCACATTTCTCTTTGTTTGTTAACTTGGCTGTGTTCTCCTTGGAAGCTGAGAGGATGATAGACCTTGGTTCTTTTTCAGAATTCTCTCATAGCCATCTATAATAGCGTGAAGAGGTCTTACTGATGTAGAGCTATTTCCAGTAGTACAGGAATTTTAAAAATGTGACAGTTTGGTTAGTTCTTGGGTTGTGGAAGAGGCTGTATACATTTACTGACGCTGTTCAATGCAGTATCTCATTGTGGATTGCTGTCCCCATGCCTGAGTGGCAGAGGTGTGGCTTGCTTTGGAGTTTGAAAGGGGCAGCTGTGTTAATCTAGTTCAACAAAACAAGCAAGGAGTCCTAGGCACTTAGAGGCACATAGTTCATATTTTCAAGGTTACCCATGCAGTCTGTAGAAAACCTGAAACAATAATTCTGAGGTGTAAATTGTCCTGTTCCTTTTATTCAGTGGTAACTTCATTGTCAGAGATGATACTTGAGATGTTAACAGTATCAACCATTTGCTATTCATCAAAGCAAGAAAGAGGAAATGTATTATATGGACCTACACAACCTACTCTGAGTGACTGTTCATTTTGGGTAGGCCTTTAACAACACAGTATTGTTTGGGCTGAGTACCATAGATTAAATTTCCTGAAGAGAGGTTTGGCTTTCAGAAGTTTCAGAAATTATGATTTGATGACTTTTTTTATGGTAACTAACTCTTGTTTTTGTGCATACAGCTAGATTGTTAAGCTAGTAGGCTTATTTTGTAAAATAAGTTTAAAAATTAATGTTGTCTGAGTGGGATTGGATTTTGGTTTCTTTGGAATCGTTCATTTGATTCAAAATAATCAGTACAAAATAGCATTAATAGCAAGTTAACTAAGTTCTGAATTGTAGAAGGTTAGGATTAGACTAGGTGACCTCCAGAGGTCCAGCTTCATTGCCAAAGCAGGACCAATCCTAACTAGATCTTCCCAGCCAGGGTTTGTCAAAGCCATATCTTAAAAACCTCTAACAATGGGGATTCTACCACTTCTCTAGGTAACCCATTCCATTGCTTCACTACCCTCCCCGTAAGTCATGTGTTGTGGCCCCTTAATCATTTTTGTTGCCCTCTGGATTCTCTCTAGTTTTTCCATATCCCTTCTGTAGTGGGGGGCCCAAAACTGGACACAGTACTGCAAATGTAGCCTCACCAGCGCTAAACAGAGTGGAATAATTACTTCTTTCAATTTGCTGGCAATGCTTTTGTGAATGTTGCTGTGTATACTGTTCCTTGGTAGTAAAGGCACAACGTTGACTCAGTAGCCAGCTTCTTGTCCACTGTAATCTGCAGGTTCTTTTCTGCAGAACCACTGTCTATTCTGTCAGTCCCCAGTCTGCAGCAGTCATGAGAGTCTTCCGTCTTAAGTGCGGTACTCTGCTCTTGTCCTTATTGAACCCCATCAGATTTCTTTGGCCCAATTAGGTTAAATCCACCGCTATCCCCACATACATAGAACCAGTCATCTCTTCATCGAAGGTAGTTATATTGGTGAGGCATGAATCACCTTTAGTGAATCCATGCACACTGTTCTTGATCACCTTCCTCTCTTTTCAGTATCTCAGAATGGATTCCTGGAGGACCTGCTTTATTTTATTTTCAGGGACAGAAGTGAGGCTTATGGGTCTGCGTCTGTAGCACCCAGGGTCGTTGTCCTTGCCTTTTTAGAAAATGGGCACCATATTTGCCTTTTTCAAATAATCTGGGACCTCCCCCAAATACCACAGATTTTCAGAGATAATGACCAATGGGTTTGCAATCACATCATCAGCTAACTCTCTCAGCACTCTCTGGTATATTACGTTCAGCGCCAGGGACTTATGCATGTCCAGCATTTTTCAGAAGTCCCGAACCTGTTCTTTTGCAGTGCGGCCTATTCACCTCCTTCCCATTTTATTCTACCTACAGTAGTAGTCTGGGAGCTGACCTTAAATCTGAAGATAGAGGCAAAGAAAGCATTAAGTACTTATTTCTTTCCCACATCATCTGTAACTAGTTTGCCTCCTTCATTCTGTAAGAGACTCATGCTTTCCCTGACCACCTTCTGGTTGCTAATATACCTGCAGAAATGCTGCTCGTTACCTTTCATGTCCCTTGCTAGCTGAAACTCCAGTTGTGCCTTGGCCTTCCTGATTTCACTTCTATACGCTTGAGCAGTATATTTATTCGTCTCCCTGATCATCTAATCAAGTTTCCACTTCTTCCTTGTTGTGTTTAAGCTCACCAAAGACAACTGTGTTAAGCCAAGCTGATCACTTGCCATATTTGCCATTTTTTATGCGTGTCAGGATGGTTGGTTTTTGTGCCCTCAATAAGGTTCTTTAAAATACAGCCAGCTTTCTTGACTCATATTGTTATACTTGTATAAGAAAAGATTAGCGGGACCTTATTCAGGGGAACAAGGCAATATGCCTCAGTTATTGTAAATATAACTCCTTTTGCTATTCTTATTTGCACACATCCATGCACACGCACACAATTCATACCCAAGAAGTTCTGCAAGCTTGTGTGATATCATTCCCAGGCCTTTTATGTGTTGCTAAGCCAGCCTAGTGACCAAGTAGGCTGGGCACAAGGAAGGAGACAAGCCCTTGTAGGTCACAAATCCAATGCTACAAGATGACAGTTAAAGAATGAGACACCAAATTTTGTTGTTCTTACTCATCCTTTATACTTGCCAGCTGTCATGCAAACCTATGGAACTTGTTATGTCATGCTGCCTCAGAGCTCCTGTGTGATCATTGATCACCAGTCAGTTGCTTACATAATTTTCATCTTGTCTTTGTTTATGCTTTGTTCTTTTCTTTTTGGGATGGATCCTCCTTTCTTTTTTTCCCCACAGATTTGTCTTCATTTTTAGCTGCTGTGGTGGTACTTGCATTTCACCAGGACAGGCTGGGGTTGGAGACTGATCCCATCACACACACCCTTCATTCATACATCTTGGTCACCCATCGACATTGAATTACACAGTATATCAGTGGTTCCCAACATTTTCTCTGCCATGGCACACCTTGCTACCTTTAATTATTTTGGGGCATACCACCATATAGTTTCCAAATGAACTCATGAATATTCATGAACCAGTCCAGAGCTCTTTGAGTAGTTTTTCAAAAAATTCTGTGGCATACCAGCTCATGCTTGATGACATACCTACGTGCTGTGGCACACTGGTTGGGAAACATTGCAGTATGTGCCTAAACCAAATTTCATCAAGAATACAAAATGGAGTACATTACTCAAGATGAAGTTCGTGTATGTCACAGTACTATTCCATTTGCAAACAGTAAAGGAAACATTCATAATTATCTTTATCTCATGCAATAAAGCAGTGGTCCCCAACCATTTTCAGGCTGAGGACCCCTTTTTAACAAAAATTCTTTGCAGCCCCTCTGGCTGCCATCTGGCCTGTTCTGTGGTGGCTATGGCCCGCTGCCCTTGGGCCACCACTTCCTGCCCCTCTTTCTGAGATCTGGCTGCAGGCGGGGAGAGGCAGTTCTGGCAGGGAGTATCAGGGCTGCAGCTGGATTCCAGCCCTGGTAGGGAGAGGCTCCGCAGACCTCCTGCAACGTGTGTGCGGACCCCCGGGGTCCCCAGACCCCAGGTTGGGAACCACTGCAATAAAGCAAGGAGTCTATATCTGATTAATTTGTACAGCTCATAAGGATAGCTGACAATATTAGTTTCCCAGGGATTCTGCCCATTAGCTGTTTGAAGTAGTCAATCTACTTTTCTGAAATCCCCTGTTTCTTTTGAAGTGCTCTTCTTTTATTTATTTTTCTCCTCCCATCTTTTGTCGGGGTCCTGATCAGTGTTCCCTTTAATTTTTCATAGGCTGTGCGCGCAAAAATTTTCTTTTGTGCAGATTTTTGGAACCAGTGTCCAAATTTGTGCGCACTCCAGTGAGTGTGGTCAAACTTGAGTGCAACAAAGTAAGTGTGTATGATGCAAATAATGTCTCAATTTTATTTTGATACGGTGATGGTAATGATTTTATAAATTACAAAACCTTATTTGAAACATGCTACTTGAAATAGCCTTCTTAAAAGTAGCATAAAAATATTAGCACTGTTGGATTTTTTGTGCACTTTCTATTTTGTTGTGTGCGCGGGTTTCACAACCTGTGTGTGCACGCACATGCACACGCACACAGCTTAGACGGAACATAGGTCCTGAACTCTACTATTTCATTGGCATTGCTGCACAGATTACCACCTGCTTCCTCTACTAAATCTTCCCTGTGTGTGAGCGGCAGATAAGCAGGAGCATGGCCTCTAGGAGATTCATCCAGCACTTGTATGAGGAGGTTATCCCGAAAGCTCTCCAAAAAGTTCCCAGCTTGTCTTTGCTTTGCTGTGTTATTCTCCCAGCGGATGTCAGGATGATTGAAGTCCCTGATTAGGACCAGGAAGTGTGATCTGGGGACTTCCACTAGTTGTCTGGAGAAGGCCTCATCTACCTCATCCTTTGGTTTGATGGGCTGTAAACCCACCACGACACTTACTCTTGTTAGTCTCGCCTCTAAACTTAACCTAGGGACTCTCAAAAGGCCTTTTTTCTCCAATACTGTGCTGGAGCTCTGAGCAGTTCTACCACATACAGGACAACTTCTCTACCTTTGCTCCCCCACATGTCCTTCCTGAGCACCTATCCTTGACAATGCTCCAGTTGTGTGAGTTACTCCAACTCTTGAAAGACAAACAAGGAGTCCTATGGCACTTAAAGAATAACAAATTTATTTTTTGCATGAGCTTTCATGGGAGAAAATCCCACTTCGTCACACGCTTTGAAGATGGGGGAATTTACAGAATGGTAGGAAATAAACAAACAAACATTTATTTCCTATTATTCTGTAAGTTCCCTGTCTTCAAAGAGTCTGACGAAGTGGGATTTTCTCCCACGAAAGCTCATGCAAAAAAATAAATTTGTTAGTCTTTCAGTGCCACAGGACTCCTTGTTTGTTAGTCTAATTCAGTAAAAAAAAAACAAACAAACATGGCTACCATTTGGATTCAAGTCTTAATTATTCCAGTCACATCATAGCTCCTTGACTGTGTCAGGACTTCCAATTCTTCCTGCTTGTTTCCTAGGGTTCTTTTGTTCATTTACAGGGACCTAAAATAACTAGCCATTTACCCTGCTTTCTCAGTATAAATTAGATGGTCTTCTCTGTTGCAGCCTCATCCTTGTGCTTTTTCCTGGTGTTTCACTTCCCCACTTACTTCTAGGCTTAGGTCACCTTCGCCAGTGAACCTAGCTTAATGCCCTCCTTATTAGGTTAGCCTAGAGAACGTGGTGGCCGTCTAGTGAGGGATTGAGTTGGAATTAAATTGGGCAGTAATCTAGGCCAGTGGTCGTTCAGGTTGCAACCCAGTATTGGGTCGCAGACCTGCAGGTCCTGTGCTGTGGCATCGGTGCGGTTCTGGAGTGGGGGTGGCTGCTCCTTGCTTCCTGGCTGGCCTGCACTGCTCCCGGGAGGGGGGGTGGCTGCCCCTCGCTCCCCACCTGGCCAGTGCTGCTCGCAGGAGGGGGGCGGCTGCCCCTTGCTCCTTTGCTGGCTGACCGGCACTGCTCCCGGGAGGGGGGTGGCTATGGTTGCCCTGTGCACCCTCGCCATCTGGTGCTGCTCCTGAGAGGCCGGCTGGCGCTGCTCCCATGTGCCACACAAAGAAGCACTATATGCTTCTTTTGGTCTGGTGTCCAGGGCCCCCCTCCCCCCACAGCCATGGCCATGCCGAATTTTCAGGCAGTAGCCTCTTTTGGGGGGTTGGGTGGGCGCCACATGGTAGAGGTGTCTGAAGCTGGATCCAAAGGAAAAAAGTCTGACAGCTGCTCATCTAGGCCACTGAGCGAGGCCGGCGGTTTTCTGTTACATCCCTCTTTTTGACCATTTCTGTACCCATGTTAGATTTTTGCAGGGTCCCCCCCCCAGTGGAACAGTCACAGTTAATGATCTTAAATGTACTTTTTCTACATTTTTGTGTTTCTATAACAAAGGGACAGTGAAATTGATTTGAGGCTCACTAGGTGTTTCATTCTGCTGTTTGCTCTTGCTTCTACTGTACTTTAGGCATTAGCATTACAGACGGGATTCTTAGTGATGTTCTGGAGCTGTGCACTTTAAAAAAGAGAGAAAGAAAGAGAGAAAAAGATAGGGGCCAAAATGAAGGATGGTTCTTAGGGTGTTTGTCCAGATATACTCTGTTCTTGGTGGTGCATTTGAACTCCATGTTCTTGATGAAAATGTTTGTCATCAGTGGCTGTTGAAACGATGCTGCCTGTGCACTCATGCATGTGTGCTCCCCTTGCTACCAGCAGGCAAAAAGGGTGGAGAACGATTAGCCAAAGCTGTTTCTTCTTAATGTCTGTGGCCATGAGATGGAATTGAAAGTAACTTCCTTGGCTCTTGCACATTTGTGATTAAAACTCTCTCTCTCTCTCTCTCGTGTGATAGCATCAAGCCTGATGGCTACAGCAGAGTAATGGAGGGCAGGTATATCAGCCCCATAACCAGGACAGGGCAACTCTAGATTTGTTATGCACCGTAGAGAGAGTTCCTTATTCAGTGTAGATGGCTAGGTAGCTTAGGGTAGCTTTTCTTACTATGTTTCTGGTTTGTAGATTTTCCTCTCAGTGAACTGGTACTAGGCTCCAGCCATTACATTTGATTAAAGATTGTGGGGATTCAAATGCTGCCTCTGATGCTAGCAGCTGCTCCAATCTATGGTGGACATACTAGATGCCTATTACATTTGGGTAAGGGACATATTAATCCAAATGTTTGATTTGTTAATCATTTTCTAAAAGAACCCCAAAACCAAAGGAAGCCTGTTGAGGCTTTTTCTGCTGGATGAGTTAATAAGGCCAGCTTGAATCCAGTAAACAAGATCCTCCTGGATCTGGGCAGTCCTCTCCCACAGAAGTGCTTTGGTGACTGTGTTCTATGGTCTCTAGAATCCCAGTTCCTGAGTAGCGCTTCTCTCTTACTTGCATATCTAAGCTCTTTTCATCAGCAGAAAAAGATGGGTTGCAGCTCTTCTCTGTAAAATGTCTCCATCTAAGGAAACTGCTAGAGGCATAGATTGCCCTATGGCTCCTTTCACAGGGCGAAACAAAGCCTTATTTCAAAGGATTAGCCGTAGACTGCAGAGAGTTTGTTGTTTATATCTGTGGTGAACAGGGAGAACAGTTCCAAAGGGGTAACTGTTAGTCTAGTTCAGTAAAACAAGCAAGGAGTCTTGTGGCACTGAAAGACCAAAAAATTTGTTTATTGCGTGAGGTTTTTATTGCATGAGATTTTGTTGGAGAAAA
This sequence comes from Podocnemis expansa, assembly GCA_007922195.1. Lineage (NCBI taxonomy): Eukaryota > Metazoa > Chordata > Testudines > Podocnemididae > Podocnemis > Podocnemis expansa. Next base: position 43,431,793 of record ML681996.1, on the reverse strand, counting down.
TCCACTTTGTCAGACACTTGAAGACCTATCCCTGTGGCCATTCCACTTCTGGTGCACATGCACCCTTTATGCTCTTGATCAGACATATTCAGCTATCTGTAGCCGTTCAGCCTGCACAGATGACCTCAACCTTGTCACCTGTACAGGTGACCTCAGCCCTGTACATGACATTTTATGATCTCCATTTGTACCAATGGCAAATTTCTACCTGCTCTATTTATCTATGAATACTAGATTATTAGCTGCCATTGTATTGGAATGTAGGGTCAGAGAAGGAGGGATCTTAATGGTAGATCCCTCTCTTCCCCACTTATGGTTTTCTTCAAGGATAAAGTCTCCATATGCCCACTATACTGGCCGTTCCATCTGTCTGCCATTATTTTTTTTTTCCAAAGCCTCATAGTTCTCAGCATGAATCTGATTTCCATATCCTGGATTTTAGAGTTTTGACCTACTTAGATAGGAGTGTGCAATTTTGAAGGTCACACAGGCTCATCATCTCCATTGATTCAGGTCCAGGGGGTTTGCTTTCTCTCTACTCAGACTATCAAAATGGATATGTGGTTGTATTTTCACTTACAGGCAGCAGGTGCTCAAGGTGTTAACACATTTGATCAGTTCTCAGGCAAAGTATAAGGCGTTTCTGAAGAAACTATCAACTTCTCACATATGTAAGTCTGCTAAATAGGCTTTAGAACAGGGATAGGCAACCCTTGCCAACCCCTGTGCTGGTCCTTCCTTCCTGACCCTCAGCTGGTGCCAGCGGCCCCATCTGCTGAAAAAATGTGGGGACTGCCTGAAAATTCAGCAGTGGTCATGGCTGGAGTGGGAGTGCTTCCCAGGCATGCCATGGAAAGAAACCACCCAGAGGCAATTTCTGTGGTACCGCAGAGGGTGTTGCATGCTGTTCTGAATGGGCCTGGGTGCCGCTACTGGCACATGTGCCAGGGGTTGCTTACCACTGCTTTAGAATGTATGTTTGTGAATTATTATGCTCCATATTATCAGATGTGAAGCAGCACTTAGTTCATAGTACTATCTTCAGTTTTGGACTTCGTTCCAAAGCTCCCTCCACCTCCTGGGGCTACTGCTTGGATATTACCTAAAGTGGGGAGCACCCTGAGGAACACTACTTGAAAGAAAAAAGATTACTCACCTTGTGCAGGAACTGTAGTTCTTGGAGATGTGTGTATGGCCTTGTGGGTGCGTCACTACTCACCATCCTCTTCTTCTGCTGCTCAGACTGTTTCCTGGATGCTGAGGTGCAGAAGGTATTGAGGGCAGTTTGTATGTGAACCTCTGTATAGCCTCAGTGTCTGGCATGTGTGGGCTAAAGAGACACTGTTGGCTGAAAATCTTTCTTTAAAGGGCTTGAGAGCTGCATGTTCATCTGAAGTAGAATTAGAATATCAATAGAGGTACGAATCTTGATGAACAAGTTACTTCACATGGTGAGCAACTTCTCCTTTTTCATAATAGTGGGGGAGCAGATTCACATACTTTATTCTCTCTTCTTATTCCTTTACATCCAGCAGGGAGTCCAGGGCTTGTGATCACTATAGTAGATGTAGGGACAATAGAAACATCCTTCTTCCATGGTCCCCAACACACTTCGCCTACACCTCATTCCTGTTTGAACTGGGCATAAAGAGTACTTACACCAGGCTAAAACTGCTGTCCTCAGCCCCTCCAGCTAGACTAGATCTTCCTCACCAATAGGGTTTGTTGCAATGGCTAATTGTCAGTAGTTGCCTCCATAAATTATTAAACATGCTTGATCCCTGGATGTATAAACATTACAACCCAGAAGGTAACTGATTAAACAGCCATGTCCAAGGCAAACTCTTTCTACCCCTTTGTGTCTTCCATAGCAGTGGTTCCCAACTGGTGTGCTGTGAGAATGCGCAGGCTGCCACTGCCATGACCAGTGGCCCCAACCGGTGTGTTTTCCGTAGCTGTGGGCGGCTGCCCTGTGTAGGGTTATCAGACATCTGGCAAAAGGAGGACATTTCCTCCTTTTTGCCTTTATGTCCTCCATCCAGCAGGCATTATTGAAAAAGATGATTTTGTCTGGCTTTTTGCTGGACAACAGGGCCACACTCCAAAAATAGAAGCACATGCCGTGTGCTGTGCTGTGGGGAGGCGTTCCCTGCTGGCTCAGGGGGCTGTGGTGGGTGCACAGCCTCCCTGGGTGCTGGGAAGGGAAGGGAATGGTGATTGGGCTCTCTCTCGCCCACTGCAGACCCTTGAGCTGACAGGGAACACGTTGTGGGGCAGTGCGCTCCAGCATGCTTTTTTTTTTTTTTTTTTTAGACTGCCGCTGTGGCAAAAAGGCAGACAAAAATCAGTTTTTTCACAAATGCCTGCCAGGTGTCATGGTGTGGCAGGCATTTGGGGGGCCAGTAGCTGGGGTGGGTGAAAGGGGCCAGCCATGTATATATCCTCCAATGTCTTCCTTTTCATACTTGCCTGTCCTCCTTTCCATGCTTGGTATCTAGTAACCCTAGGCCTATGTGGCCCCGACTGGGAGGTTCGCCAAAGCTGGAGCCATGTGAGGCAGCCCCATGGGACCCTTGCTGGGGCGGGGAGCCAGAGCCCAAGCACGTGATGCCAGCAAAGCTGCTGGGGGCAGTGGTGGGACCCAGCAGGAGCCCAGGTGAGGCCTACAGGTGGCTGTGAGGGCACAGCAGGACGAAGCAGGGTGTGGAGGGCTGGTGCTGGCCTGGGTGGGCAGGGGGCCCTGGCAAGTAACTTCAGGAGACCTGGCAGGCAGTGGCGGGGCGCAGTGAGATGCCATTGCTATTCTGTGTTTTGTGCCGCTTCCATGCTCCTTCACACCCCAGGCTCCCTCCCCTTCAATCCTCAGGGTCCCTCTTGCCATCCCACACAGCGACTCCTACCCTCACTTCCCCTCTTCTCTTTTGCAGCCTTTTCCTGCTCCACACCTGACCATCCTTGCCCTATCTTGCCACTTCTGCCCTGCTACCTCTACCACCCTAGATAGCAGCATTTCAAAAAATAGGGTGCCCTGTCATGAATATTCATGAATTTATAATGCAGGTGTGCTGCAACATAATCGAAGGCATCAAGGTGTGCCACGGCAGAGAACAGGTTGGGCACCACTGTTCTACAGCACCAACCATTAGAGTTTCCTGGGAAGAAACATTGCCCAAGAAGGAATCTGCTGCTTCAGCTTGAGCTAGCTGGTTTAACTGTATATTTGAGAACTGTTTAATGCCCTATCTAAAATATCTGAACTCATTCTGTACAACATTTAAGGTTCATACATTTTATTTTTGAGATGCTTACACCAGTGTTGGACTACTGAGTCTTGGAAGTCAAAGAGGCTGGATATTTGATCCTGTTTCAGGCTTCCCCTATTCCTTACTCTCCTTCCCAGTCCCTTTTCAGGGACCTCTCACATGAGAGACTCTTGCAATAGGAGATGCAGTGTCTTCTTATTCTGGGAGCAATGGAAGTGTTTTTCAATACAGGGATTAAGGGATTTTATTTTTGTTACTCTTTAATTCCCTAGGAAATGAGGGTGGTACACTGTTCTAGATTTGAGGGATCTCAGTTACCTTATTCATTGGATCAAGCTCATGACTCCCCTCACTTCAGTAATTCCATGCCTAGGTCCTTCGTGGCTGGTTTTCAGCTTTTGCCCTCCAGGATGCATATTTCATTCACTCAAGCTGCAGCAAATATATGAGGTTTCTAATAGGAACATCACATCTAACAATGAATTCTAATCATCCAGATTAGTAACAATCCTGAGGGTTTTTGTAAGAAGTCTTGCAATAGTGAAAGTGTGTTGAAGTAGACAAGGAATAGAAGTTATCTCTGTGACTGGCTTATTTGAGGGGAGTACACCTCAACAGGTAGCAGTGTTATCATTCTTCACTGTTCTGGGGTTCTAGATCAATGAATAAATCATCCAGGTCTTAAGGCTTCTATCCGGAAAAGAGTTTATACGAACACAGTCTTGCAGACTAAATGGCAGCAAAGACTATACCTTCTTCCGATCAGGTTCGAAACTTATGGCGGATTTTATGAGTTGGATACGAAACCAACCTCAGGTAACAGTATAACTATGTCCAGCTCATGTGGTTTCATGAATGTTTGTATCTCTACATGCTAGTATTTGCTGTTGTATGCCAAGGATGGCTGAAATTGCTATACTTTCTTAGCAAGCATCATATCAGTATGCCATTATGCATTCCTCCAGATGTCCTGAAGCTGGTATAATAATCCTGGTCAAGTATTTGCCATTTCCCTCAAGGACAAGAATGATGCATACTTCCAACCTTGGCTGGAAAGCACATCTGGACCGATACCAATCTCCAGGTTTATGGTTCTGAGTGGAAACTAGGTTTCATATAAAATACCTTAGAATTCAGAGATTTGTGCACATTTCTACTTTTGATCCAAGACAAGATGGCAAAAGTAATAACAGACAGTACAGTGGTAATGTTGCATGTGAATAGACAAGGAATATGGCCATCTTTGTTATCAGGCTGTAATCCATGCATGGAATTGGTGCATCTGTTACCAGATCAATCTGACAGTTGTGCCTCTTCTATACTGCTGGCAAACAATAGCAGATCCTGTGAGCAGGAAATCTTCAGAAAACCACAAGTGGGCTATAAAGGATTCTAGACTAGAAATAAGGTGTGTGAGGTATGCTGTATATAGTCGTGTATAAGCCAAGAATTTTCTTCCTTGAAATCCCCATTGAAAAAAGCATTTGGCTTATGTGCAAGTATATATGGTTGTTGGATCCTTCCCCCTTTCCAAGTATTAAGGGATCTCACGTGAATTTCAGTATCTCTCCTAAGCATGCTCTGTGCACGCTCAGAGTGGGAGCCTCAGCATGTGGCATGGCCTCCAGAGCGAACAGGTAAGGGGGGCTTGGGTGGGGGGATTGGGGCAACTTGGGGCAGTAGAGGAAGGTGGCGGGGGGTTAAAGAAAGGGTCAGGGACGTGGAGAATGCTGGCAGCAGGGTGGGGGAGGTTAGGGAATGGGTTGAGGACTCAGGAAGCTGGTGGCAGGTTTGGGGGGGGGTAGGGAGAGGATGGGGGCAGTGCAGGAGGCTGGTGGCAGGATAGGAGGATGGAGGGGGGCAAGTTGGCCCTGATCTTGAACCTCAGCTTATGCGTGGGTCATGAGGTTTTTTCAGATTTCTGGGGTTAATAGCCGAGGGTTGGTCTTTAGGCGTATGTAAACATCTTATTTGAACAACTTCTGTTGCTGAGAGAAAGACAGGCATTCAAGCTTACTGGGGGCTCTCTTTAAATTACAACAATGTTGCATATAAAAGACAGTTTTTTTCAAAGGTGGGGGTGAGCCTTATGAATTAGTTTTTCCACAGAAATGGTCCACCTTTTGTCCTAAGGGAAGGTTTGAATATGAGATCTCTTTCATTACTCCTTAGACACCATGTAAGAACACCTGCTGATCCTTCCCACACTGAGGATAATTGGGAAAATCGAATAGAAATCTGTGGTTTGAATCTTGATAATTCTAGTATGGCCCAGACAGTTCTGGATCCCATACCTCATGAGGATTGTCAGCATCGAGCATTGTCTTCCCTGAAAAAGGGGAGTATAATGCAACTGCATGTGAGGTCTGAATCTCCCTCCTTGGATTTTGACTAGCTGACATCTATGGAGAAAGTTTATGGCAAGGATGTCCAAAATATTGTCCTAGAAAGTAAAAAGGACTTCAAGGATTATTTCTTCAGCAAAATGGAAAAGGTTCTCCCTTTTGGGTTCAGAAACAATATTTCTCCACTGGAATCAGACAGCCACAATATTTTGGACTTTTTTTTTTTTTTTTTTTTTTTTAAAACACCAACCTCTTAATTGGTAAAGGTGCATCAACTCTGCAGGACCACACAGTGTTTTTACATTCCACAGCGGCCTTAATAGCAGTCACTTCGGCCTATCTGGCTGGGAAACTTACTAGCACTCGGGGGAGTCCCTTCATATGCAATTTTTCACAAAGACATGTTTATGCTAAAATCCCTTCTGGTGTCTCACTTTTACTGAAACCAGAGAATTCATCTGTCAGTGTTCTCCACTAAACCCCACACTAGCCAAGGATAGGTGGGACTCCTGTCTCTGTGTACACAGGAGTCTCTCATTCTACCTTGACAAAACAAAGAGACAATGTGAATGAGTGGTAACTTTCATTGGGGCAACTTTTGTTGGTGGAAGAAGCAGATGTGAAGAAGAGCTATGTGTAGTTCAGAAGCTTGTCTCATTTTACTAACAGACATTGGGTCAATAAAACATCACCTCATCTACCTTGTGATATCTCTAATATCCTGGAACCAACACCATTACAGCCAGGCTTTAGAGAGCACAGTCATTTGGGATCTTGCCTCCTTTTTTTGGCTATATGGAAAGTATGAAAGGCAAAGCTATTTCATCTCAAAGGCTATGTAATTGGGACTTGGACTACTGCGTTGCTATTTTGGATCCCTCAGATCGAGTAAGATCTCAGAATCTGCCTTTCAGAAGTGTTCCAATTGCAGAAATGTGGAGCAATTATTTGGGGATCAAAATATACATTCACAAAACACTGTTCTGTGATAGAGGCGTCTAGATTAGTTGTCTGTCTTTGGTGGAGCAGTTTTATAATCTATTTTAAGGTAGACCCAGAGCCTTCACCTTTTATTAGTTGTTAACTGCTAGCAAATCAAAACATGGAGTATCTGGACAGGCACTCAAAAGGAGCAGTTTCCGTACAGTGGTGGTTCTTGAACATGTGTCGTCCATATATGTTTCATGACATACCCTCTGTCTCTGCTCTTAAGAGTTCTGTAGCACCTGGGTTCTGTAATGGTGAAGGAGTGGAGGTTTGGTTGGCTCTGCTCTGCCTTTTATGGCGCTTCGTGGAATCTGTGAGGGCATGAGGGGTGGAGACAGGGCCCCAAAGACTCTGATCTCTAGCCTAGTGGGCGCATGTGGATCACCAAGACTGGAACATACATGGAACATACATGGAACAACCATGTTCATTGTAAGATTGTGACCCTACACCAAATTTGAATCTCTCCCCCCCCCCCCCGAAATTGCTAAATTCATTGTGTTCAGAAAGAATATTTTATAGTTCTGCTGTTTCAAAACTTTTTGTAGAAGACTATATCTACTTTCATCACAATGGTGTCTGAGAGCATATTGTGGTGTGGATGGAGTATTTTTATTTTTTCTTTAGAAATCTCTCTCAGGTTTCACCAAGCTAAGATAATGTAAGTTCTGTTTACAAACACATGGAACTCTTAAAGTAGTTGCATTTGATTTAACAGAACAATGTAAGTACGGGTGCAAAAAACTCCAGTGAAGTAACTGAAACAAACTGATGTCCGTACTTGAAGGAGAAAAAGAGCTTACATTCTGTTTGTATTCTGTGCTGGAAATGTGATTTAGAACTTAAATTGAACTCATCTGTAATGAGTTGAAACTACTCTAGAGTTTTCTTATAGCTTTATTTCCAAACTGGGGGGAAAAAAAAGTATTCTTTCTTGTGTGATGCAGTTACCATGGTTACCAAGATACCTGCTCATGAAGGATTTATACAGTAGCAAACTGGTGATTTAACTAGACAGTCCTGTCTTCTAAAAATAGAAATCATTAGGAAAATGCTACTTGGTTATTGGAAGCTAAATAATGCAACAAAATAAAAACCAAGAGAAATAATGTGTATTGTTAAAACTTGATAGCTGCTTTTGATATACATTTGAAACACTTAAAAAAAATTTTTTTTAATGCATTGTTTTTGTGGTATTGTCATTGTCCTTTCTTAGTCAGAGGATGAGATGGAGCGACACTCCTCTAGAACAAAGCTTGTTGACTCTCTGAGATGGTGGCAGCTTATTGTGAGACAAGATTTTTTTTCCTCCAGGAACTTGCATGCTTTTTGAGTACAATTAGATTTGTCTATCTTGGAACAACCAGCACTTACAGGTTCAGAAGTGAGTGATCTCTGCTGCAGTGACTAGATGGCATTGCAGCTCCACGCTTCCCGTTGTCTGGATTATCTAGTTTTTTTATTATCTTGTCTGGCCTGGTCCCAATTAGCTTAGATAAACAGGGTTCTTCTGTGTACAAATAAATCCTAAACATCATCCATACAACAATTGTCTGAGTCTTAGAATTGGCATTTTTGGAGTATCTACGCTAACATTAGTAGTTGGAGTTAATTTAGCCATCGGTTAACACAGATTACTGCACAACCAAAATCTCTAAAGAGTGGAAAATCTGTTCTGTTCTCCGTCTTCTCCGGCCTTTTACTTTCAAAGGGGCGAGAGGCCTGCTTCTGCCCCACCTTCACCACTATCAGCTCTTCTCCCTCTGCGAGATTAGGAGGGGCAGGGAAGAAAAAAATTTCCTTACATTATGCAGATGTCCAGTTGCGCCAACAAAGATGAGAACTTCATTGTACTGAGTATAAATGCATGATAATGTCTGGTTCTTGCTCCTGAAGAATTTATAGCCTAATCTGGAAGAGGAAGTGAATGAGACATTCTGCAAGCAGATACAATTATGTAATGCACATGAGCTAGTATTTATGAGGGATTTTAGCTCCAAGATACCTGTTGGAAAACAAGTACGGCGAAGCATAATATGTTCTGCAAATTCTGAGAAAGGTGTGCCCTTCGGATGCTGATTCAGAAGATTGAAGAAACAGCAAAGGAGTCATCTATTTTGGAACCATTTTTGAGCAACAGGGATGACTTTAGTTATGAACATGAAGGTGGAGGAAGTTTTGATCTGATAGAATTCAAGATCCTAAGGAAAAGAGGACATGAGAACAGCAAAATAAGGATACTGAACTTCAAAAAGTGTCGTCGTCCTCCCAAACTTTTGTCCCTACCTTCTTGTGCTGTTCTTCTGTAAACTACTCCTTGGGGACATACCTGTCCTTCTGTGTCTTGTATGTATCCATTTTGGATTTTAGATTGCTAAAAATCTCCTGTTCAGCAACATTTGTATTCTGTGGCTCTTACCTTTCATCTACATTGGGATAGCTTGCTGTCGAGTCGCTAGTATTACATCTTTTAGGAACTGCCAGGCTTCTTCAACTTATTGGTCTCTCCATGGAATCTTGCCTACTCTTTCTCTAAGTTGGTTGAAAAGACTGTTAAAACTGGCGAGAAATGCTAGAGGCCACAAGAAGGGGCTCTATGAATATGTCAGATGAGAGAGATCAGGAATGCCTTGTGTCTACTTCACAATACAAAAGGTGAGTTGGTAGTAGAATATAAGAAGGTGGAGCTGCTCAATGTCTACTTCTTTTCTTCAGTCTTCAACTGAAAACTAACTCATTAATCTGGTCAGATGTTATCATAGACAGGAAAGGATACTGATCAAGATTTAGTCTGATTAATTTGACTAAGTCAGTAAGGTCTGATACCAAAGAAATTAGCTGAAGAAATCTCAGAGCCACTGACAATAGTATTTGCAAAGTCACCAATGAGAGATCCTCGAAGACAGGAGAAGAACTAACAGAGTGCCCATCCCTTTAGAAAGGGGAAACAAGGAACAACTAGGAAAACTATAGAGCAGCCAAACTCCTAGAGCAGTGGTTCCCAACCTTTTTCAGGCTGGGGGCCCCTTCTTAACAAAAAAAACTTTGTGGTCCCCTTGGCTGATTATGAAATATGGCCCACACCACTCTGGTGGTGCCATTGGGACAGCTGGCAAGCAGCGCCACTGCCACCATAGCCCAGGCCACTGGCGAGCTGAGCTGTAGCAGCTATGGTCCCCAGCCCTTCTTCCTTCCGGAGAGCTGCCATGGCCAGATCCGCCTGTGGGCGGGAAGAGGCAGCCCTGGTAGGGTGTGTCGGGGTTTTAGCTGGATTCCTGGCCTGGTAGGGAGAGGCTCTGTGGACCCCATGCAACATGTCCCTGGACTCCAGGTTGGGAACCACTGTCCTAGAGAAATGTATAAAACATACACTTGCAAAAACCTGCAAGATGAAGAGGTGATCATTAGCAGCTAGTATGGCTTTATCATGAACAAATCATGCCAAACCTTCTTGCTTTCCTTCTTTGACAGGGTGACTGGTTTGGTGGGTAAGGGGGACTATAGTGAACATAGCATACCTAGACTCTAGCAAGCCTTCTGTCACATTCCCAAATTACATTCTTATCTGTAAACTAAAAAAGTATGGGCTTGACAGAACTACCATTAGCTGTATACATAATTTTGTTTGCAGTTGTTTACCCAGAGTAACCATTAATGGAATAATGTCATCTTGGAAGGAGGTCTCAAGTGGGGTTTCACAGGGGTCGGTCTGGGTCTGTTGTTAAATATCTTTATTAATGGCTTGAATGTAGAAATGGAAAGCATACTGTTCAAATTTGTAGATGAGACAAAGCTGAGAAGGTTGCTAACACATTGGGAGGGTAGAGAGAAAATTCAAAGGGATCTCAATAAAATGGAGTATTGGGCTGTAGACAACAAAATTAAATTCAAGGTGCCACAGTAAGGGAAGAAAAACTAAATGTGTAAGTGCAGAATGGAGGGTAACTTGCTTGGCAGCAGTGCTGTTGAGAAGGATCTGAGATTTGAGGTGGATCTTAATCTCAACATGAGTCAAGAATGTAATGCTGTTCCAAAAAATTAAATACTACTTCTGTTAATGTAACCCAAAATTGTGTGCAGGTCATGGGATGTGATAGTACCTCTCTGTTTGGCACTGGTTAGGCCTCAACAGGAGTGCTGTGTCCAGTTTTGGTCATCAGTGTATAAGAATGATGTAGAGAAACTGGGAAAGATCCAGAGTAGATGAACAAAGGGATGGAATTCAAACCATATGAGCAAAGAACTGTGTATGTTTAGTTTGGAAAAGAGGGGAGTATAGGTAGATGTAAGACGGTCTTCTGATATTTGAAAGGCTTTTGTAAAAAAGGGAGAAAAATTTTTCCCTCTTTCCCCAGAACATAGGATAAAAGGGAATGAGTTAAAACTACCGATTTAAATTAAATCTCAAGAATAACTTTCTAACCATTAGAACAATAGGACAGTGGCCCACGCTGCCTAGAGAAGTAGTGGAGGCTGGATACCAATCAGTCTTGGAGGTTTCAAATACAGCAAGTCCTGCGTTTTGGCAGGGGGTTAGAAGGGACTGCATGGGCCATCTAGTTTCTAGTCTAACCCTCTGATTCTAAGAAACCAAGATGCAACAGGTTAGGTATAATCAGAAGGTCAGAGTGTGAGGAAGAATATTGTGGTAGTCTAGGTTAATGAATACACAACTTGATTCTGATTCAGAGTCCTGTGAATACTGCTTTTGTTTTATTTACATCCCATATCTATCATGTTTTAACATTTGTGTATTTCTGATATATTTTTTTAGTACAAGTTTCATAGATTTCTGGACCTATATTATGCCTTAAGGTCTCTGTTAGAAACTTGGGAAATTCTGCAAAAGCTTCAAAGAATTTTTTTTTTAGATAGAAGCTTTGAGTAATAAAATAAACAGATATTTACATTCCTTTATTTCATGTTGTCATTTAGTTTTCAGTATGCCACACATTCTTTTTCTAGGTTTCAAAAATAATAGGCTGTTAATGTTATTGGGACAGTTTGTACCTGCTAGTTATTTAAAGCTCTCTACAGATGTGGAGATTCATCACTCTATTAGTTTTACAGTCTGTGAACTTTTTCTCACAGTCATGAATTCTGAAAACATGCATTGTTTTAAATAAGCGCAGTCCCAACATCCTTGATCACAGTTCTGTGATGAGGGGTAAATTCTGCACCAGATTCACAGCTACAGAATGAAAGGGCCCTGTTTTTATTCTATTTCCCACCTTTTAAATTCTATCTGAAATTAAGCGTGTTCTTTTCCATTGTCTTTTCAAATAATAATTCTAACCTTCTAAATTGTATTAGGTATCTTAAAAAATTTTAAAGGAAGACCCCTGGCCCTGCATTTTTGTTTGTATTTCTTTCAGTGCAGGTTTTTCATTCATATAAAAATCTTTAAATGTATTTTCATACTCTTTCTGACCTTTAAAAGAGCTGGAAGGGACCTCATGAGGTCATGTAGCACTAATGGCAGGGGCAAGCATTATGTTGATCATTCCTGGCTTGTCTGTCTAACCTCCTCTTAAAAATTTCCAATGAATGAGATTCTGCAACCTCCCTAGGCAATTTATTTCAGTATTTAACTACCCTGACAGTTAAGAATTTTTCCTTATGTCCAATCTAATTCACCCTTACTACAATTTAAACTCTTTGCTGCTTGTCCTCAGAGATTGAGAACAGTTTTTCTCCCTCTTCCTTGTAAACAACCTCTTGTATACTTTAAAACTGTTATGTCTCCCCTTGATCTTCTCCCCTCCAAACTCAACAAACCCAGTTTTTTCAGTCTTCCTGTGTAGGTCACATTTTCTCCAATTTGTCCATAGCTTTCCTGAAATGTGCACAGACCTGGACAGTTCAGGCCTAATCAGTGCAGAGTAGAATAAAAGAATAGCTTCTTGTGTCTTGATTGTAGCACTTCAGCTAGTACATCCCACAATGATGTTGGCTTTGTTTACCATAGTGTTATACTGTTGGCTTGTATTTAGCTTGTGATCTATTATGACCCCTAGATCGCTTTCTTCAATACTCCTTTTTCCTAGGGAATCATTTTCCATTTTGTATATGTGCAGCTGATTGCTCTTTCAGAAGTGGAGGTGTCCTTACTGAATTTAGCCCTATTTACTCCAGAACATTTCTCTAGTTTGTCCAGATCATTTTGAATTTTAATCCTATTCAAAGCACTAGCAACCTCTTCCAGCTAGGAGACGTCTGCAGACTTCATACTCTATGCCATTATCTAAGTCATTGATGAAGATGTTTGAACAGAACTGGACCTAGAACTGATCCCCACTGAGACTACTTGATATGCCTTTCCAACATGACTGTGACCCAGTAAGTACTCTTTGGGAATGGCTTTCCAAGCAATTATGCACCAACATTATAGTACAGGCATGGCCAAACTGAGGCTCGTAAGCCACATGCGGCTCTTGAATGAAAAAGTGTGGCTCCCAGAAGAATATCAGCAAATCAGTTCAGGAAAGCAGCTGCAGCCTAGGAGTTCAGGAGGGGCTCGGGGCAGTGGGGAGAAGTGGTGGCATGGTGAGGGATGATGGGAAGAAGCACGGCATGGTTGGGATTTTAAAAAACTTGCCACTAGCCTGCAGTCTTCTACATTGAGTAGCAGCTAAGTTTTTACTGTATAGGCCTAATTTTCATGGTAACTTGAAGGAATTATTAGAGTCTGACAATCATAGTATCAATATTTGCCCTCTTGCAGTAAAATTAAAATGTGCAATGAATTTTAAATTTAGTAATTTTAGAGCAGGTAAAAGTATATGGCTATATGCCTCAGTGCGGCTCTTGAAGGTTTAATAATCAACTTGTGTGGCTCTTGAGTTCCATAAGTTTGGCCACCCCTGCTATAGTAGCTCTATAGAGGTTGTATTTGTCTAGTTCTTTATGAAAAGACAGTTTCAAAACCTTTACTATAGTAAAAATATACCACATCTACTGCTGCTCCCCATGCTCAAGGCTTCTTACTCTGTCAAAGAAAGTATAACACAGATTATCTGGTCTGATTGTCTGCATACCTCAGACCCCGGAATATCACCCAGTATTAAGCCCATAATTTATGCCTGATCTAGTCTAGGCCATATCTCTTAGAAGGACCTTCAGCCTTGATTGTAAGGTTTTCTTGGAGAATTCTGACCATTCTACCATATTAAGGAATTGGCTGCTGCTTGGCTGCATTAACTACTTTTGGATACAGATATGTCTTTGTTCCCATGCTGTTGGTTTTTGTTCGTTGCTGCCATATGATGATGATGTAATATCACGTTGCCATATAATGTCAAGTTTGTGTTATTTAAAAATATTTCTGTGTTCTTTTGGGTGAGAAGGTAGCTTTCTAAATGTGAATGATAAAGTAAAGAAACAATTTCTGAAGCTATAGTCGGCTTGAAACAATAGTTCTAAGTTGTTAACTGGCTCATTCATATACATTGAAGACTCTGAAACCTAATGACAATATAAATGTTAGCATTGTTATCTTTGTCGCTGTTCATTATTTTAGAGGACACTTTCAGTCAATATATTTATTCCATAATCCCAAACGATCTTTTGTGGTTCTCTTGGTATAAAAAAGCTTTATTTGTTCCTTACCTACCAATTACTACTATGTTGGATTTCCTGGCATCCTCATGTACTCATGAGACAATTTCTGTGACAATTATACATTGTCAATATAAGTCTTTGTGATGCTTCCATACTTCAGTATATATGAACAGAATAAACTTAATCTAAAGTCAAAGAATATGCAACGAACTTGCGTTACTTTTTAAATTATACAAATCTGCCGAATTTCCAGTTTCTTTCTCAAGATTGCTGCAGAAACCAGCAACCCTTGTCCGTAGCTTAAGATGCAGTTTGCCACAGTGTACATATGCTTTGTCAATGATCATTTTCAACAGTAATCTTCTAAATTCCATTGACATCCTGAAAGAGGATTCATGCTGTTTGGGAGCTGGACTAGATCCAAGTTAGAGACTGCTCACATTCAAGCTGCTTCTGTTTAAGTTGCTAAACTCTGGCAGTATGCCTGTAAGAAATTGGATGTTACATTTGTGTGAAAGAACTTGAATAATTATTTTTCCCATACAAAATGAAATAATCTGGAAATAAAGATTATTTTACTTTTTTGTGCCTTTTTCTGGTAGTAGGTTTGGGGGAGGGAGGGGGAATCTTGTCACTCATCACTCAGTTCTTTGTGAAATAAACTACAAATTTAAAACCCGGATTTTTGCTTGAGGAAAACAGCTCCCAAAGATGTGAGGAGCATGCATGCATCCTTATTTCTTGTATCACAACACCAGGATTCCATGGAAGATGTCAAGAATTTCACCTCAGTAGCACTAGGAATAGTCATCATCATGACAGTCTTAACCCTTTGAATGCCCAAATAGCTAAAATAGCACTCAAATGGAATTATTAGAATGGGAATGAGTTAGCTTGTGCCTACCTATCATGTTTAGTGTGTCTTCGGAGGTCTTATAGAATGCCTGTTAATACATATTACATGGGTATACTTTTGAGCTGACTTTCCACTGATGTGCTGTTAAAGAAAAGTTCTAGAGTGTTAGTTATATTTCTTCACAAAACTACAAGGAACGGTAAAGATCATCTTTAATATACCATCACAAGATTCTCACTCCTGGGTCTTGTGCCTTCAGTCAGATTTATGGAAGAACTCTTGTAACTTTTTTTGACCACTGAGACATCGACAAGTTTTGTTAATTGCATGATTCTAGAGCCCTGCAGATCTGTGGGCATCCGAATCCATGGATGCATATGCAGATATCTGCTGACCCATTGTTGCAGATTGGAGCTTGGGTGCGGATTCCATTTTTAGCTACTGAGGGTGCATTGTCTGCTGCTGCCTCTGCTGCAGCTGCAAAGTCGGAAGAAAAGAAGTGCTTCAGACAGTCCCAGCTCAGCTCTGCTTGTTGTCTGCCAGTCAGTCAGACACAGCCACTCATGGGAGCTCAGCTTACCAGCTAGTCACACCTTTGACTCTAAGAGCTCCAGCAGCCAGTCCCCACATTTGACTAATTAGCTGATGATAACTAGCTACTCCCCACCCGTTTCCTTGTTGCTAGCCACCTAATCAGATGACTGACAACTGCCACTGAACAGCGGAATGATCTCAGCAGCTCTGGCTTCCCTAGCTGAGATGGAATAAAAGTTGTTGAGACTGGGGCCAGGAGAAGCTCTGAACTAGATCTGGAGCTGCCTGCAACTCCCTCCTCCCCCAGCCTCAGCTGAGCAAAGTGGGACCCAGCCAGAGGCTCTGCTCTCGTAGTCAGAGCAGGAGCTGCTGCAAGGTGGTGTGAATGAGGATGGACATAAAATCCGGCATGCAGGTTCTGGATTGGATGCAGGCTGACACTGAGTGGCTAATGGATCAACATTTTTGTATCTGTGCAGGGTTCTACGCTACTCTTTCCTATCACTAATTCTATGAGCATGCTCCAATCTAAAGTGCTTCTAGAGACTCCAGAATAGTCTAGTAATTCCTCCCCCCAGCCCCCCCCACCCCCAACAAGAGTTGCCCACCAATAGCAGTGCTGTCTCTTGTTGCTCGTTCTCTTTTGGACACCAGGTATCCTTTATTTTGTTGGGCTGTAATCCTGGTCTGCTTAATACTCTTAAGGCTAGAGTCACATCTGCATTATAGGAACTCTAGTGGCATAAATGAAGCTCTGTAGTTAGTCCAGGTAGTATAGACACAAACTGCAGTGATAGAAGGGATTTTTTTCATCATTATAAGTATATGACATTGAGATCCAGTAATCAGGTTGATGGAAGCTTTCTTCCGTTGACCTAGCAGAGTTAACACTGGGGGGTTAGGTTGGCATAGCTGCAGCACTTGTTTATGGATTTTATGTCTGAAGACCTTAAACTATATTGACCTAAATTTTAAATGTAAACCAGGCTACAGAATCCTGTGTGTCTACTGCCTTTTAAAGAAGGGCAAACTAATTTACTTGCAAGTTTGCTTCTTCTGGCCATAACTGTCAAAAACATATTAAATTCTGTTTTGAAGAATTGTTAGTGGCTTAAGTCACTTCTGGAAATGGGAGCTAAGCTTGTGAATAAGTTGCTTTTGAGAATTTTATCCATTTTGGGATGGTTATCCAGCCACTCTTCAGATGTTGAAACTGTGTACTCTGGGTATTCACTGTTTAAAACACCTGTTTAGAAGTTTTACATGTGATTTTAATATAGTCTTTCATGTTGTATTTAACTGCTGGGTAGAGCTTTTTATTTCTCACCTTTGAAAGATATCTACTGGAATGTTCCAGGTCTTCTGAGATTTCTGGAGTTGAAGCATCCTCAGGGGCAGGGGATGCTTGGTATTATCTTACAGGCCAAAAACTTTGAGAGCAGAGAGATCACGCTTCCTTACTTGAGGTATGGACTCGAGAGTTAGTCTTGTGGTCTTCAGTAAAGCTCGTTTAGAAGATGAGGAACTGACCCATCAAATGAAATGGAACAGCATCCTGTTAATCACAAGAAGAGCTTCCTTCCCCAGCCCTGGAAAGCCTCTCATTATTAATATTTATCTTTAGGCATTATTTCATAACTGGGCTGACATTCCTTTTTAACTACAGGGTTGTGTTTTTTAAAATATCATCTGAAATTATGGTATATCTAAAGTTTATTAATGTTTATGTTTAGGAAATAAATCTTGGTTATAGATTCTTAGTCAGAAATTGTTCTCATCTGATCATCTACAAATATCCTGACATCTCAAAACAGCAGGCTTCTTAATTCGATTTTTAACCACTCTTTGGACACTTCGCAATGTCATCTCTTCTATCTCCCTTTTTGCTTAGTTTCACAAAATGAATAAATAATTTTAAACCCTAGAAGTTTTGGTCCACCTTCGTTTTAGTCTGCCTTCTGCCATGGGAATGGTTCTAGGAAAGACTAATGATATAATGTCACATTTTACATAATTGTATAGTAACAGATGACTGGAAATATCAATCAAATTTAGCATTTCTTCAAATATACCTTTAATTACTTACAATGCTAGATATAAAAATGTAATGTTGTAGATCCACTTGCCTATTGATATTGAATACAGGCAAATAAATTCTGGGTAACGTGAAATCTAGACACAGAAAAATACTGGCAGGAGAAGCAAAATATAATGGTTTGTGCCAGTATGTGAATAGGTCTTATAAACGTAAGTGTTCTTATGTATTGTATAGTTATAGAAGGAAAACTATTTTTAGTTTATGTGAAATGTTTGCAGTTAACTTAGTAAAGAGCCCTTAAAATGGAAATACTTATGCTTTCTTAATATTATTTAAAAATATAGCTCTAGAATTTTAGTGGATTCCCCACACAAAGATTTAACTTCTCCAATTGAAAACAGTTTTTTAAAAAGTGACTTTCAGACGGAAAAAGATCTTAGTTTTTGTCCTATTTTGATTCTCCAACATATAAAGAAGGTCTGAAATATATAGAGATTCTCTTTCTCTTTCTTTTTGCTTAGAAATGTAGGTGCTATCTAGGCTGGAAGACTGTGCTAGGATTTTTTACACTTCAGTCAATAAGCTTGTATTAATATTTGCTAAACTTCGGTGAATAACATTTTATAGAAGGATGACTGAAGTTTTCACATCCTGTACTTGTCAGTTAAGAGGTTATTGCTCACAGCAAGCATCCTTGCGGGTATATCTGTGCTACAGCTGGGAGCGCTCTTCCCAGTGCAGTAGACAATTTTTGTGTTCACTTAGCTTAAGCTAGCATACTGAAAAACAGTAAGCAGTATGGATGTTGTATTGCTGGTGAAGACTCAGGCTAGCCACATGAGCTCAGACGCAGAGGACTGGGAGGGCTTCAAAGCCTGAGCTACTGCACAAGCCACAACTTCCACACCACTATTCTTAGCATGCTAACTTTAGCTGAACTAGCAGAAGTCAGCCTATCTGGACTAGGAGACTTGCTTCTAGCTGCGGGGTAGACATGTTCCTTATGATTCCAAGTGGTTATCCAGCAAAACCAGGAAAGAACAAATTTAACATTGCTGGTGTGTCAAAGGTTCACCAAAAAAAGTACGTTCAGAGTTTCATATAGACAGAATGGAAGAAAGAGAAACGTACATAAGAACAAATAACTTTAAAATCTTTTTCAGTCTCCTTTTTAATACACGTGAAATACTATCCATTTACTACTTGTGGAGAAAAAAAGAGCTTTTCTGTCATGCTTTTAGTCCCCACCCCTCACCCCAATTTTCATCTTTCACACAAATAAAATTTACTTCAAAGATAGGTTTTTTAGCAATGTTAGTTAATTAATTAGTGTTTCTGATATGTTTATTGTTAAAGTAAAATTTTGAAAGGGAAATATGTTAACAGTTTGTTTTTCTTTTTTAAAAGACTTCTGCTAAGCGAGACTCAACTCCAAGTACTATCAAAGAAGACAAAGTCCATGTGTTGAAGTACAATATAGGGGATCTAGTATGGTCTAAAGTGTCTGGTTACCCTTGGTGGCCGTGCATGGTTTCAGCTGATCCTCTGCTTCATTCCTACACTAAACTGAAAGGTACGTCTCCATTGTTGCACATGTTTTCATGTACACAGAGACCTTAATTTCTGGAAGCTTCATTTCTTCATTTTGTCCAGGCAGAGAAATTTATAAACTAGAAGCCTTTGTGCTGGCTATGTGTAGTTGAGAGGAGATTTAACACTATGCAAGACCTATTCTTGAAAACAAAAGGGTTTCTCAGTTTTCTTGTGCAGTCAGTCAACTCCTGATACATCTTTAAGCTTTTGAGAGTTTAGGATATAACTTCATGTAAAATCCTCCAGTAATTAATTGCTAGTAACTATTTTATCCCTGTTTATAGTGGATTGTTTTTGTTCTTGTGAAAGTACATTCCAGCTTTTTTTTTATTTATGTAAAACAAACAAGAAGTCCTGTGGCACTTAAAGATTAACAAATTTATTTATTGCATGAGCTTTTGTGGGAGAAAATCCCACTTTGTCAGATGCTTTGAAGATGGGGAAGCGTACAATAAAATTTTGTTTTACTGAACTAGACTAATGTGGCTGCCCCTTTGGAACTTTTTTGATACGTAATGCAAAAGAGTGCATTAGAATTTCAGTTTCCCAGACGGTTAAGGGTCACATTTTTAAAACCATTTAAATGATTTAGGTTTTTAAATCTAACTGACTTATTGAGAGTTAGGGTCTTAGGTAGCTAAATCACTTGTGGCTCTATTCCCATTATAGAGTGGCATATAATTGAAAGACCTATGTGACCTGCTATAAAGCAGCAATTTTTTTGCTTGGGGGTGTACCAACATATCTTGTTTTGCATAAGACCTTTTCTGTATTCATTCTGTAATGTACAGACAAAGACTTTATAGACAACTGTTTTAAGTCCCAAATGTAAAAATTTCTAAGTGAGAAATTCAGAAATAGTATTTCAAGCTTTCCTCTCTTTTCTACGATTCTTGAGAGATAGCAAGCTTCAGTACTTGTCTGTGTTACTTGTAAAGTACCTCTTACTACCTAGTAACATCAGATTGAATTGGAAAGAAGTAGCGTTCTGGGGAAACTTAGTTTAAATGGAAATTGGAAAAATTGGTAGGGGAATATGAAAGTAAAACCTTTAATAACCAGGAGTTAACAGGAGCAGAAGACTGACGTAAGAGAGAAAATTCAATCTATTTCCTTACTTTGAACGTGACTTTCACTATTTTCATATGTGTTGTCAGTTAAACAATAGTTATAACTCCCTATGTTTCACCAAACAGTGAACAAGATACATTTTTTCAGTGTTAGCCTAATTACTTGTGTTTCTGCTATTCATCTGGGCAGGAACATAGCTAAAGACTTGCCTTTAGCTTTTCTTATCAGTCAGTCTTCCTTTTCTCAGTGAAGCAGTAAAAGAAACCCTGTTTGCCTGCTAGGAGGATGGGGTTACTGGTTTGTTTCTTCCCTTGCTTTTTCCATTAATTGAACAGTTCAGTTTCCTCTGTCACATCCACAGACAATTTTACCAATTTTAAAACTGGGGTAAGATTTTTCCAAAGAAAATCCCTGCACTTCAAAATCAGTTGGACAAGAAGTTTCAGAATAATGTCAGAAAACCCAAAGTGTTCAATAGAGTTTGGAAAAATTCCCCCCCCCCCCCAGCAAATTTTGAAGAGGAGGAGATCAAATCTAATTAGTAGACTTCCTAGGCTGAGATCTGGTGTCCAGGACTAAATTTCAGTTCATTATAATACATTTAAAAAGTGTTTTTCTCACTAGAAATATATCTGTATGTCATATGTTCTCACAGGCTTATATAGAATGTCACATTTTATTGTTGAGGGAAAGGAATAACCCTTTCTCATGCTCAGTTCTCAAATTTAAATTGAGGACTAAGAAGTCTTGCCAGTAAAGAAAGAAAAATCCTTTGGATGTATGTTTCAGTATGAATCCCAGATTCCAATGCAGGTGTGCATGCACCTGAGATCAGTGTATTCTGAATAGCATTTCATCATGGCATCCATGTGGTTTTGCCATCTCATACTTCTGTGTGAACGTAAAAAGCAAAGGATTCAAAACCTTCCTTCTTAACCACCCCACTGGCGAGGAAGAACCCGGTGAGTGCCTGGTCTGGTACTCTTTTCAGAGACTTGAACTTTATTGTATCTACTGAGAAGAAACTTTTATCTTCATTTTTCTGTAAGGGTTCAGGCCCTTCACATCCTGAAAGCACCCGATCTTTGGAAGGATGGATGTAGATGATATCTCTTCTGCTTAGGAAAAAGCCGTGTGCCAGATATGTGGCCTGTGCATAATTCCTTGTCCATGAGGCCCTGCCAGTCCAGGGATTACTCATGGTACACCTGTTAGAGTAGACTGGAGATAATTTCAGACCCAGAGGTAACTAGTTCCCAGTATGAGACTGAAAAAACAGCATCAGCAACATTCCTTCAAGTTGATAACCACATCTCAGGATCAGGCAGTGAGGTACTGACAAAGCGAGTGTTGGCAATATAACCAACATCAGTGCCTCGCAAGAAGTGTGACTTGGTGATACACAGTCAGATGGCACCCCAACATAGCTGCAGATAATGACAGTCACAGAAGGAGAATTTGAAACAACTCTTCGCAAGTCCTCCACAAAAACTGGAAGAGCATGTGGAGTATAAGAATAGATACCAACCTTGATAACATGACTGAGCCTTGCAAAGGGCAGTGTTACAGCCTGGAGAACTTGGTTTCCTGCCGAGATGTCTCTTTGCACTGTAGTGATGACTGCCACTGGAAGTATTTTACCTCATGGGACTGATGTATGAAAGAGGAGAGCTCCTCTTGAGTGATAGTGAATGTCTTTGGGCCAGCCAGACTCTCACAGGACAGTATTCTTGTAGCATGCCACCTTGAGTATGTTGACCTTACTTTTATCACAAGTATCTGTGTAGGAGCAAGATCCTGTTCACATACATCCAGAAAGAGGGAGATGATTCCATACCCAAGTGATGACATTGGTTATACCACTAACACTGGACTAAGGAGATACGTTTGCAGAGGCTGAAGTGAATAGGACAGCGGCATCTCTCATCTCTATCAAAGAAATCATCCTCGTTATCAGATGAGACATTGGCAGTAAGTCCCCATGCCAGCAACTGACAACTATAAAGCATTTCAGGACTTGCTGTCTGACACAGAATATACGTGAGTTTCTTCAACATCCATGAAATGCCATATGGCTTTTTGATGTCTCAAGCTTTACATCCCTGGCCAGGATGTCCCTTATTAACAAGAAGTTCTTTGGGCTAGTTAAAAAATTTTGGCAACCAGCTGCTGTTCCTCCTCCCATTTGAAATGAAGGGAGAAGAGATAGCCAGTGCCCTCAAAGGACTTTTGAGAACTTCCGTGCCCATTCAAATCAAGGGTTCCTGGCTGTGTTGTCAGTGCAGGGAAATTAAGTCCACTGACAGCTTTTGTAAGGACCAGGATCTTAAGAAGCTGATCTTCTTTGGATGTAAGGCACATTTCTTGCCACATGCAACTCCAGACTGTGAAGCAGCAGGATGTGTTTCAGAAATAACCCTTTCTCGTCTAGAAGTCACCCACTCCCCATCAAAACCCTTCCAAGAGAGGAAATTTTAGAGTTACTAGAGAAGTAGACTGCTGCTAATACATTTTTGAAGACAGTTATTGACTTGTTAGGCACAACTGCAAGAGTGATGATGATGTCTGTCAAAATGCCCTAAGCTTTGTGGCTTCTTGTATGTGGCACACTGTACAAGGTAGAAGCCTAGAGGACCTGCCCTTTGAAGGAATGGCGTTCTTTGGCAAAAGAACAAAATGCTTCATTCTCTTAAAACTCAAGGGCTACACCGTGGTTCCTGGAAGTCTATACATCTGCTCTGTAGGAAACGGTACAAGTATCATCTGAGTTAGAAGGCACTGTTATACTCCTGGGGTCGACAGCCAGAGGCCCACAAAAGAAAAGGTACAGTGACTTCAGGTGACACCAGTCTTTTGCCTCTTTGGTAGCAGGTTTGAGGGGAGCGTCAGGAGTTACATGAGCCAATCCAGAGCTTTTTCTTCACCTTCAGGAACCATCATACCCCTTCTTTCCCTTTAGCCTTTCCAGGATAACCATCACAGGTGACAAATGGACCTTAGATGTAATTGATAAAGGCTACCATATCAGTTTCTACTCCTGACACTTTGACAGTTTTGTTTCCCATTTTTTTCAGTCACCCTTCTCATGAGAACTTTTTGCAAAGAAAAGTGGTCTGTTTGTTTTATCTAGGAGCGGTAGAAGACATGCTTAAAAGAATAAAAAGGAAGAGGATCCTTCTCCTGATATTTCCTTTGTCTGAAGAAGGGTGTGTGGGTGTGTGGTCCTATGTTCTGCCTCAGATTTAGGATGACAGTGCCATCTCTTCAGACTCGGGGCTGGTTTTGGATTTAACTTGAAGATGTATACTTCCACACAGCCATCTATCTGGTCTGTAGGAAGTAACCTGTTCACAGTGAGTGTTTAATCATTATGAGTATTCTCTGTGGCACCAAGAGTTTTCATAAAGTGCCTATGGACAGTAGCAGGCTATCTATGTAATAAGAGTATTTGTGTCTGCCTTCCTGAATGATTGGCTGAAGGACAGAGGCATTGTTCAACAAGAGACAACATTAGGCCTGAAATATTTCCTTTCGCTGTATAACACCATGGTCTCCTGGTGTATCGTGAAAATCATTTCTTATCACAGATGATCAGATGAGACTTCATTTCCATATCAGGAGAACATAGGTTACCAAACACAGGTTTTTGTTAATGTAATCACTACTAACTGGGATAGATAAACCTGATTACATTGGTACATATGCATCTGGGGCTATTTTGAGCCATGTGACAGTGAATATATCACTTACCAGGCTTCATCTTACGACTCTGACTTACTTCAGGTCAGTTCTGAAGTTGTGATTCCCTCCTTCATCATGGCAGAATTGCGGTGATAACAGGAACAGAGGATCATAGGTGGAAGAATCCGAGTGTTGGTTCCTTCACTGTTTATGATGAATCATGGCTGTATCAGGGTTGGGAAGCCCACTTGGTCTGCCTGTATATGCAAAGGATCTGCTCCCCAGAGGACACACAAGTTCCTGTGAATGTCCTGAACCTCTAGGCCATCGGGTTAACTTTCATGGCAATGCTACATGTTCTCTTGAACTCTGAAGTGTATATGCTGGTGTGTAATATGTCCACAATGCACTACATAAATAAGAAGATGCGTGCTTTTCCCCCTATTTTGATCTGCTCATGCTGCCACTGAAATGCGATAATGCTGATGGTTTTTCATGTTTCACAATATAGCAATAACTTCATGAATTCTTCAGCAGGCAGTTACCTATCACAAATGAATACTTCAGAGGTTTATCATTGGAGTACCTATTCCTTCATTGACTGATTTTCATGATAGACCTGTTTCCCATTGACACAATGCCAAATGTGAAAACTCTTGTTCCAGGTGGTGTGTGAGCCAGGATTGTTATCGAATGCCGCTGCCTTCAAGGTCTCCAGGCCACAGTATGCCCTTTCACTGACTTCTCTGCTTCCAAGGATGATATTCTAAATTAAGTGCAGCAGATCAGCCTTATGACTTCCAATTGTCCACAGCAGTTTGTTAGATGGATCTGGTATGTGTGTTCATCTAACTGCCCATTTAACTCTGTGGCTGCCCACATCTGATTTTAAAACACCACTGCCAGATACCCTAGCCAGACCTCAAATGGCACCACAGCTGTTGACTGGTTAAGTACCACAGACAGAGACTGTGCCCTGTCAATCTGGGAAATCCTGTTATAGAGCAGAAAGTAATCAACCAGAGAGACGTAATCATTAAAATAAGATCGATTCTCAATATGAACAGTCCAGAAGGGGCTGGACCTGGTACAAGAATCTATGCCAGAGATTTTCAGCTGCTTATTTTATTTAAAGAGCTTGTCTTTTCATTCAGTTTGAGTAAGGCCTGCTTTGCAGCAGTCTGTTTACCCTTCTCTTGTGCAGTGTTGTTCAGTCTTTTCTCACCTAGTGATATCCAAGTTTCCAAAAGGGTTTTTCCATGCTTGCCATTGGTGAGAAAAAGAACTATAGTCTGAGATATCAATGTAGTTTTCCTGAGGCTCAGGGAGCCTCCTTGCCTTCAGAGCAAGATCTGAATGATGCTCAGTCTTCCTGTGGGACTGAAAAGTGAGCGAGCTCTAACAATTTGTTTGATTCTCCTTACACATCAGCTCATAGAGATAAAGTGGCACGGAAACTTGGCCCAGAATTCATCCTGAAACTGATATTGGAATTTCATCTGACTAATTTCAACCTGTTTTCTTTCCAGAGCCACACTCTGCATTCATAGAGAAGAGCTTGAACACTCTGAATGTTTCCAGAGCTTTTAGTACACTGATTGAAACAAATTGTTCAGACTACATTTTCAGTTGTGTTTGGCTACAGGTGGCCATTCTAATGGTCAGGCTGTCCAAATCATAGAGACTCTCAAAGTGTATAACATAGTGCATCGTGTTGTGTTGCAAGTTGTTTGGAGGAAGAAGTATACCAGCTGTCAGAGCTCAGCTGACTGAAACTCAGGCAACATCTTCTGCTTGTTTTAAAAATGTGCCATTATTGGAAATCTATAAGATAGTGACAGAGTAACCTGTTGAGTTTTGTCAGAGATTATTGCCTCAGACTTAGCTGCTAGCTCAAATGTTAATTCAAGTGGGTGGTACTGTTATTTCTACTTGAGTGATACAGTTAAAATTCTTTATGCTACTCTCTGGAGTGAATACTGTTTCCAGTCTTTTCCTGTATGATCTAAACCAGTGGTTCCCAACCTGTTGTCTG
Organism: Podocnemis expansa; assembly: GCA_007922195.1. NCBI lineage: Eukaryota > Metazoa > Chordata > Testudines > Podocnemididae > Podocnemis > Podocnemis expansa. The sequence goes on along the minus strand of ML681996.1, from coordinate 43,405,830 downwards.
GGGACCCTGGGGGTCACAGAGTTATTGCAATGAGTCTGCAAATAGCTTGGGCCTGAGCAACTGCCAGCCAGTGATCCATGTTGGAGAGGGCTCTAAATTAGAGGTGTCAAACTTGGGATCCATGGGGTCAAATCCAGCCTGCCAAGGGCACTGATCCGGCCTGTAGACCTGCTGCCTGTGCTGTGCTGGGAAGCTGTCTGTAGCAGTGAACTCCAAAGACAGGCTCCCGGCACAGCAGGAGGTAGGTGTGCTTCTGACTCACTCACATGATCCAGGTTACAGTGCAGGAGAACAAAGGAAGCACTCCAGCCAATTCTGGCTAAGTTCTTCTGTGGTCTGCCAACCAATCAGAGTCTCAGTTACAGCAGTCTAGGCCGGCTCTGGAGACTCACCACACTGCCCCCCATCCCAACTGTTCGCTGTCAGTCAGTTAGCATGCTAATTTGATTGACAGCACATAGGACGAATCACAAATAAAAAGAAAAGGTGGCTGGGGCCCACGTGAGAACAAACCAATCAAAGGACAGCCAGGACTGAGCCAAGCAAAGGCCTGCACTCTGAGTGACTGCCAGTGAGTGGGCTGGGAGGGGGAGAGGCAGGAGCCAAGCCTGGGTGCTTGGGACCCGAGACTGGTTTTTTTTTTGCCTGCCACCAGGAGGTTAGTGAAGTGGGAAGGAAAGGGGAAGGGGGGGAGATCTGGAAGCCAGCATGGAGAAAGGGGGCCCATAGGGCAGGGGAGAAGGAAAGTGTGGGAGAGCCTATGACATTGGGAGGAGGGATGGGGAGCCCATGCTGCTCTGAACATGGAGGGAGAAAGGGTTGGGATGTCTGTGCAGACATATGGCCTGCAACAGATTTCCTGCCTTCCGGTGTTGCGCCCCCCCCCCCCCACACACACGTTGAATGAGTTTGACACCTCTGCTCTAAGTGAACTATATTTGCCTGTTGTGAGCAGCCACACCCTGGATGTGTCCCAACCCCTTGGGAGTAGGTGGGGGCCAGGTCCTCCACTGTCCTTCTGCAGTACCACTGCCTGCAGTCAGTCACCAATAACAACTATTATTTGGGGGTCTATGAAAGTTTTTGACATAAAATGGGTCTTCGTACTCAAAGGTTGGGAACCACTGATTTAGACTGACACGTTCAAAGAAAAGAGAGTGGTTATTTATCCTACAATACCTGTGGTTCTTCAAAATGTTGTTAATGTGGATCCCATGACTTATCCTCCATTTCCTCTTTGTAGAGTCCTCAGCTGTCATAAGCTTTGAATTGTGAAGGAGCTGATTGGAGGGTTAGATCTGCTTCACCTTTTGTGTGACTCCATCAGACACTTCTATTTGAGACTTTTCTTGCCTTTATTTATATTTGCACATGGGGTGCATATGCCCCCAAAAGTGGGATTCACTCTAAGATCTTGAAGAACAAAAAGTACTTTAGGGGTAAATAACTGTGTTCTGTATAGTTTCTCCCCAATATAGTTTAGACAAGCTGCCAGTTTACTGATGTACACAAAAGTGATGGTAACCAAAATCAGAAATTTCGTATGCATTTTTTGCCTAATTCTACCTTGTGGACTTAGTGAAATAAAATAATTAAAGGTAAATTACTCAAATCCTCTATCCTCTGGTGGGAATAGGATGCCGGAAGGTATCTCCTGGATATTCTGCTTCTCCCCCCCTTCTCTGTTAACTGGTATTTCCATTCATTCAGGAGACCGTCTTAGGCTCTCCCTTCCATCATTGCTATGGATGATCTGAGGCCTGGTGCAGAGGAGAACTCCCAATGAGTTTTGGGAAGGGCGGTCTCTGTGCCAATATAGTTGGCTTATTGTGGGGGTGCTCCTGTGTCCGAGTATAAGACACTCTTACGGAGACTGGGCAGGTGAGATAATATCTTTTATGGACCAACTTACGTTGGTGGGAGAGCCAGGCTTTTGAGTTACACAGCTTTTCTCTCTCACCAATAGAAGTTGGTTCAGTAAGAGATATTAGCTAACCCACCATGACTCCTTAGTATCTTGGGACAGACACCACTACAGCAGTGTTGCATATAGGAGATTCTGCTGGTTCCATCAAGCCTTCATAGAAGTTAGTAAATTTTTTAGTTCCTGTTTAAAATCTAGTTTTATAGTTAGTAGGTTGATATAGTTCTGCAGAATCCTACTCCTTTATGACTATTACAATTTGCAGGAGGCCAGCTTTCTTCAGGATGATCTTTAGAGAAACATGGACATCAGGAGGAAGGGGAGAGGATTGTGTTACCTCCCTTCTTTTGCCTTCAGTTCCCTAATAGAGCAATCAAAAAAAATTCTGTACAGAGAATTTGTTTAAAGTGAAGCTAAAACTTCAAGCAGTTGCCTGTAGTTGATGTACACATGTACTTTCAAGGATATTAAGAAATGTTAATTAAAACACGTTAGTAACCCATGAAATTCACAGCTAAGGATAAACGTGCAAGGAATCCAAGATTTGAAAATGTAGCCACAACTCTTAATTGGCTTTTTAATGGTTTTTTTTTTTTTTTAAATTTATTTCTCAATATTGTTGAAAGGTAACATGTGCTCTGCTGCTAACAAATTTCTGCAGACTTAACTTCAGTTTAACAAAAGATTCATAGGTATCTGAGTAAAAGGGCAAACTTTCCATTCAGTTCATTGTCAGTTTTTTTTGTTGTTTTTTGTTTTTTTGTTTGTTTGTTGTTTTTTCTTTTTAAGTTAAACCATACCCTATCTTTTTCTGTGTACATACATACCAAATAGTTCATTGCAGGAGGCAAAGGAAAGAGCCTTTCCATCTTCTAGGATTAAATTTAAAGGATCTAAGCATAAAGTTAACACCTGGTTTATAAAAAAAGGAACTAATTTTTACCCCCCTTATCTGGCACTGAAGTATACATGTCATACCTCTAATCTAAATCCCCTCCGTATTTGAACACGTCAGACACATTAATTTATCCTCTCACTGTTCTTGAGGGGAGATAAGTTAGAGTATGCGTGTTTGGTAGACAAACTGGGATACAGAGACCAACTGATTTATCCAAGATTATATAAGCAGTCTTCAGCAGAGCTGGGAGTAGATCTTTCTTAGATCATTCGAGTCCTACGTTATTGCCTTAAACATAGGAGCAAAATTCCTCTTCAAAATTAATGGACAGCCCAGTGATCACACTCCTGTTCTGCCTGCATCTGTGGCTTCTGTTCGGATTAATAAAGTAATAGGAGTCATTTCTTTTACATAAAACTTCATAGGTAAGCTGAAATGTCAAACCATTAATTGGACTTTTAGAATGAAAAGCTGGTAAAGTGTGTTTGTCATTGCTCTGTATGCTGCAGTTTACTGAAGAATTTAAAAGTATCATAAAATGCTAAAATTAGAATCAATCTAATAACATGTATAAAATTATTGTTGCATTTTCAGGACAAAAAAAGAGTTTTCGTCAGTATCATGTACAGTTTTTCGGTGATGCTCCAGAACGAGCTTGGGTATTTGAGAAGAGCCTTGTGTCATTCAAAGGAGAACAACAGTTCGAACAGTTATGTCAGGAAAGTGCAAAACAAGCCCTCACTAAAGCAGAGAAAATAAAGGTAAGAGGACCCCCTTCCACCCAATAAATATATTTAAAAATTAGTAGGCTTTTTATATTGTTTATAGAAATGTGTCATTAAAAAAAACAGTTTTTGGAAAGCTTTCATGACTGCTTGTTTTATAGCATCTTATAGGTTTTTTTATAGGGTTATATTTCACATCAATAAGCACAGAAGACGTGGCTCAATGAGCGCTCATTACTTTTTGCAAATTGGCATGCTTTATTTTATGTGACTGATTCATGAAGAGGAAGATTTACTGCTAATAGTTCTTTTATATCAGGGCCATTCACAGAGATGTCACTGGAATATTTGGAATGTAGATGTACTGTACATTTAATCTTCTAATTGTTTTTTAGTAGTATTAGTGTGTTGTATTAAAAAGTAAGTAAATGTCTCCAAATCTCTGTATTTTTCTTACAGATGTTAAAGCCTGTTTCTGGGAAACTACGACCTCAGTGGGAGATAGGTATTAAACAAGCCAGTGAAGCACTAGGCATGATGTTGGAAGAAAGGAAAGCCAAATTCACCTTTATCTATGTTAGGGACAGACCTCATCTAAATCCTCGAGTGGCAAAGGAGGCGGGTATTGCTGTGGAACCTTTGGAGGAAATAGATGAGTCATCTTACTCAAATGAAGAAACCACTCAAAGTCTGAAATCAGCGATGGAGTCTGGCATTCCTAGCAAAAGGAGGAGGAGGACATCAAAACTGTCTGCAACTAATGCTCCACGAGAAAGTAGTCGGGCAGGGACTAAGAATACCACTCCCCAAAAGGCATACGAGCAAGCAGAAGCCAAAAGAGGAATTGGCTCTCCTGTCGGTAGAAAGAAAGCTGCAACATCAACTCCACGAAGCAGAAAGGGAGATGCAGTCTCTCAGTTTTTGGTCTTTTGTCAGAAGCACAGGGATGAGGTTAGTGTTTTGTTACACTGATAAACTTCAGTGTTGACTACGTGTTCTGTTTTTTACATGTACAAGACTCTTCCTTCTCTTAACTGACAGAACACCTAAAAAATAAGGGGTTCTGCAGCTGCATAAGATGACAGTCTCTGCCTCTTTTAGACTAAAGATATAGACAAAGAGTGGGGGCTAAGAAAAGGAAAAAATAGAACATGAAATGATTGTGGTGGTGTGTGTTTTGTTAGTGCTTTTTTGGGGGGGTGGGGGAATTTATTTAGGAAATATTTATGCCCTAGTGCCATCTATCTTTTAGTTCCTCTTTACAGTTATTTTTAATGCATAAAGTTATATTACCATATCATGTCTCTAGCTTACCATTTATCCTTAAACCTTCCTGGTCCTCTCCATTGCACATAGGTAAGCAGATTTACTCAACCCTATTTGTACCCTTGTCTTCCAGTCCCCCAAATGTTCTGCTTTGGTATCTAGAGTTTTTTGACAGGGGGGACTGCAGCCTTTTAACAAACAAACAAATAAATAAATAAATAAAAGCCCTTAATAATTTTCCGAAGTCTGGGAAGGGCTGTAATGATATGGGGTCCAGTGGGATATGGATGAGGCCCTCCTGACATAGACTGGGAATAAAATCTTGTGTTTAGATCATAGTCTTGCCCAGCATCCCATAGGCAGTCTGATGGAGCCAGAATAACTCTTCTTGGGTTCCAGGCTATAGACTTAAACACATGAACATTATTTCTCTTCCTGTAACCCCCTTAAATCTCTGTTTATTCTGTGCACTGAAATAATGCAGACGTCCTCTGGAACAAATAATATTCCCTCATATAATATTCCCTCATATAATAAAACTTTCATGATGTTTATACCCAGGGGTACCAAGTTAAGGCTGATTGCCCTGAGAACTTTAAATCTGGCTTTTTTCTAGCTTTTGAGTATTTGATTATATTAACACTTCTTGACAGATTGTTAAATGCTATTTCCTAAGCCCTTAAAAAAAACTAAAACAAAAATGATTCCATTATGTGGAACCATATTGATCATGTGCAGTATGAGTCCTTACCAAGACTTGAATGAGGACCTTTAAAGATCTCTACAACTTTAGTCAAAGATGTAACTTCTAAAGGTAGTAAGTAGGCTGTTGTCCTCTGTGTGGTTTAGCCATTACAGGGGAATATGACACACATTTTCCTACTAGCTTTATTATTTACTAGGCAGCCAAAGAATTCTGGGAATCTGGGTTTCTGACTGGAGATGAGTATGCTACAGTGCTTATGGACAGCCTAAGCTTAATCAAGCACATAGATTTGGCAATTCATTCTGTCAGATGTCACCTCAAGCAACCTTTGTAAAATGTCAGGGAGATATGTTACTTTCCTTCCTCTCAAGCTTATGGTATAAGGCTTTGTCCAATAATGAATGCTAGTAGGGGCACATCTATGCTGACGGCACTATGTTGGCCACCGTCAGTGCGCTCTTCCAGGTTCGATTGAACGGTCTGTCAAGACTTACTCAATCAATCTACAACTTGATGCTATAACTCCAGCCCCATTGCTAGAGTAGCACTAAGTTAACTGAAAGGCATTTTTGGTCGCCTTAGTACAGCATGGACATGGATGTAAGTGGGCATTAGAAAGGTGATGGGAGGTACACAAGGGTTATTTTTTTGTACCTTGCATATCTCCTTGTCAGCTGGCACTGAAAAGTGCTGTGAGTATCGATTAGGGCTCAGATACATGATATAGTGAATATCCAGTCAGTGGAAGAGCTGAGACTACAACTAACAATCTTCTGATTCCCAACAGAGCTCTCCTTCCCATAGACCAAAAAAAAAAAAAAGTGCAAATGCTGCTTTGTTTAGGCACTATCAAGAGCAGTGTAGAGCAGTGGTTCCCAACCTTTGTAAGGATGGGGACCCCTTTTTAAGTTAAAAAAAAAAAATTGGGGGTCCCCCTGCACGCTGCTGCGGAGCAGGGGCATGCTGCAGGCAGAATCTGGCCCGCACTGCTCTTCTGACAGGGAGTGGGGTCCCCTCCAGCCTGGGGGCCATGGCCTTGGCAGTCCTTGCTCTCGGGCAGGGGAATTATGCTGCAGCAGCTCACGGACAGGGGCAACGAGCCAGAGCTGTGCGCTGCAGCTGCTGTGTCCCCATTTTCCTGCTGGGAGTGGGGGCTACTGCGGCTATGGCGCCCTGCCCAGGGCGGCAGGGGGGCTGCTCCTTAGCAGGGGAATGGGACCACAGGCAGCTCTTGGGCAGGGGGCAATAACCACAGCACCCCCCACTCCTGGCAGGAGAATGGGGCCATGGCGGCAGCAGTGCGCGGCTGTGGCTCACTGGCCCACTTGAGAGCTGCCTGCGGCCCCATTCACCTGTTGGGAGCAGAGGCTGCCATCAGCCAGCCTCTGCAGGGGAATGGGGCAGGCAGCCCCTGCAGGGGAGGGCAGCTGTGCTGCTGCTGGCAGCTGATGAGCAGCGGCAGCAGCCAGGGATCCAGCCCTGGTGGGAGCATCAGGGCTGCAGCTGGGTTCTGGGCTGGGGGGGGGGAGAGCAGTGCTGTGGACCTCAGCTTGGGAACCCCGATGCAGAGGGAATGCCATGGCATTGACAATGGATGCAGAGGATGGTCTGAGCAGCATACTCAATACAGCTGACATGTTCAGAGATTTTAGCATCAAACCAAAAGCTCTATTTAGCATATGCAAATTATTTTAAATCACTCCATGAGGTGTATTACTTGAATAAATCTCATTAAATTTTTCATCAGGATAATTGAAAGCACTTCTCTGACAGCAAGATTACTTCCCATGTCAAATTTAAAATTCCTGCTCCAAAACATAGTAGAGATCTCCAAGGAAAGAGTACAGGGAAAAAATGTATTGGGAAAACATTCCTTTACCCTCTTTTTTGGAAACAGCATAAAGTTTGTTGATACTTTAAAAAAAAAAAAAAAAATCATTGTGAATGAGCATGAAAAAACTTAAACTTAGAGTTAAAGTTAAAACTTCAGCAAAGTCATAAGTAATTGAAAATTGATTAATAAAGGAAATCTTCAGGTAACCATAATTCTCTAGATCAGTGTTTCCCAACCAGTGTGCCATGGCACACAGGTGTACCCTCAGGCCTGAGCAGGTGTGCCATAGAATTTTTTGAAAAAACTACTCAGAGTTCTGGATTGGCACATGAATATTCATGAGTTTATTTGGAAGCTATATGTAGGTGTTCTTTAGAATAATTAAAGATGTCAAGGTGTGCTACAACAGAGGAGAGGGTGGGAACCACTGCTTTAGATATTACTATGAGGTCTGCCTAGAATATTTTATCAACCAAATTGTTTTGTAATCCATTGTGTGCTGACATCACAACTGTTTCTTCATTGACAGAGAGCCAAATGGGTTTTGAAAGCTTTTGATAAGCCTGAATTAATCGTCAGTAAATGGAGAGCATCCAGATTAATATATTAATGTACTAGGGTTGAGTCAGAACCCTGTTTAAAAGAATAGCTCCCTTTCAGATAAAACTGTTTCAAGTGATGGTCCCTATTGTTTTCCATGGAGGGTTCCTCACATGTAGCATGTGTGTGGAGCTGGAGAATGTTAAAGAAATAGTGTCTCTTGGTCCAAACATGCATCCTTGCCTCATGAGTTTGTCCGATTCCTTCTCCTTGCCACGTAGTCAGAACTGGAACTATTTGTTTCCTCTTGTGTGAAGTTTTTGTAGCATTTATTTGGTTTTACCTAGGTATTTAGAGTTGATTTGGAACTTTGGGGGAATCTGTTTACTTATAAACTCTCCTTCTTTCCCCCTCAGTACCCATTTTTGGGTACGGTACTATGCCAGAGACCTCTTGCTTTGAAATCTGCACCTTGTGGCTTTGTTCATTCTTGTTCAGTAAGAAACATCAACACAGTTTCTAATGTGTAGGAGAAGCTCTCATTTAATCCAGGTATAGTAGCCACCAGACCTTTCCAAGCAGTATGAGAAGTGCAGCTCTCTGCTTCAAACAGTATCTCATGAAAGTTGCCATGAGACTTCAGTCCCATCTGGGCCAGGAAACCCCTGCCCCACCCACTATATTGGCATGAGACAGCCAGCAGTGCACCTCCTACTGTTGACATAGAGGTTGCCTTCTGTGGTGTCATAACTGTGGACCTTGCTCTAGCCCAGTCAGGATGTAAGGAGTATGCACATAAGCGTGGAAGTAAGCTTTCGTCTAAACCAGAGAAGAGGTATGTGCTTTCCACAAGTTTTAGTCATTGTGAAGCAGCTCACTTCAAGATCTGTAAACATAAAAAGCACACCGATGGGTAGATTTGCTGGTGCCAGGTACCAAGCCAGTTACATTGTCAACATCGGCCTCTTTCAAGGTTTGGGACCTGTTGACTCCAGGGAAGACCACTGGATCCAGCTATGGATGAGGTGCCATTAACATCACGGAAGTTGAGAAATGCACCAGAGTCATACAGATTGTTTGTCCTAAAAGAACATAGATCTCCACCACATTTCCCACCCAAGACATACTGCAGTCAAGGATTCCTTCACCACATACTCCAGTAGTCCACACTTTTCCACTAGTTCTGACACTACCATGAGTGGAACTGTGGTCTGAGTTTTTGGCCTTTGAGAATTCAGACAACATCTGGGGCCACCCATCCCTTACTGCCATTATATGTACTTGAAGGTGACATTTACATCATGGAAATAGCATTGTTTTAAAACACAGATAACCCACTGGTTCCCAGCATCCCAGGGTCTACCACACTACCTACAGATCCATTGTATTGGCCCAAAGACCCATTCTTGGTTCTACCTGTTCTTTGATGGAGACTCATCTCTCCCCATCTAGAGTACTCTAAAGTAGGTTCTCTGAAGTGACCTCTTTGGACTCCACGTGTGATCTACTGGGAGGCTCTAACTCTGCATCGCAAAACAGCAAGTTGGGCTTAGTAGATATGCCTTTAGCTCTTAGGGGTCCATGTGAAGGTTTCCAGAGCTTTACCAACAGACTCCAGGGCAGAGCTTACTATCCTGGTTGAAGAGGGGGAGAGCAGTGGTAGGGGCATCACTCCAAGGGGTAGTAGAGGTTACCTATGCTGTGGCTCACACAGTGGTGTAATTAGTGGCAAGGAAGTAAAGTTCATGATGTCAAGCTTCTGGCCTCTTGCCCAAAGTGCAACAAATGATCAAGGACCATCCCTTTGAATGCTGTTTTCTGAACCAAAGCTTCCCTTTGGTCTTGGGAATTATTCTCAAGCTTTACCAGCCTCAGGGATCTGAGGACCCTATGTTTAGCCTGAAGTTACTAGGGCGGGCAAGAACACATCAGTAACAGCAGACAGTACAATAGTAATGTTCTATATAGACGCATGGGAGGATTTCACTCCTTTCCCCAGTGTCAGGAAGCCCTAGAGCTGTGGTAATACTGCATAGCTGGTACAATTCACTTAATAGTATCTTTCTTGTCATGCTTACCGAATGAGTTGGTAGACCACCTCACCAGGTGTTTTTCAGCATGAGTGGTCTTTCCATACATACATGATGTAGGAAGTTCCAGAAGTGGAGAATACATGGACTTGTTTGCAACAAAACTTAAGTGGAAGAGCATACAGTTCTGGTCCTTCCAAAATCAGAGCCTGAGCTCCACAACAGATGCATTCCTCATCCTTTAGACAGGCCCCCTGTTCTGCGTGTTCCTGCTGATTCCTTTAGTCCACAAGGTCCGGGGGGGGGGGGGGGGGGCACAGGAAAAAAGGAGCCTTTATCATCCTAGTAGCTTCATCATGATCATGCCAACACTAGTATTCTGCTTCTCAGCCTCTCATTGAACACTCCAGTTAGTCTGCCACTGGTGCCAGATTTAATCACTCATGATCTTGCCAATCTTCACCACCCCAACCAAGAGTTTCTCCATCTTATTGCCGCAAGCTCCATTAGTCAAATCCTTGGACCTAGAGTGTTCAGCACCCATCAGGGAAGTTCTTGGTTGCAGGCAGCCATCCACCTGAACCACCCACCTGGGTGAGTAAAAGAGATTCTCTGTCTGGTTGACTCAGAAAGGCACACCACCCACACTTTCACCTGTACCTCTTTTATGTTGGGCTGCCTGTTGTATCTCAAGCATCATGGACTTTTCTGTATCAGTTACGGTCCATCTGACCACAATCTTGGCTTTTCACCTGTGGGTGGTAGTCTACTTAGTCTTTGCTTCTTGCATGATGGGTCACTTCCTCAAGGGTCTTGACAGATTGTACCCTCAGACATGCCAGCCAATTCTCTTAGTGGGATTTTGAGACTTAGCAACATGTTCACTTCTTTACTAATTTCAGAAGGTAGACTTTCTGGTAGCCATTGCTTCGATTAGAAGAGTTTTAGAGTTTATGCCCCTCGCATTGAGCCCTTCTTTACTGTTCTCTTCAAAGATAAGGTTTGACTACACCCTCACCCACTGTTCCTTCTGAAAGTAGTCTCACGCTTTCATTCAAATTGAGACATTTTTCTTCTGGTGTTCTACCCAAAATCACACACCAACTTCTGGGAGCAGAGTCTGCATTCACTGGATGTTCGAAAGACTTTGAACTTTGAGAAGACTAAGCCCTTCAGAAAAATGGCATAGCTCTTTGTAATCATAGCAGAAAAGATGAGGGGCCTCCCAGTTTAATCTCAAAGAATTTCTCTATGGATCATGTCGTGAATCAGGATGTGTTATGACCTTGTGAAAGTACTGTCTCCAATGTTGTCTGTGCCCTTGTGGAATGAGCTGTCATCCTTGACAGCATTCATGGGCCAGGTCTCAATTCAGAACACGTGTAGGGCTGCCGTGTGGTTATCAGTCCACACCTATGCAGTACACTGTGCTGTTACCCAGCAGGCTGGAGACGGTGCACCTGTTGTCAGAGCAATGCTGCCATCAGCAGATCATTGAACTCTGACCCCCTTCTCCTACAGGTCTTGCTTGGGAGTCAACTTACTGGACATAAAAGTGAACAAGCAATCAAAGAAGAAAAAACTGTCAGTAGCTTTCTATAACTTGTTCTTTAAGATGTGTTGCCCGTGTCCATTCCAATATCCACCTGCCTGTCCCTCTGTTGGCAAGAAGGATCTTAGGAGGCAGTGGGATGGCTGGGTCCTATGTAGGATGCTCTGAATGTGTGACTCCATGTTGCTCCATATCTGACCGTACAGATACTGCTAGGGGGAAAAGCTTTCTGGCAACTGTCCTCATGGCATGCATGCATCTAATTGGAATAGACATGAGCAACGCATCTTGAAGTACAACAGTTATAGAAAGTTAACAACCGCTTTTTGCTTGTCTGACTGTATGGTGGGAAGAGATAGTAATGCTATGTTTTCTATGCCATCTGTGTCTGTTGGAGAAAATCAGCATGTCACTGTAATGTCATAGTACTTTTCCTGTACCAAAAGTGGAACTAATGAACAGAATTGTAGGACGGGAAGGGACCATGTGCGGTCTTTTGTCCAGTACTCTGCACTTATTGCTGTTTAAACTAGAAACAAATATGACCTTAATTAAGAATTCAAAGTTTTTTGAAGATGAGATCTCATTGAAGACCTGATTTCTCATTGCAAATCTTCAGTTACGGCATTTTTTAAATTCAGCTGAGGTATGAATTAGGGGAAACTGTTTGATCCATCAAAGAATTAAGTAGTTTGATTTCTTCCCCTACAGGCTTTTCAATAGAGCTGATCATATAATATCAGCACATCTGTTGATTATTGATCTTTGGTAAATTGTCTATCTTAGGGTTTTATGATTCTGGCTGTTGTAATATCTCAGTGCATTCCATGTCAAATTGATAGCTCTAGCAAAGTTCCTACTGAATTTTGTGGTGTGTAGCTTGTCTCCTTCTTTGGGGTAATAACTCTACTTTTTATTATTATTTTACTAATTGTTTTGTGTGTGCGTGCGTGCGCAGGAAAGGGGTATCTGAGCAAGTGTCATTCTTATCATGGAATGGCTTGTTAGAGACCAAGGTTTTACAGCACTTTCTTAAGACAGACTCTGGATTCACCCTATTCCCCCTTAGTTTTATTTCATAGTCTGATTATGTTGACTGAGCATACTTTATCTATAGAATTTACACACTTTGTTCTATGCTGTTGAACAGGAGCACAACCTTCAGCATTGTTCATATTTTGAAAATCAGTCTTTACTATTGGTGGGGTGTGATGTTAATTGCCTTGAAAACTAGGACAAAAGCTTCAATTGATATCAGACAATGAATGGATGCCAGTAGAGGGAGTTTATCGTAAGCATGATGGTCGCGTGGCAGCTTAGTCATAGCGAAAGGGGGCTGCCAGTTTCTGTAGCAGCCAGAGTCTGTGCATTGTCTTTAACTTCAGGTACAGTGAAATATAATCCCAATCTGGATATGACAAATGATGTATCACTCTGGCTAGATCTTTGTCTGGGAGGAAAGGACAAAGGTTTCTAGCAAGACAGAGGTAAAAATGTCTTTTTAGAAACTATAACGCTATCCGACCATCCAAAATTAGGAGGGAGTCAAATAGAAACCTGAGGAAGTCGCATTATTTTGAATAAGGACTGTATGCTTTCAGTGGAAGGTGGAGGTGTGTTAACTAATTTTTTACAGTTTTTCCCCTTTTTGACCAACATCATTGTAGACTAGCCCTTGTTCGGGTTGAATCAGCTGCATTTCATGTAGTAAGGTTTGATGTACTGGCATTCTCACCTTTAGCAGAAATGGGTGCTTACATTAGTTGAGAATGATGTATATAATTTTATGTCATTAATGAACATGTTTGAAGCTGAACTCATGATGTCTCACTGTCCCCCCTAGTGGCCTGAGGTTATTGAAGAGAAGAGAGGGATAGCATGGATCCTTGCAGGACCCATAAGTGAATGCTATGGGAAAGGAGGAACTCCCTCCTTAAAACTCTTGACTTCAGCTGGAGAAGAATGACATGAGCTCCCCTAGTGCTGTGTCAGTTAGGTGGGTTAGTAGTGCTTTGTGATACACTATTTTGAAGGCAGGGTTGTCACCAGGGTTCCGTATTTTAGAGGGTGATTTCAGTCGAGCAACTCCATTTCACTGGTCGATTTGAGGTCTTGTTTCATGCGGCTTACACTGGCTGCCAAAATACCTAGTTCTGTTACTGGTTGAAGGGTGCCATCAGGGCCAGCTGAATAAACGTGGAGATTCTGCTAACCAGTTTATATGTGGTCATAAGAAATTAGTCTTTTAGTGCTTTTAGTCTTCTAATGTTTTTTATGTTAGTTTGTTTTATAGTGTAGTGTTGTTAGTTTTGTATTAGATAGTTCTTAGTTAGATAGAATTTAATAGACAAGTGGTGTGTGGATTAACTTTAGTTTCTCACCTTCTCTTTGGGGAGCTTTTCTCTCCTGGTAGGGCATGCCTGGTTCTCTAGAATCCAGACATTTTCCCTCTTGTGAGGATGCTATCCTGGTCAGTGATGGGCCACTGCAAATGTGTATGCTGTTGCCTGGGAGAACCACATTGCCCAGAAGTGTAACTTTTGGCTGACTCCTAAGTTCAGGGCAAGGAACAGTCTTTGGTATCAGTAGCCTGACTCTCCCACCTCGGTACCATAGAAGTGAAAGACTCTATCTGTTATTGGTGGATCTGGGAAGTCCTAGAGCTGTAGAGAAATGTGGTTTCGGCCAAGGCCCTTTTCTGTCTCAAATGTCAAGGATAAGCCATCATCCAAATTGATACCATCAAGCAGAGCCCAGGAGTCAGTATCACCACAGTCAGCACTCTCAGTACTATTCAAACTGAAGCATCAGCCACTGTTGCATCTATTACAGTATGCTCAAAATCTACACTAATTTGTCCGTGTCAATTGTCAAGTGCGTTAGCATGTCAGTACTGATCTTTCACTCAGTGCTGTGGGGCTTCAGATACTGAAAGGACTTAATAGTGGCAGGTAAAACCATAATCTTCACTGCTCATGGTATCAAATGCCTCATAGTAATGAGACTTCAGTCTACCATCATGTTTCAGTAGTTCCGGACTCTCCATCTTTTTCTGCTGGTGTGCACCTCACTGTTGGAGGATACTGAGAAGGAAAAAGACCTTTCTTCAGTCTCATCCATCTCACCACAGAGTTTTCTCATCCATTCTTTTACTCCTAGTGCTTAACATCAGGGGTCATGGGACCAACGCTGGATGTCACCCCTTTTCCTGCTTTGGCCCCCAAATAGCTTTACAGGGATCCTTGGGCTGCATACTGATAGCCATTGTTCTGAGACACATTAGTCATCGCCATACTCAATCACTTCCCCAGTAAAAGGAAAAGTCTGAATAAAAGGTAGGCTCAGGGAGATAAAGAAGCCACCTCTGAGTCTCATCTCTTCTTCATCTAACATGAGGGGGTCATGCCTCCACCACCTTCCATAGTCAGTGATCTCTGGAAGCTTAGGATTTTATAAAAAAGGAAGCTGACATACTTCAAATACCCTTTTGAAGAGATGAGTGTTTACAACACACATGGCTTGACATTTTGCAAACAGCAACATTTCGCTAGAGTGGTGTTGCACGTTAATGAAGCACTCCTGGATTCAGCAAAGAGAGTCTGGCAAAAGCCATACTGTTAGACCAACTTGTAAACAGATGGTGAAAGCCTTATTATTACATCAACTTGCAAACAGATTGGATAAAAGTAATAATTTAAAGTCCTTGGAGGAGATATAATATTCCCCACCCTCTACCTAATTGTCTGGTGGTGGAGACTGTGGATGAACAGGGTAAGCAACACTTCTCCAAATTGTGCAATGTATGACAAGGACCAAAAGCATATAAACCTCTCTGGACAGAAGGCTTGTTCTTCTGCAACTCTTCAGTTCACAATCTTAAGATATCTGGTAGTCATGATCAAACCCAATTTTATAAAGTATAACAACTGTATGACTTTTATTGATCATCATGCACCGGCCAATTTCTAACCATCATCATGGGGAGTGAGTTGTTATCTGGATTCTCTCCAAGTGTCTGTAAGTGCACAGGCACCACTGCCACATCGATCTGTACCGCAGTAGTTATGCATATAGGGTGTGATGGCTCCAAAAAAGAGGTTCAGAATACCTTTGTGCCATCCCATTGGTTGAAAGCTATTTACAGAAACATAAATGAGTTTGTTCACACACTTTTGAAAGAGTCCAAGGTCATGTTAAGATCTCTGGGTATATTTATTATGAATAAAAGAAGATTTAGCAGGTCACAAATGGGCTGGAGCTTTTGCCATGTTCAGATCTTTAGGTTTTACAGATCCACCAAACCCCACCAGGAGGTGACATAAGTTCCAGAGAACAGTTTTGTTCTTCATCTTCCTTTTGCATATATCCAGTCTTCATCAAAAAAGGTTAGGGTTCAAATCCTCCCTCTAGTTAGCAGCTGCAAACCTTTGCCCACCTCATCCCAGTTGGAAACACTTTCCGTCATGTTAGAGGTGGATCACTACAGATAAATGGGTCATTGAGGACACGACCTAGGTGTGATAGACCTCACTATCTACTTTACATTTCTCCTTTCCCAGTCAATTTCTAGGGATGCCTGTCACAAGCTTTTACAAAGACAGGCCATAGACTTTCTCTTTTAATTAGAAGTAATAGAGCAGGTCCCATTTCCTCACCAAGGAAAAGGGTTCTAGTCAAGGTATTTCTTTGTAACAAAGAAGGATGGAGGGTGAAGACCTATTTTGTATCTGAGGCAGCCTGGAATCAGGAGCAGGCCACCTGCACGCTCCCCCGGTGGCAATGCTGGCCCTCTGAGCCGCAAGGGGGCATCCAAAGAGCTGCATGTGGCTCTGGATCCACAGATTGCAGACCCCTGACTAAACAAATTCATAGAAACCGAAGAGTTCAGGGTATTGACCGTGGCAGCTATAGCTCCTTTAGTGGTCACAAGAGATTGAGGGCCAAAAACTCATCTATAATAATCTGATTTTTACAAAGCAATAAACCCATATTACAAAAAATATACCTGCGCTTTAGTATAGGCCAGGAATATTGCAGTACAGCTTACTTCCCTTTGGTCTTTCCTTGACCCCCACAGATGTTCTCCAAAGCTCCAATTGGTAGTGGCTGCTTACCTTTCTCAGACATTGATTTTAGTTTTTCTGCTTTTTGACTGGCTACTCAAGGGTGTCTCTTACAAAGCATTACTGTCATCCACTCGGATGTCCCTTCTCATTTCCAAAAATTGAGCTTAATATAGGATCATTCATGTTGATCCTGGAACAGAAAATACAATCTCACTGGGGCATTCTTGGATTCATTGACAGCAAGAGTGTACCTTCTTATGGACAGATTCTTAATTTGATCAAATCTAGTCAGGGCTATTGAAGGGAGTCCTCAAACGTCAGAATAAAACTGTCTGGAACTGCAAGACCTCACAGGACCTCCATTTGAACCAGTAGCAACCTGTTTTTTGTGTCATTTATCCATGAAGACTGCCTAAATTTTAGCTATCAAGTCACCTCTTGGAATCAGAGAATTTGGGGCCTTGACAGGCATTGACCTTCAGTGTAGATCAGATCAAGCAATTTTGAAAGTCTGCTAGACTTCTTGTTTCCATCAGAGACCAGTTCAGGAGGTCTTATGCCAGACACTGTCAAGGGGGATGGAGGTCTGTGTGTGGTGTTACTTCTCACAAGTTAGCTGATGCTGAATTCCTCTCAGTGGAAAGATGCTTTCAGGTATCCAAGGTATGGAAGGCTGCCACATGGGCTTCAGTACACACATTGTCTGAACACCAAGCCTTGTTTCAAGTGGTTAGTGGTATTTGGTAATGCAATTATGTCTTCAGTTCTGGATTCAATTCTGAAGCTCTCTCCTCTCTGTTGGGATCCTACTCGGGAGTCACCTGAAGTGGAACATCCCATAGGGATGCTATCTGAAGAAGAAAATGTCACTCACTCTGTTCAGTAACTGGTTCTTTTGAGATGCATCCTTCCATGGGTGCTCCATTAGCTGCCTTTCTTCCTTTCCTGCTTTACACTGTTCTCTGTCCGAGACTGGCATGCAGAAGGAGCTTAGAGTAGTTCTCATGAGTAACCTTGGAGAGTTTTAAGACAAGGCTTTAGGGCCAGTGGGTTTTAAGGCCTGTTGCAGGCCCCCACCTTCTGCAGTCAGAATGCCGGAGTGGAGAAACGGCCTTGGCAAGGATTTTCAATAGGTCTTGAATAACTGGGGATGATCCAGACGATAGTAAATGTTGTCATGTCAGTTTTTTAAAGGGTTAATGGGATGACCTGGATAATTATAGGGCTATCATCTTCGCACTCATCCTGGGCAAGACTGATACTGGATTGATTGATATGGGATTCTATTTATAAAAAATTAAGAGTGAAATGTAATTAATGCCAGTAAAATAGGTTTACAGGATTTCTTTCCCTAACAAGTTTGGTTGATAACTGTAATTGTGTTCTATAAGTGATTTACATGGCACACTTTAAATGAATTAAAAACTGGCTAACTGATAGATCTCAAGAAGTAATTTTAAATAGTAATTTTAAATACTTATGACGTATATGTTTTCCCAGTGGGTTTCCGAAGGGAACAATTTTTGCCATACACTACTTAGTATTTTTTATTATTGACCTGGAAGAAAATGATAAGATGGCAGATAATATAAAAATTGGAGAAATGGCAAATAATGAACATGACAGGTCACTGATTTAGAGCAATCTGGATCACTTGATAAATTGATTACAACTTTTAGCAAAATGGGTTTTAATATAGTTTAATACAAATGTATGCCTCTAGGAACAAAGAATGTAAAGTGTATTTACAGTATGGGAGACAATCATGGGAAGCAGTGACTCAAAAAGATTTGAACTCTGTATATAATCAGCTGAACATGAGCTTCAAATGAACCACTGTGATCAGAAGAGCTTATGCAAGCCTGGGATGCATAAACAGGGAAATCTTGACTAGAGAGGTTTATTACCTCTGTATTTGGTGCTGGTGTGACTGCTGCTGGGGTACTATGTCTAGTTCTGTGCCTACAATTGAAGGATGTTGATGAACCACAGCAGGAACATCACTGCCCCAGGGAAGGACCCAGGGCACGGCCATGCGCTGAGGCCACGATCATGCACCCCAGGCCTGATCGTGCACCGGGCTCCTGCCACCTCCATGCTGGTCCCAGATCCCCGGCCAGGTTTGGGGCTGGGAGAGGTGGGCGCTGCCGCGGGTGTCCCAGCCTCGATAAGCAGGCGCTGCTGCAACTGTCCTGGCCTCAATCCCCAGCCAGGCCTGGGCCTGGAGAGCAGGGCCCTGTAGTGGGCGCCCTGGCCCCAGGTGACCAGTCTCAGACAGGCTGGCCCGACACTCAAGGCCTGTGGTGCTGAGACTTGGGGCATGTGCCAGGTGCCAGCGATGCCTCTGAACTACAGAGGGCTTAGGGAAGAGCCCAATATCAATTAAAGAGTTAGAAGAAGTGCATTATGAGAGATTCATAGTTGAATTTATTTCACTTGAAGAAAAGATTGTGATGACTTGATTAGTCTGTAGGGAACTATATCAGGAAGTGGGGATTCATCCTGTGTAGTAACTGGTTCTTCGAGATGTCGCTCAATGGATACACCACTTCAGGTGCACATACACTTCCTGAGATTTTTCCAAGAGCAGTGTATTTGGCCTGCACACATGTCCTGTGCATCCTCAAGTCACACACTGATTCAAGGTTAAGATTCTACCACAGGTAGTTTTAATAAAAGTTGAGGGCAGGTTAAGGACATAAGCAAAATTCATTCTCCTTCGAGTAGTGTTCTTGTGGGTGCTCCACCTTAGGTGTTGGCACGGCCACGTGACACTGCTTGAAGAAGTGTACTGCAGTGCTCGTCTGCCTTGCACCACTTTTGGTGCTCACGTGACCAGGCCATCCTTAGTTCTTCTTCGAGTGCTGCTCCTGTCCATTCCACTGTAGGTGTCTGCACGCCCCATAGGGTCGGCTGTAGCGCCCCCTACATAAGCCTAGCTGACCCTGCCCCTCCTCAGTTCCTTCTTACCTCCCTGTCGGTCGCTGGAACTTTCCTTGGCCTCGAGCGATTTACACGTGGCCAGTGGAGTACCCATCTGTATTCAGAACTGTTCTGGTTTTGCTTTGTTGTTTTTTCGTTAGAGTAAGTGTAGTTACGTGCCCGCCCCGGGCCCGGGGCTGGGCTATGCCGGGTTTCAAAACCTGTGGCCAGTGTGGGAAGTCTATGCCGGTGGACGACCCGCATGGCAAGTGCTTGTTCTGCCTGGGTGAAGCTCATCTAGTAGAAAAGTGCAGGATCTGCCGGAGCTTCAAGCCCAGAACACAGAAGGACCGGATCCAACGCCTAAAGCTCCACATGATGGAGGAGGCTCTTCGTCCGGTACCCGGAGACTCGGGATCCAGCACGGCAGCATCGGTGCAGAGTGCACCGTCAGCGGTACCGAGGTCTAGCCGCCCAAAGGCGTCTCAGGAGCCCCGGCACCGTTCGGCGTCACTGGTACCGCCTAAGAAGAGGCGAGCGGACAGGGGGCGCTCCCGCACCTCATGCCCAAAGGGAAGGACTCTGGTCAGAGCCGGGTGAGCCGACTCATTTCCCTTTCACCGGAGCCCGTGCTGGACCGTCCCACGATGCAGTTCAGCCTGGTGTCGTCCCCCTCGCCTACCAGGGACATCCTGGGGGAGGAGCTGACCCTGCCCGCCACGCCGGAGGCGTTCGCGGCGGCACAGGCTCTATCGAGCCACACGGCACCGGCTCTATCGGGCCACACGGCACCGGCGGCACCAGCGGCACCAACAATACTTGCGGCGCCGTTAAAGGGTCCGGCACTGAGACCGGTACCGTCCCGTGGGAAGCTGACGCCGCTCACGGCAGGACGTGGCAGGGCCACGGCACCGGCCTCTGACCAACGGCGCCGTTCGCCTCCACCGCCCCCGTCGGTACCGGCTACTACGGCTCCCCGTAGTCGCTCTCCGAGCGTGTCCCGGCACCACACTTCATCGTCCCGGCACCAGGACCGCAGAGACGAGGGCCGGCACCGCTCCCCAGTCCAGTCATTGTCGGCACCGCCGTGGTCACCTCGATCTAGCCCCTCGGTGAGCTCGGCGGACGATTCGGCACCGCGGAGCTCGCATAAGGCTGGGAGCTCACAGGCGCTGCAGACTTCGGCAGTACCGCCGTTCCACCCCCAGTGGGCAGCTTGGCAGCCAGGGACACAGTGGCCATTTTGGACCCCATGGGCCGTCCAGCAAGGGCCGGCCTTCGGGTCAGGGACCCCTGTGCCCAGTTCCGGTGTTGGGAATCTTCCATCAGCAGCGCTGGGCGCGCCCCCTGGTACCGGGGACGCATCAGAGGTGGAGTCCCTGAGGGACGATCAGGATCGAGCAAGCGTAACCAGCGCTGGTCGCAGCACGCGGTCCAGAGCATTGTCGGGGGGTCTGGAGTTTGAGGAATCATCCTCTTCACCGCCCAATGAGGCTGTGGCGGGCGCTAAGCCCTTGTGTATCCCGGATGATGCCGGGGCTCATCAAGAGCTCCTCCGGCGAGTGGCCTCGCGACTGAACATCCAGGCCGAGGAGATCACTGAGGATGCTGATCCGATGGTGGATATCCTGATCCCCGAAGGTCCGGGCCGGGTGGCTCTAACTTTTATCAAAACTATACAAAATACCACCAAGGCCCTCTGGCACGCTCCAGCCTCAATTCCCCCTACGGCCAAGCGGGCTGAGAGAAAATACTTTGTGCCTTCTAAAGGCTATGAACATTTTTATTCCCACCCCACCCCCAGCTCACTGGTGGTAGCCGCAGCAAATGAGCGGGAGAGGCAGGGTTGTCCTGGATCGACCCCTAAATCCAAGGAGGCCAAGAAACTGGACCTCTTTGGACAGAAGGTCTACTCTACGGGGGGGGGGGGGGGTGTTACAGTTAAGAATAGCAAACCAACAGGCTATTCTCAGCCGGTACATGTTTAATGCTTGGTCGGCAATGGAGAGGTTTAATGACTCCTTAGAGCAAGGCGCAAGAGCAGCCCTGGCAGCTTCCATTAAAGAGGGCAAGGTCGTGTCTAAGGTCTTCCTACAGTCGGCCTTAGACGCGGCAGATGTGGCAGCTCGCTCCATGGCTTCTGGGGTTACCACGCGGCGTAGCTCATGGCTGCAAGCCTCGGTTCTTCCCGACGAAGTGCAGGTCACTATACAGGACTTACCCTTCGAAGGCCCAGAGCTGTTCTCGCAGCAAACGGACAATCGCCTGCAAACGTTAAAGGACTCCAGAGCGTTGATCAAGTCCTTGGGCCTGCATACACCAGCAAACCAGAGGAAGCCATTTAAACCTCCCCTTCAGGTTAGACCCTTTCGCTGTCGACAGGAGGAGGAAAGGCGAAGAGGCAGGGGTTTTCGTAAACCCTCAGGACGTCAGTCCAACAACCAGGGAACCACCCATCAGCAGGCTGCCCAGAAAAAGACCTTTTGATGGTCGCAACGAGAGTGACGTAGCAAAGGCCAGAGATCCAGAGACGCCCATGTTCCTCAACAGACTATGCCGATACGCGCCGGAATGGCACAGGATTACAAACGACCGCTGGGTCCTCAAGACAATTCAGGAGGGCTATTCCCTCCAATTTTCTTCGTTACCCCGGCGGCACCGCCCTACCTTGTGTGGTCCCCTGCAGGATCAGGCCCACCAGCAAATACTACGGGAGGAGTTGCAGGCCCTCCTCCAAAAAGGAGCGGTGGAGCGGGTGCCCCCAGCTTGCAAAGGGAAAGGCTTTTATTCTCGCTACTTCCTTATCCCCAAGGCAAAAGGAGGCCTGCGACTCATTTTAGACTTAAGACGCCTTAACCGGCACCTTCGAAAAATCCGGTTCCGGATGGTATCCGTAGCCTCAATAGTTCCATCTCTGGATCCAGGCGATTGGTACGCCGCCCTCAACTTGCAGGATGCGTTCTTTCATATCCCAATCAGCCCCTGGCACAGGAAGTTTTTACGCTTCGTCCTCGACAAGATGCACCTGCAATTTACGGTGCTCCCCTTTGGCCTGTTCGCAGCCCCGAGGGTATTTACAAAGTGCCTAGCTGTGGTAGCGGCGCACCTCAGGAGACAAGGGGTTACCCTTTTCCCCTATTTGGATGATTGGTTGATTTGTGGGCAGATCTTACCAGGAAGTACAGTCCCACCTGCGCTTGACTCAATCAGTATTCGGCCGGCTGGGACTGCTGGTGAATATTCAAAAGTCGGTGCTCTCCCCTGCACAACGGATAGAATTTATAGGGGCGGTTCTCGACTCAAGGTCAGCAAAAGCGAGCCTTCCTACCGCCCGTTTCCAAACCATCAAGCAGCAGTGGATTCTTTAAAAAGCTTCCCGCTAGTCACAGCTCAGGAATGCCTTCGCCTCCTGGGCCTCATGGCAGCGTGCACCTTCGTGGTTCCCCTCGCCCGCCTACCTATGCGGCCGCTCCAACTGTGGCTGGCGGGGGTGTTCCGCCCAGTGAGGGACAGCTTGGACACAATGGTTAGAGTACCTGCATCCGTGCTAGAGACCCTTCGTTGGCGGGGTTGCGAGACCAACCTCTGCTCAGGGGTTCCGTTCCGCATCCCCCAGCCGTCGCTTCATCTGACAACGGACGCTTCGGATGTTGTCTGGGGAGCGCACCTCAACAGCCTCAAGACGCAAGGTCTGTGGCCAGCGGAGGACTCCCGGTTGCACATCAACGTGAAAGAACTCAGGGCAGTGCGGCTAGCATGCGAGGTGTTTCGGGGGCACCTTCAGGGACGCACTGTGTTGGTACATACAGACAATACCATTGCGATGTTTTATATCAACAAACAAGGTGGTACATGTTCACGTCACCTATGCCAGGAAGCCATGAGACTCTGGGAGTTCTGCATTCTGCACAAGATTCGCCCGGTAGCATCGTATATACTGGGGCTCCGGAACTCCCTGGCTGACGAGCTCAGCAGGAAGTTCATGACCCACGAATGGGCTCTCCACCCAGAGGTGGCGAGGGCCATTTTCCAGAGGTGGGGGTTTCCCCGTCTGGATCTCTTCGCCTCTGAACTCAACAGAAAGTGTCGGGTCTTCTGTTCCTTTCAGGGGTGCAGCCCCGGGTCCAGGGGGGATGCCTTCGAAATCCACTGGGGGCAGGAGGGGTTGCTGTACGCCTTCCCCCCGACTCCACTTGTGCCCATGGTGCTGTGGAAAATGAAGGAGGACAGGGCGAGGGTCATTTTGATTGCCCCGGCATGGCTGAGGCAACACTGGTTCTCAACCCTAATGCGGTGGTCCAGACGCAGCCCTATCCAGCTGCCCCTCAGACCGGACTTGTTATCCCAGGACAGCGGACACATCCTCTATCCCAGCCTGGAGGCCTTGCACCTCCACGCATGGGACCTTCGTGGTTAACGGACAGCGAGCAACTGTGCTCCTCCCCGGTAAGGGAGGTCCTGCAGGGCAGCAGAAAGCCCTCCACAAGAGCTACATATGTAGCTAAATGGAACAGTTTTGCGCTTTGGGTTGGCGCTAAAGGGGAAGACCCAGCGCTGGTCTCGGTGCACACCATATTGGATTACTTATGGTACCTGAAGTCGAGTGGGCTTTCAGTGTCATCCCTGAAAGTCCACCTAGCTGCGATTGCGGCCTTCCGCAGAGACTCCGAGTGCAACACCCTTTTCTCTATCCCCATAGTAAAAAGATTTTTAGCGGTCCTCTCGAGACTGTACCAGGCGCTGAAACCACCCACACCTCAGTGGGACCTAAATGTGGTCCTGTCATGACTTACCAGACCACCCTTCGAACCATTGGCAAAGTGTTCCCTCCTGTACCTGTCGTGGAAGGTCGCCTTCCTTGTGGCCATCACGTCCGCTTGAAGGGTGTCGGAACTGCGGGCATTAGTAGCGGAGCCCCCGTACACCCTGTTTTTTAAGGACAAAGTACAACTGCGGCCGCACCCATCCTTTAGGCCCAAGGTGGTGTCCCAATTCCACGTAAACCAGGACATTTGCCTACCTGTCTTTTATCCAAGACCTCATGCGTCAGAGGAGGACAGGAGTGTCCACTCCCTGGATGTGCATAAAGCATTGGCCTTCTATATAGAAAGGACGAAGCCGTTCCGCACGTCTCCCCAACTCTTTGTGGCAGTGGCGAACTACAAAAAAGGCCAGCCGGTGTCTACGCAGAGGATCGCAACCTGGATTAAAGATTGCATTAAGGAGTGCTACAGGCTGGGCGGCAGACACCTGCCGAGGGCGACGGCCCATTCAACTAGGGCCCAAGCGGCTTCGACAGCCTTCCTAGCGGGAGTACCAATCGCGGACATATGTAAGGCAGCGACATGGTCATCCCCGCACACCTTTGCGCATCACTACGCCATCACCCATCAAGCGCAGCAGGACGCAGCGGTGGGGAGAGCGGTGCTGCAGACGGTCTCTCTGTGAGGTCTCCCACCTGCAAGGTAAGGCTAAATAGTCACCTACAGTGGAATGGACAGGAGCAGCACTCGAAGAAGAAGAAGGGGTTACTTACCTGTAACCGGTGTTCTTCGAGAGGTGTGCTCCTGGCCATTCCAATCCCTCCCACCTCCCCTCAGACAGTAGGGTAGAAGGAACTGAGGAGGGGCAGGGTCGGCTAGGCTTATGTAGGGAGCGGCGACGGCGCCACTCCAGGGGGCGCTACAGCCGACCCTACGGGTACTCTAGGGGAAAAAGTTTCCGGCGTGCCTTGCACGGGGCGTGCAGACACCTACAGTGGAATGGCCAGGAGCACACCTCTCGAAGAACACTGGTTACAGGTAAGTAACCCCTTCTTTTCTTGTAGGCCATTGGGTCAAGTACTATAATATTGCTTACTTCAGTCTTCATAATATAGAATGTAACAGGACAAAGAATTGGGGGATTACAGTACTATTGGGCAATTATTCTTTAGATATTCCAGGACAGTGGTTTCAAACTTTTTTCCTTGGGACCTAGTTGAAAAAAAATCATTTATGCCTGTCACCTGGCAATTATGTCTTTGAGCAGTGCACTCTAGTCTTTTGGCAGTGGCAGCTGATATATAAGCAAGGTATAAGCAAGACTTGGGTGTTTTATCAAAACTAAGGTCATGGTGGCTGATCTTGTGTTCATCAGCAGAAGAATCAGGCTCTTGTTTCCTTCTCCATGGATGATTTTACTGACTTCCAAACTTGGTTTTAATGCCGTAGCCTTTGGCTTTGTATTAGCATTTGGTTTTGAGTGATGCCTCATTGAACTAGTGATAGCTGGGATTTGGGATGATGTGTGTGGTAAGTAGACCAGATTTTCTGAAGGTGTTCATTTTTTCAGATATGTAGACCAAAAGACTTGCATGATTTTGAATCACATATTTGATTTCACTTTAGTATGCCATTTAAAATAGTTAAGCTTTTAAGTTTAGTATCAGCATTTGTTTTGTTAAACAGACTTCTCTGTGCTATGTCATTTCCAAGAGTATATAAACAAATCAGGGCCATTGTGCTTGAAACTTGAAGGTTTTTTGTATCTTGAAGATACCTACCGCCCTTGGACTTCTTGTTACTTGATTAAACAAAGTATAAAAGACTATATAAACTGTATTCTTAAATATTTAAAATTGCTTGAGAAAATGGTAGATTAATAATGCTAATTACTGTGCTTGAAGTAATGCAGTTATATGCCAAACTAGTTCCAAATGTTTATTACTTTAATGGAATCTATGAAAGCCATTGCTCCTTTATTCCAATATTGTTCACCTAATTGTTGTTGTTTTTTTTTTTATTTTGCTAACTGTGAAATTACAAGGGTTTTTTTCAATGATGTTCTTCATCTGTACTCAGTATTTTGAATCTTAAAATCAGATATTTTTAGAAGGATTTACTGTATAATTCATGCTGCAGGAATCTTGCTAAAATGTACCTTATTTTTAGATGTAAAGGAGGTATGCAGGAAATCTTTCACTCTGTACTCTGCTAGTTCTTTATGAATACAGTAAAAATTTTAATTGGTTTTGTTTGTATTAAATACCTGCTTAACGTAGTACAGGGATGTACAGCACTGTTTACTCTTTAATGCAGGGGTGGTCAAAATTGACTCACAGTCAGGCGCCAGCAATTTTGATTGCCAGAGAACGCTTCTCCATTACACTTCTGCTGTGGATTTAGGTGACAGGCTGCCATGGCAACCAGAAATGTATTGTTTGTCAAAGTCTTATTTAACATATACCCAATTTTTGCATGCACAGGTGGTTGCTGAACATCCAGATGCTTCACGTGAGGAGATTGAAGAACTGCTTGAGTCGCAGTGGAACATGCTTAGTGAAAAACAGAAAGCTCGCTATAACACAAAGTTTGCCATAGTGACCTCTCCCAAATCTGAAGAAGACTCTGGTAAACGTAAAACTGTGCTAGTGTACCCTAATTAAATTTGATATACATAGCGATGTGTTAAACTAAGCACATATTTGAGATATGTAGGGAAAACAGCTTTCAGTGTTTTCTGATCTTAATTCTTTGGTGTTTGTGCCAATAGGGAAAGAATGCCAATGGTTATAATAAAAGCAATCCATGAAGTCTACATTCCTTGCTCATTGTTTTACAAAGTTGTTATATGTAAATCTACTGTTTAGAGATCGGTGGTTTCTCATTCTTCTTCTGTCCATAAGCAGCTGCCGTTACCTCCACTGCCCACTAGATATGGGTGGTAGGAATGGGAAAATCAGGCATTTTATTTTTAATGTTAACTTATGGGTTAATTCTCAAGAATAGTTTAAGAAGCGGTTTAAAAAATAAAATCAGTACTGTCTTCACACTTAACACACACACAAAAAGCGTTATTTTATAATATTCATTAGTGCAGGAAGCGAGTATTCCAAACTTTATTCTAAATCTTTCTTCCATTTGGCATTTCATTGTGGTATTGCAAAGCTTTTAGGACAGCATTAGAAATTGCAAGAGATTTTTTTTTGCTGTTGGTTAAGATTCATGGTCTTGATAAACAACAGTTTATTTAGAATTCTGGTATGATAACTTGAGGTGTTCTTTGGAGTGGCTGCCTTGAGAAGGAAGAGTGGAGGTGCTTGCAATTACATGACCTTCTCAATGCGTTTATAAATGTCTGGTATAGTGTTTTACAGCACTATAGTATAGGAAGGCCTGCTGTGAAAGTATTTGAAACTACCAGGTGCTGCTTTGGGCAGTGACAAGAATGAGAGGGAGTGTTTTTTAAAGATTGTCAGATTTGGAAAAATGTATAAAAATGGCAGTCAGTTTTTTGTTATCTTTTTCTGTGTGTGAAATAACATTTTGTGGAAAATTGACAAAGTTTTTAACAAAATTTTAAATGTTAAATATTTGGATATCAGTAAAAAAAAAAAAATTCTGTATCTCTCAAGGTTCATCAGTGAAGAATATTGGAGAGGCCATGCGTAAAGTGTTTCAAGATTCACCTAAAAGGAGATCAAGATCCAGAAGTAATTGAAATTTGTGTTGTGTGCAATTAGTTCATTATTATAAGTAGATATTGAGTGTACTTTTTATGTAATCACCCACGTATCATAACCTCTTTAGTTCTTCTCGGATGTTGTCTTTGACTTTAGAATTTTAATGGATCCCAAATTAAATACCTAAACACTGTACTGAATTTTGTTCAACTTCCTCAGTGTCATTTTAAGAAATGTAATTGGAATTGTACCTGTACCAGGTGTTTCTAGTACATATATATGTGTACATTTTCAGTTCTCTACAAATGAAAACATGTCAGTGTAATCATTCCCCCAGTGAAACCCTACCATCTTTAACTTGGAAAACATATGGGGTTTTTTTATGCTGGCTTTTTGTAAATAGCAGGTTCTCCTGGAGCCATTTTAATTTAATTTTGCAGATTCAGAGCTGCTTTGAATTTAAGATGATAAGAAAGTCCTAAATCAATTGAATATTGGGGAAAAAAAAGTAATTTTGACAATTACTATTTACTATTTTTTACCTTTATTTGAAATAGTTATCAGAAATCAGTTCCCATTGATACAACACACCTCTAACTGTAAACTTTTAAAGGCTAACTCTTGTAAAAGATTTCTAGTTAATATATTTGTGATCTGGGGCTCTGTAATTGCTCCATGTTAAAACATGCAATGTGGCCTTTCAGTCTGAAAAGTTCTAGTGGGTCAGTGTTAAAAGTAAGTGTACTATGCCCCATCGTTCTATCATAAACCAGACCTCAACATTGTCTGCCGTTTTGAAGTACAGTGGGTGTGATAATTTATGATGATTAAACCTACTTACATGGCTGTGTAGTTTAGTCATTGACCTTTCGTGTTTGAGTTTTACACTGAAATTAAGCAAATGAATTATTTTAGAAAGAATTCATTTATGATAAGTTAAGTGATCTTAGTGAATCTTCCATTGGGTTTTGATTCACAAAACATAACTAAAGAGGAGTTTTTAAGGCCTTCTGTACATTTGTGTTTGAAGACAGGAATTGCCATGCAAGAAAAGGCCAATGGTCCATATGATTGGTGATATTGTGTCTCTGACAGCCTTCTTAATAGATGTCTTCAGTCTCCAGTACTTTCATCTATATCTTTGGTAGAACTTAACTAAA
Organism: Podocnemis expansa; assembly: GCA_007922195.1. NCBI lineage: Eukaryota > Metazoa > Chordata > Testudines > Podocnemididae > Podocnemis > Podocnemis expansa. Next base: position 43,376,764 of record ML681996.1, on the reverse strand, counting down.
GAATAAGGGAGACATTCAGAACTTTTATTCAGTGGTAAAGCACTGTTATGAGATAGAATAACAGTTGCAGCTTTATAGAACAGATATATTTTATTTGACAGGACAAAAATGTGGGAAGTTATAGATTCAGATTTTTATACAAGAATTTATGCAGATGGATCTGCCTTACCTAAATTAAATTGATTATTTAGCAATTAGAAGTTTGAATGCATTTTAGAACTAGCACTCAATAGAAACGGGTTGCTAGGCATCAAGGAGTTAATGAAATTTTGTTAAGAATGTAAACCGTTTTTTAAGTAACAACCTAAAAGAAAAGTAATTTAGATCAGCTTAAGATAATTTCAAAGTGAGCTTTAGATTTTTTTCATGTAAGTTTCCCCCATCCCCCACCCCAAGGTAACTTACATGGAAATAAAAGAAACCCCAAAAAGAGGACAAAGGAACCTACAGAAGATTTTGAAGTTCAGGAAGCATCTAGAAAAAGACTCAGGATGGATAAACAGAATAATCGGAAGGTAATTATATCATTGGTTTGTTTAAGTCAATTGTAGCAGCACCGGTCACTCTCCTGTAGTTAAGTTTGTCAGCGTTTCTGTTTTCAGGATTTCATATTTGTCTCTACCTGCATCAGATCAAGCAACTATAAAGATGTCTGTCTGGATGCACTTGTTAAAAAAGTTTTTGTTCATTTAACCTCGAGGGTGGAGACATCTGAAAGGAGGTCCTTGCTAGATACTTGAAACTAGCTGAAAACATAAACTAACAGAATTCAATTCCAAAGGGCAAGGCTCAACTCACTGATTTTTCTTGCTTTACAATTTCATCCTTTTTCCATGTGTCAAAATGTAGAGATGTATACGTGAATGTTACTACCATTTGTCTGAATGAAAGATTGTGTCCATAAAAATAAATAAAAAATAATACTTTTAAGAATCAGATTGAAACCTATAAAATCCTTCAAGCTGGTATGGTGTTCTTAACTCCAATCTGTTAAATTAAGAAATTGCAATATATATAAAATCTTATTGTTCAGATCGCAGGCTTTTAACTGTGGCTTCTCATCAGTCTCTAACTTGTCAGGATTAGATAATTTATCCTTTTATGGACTTGCATAGATCATTAGAAATTCTTTTTATTACAATGAGCCCATATTCCACAAACATTTAAGCAAGTGCTTAATTTTATGCACGTGGGTAGACCCAGCAAACCCTGTAGGACTAGTTGGATGGATAAACAAACACATATATAAATGTTTTTCAGATGAGACCATAGTAATATAGTGTATCAAGTATATATTTAGCATATAATGTGTATTACTGTAAAATAGTGTTGTATAGTTTAAGGGAAGGAGCAGTTTAAACCGATGCTTGCTAAGTAATTTGAGAGCCCTGAATACATGTATGGATGTCCTTGTTATACTTCTGTCTCCAGAAGGTGTCAAAAATAGAACAGTTGCGTTTCGATTACTCTGTATGAATCTCCTTTTAACTGTTTCCTCCTGTTACAAACCTAGTTTAGCTTCAGCTGTATGCTTTTATCACTTTAAACAATTTAAAGATCATTTAGTTGTCATCCACTAAAGCAGGGATTTCAAACTCAGATCAGCACGAGGGCCACATGAGGACTGGTATGATAGCCCAAGAACGGCACCATTCTTGAGGACTAGTACAGTAGCTCAAGGGCTGCAGCACTGAAACCTTTCTGTACAATGGTATTGCACATACTGATAGCGATAATGTCATTGTGGGCCGCAAGAAATAACTTTACGGGCCGCATGTGGCCCTCGGGCCATGAGTTTGAGACGCCTGCACTAAGGAGTTGTGAAGAGAATTGAAGCAGCAGTTCGCTTTGTTCAGTTTTAACTCAGTGGCAGATTTTTAATACCCTTTGTCCTTGGGGAGCAAGAAACTCATGAACATTCACTTCTTGCAAAGGAGAACTTGGTTGCTACTGACATTCTGTGCTGTCATGTAAATACTGAAGTACAGTATGATTAGGTAATAGTACATACTTACTTGGCCTGAAAAATTCATAGTTTCATTGGTGTAACATATGCACATAAAACTCACACTGGCACAATGGGAACTGCATTAGAGGAGCATAAATATGTGACAAAAGCAAGGACACTTTCAGTGAAGAATGAATAAGAGCATGGATCCTCAGTCACCATGTTTAGAGAACACATCAAGACATTTATGAACCCAGTGGAATTTTAGCTTGTAGGGTACAGTTTATATAAACATTAAGCTTACCTACTCAGCAAAGATGTCTCATGCCTTATGGACAGGCAAAACTGCTGTTGGTTTTTGTTAAGGTGTTTTTTGAGCCAGCAGGACGACTTCTTCCTCTGTAGTCTGGTGTTGAAATGTTCTATAAAACCATATACTAGCTCAACAATGGATTGCCTGAGGAAAATCAACAAATACTTAAAAACATTTTTAAAAAATCAAAATGTATTGGCAGTTGGATCCTTCCATAAAGTTTCTCTTGTTGATTTGATTTCCAACAATTTAAGATTAAACAATGTTGGTTAGAATTTTCATGACTTACTACCTAAATGGATGCATAATTCATAGTTAAGATATTCATGGCAAACCCTGTTCCTTCAGTAATTAAGGGGCAGGGCACACTGTTCTTGACTACACGCAATATTCAGGATGTCAAACAGCTAAATGGAAAATTCCCCAACTTCTCAAAGTACTTCCTGGCCTGAAACATTATGGATATTTCAGTCTGGAGCAAATTTATGCAATATCTGTATACCATTGGAAATAGCATTTCATAATGGAAATGCTGGCATAGTCTTTAACAGTAACAACACAAAAATAGCACTACTTCAAGCGGTGAAGTTGAAAACCAGTATCTGAGACTTAAAATTCAGTGCAGGCTTAATCCTCAAATATGTATGTTTTCTGCTGCATATTAGCATTAGTAATTTAAAGGTTTTAGCTTGACCAGTTTGGACAAAAGAATTATAGAACTGATTGAAATGCTTTATGTTCATATAGCATTCTCCTTTTCATGGTTTAGTTCATATTTCAGTTTCAAGTTGATAGGTTATACATTGAATATGAAGGTGGTTTTGTTTTTGTTTGACAGTTTTATGGCCACTGCTATAGGTGGTTTAAAAAAAAAAAAGGACTAAAATGGAAACTACCATAGCTGAACTACATTACAGTACAGACCAGGATGTTTGCAAAGACATTTTCTTTCTAATAACAGAAACCCAAAAGTAACTGCCACCTTTATCCAATCTTTCGTAAATTAGGAGTTTTTTTTATTTTTTCTTTTTTTTTATTTTTTTTTGTGACAGAGGGAGACAAGCAATGACAAAACAGCAAAAACAAAGGTCACAGAAACCTTCTCTTCACAAAAGAACCAGTCAGGTAATGTGGTCAGAATAAGTTTTAATATAACTTTTTCAATTAAATCATTTAAACTAAACAAGTTGTTGGTTGTTTAAGACATCCAACTAAACTGCTGAAGCTATATTGAGTTATAGCCATTAAAACCCCAGTTTGAGGGTTTGCACTCTTGTACACTGCCAACGTTTTATACTACCATATTTGATTAACATTGTGTATTGCTGATTTAAAGCAGCAGTTCACAAGTTCACCATTTGATGGCACCAAATTAAAACTGTTGTCCATTGGTGTTGTAAAGTGGCAATATAAGACTTGCTGCTCAAAGTGTATGTAGTAAACAGTGACCATCAAACTTCAGTTGTTGTGTGATTCAAGAGCTTTTTAAACAAAGGGTTGATGGGAGGCTATTTGGAGAGTTGAGATGGAGTTATAAAACAAGCTTGTGTACGGTATAGTTCATTGATCAGATTTGTTAATCATGTACAGGTTTAAGGTAACTGTTACAAAAGCACATCTATGTAACTCTTACATTCAGTTTCAAAACTGTTAGTCCATTGTAAAAAGACAACTAAACATATATGGACTTGTTGCCATTTTTAATGTAAAACATCCAGTTCCTTATATGTAACCTTTAAAAAAATGGGATGTTTTTAATAGTGTAAGTCAGATTTCGCTGAATTCTTGTATGCCTTCTGATGTCGTGTTTAGCTAAGCAAATTAGTGTTAAACTGTCCTTTTAAAAAGTCATACACTGCAGACTCTTGTAATTTTAAAAATATTTAGCAAATAATTTGGGAAATCTTTAACAGTTCTTATGCCATGTTTGTCTAATTGAAGATCTCTTGATTCTTCAGAACAAAACCCACCGTTGCTTGAAAAACTGATTGTGTGCTGATTACTTAGTACAAGATAGGAATCCAGAAAATCTATCTAAACAATTTCTTCCCTTATCAGAGGGAATATTTTAAATGTCAGCAGGGAGATAACATTTTATAGCTGCAAACTTCACTTTGTAAACCAAAATTATTTTACAGCAACGAAAAATCTGTCTGATGCATGTAAACCACTGAAGAAGCGAAATCGGGCTTCAGCAGCAGACTCTTCAACTCTTGCTTTTAGCAAGAGTTCATCTCCTTCAGCTTCCTTAACTGAGAATGAGGTAAAAAAAAAGTGGTGTTCAGATACAGCCATTTAGTTACAAAAAGTATCAGGTGTGAATCTTCTTTTGCAAGAAACAAAAAGGAATGACAGAAATTCTCTAACCTTGCTCTAACGAGTTACAGTTCTCACCTCTGTAAAACCTGTTAGTGTGTGTACTGCCATTTCATTTATTGTAACAAACATGCAATTTAGGGACTTGATATTACTGTGGTTTTTAAATGTATTTACCAAAAAAGTTTTAGAATTGTAACCTTTTCTTAGAAGCAAAGTTAAATGCCCATGCGTTGTGTATTTTCTTCTACAGAAATTGTTAATTATGTTAATTACCTTGTGTAACACTGTCCTGTTGCCATAGGTTTTATATTGGAGCAAGTTTCTTGATCATCTGATTTTGGTTTACACCAGTCTTGGACAGTGTTCTGAGTAGTGACCCTTTATGCTCACAATTGTTTTTGGTCTGTTTGGTTAGATAATATTTCTCTGGTTTAAGTAGGCAGTGAAGGCTGCATCTTTTTGATACTTACTTGTGATGGAGTTAGGTCTGCATATTTGATATTGTAACTCTCCTTGACTGACATGCAGTGTATTAAGTGTTTGTAAAAGAGTTACGTTCATATACAATCCATTCTGCCGATCAACTGTACTGTTAAAACATACAACAGAAGAATGGTAGCATGCAGATAACTCCATGCATGCTGTTTTAAAAAAGGCTTCCAGACACATGGCAAGAACAGACATAGCTAATCTTAGTAGTTCATACATAAAAGTTAGATGCGATAAACCTTGAAGATTTTAGGCTAGTCAAGGAAGAGAGTTAGTGTACTGTGTGCAAGGTGATGGGATGGAAACCTACACAAAACTGGAGAGATTGCATGTTTTAACAACTGTGTAAGTTACTGTGACTTCCAGAAGTCTTTATCCTGTGTGCTCCCCTCCCGGCCCCCACAGGAAGAAAACAAACAAAAAGCCACAACAATCTGCAGGAGACTGCCATGGGCATTAGTCTAATGACTTCTTGCCTTTATCTGAATGAGTGAATTTCTTTCTTTTATCTTAAGCTATCCACTGTTTTGGAGCTGCTGTTGAGGATTTCTACCTAATGGATATGTTTTTGAGATTTGAGTTGTCTACCAAATACTTGTAAGGAGGAAATTTTTCCATCTGTTTGGTTTAAAATGTACATTTTTTGATGTTACAATCCAAGAAGAGAGATTTTATGATTTCTAAATATTAGTTAAAAGTTTCCCTTTCAAGAAATCTTTCTCCAAAGGTTCAGTTGTCTTATGACTTGGGAAAACTTATGTCAAGTCCTGTTTTCCATCTACAAATGATTGTGAGCTGTATGGTTGTGTGCAGATGATTGTGTGCAAGTTTATAGACTAATTTGTAACCTTTCTGAAATACTAATTGAAAACTTTGCACTATGCTGCCACAAATGAGGTAGAAGGAAAGGAGGCAGATAAATACTTTATGCCAGTGGTTCTCAACCTTTTGAATGTCACATTGTGCCATTTAGCATGTACAGTACACACCAGCCCACTCCCTGAGGCTGAATCCAGCCATCTCTCTGGCTCTCCTTGACACAGCGCTGTGCAGTGACACAGTAACGTGCCCCAACGTGATTGAGAACTGCTGCTGTATACTGTTGCCAGGCCCATGCTTACACAGTACAGGGTTGTAAATAAGGGAGGCTAAAATTGGCTAGAAAGGAAATGTACTGATGTCTTATGTTAAATGAAACTTTTCACAAACAATGGAGACTTCAAAATAATAGTTCATGTGCTAGATCCTTAGCTGATGTAAACCATCACTGACTTTAACTTATACCAACTAAGGATTTCGCCCAGTGAGTTTCCTATGATATTAGATAGTGTGCCAATAAATAAAGGAAAACATGCTGGATATTTGCTCCTGAACTTATTAGTAATTTTTCTGTGTAACGAAGTAAGATGTAAACAAACTTTGGATTCTGTGGGTGGTTTAAGAAAGAAACTGTAACATTGCTTTAGCACTCGTGTGTTTGGCAATGTAGACATGTGGCCGAGGGGTGTTAATCCACTGAAAAGTCTTCTCCAGATGGATAAAAGAAAGGAAGTGTTTGAAAATAAATATAAAACAAAAGATAAAGGGATTAAGCAAATTGATCCTTGTTTTTATGGGACAGTCACACCAACTGATAGGATGCAATCCTAATATTAAATATATTTGATGTTCTGCTTCTATATTTTTGCAGTCATCTTCATACCTTGATTTAGGCATTGTCTTTTAAGGTGGATGAGCAAAATATGTCCTGATTATGTTTGTGTGCACATGCACATTCACAGTGCAATGTTGAACATATTCTAGTGTTATGCTGTTTTCAATAGATGAGTGTGTAGATTGCTTCCAGGATGAGACCTGATTCAAATGCAACAATGTTTTCCTGCAATTGCTGGAAGCTGCATGGAGCCCTCTTAAATTTGTCATCTTTGCTACTGATTTTTACAAAGGAGGTGTTTTATTTGAAAAGAAGGGGGGAGAACAGGTATTTATGAAAAAGGGCTTTTAAAAAGGTTTTGCATAAAATTCATACAAACAGTGAATGAAGTCCAAAATATTTAAATAACCAATTGCTTTGGGTGTCTAATTTTGAAAAACCCTAAAAGATCATGATTTTTCAGAAGATAGGTGCTTAAATTTCCAAACTTCAGGCATTTTAAGATTCCTTAAGTTGAGCACCCAAAATCACTAGTTGCTTTTTACAATCTTAGGGTGAGTCACCAGACAAAGCTTAGTATTTAATTCTTTTGTAGGTAATGTAGATCAATACTTCACAAACAAAATTACTGCTGTATCTAGTTTTGAGGGGAAAATAGTTAATTTTCTGTATAGTTACTTGGCATCCAAAATGTTTGTTTATATAGTCTATGGGAAGTGAAATTCTTAATAACTTATTGTGGAAGGGAATTACAATGTTATTGTAACATTGTGAAGGCTATAGAGAAGGAGAAAAGGATTGTGTTGGATATAGAACATTCTGGTATAATACCAAGAAAGCTTTGTGATCTTTTAGAAAATGTGTAACTGCTGTGATTGATTGCTTTCTAGTGGATAAGACAAGATGTTTAGTTTTACTTTTTGGTTATTTGCATCAAAATGCGGGGGGGTGTGTGTAAACTTATTGTGTATGATTGCTCTTATTGTGCAACTGTTTTTAAAAATTTATATCCATGCTGCAAGGACTGCTGGATTACTGGCACACATCTCTCAATGTGCTGGCAGTGCAGTATATACGGTTCAAGTTTTAAATCAAATTTGATGGATCTAGATTTTACTACTATAATGAGTAGACTTTTCTTATATTTCAAAATGGATAAAAGTTTCAACTTCATGCGGTATCAGTGTAGGTTCTTTTTCCCCAGACATTGATGCAGAAGAAATAAGTGTTGGTTTGTCATTTATCACATATAAGAACAATTAATTGATCTGGCCATCACACAGCAGTTTAAAGGGTTTTGCCCATGCAAGGAGTTTAACATTTCTCAGTAAATTTTGTTCTCTTATAAAGAAAATGCTAACTTTATTCACACCCTGTATCAAACAATCTGGATTTCTGTTAATAACTACAACATACACAGTTTAGAATGACATCCTTTTCCAAGACATCAGCTTCAAGTTGTACTGTTTTTACATTCACTAAATTCTATTACTATTCATTTGTGGCAGATTTGTTATATCATCCATTTTTACTGGTGTTAGCAAATACACACACAATGGCAAAAACAGACCCACAGATCTTAAGACCAAGGTAAGATGATTGATCAGGAAAGCAATTCTGATAAAACATATGCAACTTCTAATTACAACACCACTACAACTCCCTTTATTTACAAAAGAGTCAAATTTTACTGCGGCATAGAGATAGAATTCTGAATTTATGTGGTGTATTACCTTAAGGGGATAGATTCCAGAGGATAGGAAGGAATGAGTTCACAGGATTTTGAAGAAATTATTAGAAATTTAAAGAAAAGCTGTTCAAGCTGTCCTTGTAGATCTGGAAATTAAATTCTGTATTTCTGGCACTAGTTTTTTTTTTCTAGCTTCCCTTCTAGATAATCTGCTCTGCAAAACCATATTTAAGAGTAAACTATACTGGAAAATCATTGGAGCTCCTCCATACCCTGTAAATCCGATGTCTGCTGGACTTTATTTCTTGTCTTTGTCTTGTGCGCATTTCAGGTGGAGGGGATTCACTTTTATATATTTTTTCCTATTTTATTCCACTAATAAACATCTCAAATGATACAACTTTGGGGCATCATTACAAATAACTGAATTTTAGTCTTTTACTACTCACCATCACCCAAGGCCTGCAGTAACTGAAGAGACCTGCTTTGCGTGCCGTATCTTGCTGCTTTATTTGGATGTTTTCATGGCTACATGAAAAAGTTCTAGGCTTGAATGCTGATTTTTGGCAACATGTTTTAAATAGAAAATTAAATTTCTCATGTATTTTCATCTTGTAAACTCTTTGGACTGCTGAAAGCTGAGATTCTGTTTATAACATGTTCGCATGATGTAGGTTTTTATTCCACATCCATCACCATGGTGTCTTGAGTATCTGTATGCAATCAATAATACTAAATTTCTCATAGTTATTTATATTTCAGGAATATTCAGAAATGCATACTTTATCTGAAACTTCAAGTCACTGCTAATGATAAAGGTGGAACGTGTCCTTGGCTATATTTTTATTGTCATGGAATCATGTACACATATGGCACAATATATTTAGAGAATAACATATCCAGTTGAACAGTTTGAGCCAAAACATTCTTCAGTTCAGGATCTCCTATACTGAAATAAAAGAAATGTTAACCGTAACTCAGTTGACTCTGTCAGTTTTTGTCTCTTTTCCAAAATAGATTTTTGTGTTCTGAATACAGTCTGTGCATTGAACTATGTAATTCCCTTATCAATTATACTTAGATTGAAAAAATGACAATGGCTGAGTCATTTGAAAAGGCAAAGGAACTAAATAGATTCTTTACCATAGAAAACATCAAAGAGTTTTGGTTTGTCATAAGTCTCAGGCCTGGGCTACACCTAAACCTTAGATTGTTCTACCTGCATTGCTCAAGGCTGTGAAAGATTTTCTTCCCTGTTTAGAGCAATCAGCCTAACCCTCCATTGTAGACTCAGCTGGAATACTTTCATTCATCTGGCTACTGCCCATCAGAGAGGTGGATTATCTTCGTTAACTGCAAAACCCTTTGCATCAGTGTGGAAGTATCTTCACTGAAGTGACACAGCTGCTGTGCTGTATCTGAGCCAGTGTAGTGTAGACATACCCTTATACTCAAGTTTCTATAGAAAGCCACCTTCTGAATTACTGTTGCACAGAAATTAAAACTTTACAAGTTGCTTCAAGAAGCCTGGGCTTGAAGAATAGATATCCTGTCTTAAGAGTCATGGAAATGAATATCCAGCCTTTAAACTCAGGCTTCCTAAAAAAACATCTAAGCCTTGATTTCTGTGTGATAGTAATCCTGCCATAATATGTTTATAAAAGAAAGAGAGGGTGTCTAAAGGGTACTACTTAAGCCAGCGAAGTGTCTTGAGGCAGCCCATAAACTGTTTGATGGGAGGAGGGGGGAGGGGGGGCAGAGGATTTCCAGGAGAAAGCAGGTTATTTGAGTTAGTATACTCCTGTTCTGTAGTGTTATAGAAGTGATTGATTTTAACAGACTAGTATAGGCTCAAATAAAACCTTTGCAACATTCCATTTTTTCATTTTAAATATCCATATGTTTAAAAACAAAATGAATATGCTCAATATTTTCCTAGAGTGCTTGTGATTCTGTGTGTCACAGTGATTGGTTAAAAACTGAGGAAAGTGGAAATTCTTTTGGTTACCTCTCGAATTATAAAATGCTATGCACAACATTAGAACATAAAAGCAAGCACTGAACGGCTGGGGAGTTGTGACTGAATTTTTCCTATGAGAAATCTAAGGCCATGGGCTACATAGCACTTGGAAAATGCAGTGGTGTAACAATAGGCCTTTTATGTTAAATTTAAATATTAAAACCATTAAGTTGCAGTCAGAGTAAAAAAATAATAGAAATTTTAAAATCATGCTTTGGTAGTTTGGAAGTCTGAAAGGGGGGCTGGCTTTGAGGGGACAAACCTACCTTGGATCCTATTCCACCTCCGTATCAGAAATGGAAGACAAATAGTACAATGTTACTAACACTTTAAAATGCTGTTTGTTCTGAGCCTTTCTATGGTAGAGAGAATTAACCTGTCTCAGGAGGGTTTTATCATCCTCCTGACTTAGAGAAAAAGAAAAGACTCATAGCACTAATGAAGTCCACAGAAATAAACTTAACCCTTCTTAGTACTGCATGTGTAAACACGATGGACAATATTCAAAGCTTCCTTTCTGCTTTGTGGCTCTCACATTCTGCATCAGCAAAAGGTTGCATTTTTCCAGTCCATTTAAAACTAAGTTATATCTTGTTTTTTTGTTTCTTAAAGCAAAAACACATGTCAAATGAGCCATTGAAGATGAATACATCTTTAAAATTCTTAAATTGTAGGTAATCATAAATCTAGGACAGGAAAACATCCTGCTCTTTCGTTTCTCTAGGGCAGTTGATTAAGGGCCAGCTGAGCAAAACAAACAAGATTTTTCTAGTCTTCCTACAGTGTGAAGGAGGGTTTTGGTTTTGGTTTTGGTTTTTTAAATCTTGGGCTATATATTGGATGACTTGCAGCTTTCTGTGGCTTATTCTAGTACTTAGAATTTCTGTACCCTTTTTCCTTTAAGCCTACAGTATTTGATGGTTTTGCATTAGCCCTTCTAACTCTTTGTGTTTAATATTTGGAGCTGTTTTAAAGGCAGTATGCTTTCCTCTGAAGAGGTGTGTGTATAAGAAAGTCAGAGACTGTTTCATTTGCTTTTTAAATTTTTTTTTATTAAAAGGAATTTCAGAAACTTTTTTTTGACAGACTTTTTTCAAATTTGGGATAAGGCCACATCAGTATGTTCAGTTCCCTTTATACAAGAGAGTTCTTCAGTCCAGGTGTGGAACCCATGTTAATACTTGGAGTGCATACACTTTAGTATTTAAGTGGAGTGTGTTCAGACAAAGTGTTGCTCACCTGCTAACCTTAATTTGAAACAAATAAAATGTTGCACTCCATCCATATGATGAAACTGGCATCAGATATTTGCTATAAAAACATTATAATAAATGACTACTTCTGATTGCTTTAGATAAAGTGCCTAACATTGGCATGATATCTATCCCAATATTGTAATACTAATCCTTTGAGCCCTCAACCTTTCTGATAAATGATTTTTAGTTGACAATGTAATCATAGCATGCAACTGATGGAAATTTTAAATTAAGAAGAAAACCTAAAAAACTGACTTGGTTGTACATAAATTTTATTAATCCCTTTTTGTATCCTTTCCAGGATCAGGGGAGGGGAGCTCCTGCCCCAAACAATTTCACCAGAAGGATAACAATTAGAAAAATAAACTCCAGAAAACATACATTTGCTGGCTTAGGTCACTTCCTTGTGAGAGTCTTGACCCATAAAGTTATTACCGTTTGTGCAGAGAAACATCTTATTTCTTCCCCCACACTTCCCCAATGTTCTGCACATATGGATATGCACACTTCCTCATATACTTAGCATCTGTTTTTTTGGGAAGGAAGCTGCATTATTCCAGAGAACTGTCTGCGTGTTTTATGTAGGTCCGCTGAAGTTCTATTTTGCATCATTATATACTCCTCCTTCAGTAAGCTGATGCACCGAAAGAGAATACAACAGAAAATAGTAAATCAGTATGTGCAAGATTATACCCATAAATATACACTAATAGGAATCAAACTTCATGTTCTGTCGTTGGTATAGTTAAAACAGGTTTGGGAATCAAATAGTGTGATTATGCAATGCATTCTTGTTATGTAATGAAACAATAGTAGAGAGCTTTTATTAAAAATTGTTTATGTAGCCATAGAAGTATGTCTGTCATTAACCGTCCACTAGAATTGTGCTTTGGTACCCTGCAAATTACTGTAAGGAACTGAAAGATTTCCTTTAAATAAAGAAATAGCAAACAAGCTTTGTGGGAGATGTCTTCTGAATCTGCTGTCATATACCAGTGTGAATCTGGGAGAACTTTGTTAAAGAAAATGGTATTCACTAATGTAAAATGGGTGTGAAAGAAGAATTAGGCTTACCTTCCTTGATTATATACTATCACATATAGCTTTACCTAACTTCCAGTTGCTGAAAATAAAGAGAAACATGACAGAATTAAAACGAGATTTTATAAATGCATCTGCAATTTAAGCTTGCAATTTGACGTACTACAAACTTTGTCAATAACAAAACTGTAGAGATCAAATTGTAAAAAGGAATGCAATCAGGTCTCTTGAGTAGACTCATATTTTCTTAAGGTCTTGTGTTGCTTACTTGAGCAATAGATAATGTCTAGTGTACATAGGGAATACAATATCTGCAGGCACTAATGGTGAATTTGTTACTCCCACTAGTGGCTTAATTGAGTGACTGAGATCACTGCTATTTAGGTGAAGAACAAAATCCCAGGGTGAAATAATGGCCCAGTTGATGTCAGTGATAAAACTCACACTTACTTCAATAGGGCCAGAAATTCACACACTCAAACTTCCCCCTACCCTGTTTCCAGTGAAGAAACTATAGTGGATATCTGAAACTCCTTCCCTGTCAACTGGCTATAAATCACTTAGCACTTTATCAGCACTGTGCATATCCTTCAGAGGCAGACCTTCCTAACAACTGTTTTGGGGGATGCTGTGGGGAATGACATTAGGGAGAGAAAGATAAAATCTTTCACTAATTATAATGATTGGAAGGATTTAATAGTGTGTGTTTCTAGTTAGGGTGGTGATATACATCCATTGAACTTGGGCAGAATAATGAAATAGTGATCCATTGGTTTTGGGTGTAAAAGAGTAATGGAACAATGAACTTTTGACTACAGTCACATTAAAGAATCCTGCCAATCTTTAGAGTAAATAATTTAAATGTGTACATTGACTGTAATTTATTTTTTCCATTAGTTCCTTTAAAAAAGATAGCACTGACTGAGTGGGAAGGAAAATACTCTTTTGTAAGTATAACTGATACATAATAAATTTGTAAGCTGCCATATCTAAAAAGTACTGAATGTTTGGTCTTGGCACTGAGAGATATAGGCACTTTCAATTTTGGATTGAACATCAAGGAAGAGAATTTAATTGTGTGCCTTATTAAGGAGATTTCCTGTACCGTTTATAATATGGATACATGCTCATTTAGTGGACTTGAGGTAAATTCTAGTAAATAGGAACGCTTGCATTTAAAAAAAAAAAAAAGTTCTGTGTATGGAGAATACTGCAATCCGAAAGCTTACATGTGATCATCTACTTGATGCTTTTATTTTGCAATACTTTAGTAGACACATTAAAAATAAACCGTAATCATGTTTCACTCTAGAGGTGAGTAAACTAATCCTCAATTATGCTTTTGTTAGGTTTTTTTTTTTTTAAAGCCACTTTGGGATAAAAATGCATTTAAATTCTTTTATCAGCCTGATGAATCAATCCTTCCCACAATGTCAGACATTGCTGCAGTGGTTCTCAGCTGGTGGTACGCGTACCACTGGTGGTACACAGAAGTAGCCTAGGTGGGTCACAGCATTATTACAATTTTCAACTACTAATGTAATAGGGTTTTTTTGAGTTTTAAAGCCGTAGCAATAAAATTTACTCCCAACAATAGTTCTGCAATTTTTATGTCCTGAAAACTTATCGTAAACGATAAATAGAATAGTATCTGTAAACATGTAAATATCCTCAGAAAAAGTGGGCCTTTTGTTTTTATCATGGTGAGACCCAGGATCTTAAATAGAGTGATTGGTGAGGGTGTAAGACACGAAACACTGAGAACTCTGGCTTAGGGCATGAGCAAGGCACTGCCATTGATATCTAACCTGAGCCACACTTCTCATGAGTGCCCTATGTTAGGTTCCATGGGTTTTCCCTCTACTGTTTGTTAAAGAGATTCTTTCAGTTGAGTCCTTTTTACGTGCATCTCCTACTGCCTATAGCATGCCTGCAATAACAGACTCCCTGGCTTTATTCTCAGTATATGTGCTAAATATTTCCACCTTCTTTTCTGGAGAACTTTGGAGTTATCCAAAGTGAGGAATTGTTGACCTCTGACAAATTTTCTTGTTGGGATGGGAGCTAAAGAGGGTGAGAGCATAAAGATTATGATGCGGTAGATCAGTGGTTCTCAACCACTGTGTTGGGACGCATTACTGTGTCGCTACACAGCTTTAAGCATGTCACAGAGAGCTGGGGAAATGGTTGGATCTGGCCAGGAGGGAGTGGGGTGGTGTTTACTGTAGGGTTGCAGTACATCGTTAAGTGTGTCACAACCCGCAAAAAGCTGAGAACTACTGCTGTACGTATTTGTGGGACTCTGTTTTATTTGCGAGAGGTTTGTGAAGCATTGTTATGAGACATAATTATTCATCAATTCTTCGTCTTCAGAAAGACCTCATCTACCATCCAAATGGCAGCAAAGCTATCTTTTATTAGCAGCAGTCCATATGAGGCACTTCGGAGGCAGTGGTACAGAATGGGATATGGGGGCGTTGATAGCAACTGGATACAAGTCTGATGAGGTTGGAGAGAAGCATGGATGGAATTGGATTGTTGTTGAGATTACTTTGTGAACATGGTTAGTAGTCATGTCTAGGTTAGTGTTTTCATTGGGTCTTTGCAGTCAGCCCTCCATTTGGTAGCTGTGTCCTTTCAATGACTTAATGGGCAAGTTTACACTAGAAAATAAAATAGACCTAAGTTAATCAGCAGACAGCCACTTCAAGTGTCTGAAGTAGGATAGTGCTCATGAAAGTTCAAGTGACAAATAAATTTGTTAGTCTTTGGAATTGCCAGAGAGCTGCTTGTTTGCTCAGCTGAAATAGACGAACACAGCTATTCTTCTGCATCTTGTGTGAGTGTCCCAGAAAGATGCTAAGAGCCCTTTAGTTTTAGTATTGGTATGGACTTTAAGTTGCTCTGTTGCCCTAAACGGACTGATTAAGGACATCACTGCAGTTGCAGTGGAAGTGCATGGATTGATCCTTTCTGGTGGTGCCAGTGCTTATTCACATAACTGTGGTCTGTGTTGATTTTCTGTTAGCATCTGGGTTGAGTTTAAGGTATTAAAAACTGAAATAACTTGGGTCTAATCCTCTCGTCTTGTGATGTTGAATATAGCAGAACTTACAAGGTGGGGGGCACCACTGTGATCATCTAGTCCAGGGGTCTGCAACCTGTGGCCCTGGAGCCACATGTGGCTCTTTGGCTGCCCCCTTGTGGCTTCAGTGCACCCCACCCTTGTCCAGTGGCAGACCCTGCAGGCAACCTGTGCCAGTATCTGGACCACCACAATGGACCTTCAGGCAACCTACTCCTGGTTCCAGGCTTTCCTCCCCAACCCCACACGAGTTGGCTATACCTGTTATGGCTTTCAAAACACTTGGTCATTGAAGGAATTCTTCAAAATGGCTTTTGGGTTACCTATCCCTGAGCTGGTCTGATCACCTTTATAACACAGGCCATTGAGTTTTCTCAAAATAATTCCTAAAGCCTATACTTAATAATAAAGCCGCCCCGCCCCCCTGGCGCGAAAGGTCTTTGTTGATATTTGTTCCGGGTTAAAGAAAAATATCCTGGGGAATCAGAAAGACATTTTCAGTGAGAGGATTCTGGAACTCTCTTATCCTCTTTGATTCAGAACAGGCTGTGTTAACTTCTAAGGCATACTTTACCACTCACTTTGAAGTTTTTGGGAAGGCTTTTTGAAAGTGTTTGTTTTGGGGAATGACTAATATTGATGTATTATGTGAGCTTTACATTTTTTAGGTTGTATTTTTATCTATTAAAGTACCTGGACTTTGAGTTAGGTACTCTGAAAGAAATCAGAATTTAACAGCATTTGGATGTTTGTTCAAAATGATTGTTTTGGGCCATCTGTAATGTGAACATATTAGGAAGTAAAAAATGAGAATATTTAAGTATTGCTCATACAAATAAAAGATGTTAACATGACTATCTTAATCATTGTCAATGTGTCAGATTATTTAAACCAAGATGGAAATGATTGTGTATTTCAGCGAACTCCAGTACCATCTGTTTCTAACTCATTGGTCAGCAGGATGGCTGCCCCAGCAGTGGATTCAAAAATTTCATTTTCAACTTAATATTACATAAAACAAAATATTTCACAGTTCTTTGAGATGCCGTAGATCATGCAGTGTAAATTGATTGGTTACTTTGCTCAGAGAAACAAAGTTTCTCTTAACTATTTAAAAAATCCTCAACATTTAAACTTCCAAATGAAATGCTTCATTGTTTTTTAAAATGAGGAAACATCTGTCTATGTGCAACTGTAGGTGTAAAACATACACAGTCCTAGAATTTTAAAGGGACACTGTCAAACTATGTTTTTGTCCTTGAAATTGCCATTTAAAATCAATCATTTGTAAAAAATCTGCAACCTTTGGACCTCAGTTACATGAAATTTCCTGTTATCCAAATGAGGATAATCTCTCTGGCATCAGATAATTGATCAGTTAATTCGGCACAGACTGAAATGGCTACCCCTCTGTTGTTTTTGCTATACATAGACTAAGACGGCTATGCCTCGGGAAGATAACTGTATTGAAATTCTATCAGTTATCCAAAATTTTATTTGAACATATTCAAAGAAACACCCTTCTCTTTTCTCTCTTTCAACCAGAGCCTTTTTGGTACAACAGTGCCTCTGAATCTTTCCAGACTACTGCACCCTCTCATGATTAATTTGTCTTGCGTACTCCAAGATTCACTTCACTTAAAAACTACTTGCTTTCAAAATCAGAGAGAAAAAAACACAGAAGTGTCACAGCTCACTACCACTGAAAAATAGCTTACTTTCATTTTTCCTGTATTATAAAATCGATCTATGGGAATATAAATATTGTACTTGCATTTTGATATGATGCTTGAGCCTGGTTTTTCACTTGCGAGCCATTTCATTTGGAGAGGCATTCAAGTGACAGCAACAATTAAGTTTTTCTTCACATTGTCTACTTCTACTCTTTGTTTTGATGGGAGTCATACCAGATAATGAGACTTCACAAAGATGCGCTGATCCAAAAGGTAACAGAACATCCAAAGCTTGGCTCCAAGGTCAGTATACTACTCCTGTGCCAAACACCAGATTGACATTAGTGTGGAGCCATTAAACTTTATTTGTTGACAGTGTTGGAGGGGTAGGTCAAGAAGATCTTGCTGATTGGCAGAGGAGTTACCGCTGCTAACATCTGAGAAAAATGAATGGGTTTCTTACCTGCTTGAATTGAGCTGAGTTGTCTTGAATGTTGGGGAAATATGACTTGAACTCATGTGTCAAGTGGGACAAGTGACTGATATAGAAAACTTGAAGTTCTTTGGCAGAAATAGTCGGAGCTGTTTTCATTTTAAGCTGGCAAGTCCGGAACTCTGTATTCTTTCAAAAAATTCTACTGGCTTACCCATGTGCACGTGGCGTTTTGTCTTCAAATGTCATTACAAATGTGCCAGCTTCATACAGTTGTTTGATAAAGCTTTTCTGCAAAAGAAACATACAGCTTGAGGTGGATCGCTATTTATAGATGTGACTCCAAAAGCAATATATTTCCTGCAGAACTGACAATGGGTTTTATGCCATTTTCAATTTCTTACAATTTTAACTGTCACTGATATCACTGGTTTAAGCTTCATTTTAAAGATCAGCAGCATACACACAATGACAAGTTCACCATCATTTAGACGCTTGAAAGCATCAGTAATTGACATTAATAAACACTCGTAATACACACTTGAGTATACACACTTTTTTTGCTCAATTTATAGAGTATTATAAACAAGTCACTGGGTGACATTTTAGTTTGACTGATTTCACTGGTGCTTTTTATGTAGCCTGTTGTAAAACTAGGTAAATATCCTGATGAGTTGACATATCCCAGAAGACCTCTTTGTCTCCTTGGTTGACAGCCACTAATGTATAACTTTAGATGTTTAAAATTAAATGTTTCTGCCTACCAATTTTGTTTTTCTGCAGTTAGTTAACACCCCCTCGCTTCCCCCCATCCAGAAGTTTTCTGCAATCCAAATAATGTTCATCCCCAGATTTATAACAGTTACAATGTGTCACAATTTTAGGCCTCAGATTGGATGCACTTCCTATTAGTTTGAAAGATTTTAGTGGTCTTCCCTGTAGAGAAAATATTTGAATGGTAGAAGTTGCAAACAGCTAGAAATATCTGAAGTTTGAGCACTGTAGGTAAGCTAAGATAAAGTGAATATCCTGGGTTTGAAAGCATAGATGTTTTTCTTTATAATTTTTCTAAGATGATTTACACCAGTTTTTGCCAAATCGTGTTCCGTAGAACACTGGTGTTCCATGCAATGTGAATAGATGTTCCATGAAAAAAATGTCAATGCTAGTGATATTTTTTTCTTTTAACTATTTTATATCAACTTTTAAGCAATATGTGCAGCAATTTTTCAGTATTCCACCCCCTTAACTAGCATGTTCTGTAAGTAAATTCCAAGCCCAAAGGTGTTCCGTGGGCAACTTAGTTTGGGAAACTCTGGTTTAGACAATAGGGCTTAGGGATCAGCGTTCTCTGGGATGGCAGTTTGGCCACCAGATGCGCTTACGAGCACCCTAAACAATAATTTCTTGTAATTCCAGTTACAGCAGTGAGATGAGCCTGCAGGCTTTTTCTGTCACTGTCTTTCAGAAGGGTAAATTTGAACATGTCTATACCATAAACCTCAAAGGGACTTTGAATTCCTGTTTGGTTGGACTAGAGCATTTAGGAAGTCAACTAGATGTTTTGTAGCCATTGGTTAGCATAAAGGACCATTTCATTTTCATTCAGTGTTTCCAAGAGAATTCATTTGTCTGCTGAAACATATTATGTTAGCTTAGCAGACAAATACTGAGAGTCTTGAGCTTTGCTTTGATGTAGGATACAGTGGCATTGATAGCCTGCCTCCATAATGTTTTATTGTGAACGTCTTAGGAATGTTAACTCTACTGTTCTGACTTGGTTTCTGGTTCTGAGGCTTGTTATGAGACAGTTTTGCAGTTCTTGTTTAATTAGAGCTCCTCATTCCACTCACCTTGGGAGGAATGTATTGCTTCTTAGACTCCCATTGGTAGGAATATGCAGAGGCCACCATGAAAAAGGATAAGAAAATGTTATTCTACTATAATAAGTGCGGTGGCTCTTGTTCTCTCTGCATATTGACACTACCTACCTTTTCCTCTTGGAGATGTGCACTCATGTAACTGAGATCTTAGTGTTGTCTGTACTAGCACTTTTGTTGATAAAACTTTGGTCAATCAGGGGTCTGAGAAAACAAACCCTTGACTGACTTAAGTTTCATTGACAGCAGGGCTGTGTCAGTGGGACACACCTTCCCGCCAACATAGCTGGCGTTGCTGTGGGTTACGCCAGCAGGATGGTTATGCAGGAGATCTTGCACAGGTACAGGTGTGCCATTACAAGGATTCCACTGTTGACATAGCCTTTTGTGTAGCTGGTCCGGATAATTGGGGACGTCCTCACATATTCTAGACAAGGCTCCAGAGTTAACTTTATGCTGTGGTATGTCTCCGATATCAGTGGAGATAGTGCTTTTCTGTGAGATGTACAAACTGTGACAGCATTGAGGATATGCATCTGATAAGTGGGAATTTGTAGACAGAATTCTTCAGAGTCTTAGCTGCTAAAATGTTTTCTACTCCATAGACAATGTATCTACCATGCATGTACATATGGTAACATATGCTAACATATGCTGGCCTTCAGCTAATTACGGTAGAGAATTTCTAAACTAAAATGGCATACAGCAAATTCTTGAAATCTTTATTTACACTATTTGTTTAGTTTGTGCAAACAATGATTAGTCCTTTTTAGGGCATCCACCAACATGTACCCTAGTTTACTTAAAAAAATGGTGGCCAAGCAAATAATTGTCTGGCACTTAGTCTACAATTCCATCTACTTAATTCTTTCTTAGTAACTGTCTCTTACAAAACTGATCTCACACATCTGTTTTCCTTTGCTAATTGGATAGATTTAATCTATGCATTTAATCTTCAGATCTCAGATGGTCAAGGAGATGAGCGATCAGAATCACCCTATGAAAGTGCAGATGAGACTCAGACAGAAGCATCTATATCATCCAAAAAATCTGAGCGAGGAGCAGCAGCAAAAAAAGAATATTTGTGTCAGGTGAGAGGTGTTAAAGTAGTCATTTGTTACTGTTGGATTTTCTCTTTAGAACATTTCTGTTTAAAATATAAAGATACAAAAATTGAGATGAAAAGTATGGGTTTTTATGGGGAGGGTGGTTGTGCTTAATGCAGACTTCTATTATTTAATTCTTTTGTGGGAGGCAGGGCTGTTTTGGCAAGGAGAAGAGTGTGCGTGTGTGTCTGTGTGTTTTGGGGGAGGCTCTGCCCTGGGCCAGTTGTTCCCCACCCTGGCCCAGAGGCTGAGTGTGGGGTTGGGGGGAGCACAGAGGCTAATTGGAGCGGGGTCCCACACTGCCCTAGGGACAGCCCTGATGGGAGGAATAATCTGATGATTTGAGCACTGCATTAGAACACAAGGATTGTTGAGTTCTAATTTATTCCTCTTTTTGACTCTGAGTAAATCCCAGCTTTTTCCACCTTAGGTTCCATTAACTGCAAAACAAACTTAACACTTTTCTTCTAGAATAATATGTAATTTGTTGGTATTAGATGGTGAACTCTACCACTCAGAGATTTGTCTCTCTGTTTTTGAAGTGTCGGTGATACCATAATGAGATCCTGATAACAATTATGACCTTTGGCCGTTACTGTAATACAAATAGCACTTGCTTTAATGATGGTATCATATGGTCAGGCTTTGTGTTAATCAAACAAATAACTAAATAAGATGCTGGTGGTAGTATTTTAAAAGCTGTCATTGTGAAATGAGATAAGTGTACATGAGGGAATATCTGGTTTGTCTCCAAGGACCAAATGAGCTAATTCTCTTTATTTCCTGTTCTTAACATATAGCAGTAATGAAATTATATGTATTTGCTGAACTGATTAATCACTTAAACTGTGCTGTCATTATAGCTTGGTAGGTATTACTAATGCATGTGTCCGTGCTGACAATTCAGGCATGGAAGTGTCACTTGACCTAGTATTTGAAGTTGATCATTCCTGGTTAAGGAGAAAATGAAATTGTTTTTAATCTTACTTAGTTTGCAGTTTCCACAAGTAGAAAATTTGTTTAAAATATTTTTTGTACTTTTTAGATTAAAGCAACATAAGTTAGCAGTGCTTGTGTGTCTAGATGGCATTACATGTAAATGTTTTGGTGGAATGAAACACCATTTTTGCTTGGAAGCTAGATAGTCTGATGGTTGTAGAAGTATCTTTTCCTACTACTCATATGGAGAGGGTGAGAGAAATAATAAACAAAACAGTTTAGTCCATGTTTTTATTTTTAATCTTCAATACTTCTCTTATTTAAAAGCTATGTGAAAAACCAGGTGATCTGCTGCTGTGTGAAGGACTGTGCTTTGGAGCTTTTCATGTAAGCTGTCTTGGACTCCCTGGAAGACCAATAGGAAAATTCATTTGCCGTGAATGTACATCAGGCAAGTTTTATCCATTTCTGTTAATGGAAAATTATAGTATTCATGTCATTTATCCTAATAAATCAGGTTAGTTCAGAATATGTATTTCTGAAGGAAGCATTTTTCTTCTGGTACTAGGAAGGGTAGGAGATCACATTATCATTAATTTTGTCTAAGTGCTAGAAACTCCAGAACTTGGCATTTTTAGTTGAAAACATGTACACCCAGAGCTAATTTAGCTTGTGCAATGCATAAACATAATGTTTGCAGAATACTTGTCATGTATGATTCCAAAAGCTGTAGAAGGTCTGAGAAGTCCTAGAATCAGTTAAAAGAAGCAGATAAAACAATTTTAGTTAGGCCCCCCTCCTCCCCCCCCCATCTAGTTTTCTCTTAGGTCTTTCCAGCTTTCACTCTTCTTCTTTAAAGAGCCTAACTGTACTTGCAATTAATCTCTGTTGCTTTTTTTCATGTAATAACTACTGTTGGTTTATAGTACTTAAAAACAATTACGGTTCTGTTGTATCCATAAATAGAAAACATGTTGATTCTTGTTGAAGAAAAGTGAATCAGAATATAATGAAGTTCTCAAGAGCTGATTGTCAGGTTGCACACAAACAAGCTTTGCAAACTTTCTCATACTCTAGGCTGATCTTGGCTTCTGCAGGATCACAGGCAACCCATGCTATTGATTTCATTGTTAAAAAGGATCGCCTTAATTGTACTTTTGTGGTACTGAGAGGCTCTTTAAATAAGAGTGTGTAAGTCAGTAATGGAGGATTTGGCGTGTAACTGTCTACAATTAAACAGTGATGGATTTATTTTGTAGTTTTATGTGATTTGTTTTGGGGTAGGTTGATTAGAATCTTGATTCTCACAGTTATAAACAAATTAGAGCCAATTTTCAAATAAGAGTTTCATTTTTGTTCTTTTTCTCTAGCCAGATATAGCCTAAATACAGAAACATGAATGAAAAATAGGATAAATTATATTTTTATTTGTATTTTTAGGTGTTCACACATGTTTTGTGTGTAAAGAGAGAAAGGCTGATGTGAAACGCTGTATTGTATCCCAGTGTGGTAAATTCTACCACGAAGCTTGTGTGAGAAAATTTCATCTTACTGTGTTTGAGAATAGAGGTTTTCGATGTCCTCTCCACAGCTGTGTGAGCTGTCATGTTATGAACCCCTCAAATCCAAGAGCATCAAAAGGTATTCCTTCATTTTTTTTTCAGAATTTAAAACTTCTGAGTTGCTGCTGTTGAACTACAATTAGCACTGCACTACATAGAAAATAAAAGGTGCCTCTCTGCTAACTGAGCTGTTAATCTTATTCAGGGTAGTGAACATACTTTATTATAGTGATGTGGCAGGTGGAATCTAATTTACAATTAAAGAGGCACTTTAAATCAAAGCATTAGTTTACCTCCAGTTATATAGGTGCTGCTGCTTTTCTGGGGAAAAATATCGTCAGGTTCATATATTTCACGATGAAGTAAAGGTGAATTTTTAAGGTAAAATTCTGCGTGTAACTTATTTATGTAGTTATTTGGCAGAAATGTGTGGGGATTTTTCATCTCAGTAATTCAGTGGTTCCCAACCTGTGGTCTGTGGATCACTAGTGGTGCGTGAGAGTACTGCAGGTGGTCCACGAGGGGGGGAAGGAAAGATAATTTCAGCAGGTAAGTGTACTGTGACAAGTGCAATGTGTTTGGGAGTGAGCATAATAAATTATTAGAAATAGCTTCATTTTAATGTGCCTTGATATATAAGTTTGACTCCTGTCAGCCATAGGCTGTGTTAAAAATGTTTAAAACAGCTTGCTTACATGGTGGTCTGCAAAAGATTTCTATGACTATGTAGTCATCCGCATAAAGAAAAAGGTTGAAAACCACTGTGATAAAATAAGTAAAGGAGTGTGGGCTTTGTCTAAAATAAAAGATTGAAAAATTGTTAAAATGTAATGAAATAGTTTAACGCATTTGTGCAGTACACCACTTTTATTATTGTTTCAGCCACCATTCCTTCAGCACTTACATATATAGTGCCATTAGTGTTGTTTGAACTGCTTATGTGAATGCCTTTTTACATTAATATGGATAAGAGACCCTGGCCCTTTAGAATGCGAGAATTAGAGACATCCTAATATTTAGTGTATTATCTGGGAAATGTCGTGTAGAATTGCATGCTCATAATGATAGATATTTTTCTCACTTCCCCTTGTTAAGTTGTGCAGTCATGTCAAAGAACAGATAACAAAAGTCAGACATCTGTTTCCTAAGAAGCCTAGAGATTAGCTATGGCAAATGTGGGAGAGTGCAAGTTATAGAAAGAATATTTACATAAACAATGTAGTGCAATGTATAGGTAAAAGTTTTTCTTTTGAATTATTTATTATGCATTAATAGATGCAATTGCACATCTAAAGAGGGCTGGCTATGAGGTTGTGCATGTCTAGGGCAGTGTTTCCCAACCAGTGTGCTGTGGCACACCGGTGTGCCACCAGGTCTGAGCAGGTGTGCCACAAAATTTTTTGAAAAACTACTCAAAGAGCTCTGGATTGGCTCATTGACTCATGAATATTCATGAGTTCATTTGAAAACTATATGGTGGTGTGCCTCAAATTAATTAAAGGTAGTAGCAAGGTGTGCCACGGCAAAGAAAATGTTGGGAACCAGTGGTCTAGGGTGACCATGTTTCCCAAAGGAATACCGCTGAGCCATTTTCTCACCCTAGCCTTTGCGGAGCTGGCCCAGACTGCCCTCCTGAGCCTCCCTTTGCAGGGCTGGCTGCAGCTGCCTCGTGCCATTGCTCTCCTATTGCTGCTTGTACCCTGCCCCTTTCTCCTTTGTTCATACCCCTGTTTTCTGGCAAAACTGGGCATTTATCCCATTTGTTCTTGCCAACTCAAATGGGACAAATGCCCAGTTTTACCAGGCAGAGAGACAAAAAGAGTCAGGATTCCAGGACAGAGGCTTGTAAAGGGAACTGTCCAGCCCAAATCAGGATGTGTGGTCACCCTATAATTTATATATGAAATGCTTCACATATGAGTGTTACAGTGCCTTTAATTCAGCGTGGCTCTCTCCTTTCTTAAAAGCAAATTCAGTTCAGAAAGCCTGTGCTGACTGAATATTCTGGTTGAATTTAAATGCAGTTTTCAAAGGTCAGGTATTTGCCATGTTTTGTGTGTAGGTAATAAAATACATTTTTTGCATTAAATCTGCAGAGCGGTTAAATTGCTAGTTCAGAAAAGATAATGTAGCAGTGTTCTGCTTTCGCTAGGCAAAATGATGCGGTGTGTTCGCTGTCCTGTCGCTTACCATGCTGGAGATGTTTGTATTGCTGCAGGGTGTGCAGTGATCACTTCCAACAGCATTGTTTGTACCAACCATTTCACTGCCATGAAAGGAAAAAGTCATCATGCACATGTCAATGTGAGCTGGTGCTTTGTGTGCTCGAAAGGTAAATTGATGTGCCACTCTTTATTTTATTGTTTTGCTAATAGTATAATCAGCATCTAAATGTTCCTTTTTTCAACTTAACTTGTATTTTCTTAAGATGTTGAAAGAAAAAATGACTGAGACGTGATGTAACTTCTTATTTCTTCATGTTGTTGAAAATGTTGGAGTATTTGCGTAGATGCTGGCATCATTAAGTATTTTTTTTTTTTTTTTAACTTGCATTTTGTCCAGTTACTGTCTGATTTGGTTGGTATGCAGAGAAGCTGAATAAGAGCTATTGTTTCTTTCCTCATGTTCAGTGTGCCGATGCCGCTTTCCCATTTTTCTATTACTGATAAAGGGGTATAAAAGAGAAGCTTTTGATACACTGGGCAAAAAGCAAATTGAATCATTTTGTTAGTTGTTTCTGATACTAATACAAATACAACAGGATTAATGGCTTTTAGCTTGTACGTTGTGCAATAAATGTACTGTGTGCAGCCAGTGTGCACTGTGCTGATTAGAAGGTGATTGGAAGCAAGCCAAATCTCAAGACAAATTAAACACTAGGAACTTTGTTACAGCTTGGTTAATCTCACACTTGAAAATTCATGTACACAAAATAGTGATATTACCCCCCTCCTTGATAAAGTTTCATTGGAAAAATTCTTCGGATATTTACTAAAAATTCACATACTGTTAACCAAGAAACTGCATTATCCTGGTTTTTCTATTGTTTGTTTATATGCTAATTTGTGAGACAAATTGGGTTCAATTATATCTGTTTATTGGGCCAAGTCTTAACTAGTCTGAGACAAGCTTTTGAGTTTATGCAGAGCTCCTCTTTAGGTCTTGGAAACTTACTCAAGGGTGTCACGGTTGAATATGACCGTAACAATGCAGTGTATTGCTAATTTTTATAATTTAGTAATCTTGGCCCTCCAAGTTAAAGATTTGTTTATTTTTCACATGAATGAGTGATATCCATTTGTTACAGGTCAGTATATTTTAAGCAGTTTATTAATAATGTAATGCCAAGTTACATACTATTGTGATTTTAACGAAACTGAAATACTAAACATTTCCCCTCTTGAAATGTAAACTTCAAATCTTTTCCTTTGTACAGGAGGAAGCCTCTTGTGCTGTGAATCTTGTCCTGCAGCATTTCACCCAGACTGTTTAAATATTGAAATGCCAGATGGTAGCTGGTACTGCAATGACTGTAGAGCAGGAAAGAAGCTCCGTTTCCAGGATATCATTTGGGTCAAACTGGGAAATTACAGGTCTTAATTTTTTTTCTAGTATATACTTGCTGAAACTAACTTGAAGAGAACAAGTTTTGTTTGTGAAAATCTCTAAACTAGAGGGTTTCAGGCTTGGCTGCTTCTGGAGGTGAAGGTCATTACACATACCAAGAGCTTCTTGCATCACTTCTTTTTACCCAGAAATTCCCTGTGTACCATCCTTTTCTATTTCAAGGTCTCCCTGCAACTAGGGGCTCTGTGTGCCCCCAAATTTTCACTTCCCCCACGTACTAGGAGCTGTTTACTCTATCCCTTTTCCCCTATACTGTTGTGACCCATTTTCTGTCTGCCCCAAATATGAGCTCTGTGTGCCCTCTTTGCCTCATCAGGGTTTTCCATTTCCCCTATGCTAGGGGCTTTGTGTGGTCTCCCATTTCCTTTCTAACTATTCCTGTGATAGTCTACCTGTGTTTAGAGCGTCATATATTGCTTCTGTCCATACCGATAAGATTAAGATTTTGTCATTTTTAGTAAAAGTCAGGGACAAGTCATAGGCAATAAATAAATATTCACAGAAGCCTATAACCTGTCCCTGACTGTTACTAAAAATAGTGGTGACAAAATGGGAAAAAGCCCGTTGAAAGCCCAAGCCCCACTGGGGGTGGAGAGGTCCAGCACTTGCTGCAACTGGTGGCTCTGGGCTCATGCCTACAGGGCCACAGCTGGGAGCTGTGGGAAGCCTCCTGCTGCCTGTGACAGTTCAGAGCTGTGAAGACCACCTGTGGCAACTTCAGGAGTTTCCTGCCTCCTGTAGCAACTGGAAGCTGTAAAGGCTGCCCAAGCCTGCAGCATCTTGAAGTTGTAGGGTCCCCTGCGGCTCTCTATCTGTAGGGCTTTCTCTGTGTCCCTTTGCCTGAAGTGGCTCGGAAATCCTGGTCCTGCTACCATCTGTGGTGGCTGACAGCTCCAATCTGAAATCTGAAGTAGAAAATGTCATGGAGGTATCTGAAGGTAATGGAATCCATTACCTCCATGACATAATCTTATTCTTATGGCATACACCAAGAGTTCCTTTGATGTTGGTATCCCACTAAGGGTTATGTCCATGTACCCAGATCCAGCGCTTCTGTAAAAGTAATAGTGTCCTTTGGTACACGTATTCACTCTCCTTGCACTACTTTATGATTTCAACCTAGGCAACAAGGGGTGGGGTGGCTTGTCTGTACCCTCAGTTCATTATCACTGTTGTGTGTTCCAATTTGGAGCCTCTTCTGTTTTCTTGTCTCTTTTGAAGCACTTTCCTCAATACAGAAAAAGACTTATGATTGTATGTAGTTCAACTTTTTGGTTTTTTTGTGGTCGTTTTAAGTGGTGTTAGTTTTGTTACGATTTTAAAGACTTCGGGACAGTGTTTTACCAGTTGAATTATGTGCAAAATGCTAGTATTCAGGATCTGTGTTTTCTAGTTTTGCTTGTTTTCAATCTATAACGAGCATCAGCATCAACTTGACTGTTAGGGAGAATCCCACCTTCACTCAGGTGCAGTTTCTGCCTCTCCTTCCTAATCTGTGCCTGAGAAGTCCAAGTTCTCTGTTTCAAGACGGACTTCTTGAAGCTCACCATGAGGCCATAGTCGGATCCAGGCCAAGGAATGATCTTTTACATCTGCCTGAAAGCAATCAAAGAGTACATCTGCTACTGCAGAGTCTCAGTCTAATTTTGCTAGTACCAGTGCTCTGGACCCATTCTAGGACCTAGCCATAAGGCATGGATTCATGGTAGTCTGTCTTTCTCAAGGCCGAAGGACTCTGCATCCTCCCTGAGTTCTAGGTAGCTCGCTGAAGACATCAATCTACTGCTGCCACTTTCCTGTGAAAGAGTATCAAAGGGAGTGTCACCAGTGCTGAGAGTGCATAGCATTATTGGCAGGGAAAGTGGCAACAGTGTCTTACTAGCCATTGCCCTGGCACCAGTTGCCACCACTATTGGGCGTGACACTACTTTGGCCTCTTAGACGTGAAATGTCAATATCAATTCAGAGGCAGAATGCTGTATCTCATGGAGGAGAGGGCACTGGAGCCAGGTGATGCTTCCCTGCTCTATGTCATGACCTCTGCAAGTGGCATGCTCCAGCACAGTAATTTTTGATCCCTTGGGCTTTCCGTCAAGCCCAAGGCCCACAGGCTGATCTCTGTCTCTGGTGTCAGGGAGTAGATATTTGCAGGCTCATTTGGAGAGAATTTCAAGACCTGAGGTTGGCACCAGCACCGCTTATGAGGAACTAGTGTGGGGCACTGAATATACCATAGGCATGGAAATGCTGATGACACCAATGCAGAGAAGGCATGCCCAGCAAGGTGAGACCCACAAGTCTCACTGGGGCGGTATTCTGCCCTTCCATAGGAATTATCTTCATCATCGCTCAGTGAGACAGTGGCTGGCTCCACTTTTGAGGGTGTGCCTGGGAATAGTTTTCCAATCTAGACCTTGGCTCCTCTACCTCTTTTATTTTCCAGTCACTTGTTGCTGGTACACAAGGTTCTTCTGAAGACCAGGAAATACAAGACACGTGATGGAGCAGTAGAGAGCCAGTCAGTCTCCCATTAATGCCAGACTTGATCGTGCAGGACCACAACTGTTTTCATCACCCAAACCTAAAGTCTATATGTCTTGCAGCATGGAAGCACCATGGCTGAATTAGTGAGCAATGGAATCATAGGGTTGGAAGGGACCTCATGAGGTCCTCTAGGCCAATCCCCTGTAGCAGGTCAGGAAAATCCTAATGGGAAGTGGAAGACCCTGCACTAGTACTACCCACCTGACAAAACAGAAGAGATTCTCCATTTGGTATAGACAGACAGACACTTTTCCAGAGATGTCAATAATTCCTTTTGTCCTGGGCTGCTTTTTACATCTGAAACATCAGGAAGGTGGACGATATTTCTGATTAGAGTCCATCTACCTGCACTTTCACTTTCTGTCCATGGATGGACAGAATGGCCCAGCCATTCAGTCTTCTCAAACTACAAGTTAGGTTGCTCCCTCAAGGTCCTTGATGAGTTGTTCTCTCAATCTTGTCAGTTGTTTCCCCAGTGGGACGCTATTGCTATCCACTCTGATGAGGCCACCATTTGAACTGTTGGCTATGTGTTGTCTCTTCTATTTGTCATGAGAGGTAGCCTTCCCAATGGCCATTATATCAGCCAGAAGGGGCTTTGCCATTGAAGTCTACCTTTGCAGTCTTCTTTAAGGATAAGATTCACCTCGTCTATCCAGATTTCCTTCTAAGGGTAGTTTTATGGGTTTGTTTGTTTGTTTGTTTGTTTGTTTGTTCAAATCAGGACATTTTTCTTCTGATTTTTCTACCCCAAGCCACATGCCAACACCCATGAGCAAAGCCTTCATTCATTCGACTTTATATATTGTATGTTTTAAAAACAAGACTGTTTAGTAAGTCATCACAGCTCTTCATAGCAGTGGCAGATAAAATGAAAGGCTTCCTGATCTTCTTGCAGAGAATCTCATTGTGGATCACATCACGCATTAGGGCCTGTTTCAACCTGGCGAAAGTGCCTGGCCTGTCATTGACAGCTCACTACAAGGGACCAGGTGACCTCGACTGTCTTCTTAGCCCAAATCCCCATCCAGTACATATATTGGGCGGTGACATTGTTCTCCAGCCACATGTTTGCAGCACACTACACCATCGCTTACCAAGCTGGGGTTATGTAGTGGTTGGCAGGGCAGTTCTGCGTTTGGTATCATGTTGAATTCCAGCCCTGCCACCTGGAGTGGTTGCTTGAGGGTCACCTAATTGGATTCAACATGAACAAACACTCAAAGAAAATATGATTATTGAAATTGTGTAACTGTTGTTCTTTGATATGTATTGTTTATGTCCATTCCAAGACCTTCCTGCCTGCTCCTCTGTTTTGAGGTTTCTGGCAAGAAGAAACTGAAAAGGCAGAGGGTCAGCAGAGTCCTATGTAGAGCACCATGGAGGTATGACTCCAGGAGGCTCCAACACCAACCCTATGGGTACCACTGAGGGAAAATCCTTCCAGCTCCATGCCTAAGGCATGCACACAAACCTAATTGGAACAGACAATAGCAACACATCTCAACGAATGACTGTTGCCAAAAGTCAGTAACCATCTTTTCCATTGGCTCAATGCTAATATGTTCCCTTTCGTTGGCCTGGGAGCCACTAGTACCTCAGTCTGTGTGGTCCCTCACAGGAACTGTCAGATCCATCTGGTTAGCCACACTATCTGTCTTCAGAAACTTCTCCAATGAAATCAGGACCCCCCCCCCCATTTTAGCACTCAAAACTTAAGAAGCTGTTCCAGATCAGAATTAGAGGACGGATCAAAATGGAACAACTCCAGTAGAACCACTGGATCCTCTCATTGTCTCCAAATACAGCAGTGTCACTGACTCCTTCCTCTCCCGTTTCCCAACAACTACCACGAGTTTCAGAAATTGTTATGGAGGGTGACTGCCCTCCACATTTCACTGGAGGGGAAGCAGGACAGCCAGCATCAATTACTTGACATTCTGTCTGCATCAGTACCAGCCAGAGTGGTACAACCAATCAACAATGCCATTTTTCAACCATTTTTCCCTTTCTGGCATACCCAGCCGCTTAGGCACCCATTCCAAATGGGGCAGGAAAAAGATGCTGTGTTCCCATGAAAGGGTCTTATTTCTTCTCATCCCCACCCAATTCCCTAATTCTCTACATTCCCAGAAAAGGATGGCAAGAGATTGGATCTCCTAAGTTGTAAGGCCTTTTCGTCAGCTGGTCTTCAGTTTCGTATCTCTAATTACCTGGAGTTACTGTCAAAATATGACTTTTGAGTCATGATCTGTTAGTGGGTAATCTTTCCTGGTACGATTGTGCCCACTTACAGGGTCCACTGTGTGAGCCTTTGAAGTCATGTTGAAACATTTTTGCCTCCTGGGCCCAGCAAAAGGATCCATGAGGCTGCGTGTGGGCTTTTAGTCCTTTTATTTAGACATCTCCTGTCCCTTAAAATGTTGCAACTTTTTCTCAACTCCATCAAAGTATACATAAGTAGCCATTAGTGCTTTCCACACCATGTAGAGAGACACTTTGTTCATTCTCCCTTTGAATATGATGTTCATGAAAATCCTCATATGAATGTTTCCTTCTGTTGCCCCCGTCGCTCCCCAGGGGGACCTCAGCCATGTTGCTAGGGCATTGATGAAATCACCCTTCAAACCTCTGGCCTCCTGCTCCCTTTGTCTTTTCATTATGAAGTCAGTCTTCATTTCTTGGTAGGTATTACCTGTGCGAGAAGGATGAGCAAACTGGTGGGCCATGACAGCAGACTCCCACTTCATCCCATTCCAGAAAGATAGATTCCCTGTGCTTGCATCTTAAGTTTCTGGCCAAAGTTGTTTCCTGCTTTCATCTCAGCCGATCTGTTCATTTACTAGCCTTTTTCTGTAGCCACAGCCTTACTGGAGGAAGGGTGCCATCATTCTCTTGGTGTATGTAGGACTCTGTCTTTTTAGCTGCAGAGGGTGAAGCTGTTCCAGAAGTCCTCAGGACTGTTTGCTGCTATACTGGAAAGAATTAAGTGGGATTAAGAGGGCCTCTAAGGGGGTGCTGGGGTACATCATACTCTAGTATTGATTATCAGGACTGTCTCCATCTCTTGAGCACAAGCCTGCTCCACAAGAACATGTGCATCAACTACAGTCACACTTCACAAATTGCCACTTAAGGGCACTTAATTTCTTTCCATTGTGCCTTGGTACAAAATTGCTGAATGCCTCATTCAGTTCTGTTCCATTGTTCTGCTACCTTCCTTACATCTTCCTCCTAACCAGGTACTGCTTATCAGTCACCCTTAGTGGACTATAGCAAGGACCATAATTCAAAGAAGAGATTATTTACCTGTAACTGCAGATTCTTAGAGTGATGGTGTTCCTGTCAGTTTTCCAATCCCACAGTCCTTCTTCCCTGTGCTGTGGATCTGTTTAATTTGTGGTGGAGAATATTGTGCACCTGTACACAATAATAATCAAACCTTGAAAATAATAAGGTCACATATTCAGAGAAACAGTCACTGCTACATTCAAAAGCTCAGGCTCTGAGTGCATGGCACATGTACATAATCCTTAATTCTCATAGTCCTTAATGAAGCTAGGGACTCTTTGCCTCAGAGGGCTTCCAGTTACAAGCTTGTAGCATCATTTTCCCTCACAAATCCGCTGTGTGCTGCTTTCATGTCCCTCTTTGAGAAATATGTAAATATGTGTAGTTAAAAGAGTATGTAATATGTACCTGGCCAAATTACAGATTTTCAGTTTGGAAAAGAAAGCATTCAGGGTGTCAGTGTTTTAAACTCCATTAGGACAATTACAAGAGCTATGTCTGAAGGGCTGGGTTTCATCTGGAAGGTACTAATGGCACCATCCATCAGTTCTTTAATCTACAGACGAAGACCTGGTTAAATCTGTTGCTTTGGTTAACCAGATGTAAGCAACTCTGTGTGCCCCTACTGCTTTTTTTGACGTTCACCAGAATGAATACATTTCTGCCCTTTGATACATTGAAAATTTCTTGAAATTTTGCAATCGATTGGATGCATTGTTTAGAAATTATTATTACATATATAGAGAGAAATGCCATTGCACTGAGTGCTGGGCCTCTTCCTCTCCCAAACCCCTCCTGGTTAAAAATTGCTCTATCGTGTGTTGTTGACTTAGTCATTTAAATCTTGCTGGGCCTTTTCCTCTCCCAACCCCATTCACTGTACATTAAGTAATTATAGTTTATTATTAAGCTGCTGTTGCTAAATTGTCTTTTGGAGGAAGGCTTGACTAAAATGCTGTCCTTTGTTTATTTTTATTTCTGTGTTAGATGGTGGCCTGCAGAAGTTTGCCATCCAAAAAATGTTCCCCCAAATATCCAGAAAATGAAGCATGAAATTGGAGAATTTCCAGTGTTTTTCTTTGGTTCTAAGGATTATTATTGGACACATCAAGCTCGTGTGTTTCCCTATATGGAGGGAGACAGAGGAAGTAGATATCAAGGAATTAAAGGAATTGGAAAAGTCTTCAAAACTGGTACAGAGATTTAAGCAAAGAAAAATATTTTTGTGGTGTGTGTGCTTTGCTTTCTTCAAACAGGATGCTGAGCCCAGGTCTGCTCATATAATAGCATCATGAGAATTGTTCAGAATGCTTTTATTATTATTTGTTTTCTGAATTAAAAGTCTTGTTTTTGAGTTCTCTAGCAGAATACAACCTAAGCGTAATAGTGACAATTTTGCCTTGCTGAAAGGCAAACATTAAGCATAAATGTCAATCAACGACACTTTCAGATAATCCTTTAAATATATTGACACCTGTGATGGGGTCACGCCATCCTCCCTGCTTAGCTGCTGCTGGGTCACCACCAGGCAATCACACACTTCACCTTTCTTGCCGCCAGTGTCTCTTTTTATTGCATTTAGAAATTCACCGCCAACTATATACAACTTTATAGACTCACAGAGTTAAAGGAGTTTCACCAGCTCAGGGGAGCTTGACCCTAGCTCTGGGCAGCTCACCCCTCGCTGGCTGTCTCTCTCTTCTTCTTCGAGTGATTGCTCATGGCCATTCCATTGTAGGCGTATGCGCGTGCATGCATGGATGGTCGGAGACTTTTTCCTCTAGAGTACCCGTAGGGTTGGCTGTGGTGCCCCCGGAGTACCGCCATTACAGCTCTCTATATGAGGCCAGCCAACCCGTCCCCTCTCAGTTCCTTCTCACCACCGTGGTGGTAGCTGGAGTGCATCTTGGCTGCCTTTGTGCAGTCCTTCAGTGCTATTATTAGAGGAGTACCTGTCCCAGTGTTAGATTTGCTGCCGGCCTCTGTGTCGGGGCATGCCAGGTTTTAAAACTTGTGAAACGTCGCAAGCCGATGCCACTTGATGATCCGCACCGCTCCTGCTTGAGGTGTTTGGGGGAGTTACACCTCAAAGGTAAGTGTAAAATCTGTAAAAGCTTCAAGCTGCACTCAGAAGAATAGAGAGCAAAGGCTGCAACTTCTTTTGATGGAGGAAGGCCTTAGATCAGCTTCCAGAGTGAGTTCCAGCACGGTGCGATAAGTCAGTAGTGCTCTGGCAGCACCAGGGCACCAAGAATCATTGAGCAGCCTGTGGCACCGGCACCGACAGCGGGGTCTGCGTCACTGGCAGCAGCCCCTTCCATCTTTGGATCGTTGGCGGTACCATCCCTCTCTCCGATGCCGCAAAAGAGGAGGAGGGCGGACATGAGGAGCTCCCCAGTGAGGTCGAGCACTCCTAAAAGGCTGCAGATGAAGGCACAGCAGCCATTGGCACTGTCGGCACCAGCCCAGGTGGAGTGATTGGCTCCAGTACCCATGCTGTCCCCGACTCAAGAAATTTTAGGGGAAGGTATGCTGCTGCCTTCAGCACCTGAAACATTTGAGGCAGCACGTGATCTTATCAAACAGACGGCTCTGTCTGCCTTGGGCCCAGCTCCATCTCCGACACCAGTGTCAGCGTCATTGAGAGGAGAAGCCTCTGCTGGTGAGTCCAGCTTCACCACGCTCTCCGGCACTGAGATCCCAGTTGCCCTTGCTCATTCAGGCGAAGGACCCTCAGGCACCATCAGCGGTGCCATCTTGGTCTCAGTCCGCCGTAGTTGCAGTGGAGGGGGCACCCTGGCACTGTTCGCCTCTACGGAGAAGCTGTCACTTCTCTGCTGTGCTGCCAAGAGTGCACAAGAGCTGAAGCCCGTGTCACTGCAATAGGGCAGCCTCCGGTACCACACCATCATGCTCCCCTCAAAGTGGTCCTCCATCAGACTCGGATGAGGCTTCTTCGGTGTCCAGAGCCAGTAGGTCCAGGAGCAAATGGTTGGCTCCGTACCCCCCACAGTGGTATCCTCGATGGCTTGTTCCTTTGCAGTGGCCTTTCTGGACTCCTTGGGCTTGCCATCATGAGCAAGGCCTCAGGATGAGCAGATCCCGCTCAGTGGCAAGCTCTCGCCCCCTGCCTCCCTACACGGTTGGTGCACCCCCGGAGACGGGGGACCTCTCAGGAGGGGAGTCCTCTGTAATATCCCAGGCTGCTTCAGATCAAGACAGTTTAGACCATTGAGATGAACTAGAACCTGCAGCCAAACCCATAGATCCATCTGGGGAATCATCATCATCGCCTCTGGATGAGTTGGTTGCGGGGCCCAGGTCTGAGCCTATCCCAGATGATAGTAAAGCACATCATGATCTTCTGTGCACAGTCGCCTGGGGCTTGGGTCTGCAGGTGGAGGAGATTGTA
The DNA here is from genome assembly GCA_007922195.1 of Podocnemis expansa. Lineage (NCBI taxonomy): Eukaryota > Metazoa > Chordata > Testudines > Podocnemididae > Podocnemis > Podocnemis expansa. The sequence goes on along the minus strand of ML681996.1, from coordinate 43,340,482 downwards.
GAGGAGGCAGATTGTATGGTTGACATTCTTGTACCAGAAGGCCCCTCTCGAGTAGTCCTCCCATGTATCAGGACCATTCAGAGCACCAAGAGAACTGTGTGGCATACCCCAGCCTCTGTACCTCCCACGGCCAAGAGGGTAGATTGAAAATAATTTGTGTCTTCAAAGAGTTACAAGCACTTCTACACGCATCCGGCACCGGGGTCTCTTGTTGTAGTGGTGGCCAACGAGAGAGAGTGACAAGGCCATCAAGGGCCATCCCCTAAGTCTAAGGATGCAAAAAAGTTAAGACTTGTTCGGAAGGAAAATCTACTCCATTGCGGGGGCGGGGGGGCTTTCAACTCCGCATTGCTAACCAGCAGGTGTTTCTTAGCTGCTACGCCTTTAATGCAGGGTCCTCATTGGAGAGGTTCTCGGAAAAGTGCGAGCAGAGCTCGAGGCCTGAGTTATCAGCTGCCATTAAGGAGGGCAAGATAGTTTCTGGAGCCCTGTTTCAATCGGCGTTAGATGCTGTGGATGTGGCAGCCAGAGCCGTGGCATCCAGAGTCACCATGTGTCTCAGCTCATGGCTTCAAGCATCAGGTCTGCCCCAGGAGGTGCAGAATATCATCCAAGATCTCCCTTTCAAAGGCCCAGAGTTGTTTTCTCAACAGATGGACACCAACCTCCAGACTCTGAAGGATGGCAGATCCTTGCTTAAGTCTCTAGGGCTACACACCCCAGCGTCCCAGAGGAGACACTTCAAGCCATTACTGGTACCTAGGTCTTCCCACCGCTCGCAGAATTATAATGCTCGGTATGGCCGGAACAGCCGAAGAAATTACTTATTGTCCCATTCCTCTTTCCCAAGGAGCTTCGCGCCAGTCTTCAAGCTCCAAGAAAAGATTTGAAGGTGCACTCGAGGACGACATACCATTTTCTCTGGATCTGCACCCTCCATTAGCCTGCAGACTATCCAGCTTTTATCCAGCTTGGTCGTGCATTACCTCCAAGGCATAGGTGCTTTGCACAGTGTCTCAGGGATACTCCGTCCAGTTCTCCTCTTTTCTCCTTTGCTACCCTCCTCATTCTCTGGCCCCCTCCAGGGACCCTTCTCACGACTACCTGTTGGAACAGGAGGTGCAGGCCTTGGTGGACAAAGGAGCCATAGAGGAGGTTCCGCGGGAGCTTTGGGGAAAAGGCTTTTATTTCCGCTATTTCTCAATCCCAAAAGCAAAAGGGGGCCTTCGTCCCATCCTTGACCTCAGAGGCCTGAACCGTTATCTGTGCAAGATATGTTTTCGCATGGTTTCCCTTTCAGTGAGAATTCCCTCCCTGGAGCTGGGAGACTGGTATGCCGCCCTTGATCTTCAGGACACGTATTTCCATATTTCGATAATTCCCATACTCGGGAGGTTCCTGCGATTTGTAGTGGGCGTCAGGCATCTCCAGTTCTCCATCCTGCCTTTCAGGCTTGCAGCTGCCCCAGGCGTTTTCAGAAAGTGCCTAGTGGTGGTTGCAGAATTCCTCAGGCATTCCAAGATCCATGTGTATCCCTACCTGGACAACTGGTTGGTTTGCTGCCTGTTGAAGGATGAAGTCACCCATCACTTGAACACGATACAGAGCACCTTGCGGTGCCTCCGTCTACTGGTCAATGTAGAAAAGTCCACCCTCATTCCGACTCAAAAGATAGAGTTTATAGGTGCCATGTTGGACTCAACTGGCAAGAGCCTCCCTCCCATGCTCTTGGTTCGAGGGACTTCCAGAGGTTCCCGCTCACTTCAGTTCGCTTGTGCTTGCGGCTGCTGGGGTTCGTGGCAGCCTGCACCCATGTCATGAGATGTGCGTGCTTGAGGTTGAGTCCGCTGCAGATGTGGCTGACGTTGGTCTACTGGCCAGCGAGATTCCATATCGATGGTATGGTCACGATCCCTACGGGTGTGCTAAGTTTTCTAGACTGGTGTTGCCACCCCAATCCTCGAGGTTCTTGGGCACGGGCGCATCAGACTTGGGGTTGAGGGGGGGGTCATCTTGGTCCCCTTGCAACCCAAGGCCTTTGGAGAGAGAGCGAGCTGAGCCTGCATATCAACGTGAAGGAGCTTCGAGTGGTCTGCCTAGCCTGCCAGCCATTTCTCCATGAGCTGAAAGGCAGAGTTGTGTTGGTGCTTATGGACAACACTGCCGCAATGTATTACATCAAGTTGCAGGGGGGACCCGCTCTGGCCTGCTTTGTGGCGAAGCTCTCCGCCTATGAAACTTCTGCTTTCACCACTCGATCCATCTAGTGGCTTCATACCTTCCTGGCGGGTTCATTGAGCAGGAAATTCGAATTCACGAGTGGTCCCTCAAATGGGAGGTTTTGAGGCCCATCTTCCATCTGTGGGGTTAGCTCCAAATGGGCCTCTCGTGTCCGATCAGAACAACAAGTACGCAGAGTTTTGCTCATTCAGGGAGCAGAGCCAGGGGTCAATTGCGGACGCTTTTGAGGTATTTAGGATGGGGATGGCGTGCTGTGCATTACCCCGACCCCGTCAATTCTGAGAGTCCTCTGGAAAGTCAAACGGGACTGGGCCTCAATCATCTTGATAGCCCCAGCATGGCCGAGGCAACATTGGTTTACGACTCTGCTGCGTCTCTCAGTGAGCAACCCGATAGAGTTGCCAGCACCGCCAGACCTGTTCTCCCAAGACCAAGGGCGCCTGCGCCACCCGGATTTGAAGTCTCTATGCCTCTGTGTATGGAACCTCCATGGCTGAAGGGCAAGGAGTTGCAGTGTTCAGCGCAGGTCCAAAAGGTCTTGTTCAACTGTAGGAAGCTCTCAGTGAGGGCGTCGTACAAAGGCAAGTGGGGCAAGTTCATGGACTGGGCACTTAGCAGAGATCTCATGACCCCTTGGGCTCCAGTTCAAACCATCCTAGACTTTCTCTGGGGTCTAAAAGCCCAAGGCCTGTCTTTGTCCTCCATCAAAGTCTACCTTATGGCAATTTCGGTGATCCATGAGAAGGCAAGCAAAGCTTTCCTCTTTGCCAACCTGTTGGTGAAGTGCTTCCTTAAAGGCTTAGAGAGGCTCTTCCCGGTGGTGTGTTCACCGATCCCGCAGTGGGACCTCAGTCTGCTCGTCTCGAGACTCGCAGGGCCCCCATTCAAGCCACTTGCCTCCTGCTTGCTTCTCTTTCTTTCGTGGAAGGTAGCCTTCCTAGTGGCGATAACGTTGGCTAGGAGAGTTTCAGAGATCTGGGCGTTGTCGACCTGTCTGCCCTATACAGTCTTCTTCAAAGACAAAGTTCAACTGCGTCCTCACCCGGCATTCCATCCTAAGGTGGTTTTGCAGTTTCACTGTAATCAGGAAATTGTCTTGCCAGTCTTTTATCCAAAGCCACATGCCTCAGACAAAGAAAGAAGGCTCCATGCTCTGGATGTTCACTGTACTTTGGCCTTCTACATAGAAAGGACAAAACCCTTTAGAAAGATGTCTCAGCTGTTTGTAGCAGAGGAGGATAGAATGAAAGGGGAGTCAGTCTTGGCTCAGCGCCTCTCTTCCTGGATAGTTTCTTGCATTTGCAAATGTTATGTTTTGGCTAAGATTGACCCGCCAGCAATCAAGGCCCACTCTACGAGAGCTTAAGCCTCCTCTGCTGCATTCTTGAGCGGTACCGATTGTAGACATTTGTAAAGTGGCTACTTGGTCATCTGCACACACGTTCATGCAGCATTATGTGATTGATCAGCAAGCTCAAGGCGACGCTGCAGCGGGTAGAGCAGGTTTGCAGTCAGTGCGCCAGTGATTCCGGCTCACCACCCTAGGTAAGACTAGTGAATCACCTGCAATGGAATGGCCAGGAGCAATCACTCGGAGAAGAAGAAGAGGTTACCTACCTGTAACTGGTGTTCTTCGAGATGGTTGCTCCTGGACATTCAACATCCCTCCCTCCTCCCCTCTGCGGAATAGGTACTAAGAAGAAACTGAGGAGGGGATGGGTCAGCTGTGCCTCATGTAGAGATCTGGGATGGCGCCACTCTGTGGGGCGCCACAGCCGACCCTACAGGTGCTCTAGAGGAAAAAGTCTCTGGTTATCTGTGCACGGGTGCGCATGCGTACACCTACAATAGAACATCCAGGAGCAACACATCTCAAAGAACACCAGTTACAGATAGGTAACCTCTTCTTCTCTCTGTAGCCCCTGCTAGCTCCTCCTGGGAGCTTTTATCCAAACCTTAGTCCACCCAGCTGGTCCACCCTCCAGCTCATTAGCTGGCCTGCCCAGCTGGCACCCCTTTTGTCTGAGTCAACAGGGTGCTAGTCCAGCCTGGCTGCTGCACCCTGGGACACCACCCTATGTTTAAGGAGAATTTAAACCACAGTATCTCTTTTACATTGTAATTTAGAAGGTTGGGTTATAGATCAGATTTCTGTAACACTGAAATACAGCAGAAGCTGAAAAGCTGTTGATTGTGCTGTAGAATAAACACTGCCTCACCCATTCAGTGCTGTTTTACATTTGCAGTTAACCTGATCATTCTTCTTCAGGTGATGGTCCCTAGATATATTCTGCATATGGGTACATGTGTTTGTGTCTGAATGCTTTTCATAAGCCGTATCCATTGGTCCCCACATGCATACTTCCCCTTGTGTTCAAAACCAAGAGTATGTGGTAGTGTGCAGATCAATGCCTCTCCAATTCTTTTTTATTGTCATGTGGCCTGAGTCAGAATCCTTTGTCTGCTTTGATCGTTCCGTATTGTGAACCTATGAATGCAATTTGTAAACAACTTTTAATAGCTTAGTATTTTAGAGTTTTCATAGTTAGTTTAGTTATTCCTGACGTGGGAGATTCTTCCCGTAAAGAGGGAGTATGCCAAGAGTTCTGGAGTTCAAGAATTGCCTCCCTGCCCCCGCTCCTTTTTCATTAGTGATGATCACCAGCATTGCCATTATTGCTTCGTGGAGATCCACGTTGCCACCAAGAACAACATCTGCTGTTTCTTCTGTCCACAAACTCATGATGGATCAGAACTTTATCTGCAGAAATACCTCATGGAGTAGCTCAGGTGACCCCATTTGGATTCAGGCCAAGGAAACCACCGGTACAACAGTTTCAGATCCTGGGTAGCACCCTTCTGAGCATAGGCTCTGGGGTAGTGACAAAAATTCTTAAATCTAAGAAGCTTTCACAAGAAAGAAGGGGATGTATCCATGTATACAGTTCTGCCTCCAAGAGGAAGGATTGTTTTCCATCTAGGTCAAAGTCAGGCAAGTTCTTAAGCACTGGACCTAAAGAATGAGTTGATCTTCAAGTACTTGCTCGTATTCCCAGATAGGTGTGCATGCACCTCTGTGCAAAGTCACTGAAATTTTTTTTCCCTTAGTAGGCCCCATAGGATGAGGATTGGCACCCCCTGGAGCTCCATGTTCATGTTGCAGTATGTGAGGGACCCACCTTCAACACCTGGGAGTGCAAGGGCTCCAGTGCTGCTAGTGCCGTTGGCACCTTATGTGTTTCAGGCAACTTAAGCCTGACTGGCCTGGCCAATGCCTTCACATCCAAACCCAGGATGAATAGGGGCTCACAGTCATGGCACCATCTGGTGCTGCTTCAGGAGACTCCAGCATTGACGAGCCAGCTTCTGGAGGGCTGGCTATCTAAACCAGCACCAAAAAGTAAGGACCTCATGCTCCGCAATGTTCCCAGTGTCCTTGGCGGCAAAACAGAACCAAGTGAACTGCACTGAAGGTGATGCGGGTTCATCATCCTCCATTGAGAAGTACCTTGTGAGATTGTTATCAGCATCAATCAGATTCCTTGGCACAGACAAGTTTGCTAACTCAAGTAAAGTGGCAAAAAGCCCAGTCGCCACCAGTGGAATGCCCTCGGGCCAAATGGTGGAGAGAGTCATCGGCACCAAGAAGGTGCTCTAGTTGCAGTTCATCATTAGATCAGTGCCTCTTGCAGTGACACCAATCCTGGTACCACAGCTGCTGCTCCTCTAACTCATCGAGGATGTGTGTGTCCAGGGGAAATCGAAAAGTGAGATCGTGTATTCCCCCTCTCACAGCACCATACATCAAAGGATATCAAGGCAGTTCCTTTAAAGTCCTCCAGCAGTGGTTTGGAGGAACTCGCAGGGAGTGAGCCACCAGGCCACCATGAAATGGAAGTACCCCCAGCCTTCTTCAACTCCAGGTGCTCACCGAGGTGGTTTAACAGCCCTATTGAACCTATGGGCATTCATTTTGGGGACAGGGCATTTAGGTTGTCAGGAGCTCAATCAGTACCACCAGCTCCAGTGCCTGGGCAGGTTTCCAGGTCAGAAAAAGAATCTGACTCAGGGGAGGGCCCCTTGCAAGGGCTCAAGATGGTTCTCCACCAGTGCCTTTGTTCCTCTCTGGATGAAGTGGTCATCTGCAGGGTTTCTCCCCCCTGGATGACTTTAAGGAGTATAAAAACTTAGTTAGAAAGAATGTCCTCTAATCTGATCTTGGAGTTGAATAAGTTTAAGAGAATCTTCAGACTCCTTGTTCTATGAAGGTGGCAAGTGGGTAACTCCGTGGTGGCCTTGTGGCTCACGCTCTTCAATTTTTGGTCTAAGTATCTGTCTATACATTCTACAAACTGAGTAAAGAGTGTGTACTCCTGGAACACTCCTTCCATGGAGTTACTGACAGTATTCTTGAGCATTCCAATCTATCTTGGCACCTAGGCAAGCTGGACTTTGTGACAGAATCTATAGATGGTTGCTTAGACCAAAAATCATATCAATGTTTGTGTTTTTCCTAGTCACAACCAACAGTCACTTAACCCAGGTCAATTCTACTTCAGATCTCAAACCAAAGAAAATAGTTGTAGCCAATCCTCTAACTAACTAAAGGCTTAGTAACTAGGAAGAAGTAGTATGAGAGTTATTTACAAGATTTGGAAGTAGGTAAAGACATACACACAAATGAGATGCAGTCTCAAATTCCAAACGATGTTAGTAGCTATTATGATGTGCATGCTCTACATGTTTTTTGGGACTAACCCAAGCTAGAAAGCTAGGGATTCCTTGCTTGTGCTTAAAAATCCTGATCCCTATGAGTTCAAATAGCCTAGAAATGATCTTTCTTCCTGTCAGGCATTTTTAGTACTCTCCACACTGCACCCGCACCCAGTTCAGTCAGACAAAACAAACATCAGAGCCTATTTCCGGTTCATCCTTTGATGTCACACAATGGCTCATTTGATTTCAATGGACCTTCTTGGCTGCAGGCCCTGCATTTTACACTAATTAGTTCTTCTTTCCTGTTTGAGTTATACAATTATAGAGGCTTATATTGCAAACATTTGCCATTGTTCCATAACAGATAAGTGAAGCATGCTACAAGCGGAAAAGTCTAAACACATTCTTATTAATCTAGGATCTTTTAAAAAAAAATTTAATGTTCAGTGGGGCCTGGGGGCTTGGCATGAACTGGCACCTGCTCTGCTGTTAGAAAGGGCATGTCTATGTGACACTTAAGTTGACCTATGTTAGGTCAACTTAGAGCCACCATGGTTTTTCATCTGCTGGTAGTGCATGTCCTCATCAGGAGTTTTTCTAGTGATTTAAGAGGTCGGACACCCAACTCCACAAAGTGTTCCTGTCTGAGACACCCCAGGACTGTCAATCCTCTGCTCCCCTTTGTAGTAGACCAGGCCAAAGGTAAACCAGAATTTTACAACCTCTACAATAAAACCTTGTTTCAGATATTTTATGCTTATTAATCTCATAAAATCCCCATGGCTCTAACTGCTCAAAGTCAATCCAGACTGGATCTTGAGGATCTTAACTGTTGTACCTCTAATCCATATTGCACTTTGGATCTAAATTCATACTATTTCTTTTGCTTGGGATAGAGGCTGCAGGACCTCTTCCAGAATGGATATTTATTGTTGTGGCTGCATGAACTAAAGAACCTTATCCTTACTGAAACATCACCACTCTCCCAGTTTAGGAAGCAGAAAAGTACTTTGCTACACAGCATTTCAAGGATGTCTGTGATCTAACTTAGTTGTTTTCTTACTATTTTATGTTAAATATTCTTACAATAGCCTTTCTGATGATGTAATTGTTTTTTAGCCTTGCAAGAAGCTGAAGCTCGATTTCGAGAAATAAAACTTCAACGAGAAGCCAAAGAAACCCAAGAAAATGAACGTAAACCTCCACCATACAAACATATAAAGGTAAAGTTTGAGGAAATCTGCTGTGGAGGAGAAATAAGTCGGCAAAGTTTGAGTTGCAGAATTTATTTGGAAATGTATGAAATTGAACTTAATACAACTTCTACAAAATGCATTTTTCTTAATATTTGGTCTCCATCAGTATGCCCTCACCCAAGAAATTTAATTTAAATTGAACCTCATTCATGATAAACTCAATGAAGGACCACTCTTTGGACCAGTGGTAGATACCTTAGATGAAATAATTTCTTTCATTTTGCAGACATTGGGGAAATACTGTTGAACAGCTTTACTGAAGAAATGTTTGAGAAATAATTTGAATAAATGTAGGGGGTTTATGTGGCATAGGGGGTGCGGGGTGGACTGAGGGAGGGAAGAGGTTGTTTTAATGCAAGGGGAATGGCGTAGGCAGCAGCATTTCATTTAGATCGGATAGGCAACAGGAGATGGGGAAACCAGAAGGTTGCTGTTAAGATGAGATTTAAAAGTCTTGGAGAGATGAGTCTGTTACTGAAGTTACAATCCTGAATAGCCAAGGGAATATTGGCAGTGCCTACAATTAAGAGGGATAAGTCTTTTTTCATCATTCTGAGGCTGAGATGATAGCAAGACATGTAGAAAAAGATTGAACAGAGGAAGAGGTCATTGGGAGAGATGCAGATTTGGGGGAGTCAGCATGTACCTGATAGCTGAAACTATGGGAGCAGTTGTGCTTTCTCAGAAACAGAATTGAAAGGGCCTGAAATTTTTAAAGTAGGCATTTGAGAATAGAAAATTTGAGGTTGCTAACTGGTAGTAGATGAGGTAAATACTGAAAAACTGGATGGAAAAGTGGGAGGAAGAGCATAGGGGTATACAGTCACAAAAGCCTGGGGTGAGAGTGATCATTTTTGAGGAGCAAACATGGATTAGGAAAATGTACAGAGAAAAGAGGTACTTTATTTCAATTCTTTTGACTTAAGTTTGATTTTAGTAAAAACAGTAAAGATAACTGAGTTATGTCCAAAGATCAGAGCCTTCAGTTACTAAAGAAAAGTGACTGATAAGACCCTTAGAGACAAAAATGACAGACCCTAAGGACAAGAACAAGAGATGGCAAAAATGTATCAGGGAATTGTAGTTATCATAGTCCTAAAAAACTTCAACTAGAAATTAATCAAGGAAGCCCATCAATAATGGATGCTGAAATCATGGCATAAATAAAATGACTTCTGAATGGAAGAGTGCCAGATTATGATGGAACACTGACCAAATTTTGAAAAAGTGTAGGGGATAAAGGTTTGAAAACCCTGTCAAGGGGTAATAAAGAATACATTTGTGATAGGAGAAGACTTTACAACCTTACTGCGTACAGATCCTGAAAAGAGCAACACTTTGGATTGTAAAAACTACAGAATATTCAACCTAATATTGTGTGCTTATGAGATACTTTTGTGAGATGTTAAAGATCAAGCAAAGAGATATTGATAAGGAAATAAGTAAACAATAAGTGAGCTTCAAATGTGAAAGAGTATAATAAATACCATTATGAACCTGGAGCTTATATTAGAAAGATCAGATGAGGTGGGGAAAATAGCATATCTTGTTTTATTGATTTCTAGAATGTCCCTGTGACATTCGACCACTACAAACTGATCATAATATTAAGTTCTTTTTCGAGTGCTGTCCTGTGCTGCTCCACCTTAGGTGTGGCAGCATCCCAGCACTGTACAACAGAGTTTCCCTAGCAGAACTGCAGGGCAGCGCTTCCGCAGAAGACAGTTCGCAACCCCCTCAGCGTGGCTTGGCGTGAGCATGCACCTCTCCCATCAGTTCCTTTTTAACCGTCCTCGTCTGACAACGGTTTCTCCTCTCCCCTTGTTACTTCTCCTCTGGGCTCCTGTTTTGACAAAAAATACTTAGTTTAGTCATAGTTCATCTTTTTTTTATTTAGTTCTTTCATTTAAAAAAAAAGGTGGGGGGGAGAGCCGAAGAGTGCTCAAGCCGCGGCGCTTGCCTTCGCACGCTCCGTTTTTCTCTACTAATAATTCAAGGAATACTGGCTATGCCTGCCTCCCCTGGTTTCAAAAGGTGGTCAAAATGCAACGATGCCATGCTAGTCTCTGATGGACATGCTCAGTGCATCCATTGCCTTGGCGAGGCACACATTCCTCAGAAGTGTGAGCACTGCTCCAATCTCAGTGCCAGAGCCAGGAAAGACAGAGAACTGCAGCTTAAGATTCTTTTAATGGAAAAATCTCTCTGTCCTCCTTCAGCCGCTAATTCTGATCACTGCTCAGAATGTCAAACGGCTTCCGACAAACAACCGCCTGCTAGCGAAACCCCCTCCTTTAGAAAGGGGCGCTCTCCTCTCAGAAAACCTTCCAGAAAGAACACCCCAGGGGCTATAGGTTCCTCGAGTGATTCACATTCATTATCATCTTGAGTCTCCAGACGGATCCGAGATAATTCTGTCAAGCCTCATCACCAGCGCCGTCCCTCTCATACAGACCCTGAGGCTTGTTTTAAATCTGGCCAGCATAATCTGCCACACGGTCCAGCACCGGACCCTACTACGGCGCCGACAACACCAGTGCCTGATATTACGGTCAATTTCCAAAGGGATAGCCGTGTTAGTCTAGTCCAGTAAAAAAAACAACAAGGAGTTGTGTGGCACTTTAAGACTAACAGATTTATTTTTTGCATGAGCTTTCATGGGAGAAGATCCCACTTCCTCAGATGCTCGAAGCATCTGAGGAAGT
>ML681996.1:43318004-43329164 GCA_007922195.1 Podocnemis expansa | reverse complement strand
AGCATCTGAGGAAGTGGGATCTTCTCCCATGAAAGCTCATGCAAAAAATAAATCTGTTAGTCTTAAAGTGCCACACAACTCCTTGTTGATATTACGGTGCCTGACGAGCACCATGGTTTTCCCGGTGCTGGCCATTATGCTTCAAACGGCACCACTGCAGAATAATGCCCCTCCTATAGCCCCATCCAGCACCAGTCACAGGATTGGCACCGCTGCAATCCTCATCCGGGCAGCACACTAATATTTTAGGCTCTGCTCATGCTTCACCTCCCAGGAAGCGAATGCACAAGCGGCATCACATTTCTTCTTCTCCCTATTATGGGGATTATAGATCACGAACTCCTAGCCTCTGTTCATCAGTGCAGTTTTCTCATTATCACCATACAGCCTATCCGCCTTTACGATATTCGTCTGTGTTCTCTTTTCCACACCGTGCTTCCAGGTGTTGCTTTTCATATACTCCCGTCCATGAACATAGCTACAGTAGGCATATTCACAGTCACTCCTCTCACTGTTCCTCACGTCATTGTCATTCATGCTATCAACATGACAGGCGCTCTCCTCCCCTGATGGACAAGGAATAGCCTTCCTGCTGACAAGCACTTTTCAGCCGCGGCCAGCCCGAATAGCTCAAATCACACCTCTCAACGAGCTCAATCAATTACTACTACTAAATCTAACGACTCGATCTACCCTCCTCATGAATCCTCACATGGGGAGGACGAACCTTTTATACAGCTCTCATCTAACCCCTCTGATGATCCAAAGCAATTCAATGAATTATTCAAGAGGGTGGCTCAGGATTTAGATATTGCTCTACAGGAGGTTTCAGAGCCTCAACGTAAGCTTCTAAAAATACTCCACTCAACAGCCTCATCGAGGATTGTGATTCCTATGAATGAAGCCATTATGGAACCAGCTAACCTTATTTGGCAGAGTCCAGCGTCTATTCCTCCAACCAGCAGGCGCACTGATAGGAAATATTACATTCCCCCGAAGGATATGGAATTTCTCTTTACCCATCCTCCCCCCAACTCGTTAGTAATTGAGGCTGAAAATCAGAGGAATAAACAACCTAATTTTAAGTCCATCCCCTCTGATAGAAACTGGAAGCATATTGATTCCATGGGGAGGAAAGTCTATACTTCTTCTACACTGCTCATTAGAGTAGCAAACTACGCAGCCCTTCTTTCTAATTACAACTACAACATATTTGATAAATTGTCCAAATGTACCTCTGATATTCCGGATCTTAAGAGAGAACAATTTAAAGTGTTAATTTCCAAAGGTCATCTTGTTGCGCGTACGTTTCTTCAAACATCCATGGACACTGCTGACACAGCTGCAAGGATGACAGCCGCCGCTGTGATCCTGCATCGAGCCTCCTGTTTGCACTCAAGAAGTGAATGCTTGTGAATAACATTCGCTGTGCAGACACCAAACTTTGAGTTGGTTCTGTTGAAGTTAGTGGAGATTACACGTGATCTATCTAGAGTTGAATGTAGATAAGACAAAAACTATGATATGGAAGGATCCTGGGAAAACATGCATGATTTTCAGCAAGTAATGCCACTGTACAGTAAGTGAAAAGTTATTGCATCTTAAGCATCATTACAGAAGATGAAGATTAGATACTGAAGTCAGCATCAGAGCAGCAAGAGTGAAAGTGACATTCTCAAAGAATACACATCTTATGAGACTGATAACCGAAAACTGAATTCCGTTCTCCGAAAAACTTAAGATTTGATCAGTGTTAAATCATGGTTGTGAAATATGAACAGTCAAACAATGCATAATTGAAAAAACCACAGTCCTTTGAATTATAGCATTACAGGATAATTCTGAAAATATCGTGGCTACACTGCTTAACCACTGGAAAAAATACTTGAAGTTACTGGAACTCAGCAGATTCTTGTCAGGGGTCACATGAAATGATGGCTACAATTTGCATCACAATTTGTATGTATGTGTTTGGGCACTGGAAGGAAAGGTTGTGAAGGCAGAAGACTCGTGAGGCGGCAGCTGATGATCTTGGATGGATGAAGAAGTATCCTGGGTGTATCAGAAGTACTCTTCATCCACAGAGACGTTAGCAGATGATGATGCAGAATGAGCCAGCGTTTGTTGCAGGGTTCTAAAAGTTGAGATGCTAGAAAGAAGAAAACCAGTTTCAGTGGAATGGAGAGTGAAGTCTAGATTGCATGGGGTCTTTCTAGACAGCAGTCTCAAAAAGCTTTGACACATTAGAGGGGGGGAAGTTGGATAAATTAATAGAGTCAGGTGTGGACAAGAGTGTATTTTAATAGAAAAGTAAGGTAGTGGACACGAGGGAGCGAGAAAGGTCAGAAGCTGGGATGGAATGGAACATGGGTTAGAGATGGACAAGAGATACAGTTAAGTCCAAGACTGGTGTTGGAGAGGAGAGGTTGTGCTGGATAACCTGTTATATTGAAGATGTTACAGCCTATTAATATTTTTTAAATGTCAAGTAAGTGTTTAAACCATTTTTGTTTTATTCAGGTGAACAAACCTTGTGGTAAAGTTCAGATTTATACTGCTGACATATCAGAGATTCCCAAGTGCAACTGCAAACCCTCAGATGAAAACCCTTGTGGTTTTGATTCTGAGTGTCTTAACCGGATGCTAATGTATGAATGCCATCCACAAGTTTGTCCAGCTGGAGAACGGTGTCAAAACCAGTGCTTTACCAAACGCCAGTACCCCGAAACGAAGATCATCAAAACTGATGGCAAAGGATGGGGTTTGGTCGCTAAGAGGGACATAAAAAAGGTATGAATCATGGCAGTTTTCTTAGTTCCTGATTTATAGTAAATAATAACCCGTAATTCCCTGGGGGAGATTGTATGCTGCGCCTAAAAGAAAAATGTATGAATCTTTATCTCTGAAAGAAATTTATTTGCTCGATAGTGAACATTAAAATAAGAGAACTCTTTGTTCCACCATAATGAAGCATTGGCAACTTGCGACACTGTTGTTAGGCTTGGTATGTTCTTTGCCAGTGACGCTCTTCTATCCTTCAGGGAGAGTTTGTGAATGAATACGTTGGTGAATTAATTGATGAAGAGGAGTGTAGGGCAAGAATCAAATATGCACATGAAAATGACATCACTCACTTCTATATGCTCACTATTGATAAGGTAAAGTATTCTACAGTTTTTCTTGTTTGAATGTATTTATAATTCTAATACACTTTCCTTTCCTAGAGAAGAACAGTATGGAAGGCACTAGGCTAGAAAGCTCGACTTCTCAGTTATGCTTCAGTTTGTAGCTTCACATGTTTAAAATTCCTTTCACTTGGTAGATGTTTGCTTCATTCAACCTGTAGCAATAAGGTGATAAGCATCTCTAGACATGTGGATAGAAGATTCTTGTCATTTTCACTTCCTTACCTGCAGCAGAGTACAGTAAAGATGAACATATTTGCCTAAAGTCATGGGGGGAAATATACATTTGTTTAGCATAGTAAGGCTGCAGATTAAAAATTAAACAGGTCATACAATCATAGGGTTGGAAGGGACCTCATGAGGTCATCTAGTCCAACCTCCGTGCTAAAAGCAGGACCACTCCCACTAAATCATTGCAGCCAGGGTTTTGTCTAACTGGGCCTTAAATGTTTCCAAAGATGGAGATTCTACCACTTCCCTAGGTAACCCATTCCAATGCTTCACCACCCTCCTAGTGAGAAAGTTTTTCCTAATATCCAACCTCAATTGCCCCAGCTGCACGTTGAAACCAGTGCTCCTTGTTCTATCCTCTATTACTGCTGAGAACAGCCTAGCTCCCTGCTCTTTGAAGGTTGCTATCAAATCCCCCTTCAGTCTTCTCTTCTGCAGACTAAATAGGCCTAGGTCGTTCAGTCTCTCCTCCTAAGTTGTGTCCCAACCCCCTGATCATTTTCACTGCCCTCCGCTGAACTCTTTCTAATTTGTCAGCATCCTTTCTGTAGTGTGGAGACCAAAACTGGACACAGTATTCCGGATGTGTCCTCACCAGCGCTGAATAGAGGGGAATAATCACATCCCTTAGTCAGCTGGCAGCACTCCTACTGATGCAGCCCAATATGCCATTGGCTTTTTGGCAACAAGAGCGCATTGTAGACTCATGCAGTTTCCCATCCACCATAACTGCCCAGTGCTGTTACTTAGCCGATTGGTTCCCTGCCTGTACCAGTACATGGGATTTTTCTGTCCTAAGTACAGGACTTTGCACTTGTTCTTGTTGAACCCATGAGATTTCATTTGGCCCAATGCTCCAATTAATCTAGATTTCCGTGAATCCTATCCCTGACCTCCAGTGTGTTAACCGTTCCCCCCCAGCTTGGTTTCGTCTGCGATTTCACTGAGTGTGCGATCTATCTAATCATCCAGGTCATTAACAAAGATGTTGAACAGAATTGGCCTCAGGACTGACCCCGGGGGCACACCACTAGTTACTGGTTGCCAGCTACACACTGAGCCATTGATCCCTACCCGCTGAGCCTGATGATCTAACCAGCTTTCTATCCACCTTACAGTCCATTCATCCAAACCATACTTCCTGAACTTGCTGACAAGAATGCTGTGAGAAACCATATCAAAAGCTTTGTTGAAGTTGAGGTTTATCACATTGATGGCTATTCCCACATCCACATATCCAGTCATCTCATCATAGAAGGCATCAGATTGGTCAAGCATGATTTGCCCGTGGTAAATCTATGCTGACTCTTCCCGATCACTCTATTTTCCTCCAGGTGTTTCAGAATGGATTCTTTGAGGATCTGCTCCATGATTTTTCCCAGGATTGAGGTGAGGCTGATTGGTGTGTAGTTGCCTGGGTCCTCCTTTTTCCCTTTCTTGAAGATAGGTATTATATTTGTGTTTTTCCAGTCATCCGGGACCTCCCCCGTTCTCCATGATTTTTCAGGATAATGGCTAGCAGCTCTACAATCACATTGGCCAACTCCCTGAGCACCCTCAGATGCAGTTCATCTGGCCCCGTAGACTTGTGCACATCCAACTTTGAGTAGTTCCTAACCTCACCTTCTATCACCTGAGGGTTGCTTTCCTTCTCCTTTCTGTGTTACACAGTGTAGTAGCCTCGAAGTTGACTCTGTCTGTGAAGACTTAGGTAAAAAAGGCATTGAGTGCTTCATCCTTTTCCGCATCATCTGCCATGTGGATACCTGCCACATCCAGTAAGGGACTTACACCTTCACTGATCCTCTTCTTGTTACTGATATACTTGAAGAACTCTGTCCTTTTATCCTTCACATCCTTTGCTAGCTTCAACTCCAGTTGCCCTTTGGCTTTTCTGATTTTTATCCCTGGAGGCTGAAGCAATGTCTTTGTATGCCTCCCTAGTCATCTTTTCCAGGCTTCCACTTCTTATAAGCTTCCCTTTTGTGTTTCAGCTCGCCATAGAGTTCTCTGCTAAGGCCCACTGTGCACCTTTCATATCTGCTATTCTTTCTGCACATTGGAAAGGTATCTTCCTGTGCCCTTAGTAGGATTTCTTTAAAATACAGCTATGTCTTTTGGACAGCTTTCCCCTTCAGATTAGCCTCCCAAGTGATCCTGCCCGTCAGTTCCCTGAGGGAGCCAAAATCTGCTTTTCTGAAGTCCAGGGTCAGTGTGCTTCTTTACTTTCTTCCTTTGATCAGGATCCTGAACTCTAACATCTCATGGTCACTGCTACCCAGGTTGCCTTTCACTTCTAGTTCCCCAATCAAGTCTTCTCTATTTGTGAGCAGCAGGTCAAGAGGTGAAAGGCCCCTAACTGGTTCCTTCAGCATTTGTACCAGGAATTTGTCCTCAGTGCTCTCCAAGAACTTCCAGGATTGCCTGTGCATCACTGTATTGGCCTCCCAGTAGATGTCAGGGTAATTGAGGTCCCCCATGAGAACCAGTACCGGTGATCTGGAAGCTTCTGCTAGTTGTCCATGGAAGGCCTCATCCACCTCCTTTTTCTGCTCTGGTGGTCTATCGCAGACATCCACCACGACAGCTCGCTTGTTTCACTCTCCCCTATACTTAATCCAGAGACTTTCAACAGGCTTGTCTCCACCTTCATAGTGGAGCTCAGAGCAGTCATAAAGCTCTTTTACATATAGTGCTAGTCTTTCACTTCTTCTTCCCTGCCTGACTTTCCTGAACAGCTTATACCAGGGATCTCAAACACGTGGCCCCTAAAGCTATTTCCTGTGGCTTGCAACGACACTATTGTTACTGACATTTGCAATATTATTGTTTGAAAAGGCTTTGGTGGTGTGGCCCTCAGGCTAACATACTAGTCCTCATGCGGCCCTGGTGGTCATTTGCGTTTGAGACCCTTGGTTTATACCCATCCATGGCAGTGCTGCAGTCATGGAAGCTATTCCAGCACATCTCTGTTATTCCAATTATGTCATAGTTCCTTGTCTGTGCCAGTACTGCCATTTCTTCTGCTTGTTTCCCAGGCTCCTTGTGTTTGTGTACAGGCACCTAAGATAGTGGGGCAATTGCCCTACATTCCCCTGCAGATTGTCTCTCCTGTTGCATCTTCCTCCTTTTGGTTTTCTCCCAGTGTCCTCCTTCCTTACTCATCTCAGGGATTAGGGCTTCATTAGGAGAACTAAGACACTGATTTGATCCCCCTCTAGTTCTGACTAGGGTCATTTTTATCCCTGCTGTTACAATCCTGGCTCCCCCCAAGTTCTGTCCCTTCCCCCAGGTCTCCCTCATTGTGACTTACTTTTGGGCTGTGGTCACCTTCCCCCTTCAAACCTAGTTTAAAGCCATCTCCACTCAGTTAGCCAGTCTGCGTCCAGATATGTTCTTCCACTTCCTCTGTAAGTGGAGTGCATCTTTGCCTAGCAGTCCTCCTTCCTGGAGCAGCACCCCATGGTCGAGGAAGCCAAAGCCCTCCTGGTAACACCATCTTCGCAGCTAGCCATTCATCTCCAGGATGCGTCAGTCTCTGATCAGTTCCCTACCTTAGACCAGAAGGATCAAAGAGAACACCACCTGTCCACCAGAGTCCTTCACCCATGCTTGCAGAGCCCTGTAATCACTTTTGATCTCCCGAACATTGCCTTTCACAGTATCGGTAGTGGCCACATGGGTGAGTAGCATGGGGTACTAGCTAGAGGGCCGGATGATTCTCAACAATCCCTCTATAATGTCTCAGATACGGGCCCCTGTCAGACAGCCTACTTCCCAGGGTGCCATGTCAGGACAATCAATGGGTGCCTCCGTCCCCCTCAGAAGAGAGTCCCCAACCACCACAACCCTACATTTCTTCCTGGGTGTGGTGGTTAAGGTCTTCCAGCCTCAGGGTTTATGGCTTCTTCTCTTTCAAGTCATCCCTCTTTGCCAGTTCTGTGTATCTGTTCTTCAACACCATAGAGGGTGGGATGGGAGCAGGCGTGGAGCAGTGTCTGCTTTCCGAAGTAACCAACTGCCGGTATCCCCCCTCTGCAGACCCCATCCCATCCTTCTCCAATGGTGTGGCAGCAGTCCTCTGTACCTGGATAGCTTCCTCAGCTCTGGATGTCTCCTTATGGATGCTCTCAAGGAATTTTTCTAGGGAACAGATATTCCTGAGCCTAGCCTCTTCATCCTGTAACTTTCCCACTTGCTTCCAGAGAGATTCCACCAGAAGGCACCTTTCATACTGAATGCTCTCTCCAGCCTGATTGTCTGTGAATAGGAAGTGCAGGCCACAGTCTCCAGAAGTCCACACCAGGATCTGATTAGAGACATCCATGGTCAGAATGTCCGTCTTGATACAGGCACAGGTGGAGGAAACAGAAGTAGTGCTGGCAGAAGCGATAATGATTCTTCCTCACCATAGTGACACCCTAAAAGAAAAAAAAAGTTCAGTTGAGGGAGAGGGTGTAATTTTAACTGGCAGGGCAGGGGAGATTTTTTATCTTCTAGTCTGTATTTTCAGCAGTTACTTTTGTCTCTGTTTAAGGCATGGATCTGCAAAATGACCCCCAGGAACATCATGGTCCTTTGTAGATTCTCTCTCCTAGGACAGATGCAGTAGTGGCCAGGCCTGTGGCCAGCTTTCTGCCATTTCCTGCCAGCCCACATTTCAAAATTATTGCCCATCCCTGATTTATTTACTATCAAAGAAGTAGCTCATCACATGATGAAGATTAAGCCATAACCATTCAGTTACTTAATTGCTTACCCCTTTACTGAACCAAGACGATGCTATATAGTATTAAATAACAATAAGGGAAAAATTCATCCTTGATGTACCCAACAGACTGTGATTATTAGGGTCACTTTTTCAAAAATATCCATTAATTTGCATGCCTGACATGTGTATGCAGTTGTGATAAACTGTAAATGCCCATTTGCCAACAAAGTTACTTGATTTGAACACGCATAGTAATTACATACATTAAATATAAACTGGCCTTAAATTACCAAGAGGAGATTTTAATAGTCATTTTAATACCTTCCTTTACTGATACTTTTTTTTAAAATAACTCCAGAATTCAGCAAACTAATAAACAGTTTTGCTCAGAAAATAGCAAGAAGAAATCTCTTCCTTTGTCCAACTTCAAAAAATTAAGAACTCTTAATCTATTATTCCTGTCTTAGATGTGTAATGGTAAAGTATTTTTCACACAGATTTTTGATGGGTCTGATCTCGTAGGATACTAAAAGATTCATTGAAATGTTGAGGACTCTCAAACAGCTTTTCAGGGAATCAGTGTTTTCAGAACTAGTCTGACTATTTTCATAGTTTTATTTTTTATTGTATGTGGTGCCTTTGGGGCTGATGGAATTTAAAAGGCCATTGGGTATAAGGATGCAGTTTCTTAGAAACAATTTGTTGGGAATTCTTTTGGCTTGGGCAGGAACAATTTTAAAAAAAAAAAGCTATGAAGAATTTGTAATCCCTGCAAACAAAAGGTGAATTGACAAATACTATTTAATACAGTATTTTCAAAAGATAACAATGTTTCAGATATGTATTTAAAGATAAATTGATTATTTTTTAGTTTTGAAGTTTTTGTTCTAACTGTCTAAACCAACATGCTCACTAGCAAACCTATGCTGCCATGTGGCTGTAATAGATGCTGGAAAAATGTGAGCAAGATCATGAGTATTGCTTTGGGAGCGTCTCATCCCAGTATATGTGAGATGCTACAGTTTTCAGTACGACATGTGAAGTTGCCATTTTGCATGCTTTTGGGTAAAAAGAGCATTTATATCCTTCAAAAATTACATGCACACTTTAATCTAATTTCTTCCCATAGATAAGACTTCATTTGGTTTCTCTTCTATAATTTCCAGGACCGCATTATTGATGCTGGCCCCAAAGGAAACTATTCTCGTTTTATGAACCACAGCTGCCAACCGAATTGTGAGACTCTAAAATGGACGGTGAATGGAGACACTCGTGTAGGCCTGTTTGCTGTATGTGATATTCCTGCAGGTGTGTGTATTTGTGTTTTAATGCACAAAATTTAAACATAATGATGCATAAATTTTTTGTTGAATTTCTGTCAAGTGAGGCTTGTTCTGAGAGAGGCATGGTTTGATTTAACTGTTTTAAGTTCAGCAAAATTGTTCTTCAGGGAGCTTGGTTTATTTTATTTACATTGAGAATGTAGATTTACGCACTTACTTTAATAATCTCATCCTTATTATTGACTCTTAGACAACTCTAATGTGAAATATTTTATTTTATTTGTATCATGGTAGCTCCTGCAGAACCCATTAAGTATTGGGATCCCATTATGGTATGCTCACTTATCTGTACAGAGCAAAAGAATGTCTTTGTCTTAAGAGAATTTAGTTTTTCAGGTAAGATTTAGGATATGGATGTAACAATAAGAAAGAATGGGGAAGAGAAGATGTAGCAAACAGTGTTAAAAACCTGTTTACATGAGCCAGTGCTGCCCACATCTAGGTAGTTTCAAATTAGTTCTTTCAAAATGTATAATTGAATAAGATGAATATAAGAAGTTTGTACTGGACTTCTATCTAGTCATGATAGCCACACACACATTAAAGTCAAAAGGGACCGTTATGATCATCTAGTCTGACCTCTTGCACAATGCAAGCCATAAAACAGAACCCACCCACATTTGTAAGAAAGCACCCCAGTCGATGACTGAGTTTTTGAAGTCCTCAAATCACGGTTTAAAGACTTCAAGGTTTGGAGAATCCACCAGGAAGTGGCTCTCCATTCTGGAGAGGAAGGCAAAGAAATCCACAGGGCCTCTGCCAATCTTTCCTGCAAGACAATTGCTTCTTGACCCCAAATAGGCGATCAGCTAAACCCTTAGCACGTGGGTAAGGCTCACCAGTAGGACACTAGGAAGGAATTCTTTGTAGTAAATCACAATCCATCCATCCATCACAGGCCTTTAGACATATTTACTGTTAGTAGTCAAAGGTCAGTTAATTGCCAAAGTAGGTTCTCTCATTGTACATCCCATCTGTAAATTTATGAAGCTCAGTCTTGGAGCTAGTTAAATCATCTCTGCTACTCTTGGAAAGTCTTCCAAACTTCAGTCCTCTGGTGGTTATAAATCTTTGTATAATTTCAAGCCTACACTTTCTGATGGCCAGTTTATATCCTTTTGTTCTTGTGTTCACTTTGGTGCTGGACTTAAATAATTCCTCTTCCTTTCTGGTATTTATTTCTCTGATATATTTATTCATGATGCACTTGTATCTCCCTGCCCCCTTCTTTTGGTTATGCTAAACAAGGCAAGCATCTTAAAAAGGTTGGTCTGGAACTACTTTTTGTCTACCTTTTGTAAAACTATGTTGTATTTTGTCCCAGGTACTGTTAACCTTGATGTCATTAACTACTTTCTCTTTCTTTTTTTTTTCTTTTTTTTCTTCTCAAGACCTTGCATACTGTTGATGTGAAACTAACAGGCCTGAAAGTACCCAGATCATCATCATCTCCCCCCCCCCCCTTTTTAAAAATAGGAACTATGTTAGCAATTCTCCATTTACAGAGTACCAATTCCGAGTTTACAGATTCATTAAAAATCCTTGCTAAAATGTTTGAAATTTTGTATATCAACTCCTATAATATTTTTGGATGGAGATCATGTGGGCCCCCTAATTTAGTCCCACAAAACTGTTCTAGTTTGTCTTGCTGGGACCTGACAATTTCTGTTTTTATATCATTATATCCCCC
>ML681996.1:43195179-43317904 GCA_007922195.1 Podocnemis expansa | reverse complement strand
CCCCCCCCCCCCCCCGCTGCTGTCTTTAAACATGGAGGCAAAGGATTTGTTTAGATATTGGGCCATGCCTAGATCATCCTTCCCTCCACCACATTGTCAGTGCTTAGCCGTCCAGCTACTTTCTTTTTGTTTCTTTTTTCCCCTAGTTATTTGGCTATAGAACCTTTTACTGTTAGTTTTAATTCTCCTTCCAAGGTCCAGCTCTACATGGCTTTTGGCATTTCTCACTTTATCTCTACATGCTTAGACCTCCAAGAGAGAACTTTTCTTGTTGAGCCCTCCCATCTTCCACTCTTTGTAGGTTTTCTCTTAATCATTTTTATGAGATGCTTACTCATGAAGCTTCATCTACAACTCTTGCATATGAATTTTTTCCCCTTCCTGGGGACTGAGACTTCAGATAGTTTCTTCAGCTTTGAACTGAAGTAATTACAGTCCTTGATTGCCTTTAGATCTGCAGGAGTTCTTTGGTCCCTTAATTTTTTAAAGTTAGTCATTTTGAAGTCAAAGACCCTAGTCACATTTATTTTTGTTTATCTTCCCATTTAGTTTGATCTGAATTAGCTCATGGTTGTCCAGACTAAGGTCTCCTACAACCAGTTCACCTCTGAAGTCCTCGCTGTTCATCAGTACCAAATCTAAGATGGCATCCCCTCTTGTTGGTTCAGCAACTATTTAATAAAGAAATCTTTTAGGTATAGCATTGAAGAAAATCTGGGCCTTACTGTTATTTACTAGCGTTATTCTTCCAGTCTGTATCTTGGAAGAGAAGATCTTTCATAATCAAACAGTTCCCGGTAGTATCATTAAGGAGGTCTCTATCCTAAAGCTTTCCTTATAGCACTGCTACTGAGCCCTCTGTTGATTATTATCATCTTGTCATGCCTTGTTGTCTTCATCTAGGGTCATGCAGAATCCCACTGAAGATCACCTGAGCCTTACTTTCCTTAAGAGGCTTCCCCGCTCTGGCATAGTCTCCTTTGATTTGTTTGTGTGAGAATCTGGTTGTATCATTTGTTCCCAAATGAGGGGCAATCTGGATTCTTTCCTACTTCTGTTAAGATCCTTCTCAGCCTCAGGTCCACATCCCATAACCTAGCACCAGTCAGATGCACACCGTTCTATTCTCCAGATCAGCTCTGGTTACAGGGCTGTCTGGTTTTCTCACTAAGGATTCCCCAGTCACACAGATCTGCCTTTTCCTGGTGACAGTGCAGTTCTGCTGCTTATCCCTTGTTCTTTCTGGCTGTAAGTCCTGTTGTCTTCTGATTTCCCTTCCAATCTTCTGCAACCTATTCTGTCTTTTTGGTGCTCTTACTTGGTGGTATCTCCATTGGTTTGTCTGCTCTTTCCATAGGATTTTTTCTTGCCCTCCCACTTTCAGTTACTGCCTGCTGCACCCCCTTCTTTATTTTCCAGCTCCACAAATTTGTTTCTGAGCTCTATTTCTCCTTTACTAGCCAGTCTTTTTTCCTCTGCCTGGTTCTCATAGTCACATTCTTTCACTGGTCATTTCGATTACCCAGCAGTTTACCTGCAGAGTTCTGTGGTCTTGCTTCCGTTGGTTTTGCTTCTGTCTGCAAGTCTGGGTTTTTTTCATCACCCTTTTTTTCACCTTGGCTCCATCTGCTCAAGTCCTCTTCTAAACTCCACCAGAATTTCCACCTGGCTCTCCAGACCTTGAGACTTCTCTTCTATCACCTCTGTCAGGCAGGACCTCATTCCAATTAAGCTCTTTTGAGGTACATCTTCCAGGATCATGTACATGGCACAGCTCCCACATGCAGTCATCTTCATTGTCTCTTCTACTAGTTGGGTCACCCCACTAGTACTTCTTCTGTGTCTGACACAGCTTTCACACATATCTCCTGACAGGAGGAAAAGGGAAGGGAGAGAAACCAACAAAACAGAAATCCCAGTGAGTACAGCAATAGTACCAAATCTCTATACACTGCATTCCCCAAACTCCGCACAAATGTCCCTGTTTATAGCTCTGTTTGTGTGTAACTGTGCTGCTGACTGGCTAAATGGTTGCCTATATACATCCCCAAACAGGGAAGCCCTGCCCCTTGATCAGGCTTAGCTGCTCTCAGTGCCCTGCCCAGAACACACACACGTGCACACACAAGGAGCAAACACAGAAGTTCCACAAAATTTGCTTACTGTCCCTGAGGACTTGAGGTTTGACTCCTCCCTTTTGTGCCAACAGAATTGCGACTCAGATGACCAGTTTGCAGCTCTGTTTGATGGCTTATATGCCATTGTAGCTCCATTATCTGTTTGTGAACTTTGAACAGACCAAAAAAAATAAGATAGGTGACCAGAAAGCAGACACTTAAATGGGATGAACAGAATCAAACATTTATTTGTGGACTAAATGTTGATGTGTTTTGTTTTCCTGTATTTGACATTTATTGAAGGAAAATGGTGAATAGTCTAATCTTTTATTCAGGGACAGAGCTGACTTTTAACTACAACCTTGACTGTCTGGGCAATGAAAAAACTGTCTGTAAATGTGGTGCCCCAAACTGCAGTGGATTTCTTGGGGATAGACCAAAGGTATGTTAAATGTAGTCTAAATTTAAAAGCATCATTGTTTACAACTAGAAATGTTAAGAATTATTTTAAACATTTAAAAATCAACGTGTCTTCTTAGAGTGTTTGCTCATGTCCATTCTAGTGCAGGCGTGTGCTTGTCCTGACTACCACTGCTGGAAAGTTTTGCTTCAGTGGTATCTGTTGGTTCTGCTGCTCCCTAGAGTTGCATGCTCATAGTGCAGGTATAAAGGGTCCCACTAAACCACTGCATCCTCAGTTGCTTCTGACCACCCATGGCAGTCTCTGGAAGTATTTCATCTCAGCAAGTACTTCCTCATTGAACTTTTTTGTAGCTCACTGTATATGGTTAACTTCTTAGTGTGCAAGTTTGTTTTCTTTTAGATAAGTAGCTAGTTAGGTTAACAGAACCCCACTCAAGGAGATTAATCCTTGCCTTTGTACTGGGCTACGCCTTAGTCTTTGGGGTTTAAGCCTTGTGATTTGTCACACGTCTGTGCCTGACAATGACTCACCCACCCCGCCATTCCAGCTGCTTTAAACCCTGGAGGGAAGCTCACATACAAGAGTGCTGTAAAATCTGTAAAGACTTCAGTTCCCACATTGAAAAGGACAGTGGCACTAAGCTAAAATTCGTCCTCATGGTTCAGCACTAAGACCTCCCTTGGAGCCAGGTAATTCAGACTCTGCATTAAATACCTCAGCCTCCATAAGGAGCTTCCCAGTTATACTTTGGGATCCTCAGTGCTGTTCTTTCATCTCCGGCACCAGTAAAGGTCACTCCTGCATCTAGAGAGCCTCAGCACCGGCCACCATTTCTGGCACAAAAAAAGCACCCCAGTGAGGGAGCCGCAGCATTACTCTCTGTCTCCGATTCCAGGGAAGAAAGAAACAGAAAAAAGATGGATAAGGGACCCCAGGTCGGGGGCAGTTAGTTTCTAGCAGAGTATGACCAACATTGGGCCAATCTGTGACTCCCAACAACACATACACCACCATTGACTCTGGATGCAGGCCAGGAGCTGTTGAATCTGGCACCAGTGGACTCTACCACAGAAGAGCCATCACCCTGAAGGTGCCATTGACACCAGAGGCATTTACTACACTGAGAAATTTATTCTTTTGTACTGGTAACATCCCTACCCATATAGGAGCTGTTAGTTATAGCACTAGTGGGGAGAATTTCTGCAGCAGTATGGCTTCAGGTACAGCCAAAGGGGAAACTAGCCATTATGGCCCAGCCAAGGCTTGCGTCACTGGTTCTCAAACTTTATTGGAGAACAACCCTCTTTGAACAACAAAAATTATTAGAAGACCTCAGGCCTGAAACCCAAGCCTCCCCACCCCAAGTTGTTGCATGTTAGCTCTGTGTTCTTGAGGAATCAGAGCATAGTATCTAGCCTCTGCCTCCCCCCCCCCCCATCCCCCAACCTCTGCTTGAACTGAAAACCAAAAACAGTAGGAAATGGGAGACATCCTTTTCCTAATCTACCCGTATCCAAAAGCCATCAGCACAATGGAGCTTCATTTGCATTGACTATGGAGAACCAGACTCCAAAGCAGGAGCCGCACTGAACTCTGGGATTGAAGAAGCAAGAGCCGTACTGAACTCTGGGATTGAAGAAGCAGAGAAGCATTGCCTGATGGGGGATCTCACACCAAAACGAACAAACTCAGCAATTATCAGACCGTTCTAGTCACAGACATGATAATTGATACCCAAAATACTGAGTCTGCCTGACTGTATTGTGAGCTTCTCTGAACCATAACACCCAGCCAGGAATGTGTATTGGCCATGTAAACAAGTCCGTATAGAAAACCTTTACCCACATCCAACAGAACAGTAGTGTAGTGTGTGTCCTGTGCAAGTCCTGATTGGATCCTTTCTGAATCCTGTGTGAGTCTGGATTGAGTCCTGACTCCTGATGCTTGGATCTAAAGCTGTATCATTTCCACTGGGATTTGGCTTTTCTTCCTTGCTGATTGCTGTGGGAGCTTTGTTTCCGTCCAGCCTCTGACCCTGATCTGCACAACCTGGAAACCTTTCTGCTACACAGAGTGGTGAGACCCCCCCCCCCCCCACACACACACCTCTCTCTCTCTAGGCCTGATACAGAGAATCTAGGTAATATTGTAGCTGGGTGTTCTTCTTTCCTTGTATGTTTATCAATGCTGTACCTGGGTATTTTGGGGTATTCTTCTCTCCTTGGTAATTATTATTAGTAGTACAAGTTTTAGATACCTAGCAATAAAATGACTTTTGTTATTAAGCCAGTTTCCAGACTCTTTTAAGACATCATTCCCTCTCCTTTGTGGTCTTGGTTTCTTTATATCACTTTGCAGCAACGCTTCTATTACCTAGCCAAAGATCCCTGTAATGCCCACAACCCTGTAAGGTTTGCTCATTGATAGGGATAGTAGCCTGATTGACTCCAGGGGCATATAAGGGTGACAGCTGACAAGTGCTGTTTTGACCCAGCCTGATTGACTCCAGGGGCATATAAGGGTAGCAGCTGAGAAGTGCTGTGAGACCCAGCCTGCTCAAGATCCATAATCAAGCCTAGTTTGGTGCGGTACAGGGGCGCATAAGGGTAGCAGCAGAGAAGTGCTGTGTGACCCAGCCTACTGAGTTCAGGGACACATAAGGGGTCAGCTGAGAGTGCTGATAGACCCGGTCCGCTCAGACGCACCTCTGTAGAAACACAAGTCACACAAGCAGCACACTAATAGAAGTACCATCTTCCCCATAGAGAAAGCAACCCTAATAAATGAGCATACCCCGAGTTGGTGGGCAAAGTTGGTAACTAAGTGGGAGGGCCAAAGTCCAAGCCCTGCCACCCCAAACAGGAGGGGCCATAGCTAGAGGGCTTCAGCCCTGGTGGTGGGCTCAGGCTTCAACTTCAGCCCCAAGCCACTGGAAGTATATTGCCAGCCCTGGCAACCCCATGGAAATGGTTCTGACTCACTTTGGTGTGCCAACTTCCTGTTTGAGAACCCTTGTTCTGTATTAATAGATGGGGCAGAGCACACACCTCTCACCAGTGCCAGAGAACCCTTTGTTTGTGGGAACTCTTTATAGCTCATTCAATCCACCCTGAGGCCTCCTATCTACCTGCTTCACAGAATGAGCTAGCACAGCAATGTGCAACAGTTTTTTCTTACTCACCAAAATTATGGTGAATGTGTCAACATTTTCACCACATGACAAAAGAAACCCTGTGTTTTTTTGTAGAATATAGAGAGGTAGAAAAGACACATTAATGTTGTGAATTATTTATTGATAAAATTAATGATAAATCTGTCATATCTTTTCATTAAGTAAAGCAGGGAAATCAGGCATAAAATCAGTCAGACTACATCTCAACTCTGCCTTCAAATTTTTGTCCAGTATCTGCAACCCTATATTTTGATTTCACCATTTTTAGCAGAGAATAAGTTGATTCGCAGAGCCATATTGAACCAAAAATTGAGAACAGTTTTGGAATAAGTGTATTTAAAATCACGAACTCATTTTGATTTAAAATATGAGTCCACATCGTAACAATTGACTCATCTTTCGAATGCTGAGTGCTTCAAAGAAAGAAATCTGTATTACACTTGACGCTGATTGAGGTTGTTCTGAATTACAGTGAGACGTTTGACAACAATGGCCATGTGTGGATTTCACTCACAGCGCAAGTACATTTTGCAGAATACATGTATAGGACCCAAGGATGAATCTGATATTGTTAAGGGTGGAAAGGTGCTAAATTAAGACAATTTCATTATTTTTTATTGTGCAAACACACTTATACAAATACACTGTAGGCACAAAATGGACACTTGTTTGAACTGCTACATGTATAAATGAATTTTATTAAAAATTATATTTAAAAAAATAGGTGATGGAAGTAAAGCACCAGTTTGCCACAGGTCAATAGCCATTACACCACGAGTGGCGACCATGCTGGACACCATGGAGGTAGCAGATCACTTCAACTGTCTTCTCCAGGAGGCTTCACTGCTGAACTGCTTTAGAGCTAGCATGCTCAGGATTGGTTCATGAAGTCCTTTAGGAAGCAGAAAATTGTCCAAGATAGCTCCTTACCTGGCAAAGTGGAATAAGTTCTTGATATGGTCTGTGCAGAAGGGTGTTTTGCCTACACAGTCATTTGTACTGTTCATCCTGACTACTGGTTCTCAACCTTTGCAGGTCATGACACACTTGGTGGTATACGATGACCCAACAGGAAACATTAGTTCCCACCAAATCCAGCCCACACCCCAGCTCTCTGCAACACACTACTGTGTGGTGACTCAGTAATGTGTCCCAACACAGTGGTTAAGAATCAGTGTCCTAGACTGCTTACTACACCTGAAACAACAAGGTTTATCTGGTGTCAAGTATTAGGGACCACCTGGCTGCAATCTCAGCTTTCCACCTGTGTGTGGACAGCTATTTCTGCATTTTCGAGCACAATCTGAAGTTGTTTTCTCAAAGGACTTCAGAGATGCTGTATCCTCGAGTACAACAACCAAGCTGCTCTTGGGATCTCAATTTAGTATTGTAAAAGCTGATGGGTTCCTCTCAAGTAGAGGCAATATGCTTCCTGCTCTATTTGTCCTGAAAAGTGGCCTGCCTGGTGGCCAGTATTTTGGCCAGAAGACTTTCAGAGATAAGGACCCTCACCTCAGAACCCCCATACCTGGTATTCTTCAAAAACAAGAGCCAGCTGTGTTCTCATCCAGCTTTCCTCCTGAATGTGGTTTCATAATTCCATAATAATTGTGATATCGTTTTACTGGTCTTTTATCTGGAATCACATGCCAGAGAAGTAGCTCCACTCACTGGGCATCAGATGTTCACTAGCCACCTACACAGAAAAGGCTAAATCATTTTGGAAAACTACTCAGCTGTCCATGTCCACTGCAAGCAGGAGGGCCAGCCTCAGTCCAGAGAATTTCATCATGGATCACCTGCTGCATAAGTTATGCCATCACTCGACATACTACAGATGAAGCTGGATTTGGCTGAGTGGTGTTACACTCAGCTTGTCAACAAACTCTGAACCTTCCAACTGCAGTACTGCTTGGGATTTACCTTTATGGCAGTGGACATAAGCAAGCACTAAATGGTTGCTAAACTTCCATAACCATTGTTTTCTGAGATGTGTTGCTCGTGTCCATTCTAAGACGACACCTCCTACCCCAGTTGGAGTAAGGTGGGAAGAAGGAACTATGTAGACCGCAGGCTGTTTGGATCCTTTATACTAGCACTTTGAATGCATGACTTCAGGGGGCATGAGAGCCAGCTAAATGGATGCTTGCTGAGGGAGAAACTTACCAGCAGTGGTGTTTGAAGTGAGCACACACTTACATAGGAATGGACTTGAGCAATACATCTTGAAGAACAGTTGTGGAAGTTTAGTAACTTTTTTCAGTATGTGGGAGTTGGAGGGGGGTTATACTATGTGAAAACTTTAACACATACGGTAACTTCATCTAAAAGCTGTAATAGTTCTACTCCAGGGATCAGTTAAATGCTAGTGCTCTGGGGGGGGGGGGGAATGCTACCATGAATCCCTTCCCTTTAATAAGGGGTGTGTGTGTATATGCATACATACATTATGTTGTCTACTTCCTTTGTGGGAGGGGGTGAGCTTTGTTGCCATCAGATTTTCCAGGCAAAAGTTCAGTGGGACTGATGATGTTTCTGCTGCTGTTCCTTGCCTCCTCTTTGTAGGGCGCTGAAGACATACCCCTACAAGGGAGAGATCAGAGATTTTGCCAGTGGATAAAAGAATCTCTCTCGTTTCTTTTCTCCTTATGCATCCTAAAATATAAGACATAGAGACTGATTTGCTGAGCGTAGCTCATCAAAGCTTCCTAAACACCTGTGAATTTTTTTTTCAATAGAAATCATTCTAGGGAGAAGGAAGAAGCTGAATTAGCTCAGCTGTTAGGGGAGAGAGAGTGGTATGGTGTGGGTGAGAGGGGTTACTGCTGTCATTATGTTCTGAAATGAAGAGAAAATGTAGGTAGGAGGAGGCACAATGAATAGCCTTCCCTTATTGCATGTCTCCTTAGAGTGCGACAGGAAGGAAAGCATATTAGGAAGAGTCAGAAATTGAGCTAAACTCTCAGGGTGTACTGGTGGCTGAGGAAATGGGAAGAGCACATTTATGTGGGGGAGGGGTTGGGGAGGCAGGAAGGCCGTGATGTTTCCTTTTTTAAAAATCACTGAAACAAGCTTCTGAAGTTAATTTCTTCTTTCAGTAGTGTCCCTATGGGTTCTCACTTCAGGTTTGTTGATCCCCATGGGCTGCTTACCAGAGAATGATTGCAGAGTCTGTTGAGCCTGTATATGTTCTGTCTTTCCTCATGTTGTGCCAAATGTGACTAGCTAAGTGTGCCCAGGTTAGCCATTGGTTCCTTCTCAGCCACCCCTGGCTAGAGATGGTATCTTCAGCTGTCCATTAGTGAACTGTTAACTTTCCATTTGTTGATCTTTAGCTTCAGAAGCCTTTTGGCTTTTTTCTGACTATTGGACTGTGGCTGTTTAAAAACAAAAAATAAAAAAATTTCAAAGAGAGAAACAAAAGACTTAGTTCTAGTAGCAGTGAGGCAGTCCTGATCACAGAAAGGCACTCCCAGTGCATTCGTTACCTCAGGGAGAGCCAAGTCCAACAAAAATGTTACCTCTATCAGGAGTGCTAGCTGGGGTCATGAAATGATAGAGTGCTGTGCCAGATAATTGTCTTTATAAAGGCAGCTCTCCTACCCAATCCTGTGGCAGGTGTGAGTCTTCCCCTAAACATCAAAGGACAGTGTGTTGGAGGAACAGGCTGGAGACTTTTCTCATAATGTTGAAAAAGAGAGCAGTAAGTCGCAAGCAAGCACAGGGCTAACCAAAATCAGTCACTATCTTACTTGGTATCCTCAGCACTTGGTATCCTGACACAGACCATATGGCACATATCATATGGCACCTATGCCTCAGGGCAACCATCGGTGTCTGGTGCCATTGATACATCCACAGACTTTGGGCATGGGCACCAAATCGTTGGTACAGAAAGATAAGGGCGAACACCCTAAGATGGTTCTGGAACGTGAGCTGACGACAGTGCCATCAGCAACATTAGCCCATCTGGGCAGCAGAAAGATTTGTATAAGCAAGATCTCCAACCCTACCCACTGCCACAACTGCCCTGATGCAGGGGTCTCCGTACCAGCTGAATTTCATCAGGCCAGGGAACTGGCTGTGTTGGAAGCACTTGACTCTCTACTCCTCAGGACTTAGGTTATGGCACTAAGCCAAGGCTAACCAAGGGGTATTTCCCCACAATCATGCCATACGCCTCTCTTGTCAAGGGAGGGATCAGACAGAGAGCTGGGAGGTGTTAGTCAGTATTCTACCCAAGCTTCATATGGGACTCAATATCAACAGGGTCCAAGAATGTATCATCAGATGGGACCTCCACTGAGCTCTGTGCTACTGCAGTGGCCATCTTGGGATCCCTCATGGCACTGAGCTGCAGTTACGTGCCTTCCAGCCCTGCTCCCTCAGCCACAGCATCATAGACCTCAGAACCTCAAGAACTGGAGGAAGCCATGTCCTCCTCTTCTCCAGAAAAAGCGGTCATGCTGTCACTTCCTTCCATAGCGGAAGACTTCTGCTTGTTCCAAGAGCTGGTGAAAAGAGTGGCTTGACACCTTTTGCATACCCCTGAAGTAAGTTAAGGATGCATGCCACCAGCTCATCAATATCTTTCAAGCTTCATTTGCTTTCAAAATCATATTCACACTTATTGAGGCTGATGGGCCCTGCTTGGAGACTGTGGCAAACCCCGGTTTCTGTGTCCCTGATGTGGAAGTGGACAGACAAAAAAAAATATTATGTTCCTGGAAAGCAATCAGAATTCTTGTTCACCCACCTGCTACCCAGTTCCATTTTGGTAGATGCTGTGAATGCTTGTGGACGATAATAGCGCTCCAAGACATTTCTGTGGCAGAGACCATAAGCATCTTGATCTCTGTGGTAGGAAGGCATGCTTTTTGGCTACCTTACAGCTTCGAATTGCCAGTTATGAAGTTCTCGTGGCAAAGTACAACTACACAAATTACAATACATTACATGACTATATTGATACACTGCTGAAGAGCTCCCAGGACTCCAAGACTGTCATCCAGGAAGGGCGGCTGATAAGAAAAGCATCTTTGCAGTTGCCCTGGAGACCACTGGTGCAGCTGCCAGGACCAGGACCCTTTCCACAGTTGTGAGCATTGTATGTCACCCCTCATGATTCCCAGAGGAGGTCCAGACCACCATGAAGGCCCTCCCCTTTGATTGAGTAAAGCTCTTTGCCAAGAAGACCTACTCTTCCCTCCACTCCTTGAAGGATTCCAGGGCTGTTTGGAATCTACGCTGGGGCAAAAGAAACACTTTATCCTCGGAACAAACAGGGCCGTAGTCATCTCAATACTACTTGTACCTATCCACCCAACGCATATGGCAACATTCTACAGTGCCTGGGAATGCATAATATTGGACAGAGCTATACAAACGATGTGAAGTCCTACAACTGTATTAAACAGTGAGAAACTAAATGAGAGGTCTGTTTAGTTTATTGAAAAAGAAAAAGATTTATATGTGACTTATTAGAAGTTATCTCCACTCAGACTATAATTGTAGAGGAGCCTTTAAGTTAAAAATGTAAGTTTTAACCGCTTAAATTTGAAGTTAGATACATTCAGATTGGAAATAACATTTTTAACAATGATGATAAACGATTGGATGTGGATTATCTGTCCTTTGATGTTTTGACGTCAGGATTGCATGTTCTTCTAAAAGAAATATGCTCTAGCTCAAACAGACATGGGCTTACTGGGTGAGGAATTGCTGGTTAAGGTTCCATGATCTGGATTTTACAGGTCACATAATTGAACATCTTTTGCTTTAAAATTTGAGGCCCTCATAACTTTTTTATAGCTAGTGTAATTGCGGATGTTACCCTTAATTCAAGTGACTGTTTAAAAAAAAATCTGCAGCAGTCTAGAAACTTAGTGAGTTTGACAGACTAAT
Source organism: Podocnemis expansa (assembly GCA_007922195.1). Taxonomy (NCBI): domain Eukaryota; kingdom Metazoa; phylum Chordata; order Testudines; family Podocnemididae; genus Podocnemis; species Podocnemis expansa. Next base: position 43,306,287 of record ML681996.1, on the reverse strand, counting down.
TGTATGTTGCATAAAATATTTTTAAATCCATTTTATTTTTACTTTTCTTGCCTTTCTAATAGTGAGTTCCTTTCGATCTTGTAATGTGGAAAGGATGGCATAAGAGCACTCCACTTGATTTATTGATATCATTTAGTTTATATGCTGCCATTCTTCTGCTCTTAAATATATTTTAACTTTTTCCCCCCCTATGTATTCTTTTAGTACAGTTACAAGCAGGGGCATCACTGGCCCCAAAAATCTCCCAGGCCCAACCCCCCCCCCCAGTCCCAGTCTACCTGCCCCTGCCACAGCAGGCCCAGCCACACAGCACTGCTCCCTCTAAGCTGTGCGCATGTGTGCGTGCACACAGGTCATGAAACCTGCACACACACGAAAATAAAGTGCACACAAAATATTCACTAGTGCTAATGTTGGTGCTCAGAAAGAAATGTTTTTTGCACACACAAAGAAATTGTTTGTGCACACAGTCTACGAGTAATTAGAGGGAACAAGGCCGACAGCCAATCTGGTTGTTGCTGCTGCAGTGAGGGCACATGCCAATGACACCCCAGGTTACAAGAACTTCAGGTCCTCAGAAACTGAGGTTCCCTGAACATGAATAACATGGGGTGGAGGGCAGCAGATTTCTTCCTATTTTCCTGCTAATGCTGTGTTTCGGGGTTGACTTTTGCAAGAAGGTCCTCTGGGGATAGGATTTCCCAATGTCCCATGGTGAATCAAACCTTGATGCCCCTGCTGTGTCTGCACATGACGAATTTAGTTAATTCTAACATACATTTGCTGGGAACACTAGCTGTGTTAATCTCTTTTAGCACAGAAATATTGCATGCTGCTAATCATCCTTTTCATTCTCTGGCCCTTTCACAACTACTTAATTTTTCATAGATAAAGTGACCAGATCTCTTTAGCATTAAAATGTTTCATAACTCAGAAAGAAACATTTTTTCTTTTCAAAATTGGGATCTAAAATCTTGTAATTTCATCCTCCAGAATGCGTCCACTAATTCTTCAGAGGAAAAAGGCAAAAAGACCAAAAAAAGAACTCGGAGACGTAAAACAAAAAGTGAGGGAAAGAAAGAGTCTGAAGATGAGTGTTTCCGTTGTGGGGATGGAGGTCAACTTGTATTGTGTGACAGGAAATCTTGTACTAAGGCGTATCATCTCTCCTGTCTTGACTTGGTGAAACGTCCTTTTGGTGAGTGAAACATTTGTGAAGGGATGGGGGAAGGAAGCTGTTGATGATAAACTGCTCTATTTAAATATGTTTCGTACAGGGCTTGCAAAAATATTCATTTATACATAGCATTTTTTTTCAAGGCTGTACCATGTTTAAGATCAAGTGCTTTTTGTTATTGTGAATGCTACATCTGTAAATCTAGATCTATAAATCTATATCTGTAAATGATCATTGAAGATGAAGATTGATCTGGTGATAGTTTCTCATGCCTTTCTGTAAAAGTAACCTTTAGTTTTAAAAACCTAGTCAGTGGCGCTCACATCATTCAGTTAGGCTAGGGTTCCAAAATCACATAGGAAGTGAAATAATTCCCAGAAGAAGTCATAAACTTAAAAGGTTGCAAGATTCATGTGCTAAAGAAAAACAGCAACACCTGAACTGATCTGTGACCCAGGCCTCCTGGGATGACCTCCTGAATGTGCAGAAATCCAGGCAAGCTGCAAAACCAGGAGCCAGACTCCCAAAACACTGTGATGGGTTGCACTTAAACCAGTCTCGCAATCAGTAATATACCATGCTTCTGATTCCCTACACCAGTCGTCATGAAGCATAACAAAATAGAAACAGCTCTCTTTATTGCACCTCAGCTCCTTCAGTCCCCATTTAGCCACTGGGTCTCTTAAAGAAATAGGTTCTCCTGACCCCAAAGGGCCAGCCACATTACCCAGAACAATATAGGCTTGGATCTTCTCCAAATTACTACACCACCAGTCTCTCCTTTAGTAACTAAAACTAAAGGTTTAACATAAAAAGAGGAGAAACAAAATGAGAGATATTAAAGGGTCAAAGTGAATCACATGCGTACAAAAGTTTGAGAGTCCATATAAAGCAAGTCCATGAAAGATCTGGCATTTGCAGGTTGGTTCAATTCCTGTGGAAGACACCCAGCACGTGGGTGGGTCTCCGTCCTTTGTCCAGCCACAGAGGAATAGTTCCAGAGAGGAGCGTTGGTTGTAGACTGGAGACTGAAGACAAAATGGAGTTGGGGCTACTGCATTTTATCACCTCTGTCCTTCCTCATGCTGTGTGGAGTTTTTTTTGCAAATGAAAATGGAGTTGGGTCACATGGACAAGTCATAGTGGCTCAACAGATTTCTCCCTGGGCCCACTATACTTGGGAGCTTCCTTAATGGGCCATTAAAGGAACAATGGTTTGTAGATCTGGGAGTGTCTCAGAATCCAATAACTTGAAACACAAATAGAATAAACTGATTCTTAGCTTCTAATACGGGTATGACACCTTTGTATAAACCATAGAATCATTCCTGGCTCATTACAGCCTTTCTTTTGGTACCAAACATGGCATATCACATATGGATTATTGCAAATGTGAAATATTAGAATGAAAAATAATAATAAATGATTCTCTAAAGCCGTACAGTGTCTCAGTAAATATGAGGACTTTTGGAGTGCTGGATCTGAGGTTCTGTCCCAAATGTGAGTGTGGTCTGTCACAGAAGTTTATTTCCTTGGGTGAACCTGCTAGAAAAGGAAGTCAAGCCTGTCAAGTAAAATTATGGCCAAGTCAATGTGCCAGGGTAGGATGGGTTGGCTAAATGTGGAGTTTGTGCTGTGGGAACTCTGCCTCTGACCAAAGGTTGGAATGAAGGAACCAATGGTGCCAGAAGACAAGAGGTGCCAAGAGATCCCAGATAGCAGTTTCAGAAAATGCTAACACAGATGTAAGTCCAGGCACTAAATCTAATACAGCAGGAGTGGCCAAACTTATGGAACTCAAGAGCCACACATGTCGATTATTAAACCTTTGAAAGCTGCACTGAGGCCTATAGCCATATACTTTTACCTACTCAAAAATTACTCAGTTTAAAATTCATTGCACACTTTAATTTTATTGTAAAACAAGGACAAATATTGACCCTACTAATGTCAGATTCTAATAACTACTTAAGGTTGCCATGAAAATTAGGTCAATACAATAAAAACATAGCTGCTGCTTTGATGTAGAAGACTGCAGGCTAATGGCGAGTTTCTTAAAATCCCAACCACGTCGCACTTCTCCTTGCCATCCCCGACCATGCTGCACTTCTCCCCCACTGTCCCAACCCTCTCCTGAACGCCTAGGCTGGGGCTGCTTTCCTAAATCTATTTGCTGATGTTCTTCTGGGAGCCACAGTTTTTCATTCAGTATGGCTCCTGAGCCGCAGTTTGGCCACACCTGTAATACAGTATAGAATCAGAGAGTTGGAAGTCATCTAGTCCGGCCCCTGCTTAAAGCTGGAGTAACCCCAACCAATCACTCAGCCAGAGTTTTGTCAAGCCGAACCTTAAAACCCCCCAGCAATAGAGATTTTTCTCCCACTAAAGCTCATGTGATAAATAAATTTATTAGTCTCTGAATACTAAAGGATTCCTTGTTTGTTTTGCTTCCTCCCTAGATAACCCATTCCAGTTCTTCACCAGCCTCATAGTGAAAAAGTTTTTCCTAATACTCAACCTAGACCTCCACCACTGCAACTTGAGACCATTGTTCCTAGTTCCATCATCTACTATTGCTGAAAACAGCCTATCTCCACCCTCTTTTATGGGTAGTTAAATGTTATCAGATCCACCCTCGTCCTTTTCTTCTGCAGCCTAAACAAGCCCAGTTCCTTCAGCCTCTTCTCCACCAGTACCCTGGTGCAGAGGAAGATCTGTGGCCTCCCACAACCCTCTTTTTCCTTAACTCCAAGAAAGAGATATTCCCCTGAACTCAGTAGACTTGCTGTCTTCATTTGTCTAAGTTGAAACTCATCACATTGAACTTGTGATGCCAGATATCGGGAATGCACAGCTCTTGGAGGGTGGCTTACATGCTCAACAGTAGTTCGTGCAGGAGGAAGAGTGAAGTTCCTGGAAGGATAGCCATGTTCGTCTGTGTACAACAAAAACAGCAAGAGTCCTGTGGCACCTTAACGACTAACAAAATTCTTTGAAGAGACAAAGTAGGTTGAGACTCACAAAAGCTTACGTCCAAAGAAATTTGTTAGCCTTTAAGGTGCCACAGGACTCATTGTTTTTAGTGAAGTTCATGTATATCTAGCTTTTCTCAGGTCCATGACTCCATCTGGCTGCTCATTCCCAGCATAACAGATATATTCCAGAAATTAGATATTCATTCCTTCAGACCAGAGTGGATAAAAATCAATTACTTAAAATTAAAAAATCTGTTCTTTTAACTGAAATTAGGTTTTTTAAAATTTTGTTTATATTTTTTTTCTTTTAAAAATTAAATCTGAACTTAATACAAATTATGGTTAAGGACTTCAGTTTTTATAGCCTCTTAAAACATTGAATTAAAAAAATAAATATCCTGAACCCATGGACCTCTGTCAAAAACCTGAGTTACAGCCAGTTTTTCTGTATTAAAGAAATTGGTGGGAGGGGGTAGTTCTAACTACTGAGGCCAAGCTTATAAATACACCACAGTAGATCAGCCTAAGTGTTTTAGATGAGACTGAAAATTTAATATCCAGTTTTTTTCACTTAGGCATATTTGTACATTTTCCTAGGCTACCTGAAATAATTAATTGAATTCACTACCTACAGTCAATTCTCTATTTAAGAAATCATTTAGTTGTAAATGTGAAACATGTTTTGGCTACATAAACTTCCCTTATTAAAACATTGAGGTGATTTTGTTTAATAAAAATTAATTTTATATGCTGTTTTATGTGTTCAGTTTAAGTTACCACCCTAGTGCACCTTGCTGCAAAAAATTATCTGGCAAATAAGCAATATGTGATTTATCATTTTCTAACATTAAAAATGTACAATTAATGGGAATCAGGATATATTAAGCTATACAGTTGTGTGTGTAATTAATATAAATAGTTAAAGTGAACTCCTCTAGGTAGAAAAAAAGGTATTGAATCTAATGTAAAGGCTCTATTTAGTTGTAAGTCAACATATTTTAATTGTCATATCAATCAATGGAAAATGCACTCTCCTTTGGAAAATAACTGAAGTAGAAAAGAAAACACTGATTAAAATCAGTTCTAAGTTGAGGCATTCCACTTGGTGAATTAAATTGCAGGTTTAAATCAATCCACCCTGCTTCTGATAGTTGGTGCCAGAAGATAATGTTGACATCCTGGAAGATCACTCCTGGATTTTCCCTGTCATTGGTAAAAACCTTGCACATTGCACACTGATGAAGATTGTATGCCTCTTGTGACTGACTGACTAGCTGTTATGGATATAGTGCTATCCAGGAGGGGCATAGAATAGGAACATAGGACCTTCTGGGTCATCGCGTATAATCCTGTTGATAAATTTAACAAGCCCCATCTGAAAACTAGCTAGAAGCTGTTTTCTTCCACTACTTCTGTTGGAAGACTCCAGAAAGTCACTTCTCTGTTGGTATAAGAAACTTCCTAATTTCCAGTTAAATGTATTTGTGGCCAGTTTGTATTCATTTATTCTTGGTTCAGCCTTGTTCTTCAAACTTAAATGGGTTGTCTTCCTCCCTGTGCTTTATCCCCTGATACATTTATAGAGAACAGTCATATCCCCTCTCAGCCAAGGCCAAACAAGCCAAGCTTTTTCTATCTCCTCTTGTTGGATAGACTCTCCTTTCCTATGATCACGTTAGTAGACTTTTTCTGCACACATTCCAGTTTAAACAGATCTTTTCAAGATGTGGGTGAGCAGAACTTGTACCCACTATTCCTGATGAGCTCTTACCAATGTGTTTACAAAGCACTGGTATTTCCGTTGGAAACAACTCACCTCACATATCCTACAATCAGATTTGCTTATTTCCTGGCCACATCAAACTAGCAGCTCACACTCAACCTGTGATCTGTCAGCACACCCAGGCCTTTTCCTCTTCTGTTATTTCCAACTGACTTCTTATTGAAGAAATTCTTATAAATTTCTAAGTGCATGGCCCAGAGTAAAGATCTAAACCAGGTGTGGCCAAACTGTGGTTTGGGAGCCACATGTGGCTCCTAAACCAGGTGTGGCCAAACTGTGGTTTGGGAGCCACATGTGGCTCTTGAATAAAAAATTGTGGCTCCTGGAAGAATGTCAGCAAATCAGTTTAGGAAAGCAAGCCCCAGCAAAGGAGTTCAGGAGGGTGATGGGATGGTGGGAAGAAGTGTGGAATGGTTGGGGATAGCAGGGAGAAGTGCAGCATGGTTGGGATTTTAAAAACCTCACCAATAACCTGCAGTCTTCTTCATTGAGCAGCAGCTAAGCTTTTACTGTATAGGCCTAATTTTTATGTTTACCTTATCACAGAATCTGACATTAGTAGGATCAATATTTATCTTTTTACGATAAAATTAAAGTGTGCAATGAATTTTAAACTTAGTAATTTTGGAGCAGGTAAAAGTATATGGCTATGGGCTTCAGTGCAGCTTTTGAAGGTTTAATAATCAGTTTGTTTGGCTCTTGAGTTCCATAAGTTTGGCCACCCCTGATCTAAACTTTCCTGAAAGGGAGCAGATGGATATAACAATGAATGCTGCTGAACTGCTGCTTGTTGCCAGTTGTGTTTAGAAGTGACTGAATGGTGGTTGAAGTTGTATCTCCTCCTAATATTCTGAGGGCATTAGGGTGTCTACACAACCCCACAGGTCTCACTACTTGGACACTTGCAAAGGTCTGCAGTGAAGATCCAGGTAGATTAATGCTCTAAGAAGAATTAATTCTTCCTCTGTTTAACTCTGAACCACTTGGTTTTTTTGCTATTTTGCAGTCAGAACTTTGGGAGAAAGAAAAAATAGATGTACACACAATGTTGCACACAAGTAAAGTTAAAAATGTCTTTCAGTTCTGTTCAATAGCATCTGGAATGGGTAGAGGTTTCCAGGTACTTACAGGTTAACCAAAGGAACAGAGAGGAGCAGCTTGGAGTTCACAGAATTTGTTTGGTTTCCACAGGAACAGAAGCTCTCATTAGTAAAACCTTTCTGCCTTCTGTACTAGACTGGAACTCAGGATGTGTTGCAAGTAGCTCCCTGAATAATTTCTACTGATTTGACTCCAGTGCAGTTTAAGTGATCTGGGGAAAGCATTCTGTTTAGTGCAGTCTACCAAGCTTTAACTAAAGTACTCTGTACTATTTTGCTTTTAATGGAGTATCTCATAACAGTTTAGCTATCTGGTTTAAAGCAGTCTTTATCATGCAGATATTCAAAATGCTAAATTTATACTCTTGCACGTGAAGTTCATACTTCTGTTACCAAAGGAAATATAAATTTATCTAATGTTCTTCATATTTGATTACAGGAAAATGGGAGTGTCCGTGGCACCACTGTGATGTCTGTGGCAGGCCTTCTGTTTCTTTCTGCCACTTCTGCCCAAATTCTTTCTGCAAGGAACACCAAGATGGGACAGTACTAAATTCTACATTAGATGGACAGTTGTGCTGCTCTGAACATGTTCTTGGGGTGGATTCTGTTGAAAATCAGAAGACTGAGAAACCCCCCAAAAAACTGAGCAAGTTGAAGCCTAGGAGAAAACGAAGGAACAGATGGATGAGAGCTGAACGCAAATAATAATGAACTGCAGTTTCTGCTGCCAACACTATCCTGTAGATAAGTTGTGAATAGGGCCAGGGAAGGACACAATTTTACATTTATCCTGTAAAGGTTACATTTTGGGTGAAAAGCATTTTTTTTAATCCACTGAGCCAACTACAGCAGTCATCTGCTGCATCTGCACTGATAACGAACTGTGGCATACATAGTTCAGAATTTTTTCAGGACAAACCAAACATTACGCAGCATTACAGTTACACTTGAATTGTTACGAATGTAAGAGGTTCCCTCTAATGTTTTTTCCAGTTGGAGATAAATTAAAATCAAACCAGGTAGGCATTTAAACATAGCTCTTGAAATAGTATTTGCCATCCAAGAGATGTTTGAAATAGTATATCCTTAAAAGGTGTTATTAGTTTGCAAGTTCTTTCAAATAAGAAATAGGCTTATATAGTATACAGTCCCTGTGAAGTCTGCCCGCCTTGTATTTCTTGTGGAGGACGTACACAAGTGCCATTCACAACCCAGCTGTTCATCTGAATATAACCACAGACTTTACAATTTTTTCTTGCTCTTACAAAATGGCTAATTATTCTTAAACAAATAAAAAGATTGGTTTTAAATATCCTTCCATAAGAAATATGGTGCATGGTATAAAAAAGCCACACTGTGAACTAGTAAGGGGGAAACCTTATAAGGGATTTTTTTCTATCCTGTTTTTTTCCTCTATTTAATTTCAGTTACATAGAAATACACTTGATCTTGCAGAGCTATACAAGTCCCAAACTTAAAGGGATATTTATCTTGCAATCAAGGCCCAATATTTAGGATTTTATGTTTTTAATAAAAAGTAAAAAAAACCCTGATACTTTTTTTCTCAAATTTGATGACAGTTTTTTTTTTATTTAGAGGCAAGCATTTCTCTACAGTTTTCGGTCCAAATATTGTATCAATATGTTAGTGCAAGAAAACCAAAATATGAAACTGGCTAGTCAATTAAATGAAAAAAGTCTGCAGAAATTATAAGTAAAGTAGATTTTAGAGTAATGGAAATGGCATAATTAAATTTAACCTGATGGAGTCTCTTTCAGCAGTTTTATCTAAGTGACTACTTGACTAGGATAGGGCAGACTACTTGAAGTCATTCCCTACTGGTTTAGGAGTTCACCGTGTGGATTCTTACTACCACTCCGTTATTTGAATAAAGCTGTTTCAACTCTCGTTCCATAAGGTTCTCAGAATTACTTTGTGCATACATTACAATATTTAGGCTAAATTGAAATAATTAGAGAATTGGGAAAATGATACAAGAGAAATCTGAAATTTTACCTACTATTTTCTGCCGTTTGCATGTTGTTGAGATATGGTTAGGCAATGTTACAAACAAGTTTTGACTTGTGCAATAGTAACAGCCCACATAAACACAATACACACACTGCTACTCATTTAATAATTTGTATACATTCTAGCTTAGTTTGCCTGTAATAGTGCAGAACCCCGTGTAGCCTTTTTGTAATGAAGCATAGCTTTATCGTAAAAATGTATATTTTTTTCAAAGTATTTTTTCAGGGCTTGATTGCAGGGTCTAGCTTTAATTATTGAAATCTACAGCTGTTCCCCATATATGAAAACATTGTAACTGTCATTTTATTAGATAATTTTAATTGAAAATTGAATTTTAATCTGAAACTCTTTATTTTTGTTTTGTAACTGAGCAACTGCTTTGGTGGGTTTTTTTTTTTTGTTTGTTTTTTTGTTTTTTAAAGCAAAGTTTATAAACACTGTTGGAAGGTTAATTCTTCCTTTTTCAACTAATCCTTTGCCTAAAGTAACACAGTTCAGTATAGGAAGAAGTGTTACATTAGTGGTTACGAAATTTTTACTTCTCTTTTAGCAAATTAATATACAAAGCCTTGCGCATGATCTAAGAATTGAAGTATTCTCAAATATGTTTGTGGGGAATGTTGTTTCTTCTGCGATCCTTATATTTCCAAGACTGAAGCATAGACAGGTGCCTGAAATGAAAACCAAAAAGGTATGCTGTGTATTCTTTCAGGGTGGGGAAGGGAAGTTAGATGTCTTTTGGGGGGGGGGGGGGCAGGAAGGAAAAGCAAAAAGTTTTCATGATCACTTTCAAGGAAAATGAAGGATTTGATGTAATAGGGATGAGTATTTCAATATCTGTTTCTTTGGAGAAAATAACCTATATGGAAAAGTTCATAAGAACACTTTAATAAGTTATTATAAAACTTACCTTGAATTCTAATCCTTTTTGAAATGTTGATATTGTTCGTAGCTTTGTATCACTTCATATTGCTGTAATAGTTTCAGTGTTGGGATTGTTGTGGTCTTGTTCCTAATGAGCAGATATTCCCATTGCAGAAATCTCCATCAGCGTTGGTATTATTAGCACTATTGCAGAAATACTGAATGATCGTGGAATCTGAAACATCCAATTTACCTCCTTGGTCAGTTTCTGAAGCACATTAGTGCAGCAGTATGCACCACTGCCATTCATGCTGTGCTCATATGTGGATAAATAAAGACTTCAGTCTCCATGGCTGTCACTTCCAAAACTTTTTCATAAGCGTTATATTTACACACACGCACACCCACACCCACACACACATTCAGTGAGTGATTTTCTCTTGTCTGTGGTAAACCTCTTTCTGCTTCCTTCCCAATCTTAAACTGTTTGGGCCAATAGATACTTGAATCCCTGAAAAGAGTAATTTTGATGGCTTTATGTCTCTGGATGTTTACTTAAATTGGTTAATTATTGAAAATCCAATTCCCCTCTATTGATCACTTACTCTTGACATTGATGCCTTACGTACATGGGTCACACGCCTCGTAACCCCATTAAGCTCAGGAGGGTTTCTTTGAACATGATTTAAGGTATAATAAGTCTCTGTTTCAGAAAGATATTTTAAAGGGCTTTTTTCTTGAACACTTTTGTACGCTTTACATCTTACAGAACGAACTGTCTCCTATAAAGTGACCCAATAACCTTTAGTAGCCAGTATCTCTGAACACTGGGCATCCAGTCGTAAAATCATCTAAATACCAATTGTAAAAGAAGTATGTCATTACATTATATGAAGATGTTTACATATCATCTTGGCCATTGCAGTATAAGGCTGATTTTCTTTCTTCAGTAAATTCTGCTACACTAAAACAGAATACAATTAACAAAATATGTTGTAGCCTCTTCATCAAATTAGAGACAGTATAAAAGTATGGTTTCGGTTAGAACATTTCAGAAGAATTTTTATACAATCCAGAAAATATCAACTATATTGAGTTGCTGGTTTGTCCTGTTGTTGCATTTATGATAAATTTGTAGGGGCTTTAATGTTAAATCTTTTAAATACTGGAGTTTGGAGTAATAATGCGGATGTTCTATATTGCACTGAATCATTATTCTTTGATGACTGATAAATGTCAGTGTCTTATTGAATATTAAAAGTTTATTCTTACTTTTTTAAATTCATAGTTGTTATTTGGAGAAGTGAATACAGAACAAGCTTTATTCTTACAGTACTCTTTCAAAAACGAACAATATGGTGTATATTGTGGAAATACATCAGCGTGTTGCTAGATCAGTAAAGCTTGAAATGATTTTGGCTTCATAAAGTTTTTGCTCCAGGATTTTTTAATAGGTTGACTGGAATTAGCACCATTTTAAGCTTGTATGTAGGGCAGGAGTCTCAAACGTGCAGCCTGTGGGCCGCATACAGCCCCTGGAGCTATTTCCTGCGGCCCACAGTGACATGATTGTTACTAATATTTGCAATATATGTATATGGAAAGGTTTCAGTGCTGTGGCCCGAGGGCTACCATACTAATCCTCATGCGGCCCTCTGCTAGTCCTCATGCGGCCCTCATAGTGATTTGAGTTTGAGACCCCCTGATCTAGGGGTTAGTGGTTATGTGCTAAACTTCACTGTAATGTCTTTCCGTTTGTTGTAGACAGAGCTGGTAGTACAGCCCAACACTTCCCATTATAAGGAGTAATGGTTGTCAGTTGCTTATAACTTTGCAAAGCTTTAATTATTTGGGCTGACATTTTCTATGCCTGGTGATTATCTGCCTCAGACTATTTTTTTAGTTTTAGCAAAAACGGTCAGCTATTCCCAAGAACACGATAAGGAAAAATGTCTTGCCCATGTAGAGAAAAGATTTTCATGATTGTTTCACTGAGAAACTTGCACCTTTTGTGCTTGGAGCAGGGACTGCAAATTTAATGCAAAGACTAGACTTCGTGTTAGGAATGTGCCTTTTGCTTTTCCCTGTGGAAAATCATCCAAATTTGACCAAATGATAAGCCTTTGAAAGATCTCCTATTGCATGTTCTCAGCAAAGAGTTGTTTGAGTTTGGCAGCTAAATTCTTTGCAGATTGTCTATACTGACCATGCTTCATTCCAAGACTGCAAGAACTGGGCAGGGTAGCTACATAGCAGTTGCTCCTCCTGGATGTACAAGCTCCTGTGGACCAGGCACAGGCACTGAGCAGACAGTCTGTGTCTCCTGGGCTTTCAGTGCTACCCTGCTGAATGCAGGCAGTGTGTAGGAGCAATCAGCCTAATTCAAATGCAGAGAGGAGAACTGCCAGACCTGAATGGGTAGGGCAGATTTGAGACAAAGAGCCTTGAGAGAGGGTAAGAAACTGGGAGGGAGTGTCAGTGGGAAGGAATGTGGAGGGGACTGGTAAGTAAGTAGTTGTGCAGAGGAGAACTGGGATTAAATAAGAAGGTGGGGGAGGGACTAGGATTGTGGGTGGTTGGAGGGCAGACTGCAACCAGTTAAGGAGGATGGAGGAAACTGGAATTGTCTGGGCAAGGAGCTTGCTGGGTAGATTTTCATTCCATGCAGAATAGCAAATCAGTTTTCTGTACTATGGTACTTAACAATGTTCAGATGCATAATGATGTGTACCAAAGCTCTTTAAGTTCCCGGTTCTGTTTCATGATGCTGAACTCCTCCTGAGGATCTGTGAAATGTATTTTTTTGAATTTTTTCCATATTTTTCTAGCACTTAAATCTGAACTAGCTCCATTTTTATACCAATACAGCAATGTCAAATTCATTATTTTTTTGGTTAATATACATTTTTAAAGACAAAACTAGCAATATTCAGACTCCTGCGTTATATTAAGGTATTTTGTACTCTGAATGAAAAAAATAGAGAACCAGGCTTGAAATAAAAAATAATTAAGCAGAATAACATTAACAATTTCCATGTAAAACTGGTTTAAACTAGATTTTCTTACAACCCATTTTGAAATGGGAATGTATTAAAAGTGTTCATTAGATCAACTGATGAAACATTTCAGTTACTTTCAGGTTCTTCCGCTTGTGCATTTTTTATTCCAAGAACATTTTAATAATTGTGTAGCCATAATGTTGAAAGAGAAACACACTAGTGCAGTGGTTTTCAAACTTAGGGTTGGGACCTAGTACTGGGTCATGACACGCCCTAATGCTCCTGCTGAAAGACTGGAATGCCTTGCTCAAATACATAATTGGTGGGTTGTGGGCATAAATTATTTTTTTCAATTGGATCCCAAGAAAAAAAGTTTTAAAACCATTCCACTCATGGGCATTTTCTGACTTTGACTTCTTCAAAGATAGAAAAATCGTAGGACAACAAAATATACCAACACTTCACTGCAGTATTATGTTGTGAAGAATCTTTTTTATGGCTTTAATATAGATCTTCATAGCTTTGATAAACATTAATGTTTTAATGACCCTTGGAAAAGGAAAAATTGTAAAGGTATCTAGGCAACACTGCTCCAGTTAGAATGATTATGAATTAATTAAATGTGCACAGACAGACAAAACTACTACATGTGGAATGTTGCTGTTTGATGGTTCTTTCAGAAAAATCCCTCACCTGATATCCCTGGTTCTAAAGCAGTTTCTCACTAAGGGCACATTCCAGCTCCTATGTTAATCAATCAAAATACTCCTGTTGATTTCATTAGGAATTCAGTCAGGCCTTAACTATGAACTACTCTGCCTTGACTACAACTCAAGAGCTGTAACTGTACTCACTTATACTGACACTAACCATTGCAAATGGATTCTATGAAAAATACACACTTCATTTTTACAGTGCTCCAAGGTCTGATGGGCATATATTACTGTAACATATAAATCAAGGTCTTTGCCTCAGAGAGTTTACAGTCTAATTTATAATGCACCGTGTTCCAGCAAGCTACTATTCTCTGTAGCTCCTTTCTCCCGCATCCTTTGGTGAAATTCATTAAAAGGCCAGACAGGCTCTCTCTGCCCTCTCAGGAGTAGCAAAAGGTGTTCTGTACTACAGCTGTTCTCACTCTACCAGGTGGAAGAGCTCAGCTTGGTCAGCATGTTGGAACTTCCACCTCTCCATTCTGTGCACGTGTGCATATCAGTTAAGATGCCTCTGGAGAAACCTTCACCCAGGGCATGTCACTCCTTGTCCACACTTGGTCTTTAATGAGCTGGAATCTTTCCTTCGGGTGATGGAGTCCAAAAATGCCTCCAACTGCCCTAACTCCTTGAACACAGAAAAACTCCATAGTTCTTTCTCATGTATTTGAGTAATTTGGCAATGAGTCTGGCATACTTTCTGACTCCTTTTCTTCCTTAAGGCAGGATTGAGGTTATTACATTGCCACATTACTACTTTGATTATGTAGGAGAGGATAAGGAATCCAGCCCTTGACTGAATTCAGTTAAATTACTTATGAAGTCTAGTCACTGACTAAAAACTGAGGTGGTTAGAGGGAGGTAATCAACACTTAAATTCAGACACAGTTTTTTTTTAAAACTTAGTATTCTTACAAGTAACAGTGTCAGAGACCAGGTGTGGGTGGTCATGCCTACTTGTTGGAGCAGGAGTTGCTAGCCAGGGCCAGAGCTGGAGTGATATGCCAGAGCCAAGGGTCAGAGCTGAAGTCAGAAATCAGGTGTGAGACTCAGCGCTGAGTTACTGGGAATGAGGCAAGGCTAGTTTCAGAGCAGGACAAAGGGAAGAGCTAAGCTGAGGACAAATAGGCACAGGAGCTAGTGGAGCTGTGGGAGAATGCTCAGAGCAGCTGTTAGTCTAATACTGCTCCTGGGCTTAAGAGCATGCCTGTTGGTTCCTCCAGCCAACTTAGTATTTGCACAATATGCTTCAGTTAGTGTATGACCAGGATTCATCACCAATTTTGTCACTGGTTGGATCATGAATTTTGTCAGCTCAGCCTGGGAACTGACAGGAAATGCAGCTTGAATATGGATCAATGCCTTAGGCAGCCTTGATAATCAGGTGATTCTGCAGGGAATTCTCTCTTGCTCAGTAAGGATATAGAGCAGGTGACTCAAATCACCACAAGGGCTGCATTAGGACTAGTAGAGGGCCACATGAAGCCTAGTATGTTAGCTGAATGGCTGCACCACCAAAACCTTTTTATACAACAATATTCGAAATTTTGATAACAATAGTGTTGTTGCGGGCCACAAGAAATAGCTTTAGGGGCTGCATGTGGCCCAGGGGCTGTGTGTTTGAGACCCCTGATGTAGAGCTTGCTGGTTTCAGGGTCAACTGCAAGCACAATTCCTACATGCAGTGGTGTAGCTGTGTTGGTCCCAGGACAGTAGAGAGACAGAGTAAGCGAGGTAGTATGTTTTACTGTACCAACTCCTGTTGGTGGGAGAGAGAAACTTTCAAACTTACACAGACATGAAGAGGAGCGCTCTCTAAGCCTGTCTCTTTCAGCAACAGAAGTTGTTGCAATGAAAAAGTTTGTCACCCACTTTGTCAGTCCTACTTCTTGACAATATTAGAAATTTGTTCTTACAGTTTTCATGTTGTATCCATGACAGGACATTGCATATGTTCACCCTTTTTAGCTAAATAGTATGTTGTGTTTTGTGTGGGTCTTTCATACAGCAACAGGGATTTTTGTGTCTGTAATACATACATTTTTGTAAAACAGGTATATTTAGAAAGAAGAACCCAGTATTTTGAGATGATAGATCAGCAGTACATGTGAATAGAGAAAAACAATTTCTTTGTACACAGATGGTTTGGAAAGACTAAATACTTCACTGAGAAAGATAACCCAAGACTGTCTCTACACTGAAGTAGTTGGAAGGCGTGTCCTTTGTGATTTTAATTCCACCCTTACAAAGCTTCGGTAAAGTGGGGCTGAGTGAAGATATAGTCCGTCCCCAGTGCGAGAGGTCACAGGGTTAAAGTATAAGCCCCTATTCTTTGAGTGCTTGCTCATGTTGATTCCAAGTAGGTGTTCGTGCCTCATGTGTTCCGTTGCCAAAAGGTTTGTCCTTGGTGGTATCCATGGTTTGGCTCTGGAGCTCCTGAAGGCACAACTTTATATAGGGCCCTGCCCCCCTCCCCCTCCAGTTCCTTCTTGCCTCCTGTGACAGTTGCTGAAACACCCATTCGTTCTTTAGTCTACTGGTTCTTTAGTTAGTTCTGTAAATAGTCTAAAGTAAGTTGTAGTTATAGTCATATAGTTGGATAGGACCCTGCTTATCATGGTCAAATTTGCTTGGTTTAATTCCTCCAGTTTTAAACTTGTTAAAAGCCACGTTCAGGATAGATCCACATAATACCTATCTTAAGTGTGTGGAAGAGACTGATCGAGAGATTGGTGCAAGGTCTATAGAGATGATTGCCCAAGGACAAAAAGGAGAGAAGTTAATGACTGAAATTCATTCTGATGGAGGTGGCTCTCCAGTCAACATTGGGCCCAGTGAAACTGATACCCAATAAATCAACTTCAGTGAGGAGCTCACTGGTTTCCAGGAGAGAGACAGTGCTAAGGAACGACTCTGACTAGGGACTCTCAGCACCATCATGGGTCACCAGCACTGAAGGATGATTCTTTCCCATTTATTTTTCACAATAAGCAGAGGAAGATGTACAGGGCATGCTCACCATCACACAAAACAGCAGAGCAAGCAGACTTGAGCAGAATGCAATCCATGCTTAACCACTCAAATACCACTTTGACTGTAGTGTCATCGACTCTAGCCCCAGAGAGGGGGCTGTTGAGTCTTGTACCTCTGGACACCCCATCTAGGCCAATCCATGAAGAAGATCTGCAACTTCCCCACTGGAGGCTTTTGAAGCAGCCAAGGACCATTTGGAAGGCAAGGCATGCGCTCCCCCTCACCCCCCCTGCGCAAGTGCTCTGGACACTAGACCATCAGTGTTGAAGAATCACTCAGTTCTGTATAAGAGAAAGCCAGCGATAATCCTCAGGCCCAGTCTTCCCAGTCTAGTATGCCAGCACTGATGGATGCTGCTGCAGTGGTCCCCTAGGAGTGATCTGTCAAACTATGATTGGGAACCAGTTTTACTCCTCACAAGGGAGCCAGCTCCAACCAGGAAGGCATTAGCAGTGCATGGAACTTGCCCACAGTATTGGGAAGGGCTGACCACCAGAATACAAAGTGCCAAATCAGTGACCCTTTTGAATCTCCTGGGCATTCTAGCAGGCCCAACTAGCTCAATCAGACCAGTTGTATTCCTCTGCCACTGGGAGCAGAAACCACCCATCTCCTTTCATTCTGAGGAAATGACACTCAGCACCAAAACCAGAACCAAATATGACATAGCACCTGGCACCAATTGCAAGATCTAACCCACTATTGAGTTTGCAGAGCTGCCACTGCAGGGACCATCTGGGAGCAGACGATTAAAAGTCTGCTGCTGTTATGCTGTCTTTATCTTCTTCCTCTGTCAATGGAGTTGTCGAGTCCTCATCGGCGTTGATGGCAGACGAGAGTAAAGTGTGCCAGGAGCTACTTGAGGAGATTGTCACAGAACCTAGTGCTCCAGATTTCAGACATCTTTGACTCCCTGGGAGACATTCTTGCTCCATCTGACCACCCAGGTGACATTGCCACTGATCAAAACCATCTGGGGTATGAGATGACTTTGGCAGACCCCAACCTCATTGCTCAAACAATAAAGAAAGTGGGGCGAAAGTATTTTGTCTTCTTCCAAGGACCATGAGTATTATACACTTATCCTCCATCTTGGGTCCTTGGTAGTCACAACAGCCAATAAAAATGAGAGGCAAGGCCAGTGATGCGCCCCACCATAGGTGAAACTGGACAACTTTGTGCAACAGATGTACTCTGTGGGAGGTTCCAGATGTTCAGTCAGCTCTGTATTACAAATAAACAGGTGGTGCTTAGTCAATATACCTTTAACTCGTGAGGGTCCATGTTAAAGTTTGCAGCACATATACCAACAGACTCCAGGGTAGAGTTTACTGCCCTTGTTAAAGAGGGTAAGACAGTGGCAAGGGTTGTACTTCAAGGGGCACTGATTGCGGCAGACACAGCAGCTTGAGTAATAATGGCAGCTGTAGCAATGAAGTGAAGCTCATGACTTCAAGCCTTTGGACTCTTGGACAAGGTGGAGCAAATAACCTCCCTGTTGAAGGTTGGTGCTGTTCTCCAAGCAGACTGACTTCAACCTGTACAGCCTCAAGGACTCTCTAGCCACTCTGAAGTCCTTTGGTCTCCATACGCCAGTGCCACAGAGGAGGCATTTTAAGCTTTAACCATTGCCAGGGTTCGACCAGACCCAAAAGAGGCAGGACTTCAGCTGCAAGAGGGGAAGAAGTTACAAGAGAAAATACTACTAGCCCTTCTCTAGCCATTGTGCCAGTCTGCGTAAACAGTCCTTCTGCACCAGACAGAATATTTGAGGATGTGCCTGAGGACAGCGTACCAGTCCAAAACTCAAATCCTTCAACCACTGCCAGTTGGATTGATTATCTCACTTCTGCCCCGTGTGTACCCACATTACAGCAGATCGATGAGAACCAATATGTTGGAACTGGCATATTCCCTACGATTCAGTTCCCTCTTTCTGACCCTCTGCCTCCCTCCCTATACCTCTTCAGAGACGCCTCTCATGGGCAACTTCTGAGGAAGTGCAAGTGTAAGCGGGGGGGGGGGGGGGGGGACCCGCTCTTGTGGGGAACTTCCCAGACTTTGTATACCACCCCGGTGAAGGTGGGTAGCAAAAGGATCTGAGTCCCTGCTCCCACTTCCTTTACCCCAAGGCCTGCCTGACCTCAAAGGCTCACCTCCCAATCTCCTGTTTGGAGGAGTCTCTGTAACCCCGACAAGGCTGGGCCCCAGGATTTCTGGGGGCTCGACCCCCACTCTTATCGTGGTCTCTCAGGACAGGCCTAGGGTGTTCCCACTTCGGGGTGCTGACCGCACTGACCACTCTTCTGGCCCACCAGTTGTTATATACACTATATACAATTTATTTAAGCATACAGAAATAAAAAGAATAACTCAATAAGAAAATAGAAAAAAAGTGGAAAAGGGTGAACAGTAAACCCCCAGCACCGCCGCCTGGCGTGGGAGCACTACAAACAGAGTCTCTGGGACCTGCGAAATAGTCTCTCAGTCTGTCCTCCACGTTGCAAGCCCTCTGCCCAGGCCTGGCTGCAACTGGATGATCCAGGGGGCCAGATGCAGACTCCGGCTGTGGCCACACGTCCCCAAGCTCCAGGGGCAGAGCCCTTCTTCCCAGAGTCAGCCCCCCTTCACTGTTCCCTAGCTGCTCACCACACCCAGCTCCAGATGACTGCAACTCCAGCTGCTGCTCGGGTTCAGAATGGCTCCTCTGGTTCTCCTGCTGTGGGGCTGCACAGATGAGCTCAGCACCTTGGGCTCCTTCTCTGGCCTCCTGCCCCAGCTTCAGGCAACTCTGGCTCTGTCACTGCCTCCAGCTCTGCTCTGCTCAGCTCCACTTGGCTTTCTGCTAGTCCAGCTGCTGTGGGTCTCCTCTGCACAATCAGCTCAGCCTAGCCTCCCTTCCTGGGTCCTCTGGCTCCCAGCTGCTGGCTGCTTAGTGCTTCCTCCTTAGCTCGCGCCCCCCCCCCCACTCACACGCTGCCTTGCCCAGGCGTGTCCAGCCTGCAGTTTCAGCTCAGGGGCAGGGGAGCACTTTCAATCAATCAGGCCATCCTGGGACACTGGCCTCTCCCGCTGGCCCTGGGGCTGTCTGTTTCAGAGTCCTGCTTCCAGGTGGGAGTGGTCAATCAAAAGGCCCATTCAGTCTCAGTAAGGGGCTATCAGTCCCCTTACACAAGCATTCCTAAAAATAGGAGGAGTGTTAAGAGATTCCTCAGGAGCAATGGGTTCTGTTCCCGGTACTTCATAATTCCAAAAGACAAAGGCAATCTCTGACACATTCTGGCCTTGCAAAACCTTCTCTCTTTATATCTGGAGGATTGGTACGCTGCCATTGACCTAACTGATGCATGAAAATAAGTGTCTTTTCTTCTGCGAGCAGTGTTCCCGACTGCTCCACTTAAGGTGCTTGTGCACTGCGCTGGCCCCGGATCAGTAATCTTTGTGAATAGCAGTGGCTCTGGCAGTGGGTGGATGACAGTTGGGGCAGCAGTTTCCTGCCATTGGTGACGTCATCCACTCACTCCACCCGCTGCAGTCCTCTCCTCTGTTCTTTTTCTACCACCCTAGACTCCGGATGGAGTCTGCGGTGGCTCCCTTTTTTTTTTCTGCTCACAAAAAAAAAAAAATAAAATAAAATTCAAACCTTAAAAGCCAAGAGAAAAGCAACAGAACAATAGATTAATAGAGACTTTATTTAGTGCTATGCCTATCTCAGCCAGCCTTAAGCACTGCGTCTCATGTAATGAGGCAATGCACGCCTCTGATGGACATGAGGCATGTGTAAAATGCTTGGGAAAAGCTCACCTCTCCCATAAATGCCAACATTACTGCAATTTAAAAAGCAGGACCAGAAAGGAGCATGAGTGAAAGCTCAAGTTACTGCTCCTAGAGGGCTCTCTCTACCCGGCTTCTGACCCTGGTGCCTCTCCTCATGCTGATGAGGGAGTGCACAAGCGACAGTCCAGCACTGACTCACCAGTCCCTACCAAGAGATCAAACAGCACCAAATTAAAAAACAAACAGCGGCAGCAGGCTCCTAAAGATGTTGGTGGTACCTCTGCAGCCACAGTCACTAAAAAGGTGCCAAAAGACGCTTCTGCCTCAGCGTCAGCACCACCGCAGAGCCAAGCGGTGCCGTTCGCGGTACCGCCGGCAGTGGCACCAGCAATGCCAATTCCTTTTCTGGCTACACAGGTGTCACGGAGAACCCAGAAAAGCCTCTTGGATCCCCTCTGTTCACAGCCCACCAGGACTCTGCTACGGTGGAACCTTCTCCCGTTCAACACCTGGGTCTCCACGCTACCTGTAGCCAGCTCCCAAATCCAGGCTCAGAGGGTCCGACTCTTGCTCTGTCTGGTCTCCCTTGGGGGGGGGGTCCTCCCTCCACGAGGGTCCCAGCCATCCCAATCAGCAGTGACACTCAGCCAGGGTAGCAGTCAGAGGGTTTATTAGCAATCTACTTTGCACAGCAGCTAGGACAGTTGGCTCTCAGATCAACCAGGAAGGCAGACAGTAAACCCCAGGACGAGCCCCGGAGGTCCTGCCCCTCCGACCTCCATCTTCTTTCCTCCCCCTTCTCCCTTTGTTCTCCTCTCTATCTAGCTGCCCTGCCCCTGGTCTAAACTGGCCACAACCTGTCACCCCCAGGGGGTCCAGGTAAGGTTGCACTAAAGCCTTTTCCCCCCAGTGGTACCTATAGTTATCACACCCCTGTGTCCCATCACCAGAATACCATCACCAAAGAACAGGAACAGAAAAGAAGAACCACAGTAGCCCAAGAGGTTTTCTTACTTCATCACACCAGCCAGGAACAGCGGTCCTTCCCGCACCGCTCATGGCACCAGTCACCTCATCTACACAGGTGCTGAACCCGGTGCAGCTTCCCCTTTAACTGGCACCTTCTGGCCACATGTCTGCAGCACTGACTGCAACTCCACAGGCAGCCGCAGTACTGGTCGTGGCCATGGTGCAGCATCATAGCACAGGCTTAGACCCACCATATCAGCCAGCCAAACAAAAAAGAAAATCAAAGCATCGGGTACAAGAGAGGATCTTACTGTTAACTCCTCTCCCAGGTCACCCCTATTTCAAACAGACTCATCTGACAGTGGTGCTTCTTCCTCATCCCCATCTAGGAGCACTGTCCTGTCAGTCACATCAAGTTCAGCTAGTGATCCGTTACCACAGCAAATGCCGCAGGTGCCAGCTTATAACCCTAACGTCACTTGGCAATACCCTCCTTGGATGTTTTACCCCCAACAAGGGATGAACTGTTTTGTATGGCACCCCTTTAATATGCCAACCCCATCTAATATGGTAGCGACAGGGATGCCAACACTACAGGCTACGCCACAGGTAGCAGTTGCCACGCCATGCTCTGTTGCAACAAGCCTGGATGACTCCAAGAAGGAGCCCCTGCAACAGGGGAAGACTGATGACAACTGGCAGTTTCGTGAACTGTTCACACGGGCAGCGGAGTTCATAGATTTCCCACTACAAGAGACCCACACCACACAGCATAAGTATAAAATTTTGCAGGTGACTGGGTCCATTAAACTAGCTGTACCCATGGATGAGGGCATATTGGAGCCTGCAAATGAGATTTGGCAGACTCCAGCTTCCACACCCCCATCAAACAAGAGGGCAGATAAGAAGTATTTCATCACTCCCAAGGGAAACGAGTTCTTGTTTAACCATCCCCAGCCCAACGTTAGTAGTAGAGGCAGCTAATCAAAGAAATAAACAATCGTATTCCAGATCCAGCTTTCATAACAGAGACGATAAAAAATTACACGCTTGGCAAAAAGGTTTATACATCAGCCGCTCTCCAGCTTAGAATTAGGAATTACACAGCGCTTCCTGCGAACTATAACCATGAAATATACACCAGACTTAATGACTACATTGAGGGCATCACACACAACAAGTAGAAACAATAATTAACACCTCTCATTACAGAAGGCTTGTTGGCAGCCAGAACAGCCCTCCAAGCCTCTCTTGATGCTGCTGATGTTGCTGCCAGGACACTGGGCACTGTAGTGGTGATGAGACGCTCCTCATGGCTTCAGGCTGCAGACCTACCCAAACAGATGCAGCGAACTATTGAAGATCTCCCCTTCGATCGGGACAATCTGTTTGAAAAGACAACGAATGATGTTATGCACGGTCTAAAGGATTTGAGAGCTACCTTAAGAACACTGGGGATCTCGACCCCACTTACTAGAAAGAGATATTACAGGAATCAGCCTTCCAGCTTCAGATTCCCACAGGGTCTACCTAATCGGAGAATGGACATGTACAGGAACAAACCTCAGCAACCCCGAAGGCTGAGACAACCAAAGCACTTACACCAAAGCACACAGCCAGGCAATACGAAACAGCAATTTTGATGGTCAGGTCGAGGGAATAACCAGCCGTTCAACCTCCTACCGCATACAGACACCGACATGTGGTCTTATGTTCAGGAAGAAGTTATCACCATTTCTCCACCACTGGACACAAATAACATTGGACAAATGGGTCATCAAAATCATTCGGGACGGCTATGCCATCCCATTCAACTCAAACCCCAACCCCCCTACCCATCCCTCTTCAGGGACCCCAATCACGTGCAACATCTCGAAACAGAGATCCATCATCTGCTTCAAATAGGAGCAATCGAAGAGGTTCCAAACATCTAAAAGGGCAGGGGATTCTACTCCCCATACTTCCTGACCCAAAAGAAAACTGGTGGTTGGCGACCTATCCTCGACTTAAGGCGACTCAACAGATATATCCAGGTAAAGAAATTCAGGATGGTGACCTTAAATAACATACTCCATTCCCTACAACACAACGATTGGCTGGCCTCCCTCCATTTGAGAGATGCTTACTTCCATGTCTCTATTCGTCCATCTCACAGAAGATTCCTGCGATTCCAGTTTCTGCATCATCACAATCAGTACACGGTCCTGCCTTTCGGTCTGTGTACAGCACCACGAGTTTTCTCCAAAATGATGGCCTCTGTAGTAGCCTTTCTATGCAGGCGACACATAGACACATTTCCCTACCTAGACGGCTTCTTAATCACAGCTCCTGCACTTCAAACAACAATCAACCTTTTTCTGGAACTCAGACTACACATAAACTACGAAAAATCAGCACTTGCCCCGAAGCAGGAGATCCACTTTACTGGAGCGAGAATTCACTCACCTATTGCAAGAGCATTCCTTCCTCTCGACAGGTTCCACAGACTCCAACAATTGATATGCAGCACATAGAAATCTACCATCATCTCGGCTCATATGGTGATGCAGATATCAGGGCACATGTCAGCAACAAACTACCTAGTGAACAATGCGAGACTCTGTATGCATCCCTTTCAATTATGGTTCCTGTCACGCTTCAAGCACCGTACTTGCCCTACCGAAACACTTTTGGTTATCCCAAAAACTATCAGGGACTCTCTATCCTGGTGGATGGACCATACCAATCTCCTACAGGGGGTCCCCTTTTGGGCATCTCAACCACAGGTCACGGTAACCATGGATGCCTCACTGACCGGTTGGAGAGCTCATTGCCAGGACCAAAGCATGCAAGCCAGATAGTCCCAGGCAGAGAGGTTCTTGCATATAAATCTCCTAGAACTAAGAGCAGTCTTCAAAGTGTGCCAGTACTTCCTTCCAATAACTGCAGGCAAGGTGGTAACAATTCACACCGACAACAGTGCCTGCATATTTTATATAAATCGCAAGGGGGGAAGATGTTCTTCACCCCTATGTTTTAGAAGTAATACGTCTGTGGGATTGGTGTCTCCATCACAGAATCCACCTCATAGCAGAATATCTCCCAGGAAAAGACCATGTCATAGTGGACTCCTTAAGCCACGTTTTTCCCGACCACCACGATTGGGAAATACGGAATGGTATACTTCAAACCATCTTCGTCAAATGGGGCATTCCCACGATGGATTTATTTGCCTCAATACACAAGAAGAAATGTACGCAATATTGCTCTCGAGCGGGAAAGGGCAGAGACTCCAGTGGTGACGCCTTTCTAATACATTGGGGAGGCAGTCTCAAGTATGCCTTTCCCCCGATTCCAATGATCCCATGAACTCTCTCCAAAATCCGACAAGACAGGGCGAGGGTAATCATGATAGCCCCAGCATGGGCCCGCCAGACATGGTACACACTACTCATGTGAATGTCCACAACTTTTCCAATCACCTTACCTCTTGCCAAGGACCTACTATCACAGAACCACGGAACACGCACACATACTTACCTGGACAGACTCCACCTAACCTCAAGGAACCTAGATGGTTCAATGACTTAGAGCTCCAATGTTCCGATACAGCACAGAATGTTTTGTTAAATAGTAGAAAACCATCCACAAGAATTACTTACCTTCAGAAATGGAGCTGTTTCTCATGGTGGTGTGCCCAGCAGTCCATATCTCCTTCGGAGGCTCCAGTCTCGGCGATCTTGGATTATCTTCTTCACCTGAAAGAACCAAATATTGCAGTTACCACAATTAGAGTACATTTGGTGGCCATCTCAACTTTTCATGATCAAGTAGATGGGACTTCAGTATTTGCTCATAAGATCTTCAAACGATTCATGCTTAGTCTCCAAAACCTATATCCGCAAGTTCTACCACCGACAGAACCATGGGATCTCACACAAGTACTTAGAGCTCTGATGAAACCACCTTTTGAACCATTAGCCACGATGTCATTGCTACACTTGTCAATGAAAGTAGCCTTTCTCATGGCAATCACATTAGCTAGACGAGTTGGGGAGATGGCGGCACTCATGGCATATCTGCCGTACACTGTTTTTTATAGGGACAAGGTTTCTCTACAACTACACCCCAAATTGGTTCCTAAGACAGTGTCCTCCTTCCATATTAACCAAGTCATCCATTTACCAGTCTTCCACCCAAAACCGCATACCACAGCGGAACAAAGGACACTCCACACCTTGGATGTGAGAAGAGCGCTTGCATACTATCTGGAACGAACCAAGCTGTTCAGAAAGAAAGCACGTCTATTCGTGTCCACCACTGAACGGTCACGTGGTCAACCCATTTCTAAACAAAGGGTGTCCCACTGGATCTCATCATGTATACGTACGGCATACTCCATAACCCAGTCAATAACCCGATACAATCCAGTCCCGCTCTACCAGGTCCATGGTGTCATCAGTAGCATTCCTTACCAGAGTCCCGCTACATGTAATCTGTCAGACAGCCACATGGGCTTCCACCGATACTTTTGCTAGACACTATGCCTTAGATCGATTGTCAGCTATGGACGCTGCCTTGGGAAGAGCAGTTCTTAATACAGTGGATAGTATACAATCCGAAGTACCCACCACCTCGCATTAATGACTGCTACGTAATCACATTAAGTGGAGCAGTTGGGAGCCTTGCTAGCAGAAGAAATGGAGGTTACTCACCTTCGTGCAGTAGCCGAAGTTCTTCGAGATGCGTGTTCCCGACGTGCTCCACTACCCTTCCTCCTCCCCTCTACTTCGGAACTCTTTTTATCTTCCTACAGGCCAATTTCGGGGTAGAAAAGAACTGAGGAGAGGACTGCAGCAGGCGGAGTGAGTGGATGATGTCACCAACTGCAGGAAACTCCCGCCCCAACTGTCATCCGCCCGCTGCCAGAGGCACTGCTATTCGCAAAGATTTCCAATCCAGAGGCAGCACGGCGCGCAAGCACCTTTAGTGGAGCAGTTGGGAGCATGCATCTCGAACAACTTCGGCTACTGCACAAAGGTGAGTAACCTCCATTTATCTAAAGTTACAGAAGGTGCCTTTGCTTCATAGTTAACCAAACATACTACCAGTTCACAGTCCGTCTATGTGGCCTTTTGGCAGCTCCCAGAGAGCTAACAAAATATATGGTGGTCATGATCACTTTCCTCAGAAAGTAGAGGTTACAGGTGTATATCCACGCTTAGACAATTAAGTAATCAACAGTTGCTTCAGGGAACAGGTGGAAACACATGCAATTCATTAAGTTGACCTTTGCCAAATTAGGCCTTGTGATCAATTGGAAGAAATCAACTCTTGATTCCTACTTAAAAATAGAATTCATAGGAGATGAGTTAAATTCAAACCAGATTGATGCATACCTCCTGATTTCCCATTTTCAGGTCATTATGTCCTGTCATAGAAGAATGGAAGTAGTGTATCCCACAATCATGGCCAAGACCCATCTAAAACTTTTGGGGCACCTAACACCATGCATTTACATCAAGTTACTAGCATGCCAGGCTACATCTCAGACCCTTCCAGTCATGGCTAGCCTCAGCCTTCCACTCCTCCTGTTGCCACATCAGCAATGTAGCCTCAATCCCTCCCTCTCCACATTTGTGTTATAAACATTCCATGGATGGCTCAACCTGCAATCAGTGCAGCAGTCCGCTTCACAGCAATGGCCCCCTTCCTGATCTTGGTCTCTGACACTTTGGCAACAAACCAGAGTACTCACTTAGAGGGGCTCAAGACCCAAGGCCATTAGTCCTGGGAAGAGCTCTCAACCCACATAAATGTGAGGGAGCTGAGCGTGATATGCCTAGCCTGTCCAATTTTTAAGATCTCAGCTGGCAGGGAAGTGTGTATTACTAAGGACAGATAACACAACAGCAGTGGTCTCTATCAATATACAGTGTAATGCATGCTTCTTTATCCTGTGCCAAGAAGCTGTAGAACTATGGGATTTCTGCATAGTCCATGCAGTTCACCTAGAAGTGTCTTACCTGCTGGAATCACAGAACGAGTTGGCAGGCCACCTCAGCAGGTCCTCCTTCAACCATGAATGGTCTCTCCATCCAGATGTAGCATAAGACATATTCCAGAAAGGAATTCCCCATATGGACTTGTTCACGACAAATAAAATGGGAAGCGTGGACAGTTCTGCTTCTTCCAAAGTCATAGGCTGGGCTCAGTAGTGGGCATGTTCCACATCCCACAGACAGATCACCTGTTCTGCATGTTCCCATTGACTTCACTAGTCCACAGGGTCCCTGCAGGAAACCACTCAACAGAACCACTTATCTGGCCAAATGGAAGAGATTCTCCATCTAATTGATGTAGAAATGCACCTCACCCATGCTATGTCCTCACCCAGTATTCCTCCCAAAGGTAATCTGATAATTTCACTCAAACCAGGATGTAGTACTTCTGGTCTTTTACACAAAACCACACACAAACAGCTGGGAACAGATGATGCATTTACTGGATGTTAAAAGAGCTTTGGCCTTCTACATCAGTGGTTCCCAACCAGTGTGCACGGCAACAGCAAAAGTGTGCTGTGAGAATCTTGGAGAGCTAGAGTTAGAGCTCCCTCCCTGCTCAGCTCAGCCATGTGGGCTGTGCAAGGCTGGGGAAAAGCAGTGGTGGCTTTTGGGGTAGGCGAAGCATGAAGCTGCCTCGGGCCCCAAGTAATAAGGGTCCCTATCCTCAATTTGGTGGACAGAAATGAAAATATAGAAAAATATAAAAATTGTTCCCATCTAGCAGAGCTAGTAGGGCTGGAAGCCTAAGCACTTTTCACTCTTGGCTCATCAAGACAAACTATCATTAGTATCTGTGCTTAGTCTGAATTGCAGATATCACCATTCTCTGCCCATCACCTTCACATTGACATGCTAAAAAAGCAGGAGCAAGCAATAAACAGCACAATAGCAGGAACTTTTCCCTTGGGCTGACCTTTTAATTCCTCAGTGTGGCCATTCATTCTGCCTTTTTTTAATTTTGTGAAATATTGCCTTTTCCTTTCCTTTGTTACCTGTTCTTTTGCATTTTCCTTTGACTTTGTGACAATTTTTAGTTTGGCTTTGGTTAGATCAGTTTATCAGGTAGGTCCATATAGCCTGCTACATAGAAATACAGCGCTGCCCTTAGACAATCATTACAGTTGTGTGTGATGTCTGTGCTATATCTTTTTTTTTTTTCTTTTTTGGTAAGAAATTTTTCAGCTTCTGTACTTACTATTTAATATTTTTGAGGGGGCAAGAGTCTTATAAATGTGAATACTTCAGAGAATTTCACTGTAATTTGGTGTTTTTCATTTATAGCTACACACTAAGAACCTTTTTTACCTATTTTTATTTATTATAATTATTAAATGTCTAGTGCACATAAACCCAACCCTATATGAAAAATTTGTAAGATTTGACTGCCAAAATTTTAAATGTGGTATTTGTTACTTTTGAGACATCATTTAATGTTACCACTTTTTATTTATTAATTAACGCTCATACTTTTTAGAAAATTTTTAAAATGTTCCTTTTAACTTTGCAGTTCAGCATTAGCTCATTTATGTTAAGTGAACCATGATCAACTTACAAGCTTCATGATGGGAAGATCTTTAAAAATATCATACCCACGAATAATTTACAAGTTCCAGAGGGGTACTCATGTTAGTTCAGTTCAGCAAAACAAAAAAGGAGTCCTGGGGGGTCGTGTGGGGTGGTTAGGGCTGAAGGGGGGGACTGGGGCCATGGGGAGGGTAGCAGTGAGGGCCAATAGTGAGCCCTTTAGGGGGCCCCACAAAGTAGTTTGTGGTGGGAAAACAGCTCCCAGCCTGTCTGCCAGCCTGCAAACAGCCAAGGTAGGGCTCTGAGGGGGGTTGTGGGGGGCAGGGGTATGTGTGTAGCAGATGTGGGTGGGAGTGAATGTGTAGCAGAGGATGTGTAGCTGGGGCTGTGGGGTGGCTGTTTGGTTGGGGGGATGTATAGCTGGGGGCTGGAGGGATAGTTCTGGCCCCTGCAGTGATGGGAGGGAGGGTCCATCACAGGCAGAAGGGGCCTGGCGGAGGGGAGGACAGGACCCAGTGGGGTGGCAGGGAGCCACTGGGGAGAAGGGAGAAGTGGGTGCTGTGCCATGCTCCCCTGCCCTACCCTCCCACTCCCCAGGTTCCCCCTGCCCCTCCGCAAAGCGACTTTTGTTCTCCCTTCCCCTCTCTTCTCTTGCCACCTTTGTGCTGCTCCCCACATGGCTGCCCTTGTCCTCTTTTGCCACCCCTGCCCAGGCATGGTGCTGCCATTTCTGGCACCCTCCCCCCCCCAGAAGCAGAGCAGGTGCCAGCATCCCCCTGCAATGCTTACCAGACTTACTGGGTTGTGCAGGCCCTGCCCCTGCCCTGCTCTGCTCCCCACACTCACTTCTGCCATTGCAAATGACTCTTGACCTCCCCTGTCTTTCCATCCCTGCTCTGCTACCCCTACTACCCCACACAGCAGCATTTCTGAACGATTGTGCCATGGTTCATAAACATTCATGTTATTTTGAGCTAATTTAAATGTTCATGAGTTTTTTAATGGTGGTGTGCCTTGAAAAATTTGAGGGTATCAAAGTGTGCCACAGCAGACAAAAGGTTGGGAACCACTGTTCTACATCAAAAGGACTAAACCTTTTAGAAAAATGACACAACTCTTCATGGCAGTATCAGACAGCATGGAGGGCCTCCTGGTTTCATCTCAAAGAATCTTTGTAGATCACTTGCTACAAATCTATCCTCAGTGCTGACAACTGACTTCACAAGGACACACTCGCATTCAATAACGTTCCTGGGTGAGGTCCCAATCGAGGGCATTTGTAGAGTTGCACCATGGTCATCAATCCATATATTTGTGGCACGTTCTACCAAAGATCGCATCATTCCGAATAATAGAATAGTGATGCTGCAATCAATAGATCATTAACTCCAAACCTTCTCCTAATGGTCTGCATGGGAGGCACCTACTTAGGACTGACATGAACAAGCACTTGAAGAAAAGAGAGTTGCTATCTCCTGCGTTGGTGGTTCTTCAAGATTTATTGTCCCTGCCCATTCCAAGGCCCACTTGTCCTACCCTTTATCAAAGTCTGTGAGCAAGAAGCAACTGAGGAAGCTGGGGGATCGGGAAGGCTCTAATAGGGCACCATAAAGATGCAATTCCAGGGGGCTCCAGAACCAGCCTACCACTATCACTAGGGAAAAACCTTCCAGCAACTGTGCATACAGCACAGAGACACCTCCTTGGAATGGACATGAGCAATACATCTCAAAGAACAACAGTTACAGAAGGTAATATAGTACTTTCCTCTGGCAGCTTATGGTCTGGAATAGTTGCTGCTGCACCATATATGCCTATTGACTGGATTCATATACAAGCATGGTTTTATGAACCATAACCATTGCCCTCTCCACAATGCTGTAGTTTGTCAATGTTTTTAGAACAGGTGAAGTCCATCTTTATGACACAAAGGGGGAACAGTGACCTCTCACCAGGCTGTTCTGCCCACTCCTTAGGACTTTTGCAAGACAGCTAGTACAGGTCCTCTGTCACTATGATTTCCACCCTACTAGAAAGTGACAGTAATGTGCAAAGCATGAAATCCTTTTCTCAACTTAGTTATGGTAGGAGAATGGGTGGGGGACAGAGGAGATGCTACAAGAACACTCTGAAAGTACATCTTAAGACCCCACAAATTGGGAAGAGCTTTCTGGCATAGACTGCAGTGGCATTGCATCATACATTAAGCCTCAGCCCATTCTGGAAAAAATCATCTTGATCACTAGACTGAGAAATGTCAGAGAAGGAAGAAAAGTGTACAGCATCCTGGCCAGCAGTTACGCTTTCTTTAAGTAATCACCCATCATGTATGGAAAAACCTGCAGAGCATGAATTGGACTCCTCAGTCATCTTAAGTCTCATCAGTGACTTTCCCCAGGCAGACATAATCCTCATATCAAGGGATGCTTCTCAACCGCCTCAGCACTAACACCGTTTGAGAGGAGCTCCTTACCTCAGTTGTATATAGTTAGTTAGTTCCTCATAGTGATAGGGTTACTTAGTTCTTCTTCTTCTTTTCTTTATTTCAACAACGGAAAGATCTAAGGGCAATCCCATATCGAGTCAGAGATTGTCCAAATGGATCTCGAGCTGTATCCGGCTCGCATATCAGAAACGTGGACTTGAACCTCCCGGCGTTATCAGAACTCACTCTACCAGGGCGGTCTCTAGCACTACAGCCTTCCTTCGCAACGTCCCCATATTGGACATATGTAAGGCCGCCACTTGGGCGTCGGCAGACACTTTCATGAAACACTATGCCATGGATCAACATGCCTCTATAGACACTGCCGTGGGTCTTGCAGTGCTTAACACCGTAAGAAGGGATGACTCCGAAGGTCCCGCCTCCAGAGAGTGACACTGCTACGTAATCACCTACAGTGGAGCAGCGGGGACACTGCTCGAAGAAGAAACAGAGGTTACTCACCTTGTGCAGTAGCCATGCTTCTTTGAGATGCGTGTCCCCGCACCAGAAGCGCGCTGCCACGGTGACGTCACGGCTATCTTCCCGCCATTTGGAATGCGCTCTCCCCCCTCCCACCCGTCAGTTCCTTCTCTACCGCGGAGTACCTAGTGGATGAGACTGAAGCAGAGGGGAGGCGGGTGGGTAGTGGAGCAGTGAGGGGAAGATGAGAGGGGTCCCCGAAGAGGGACGGGGAAGGGGGTTTGGGAATGGGTGTGGCTATGAAGGGTATTAAATAGCCAAACTCAATAATCTCTAACACCCATTTGTCTGATGTAATGGACTCCCATCTGTGGATAAACGGTGCTAGTTTGTCAGTAAACGGTACGGGTGCCTGAATTCGTTCGAGGGACGATGATATACGTTGGCGAGACAAACCCTCGACCTGATGTTCAAAAGTGCTGCCGGTTCGACTGGGGTTGCACGTTTTGTGCTGGTTGGGCAGCTTGCCTACGCCTGCTATTTTGCTGTCTGGATCTTGGACGTGAAGACTCGAACCTCCTGCACTGTTGCTGGTAGGAGAATCTATTGTTTCTGTTATATTGGTACCTGTTGGTACGAGGTCTGTACGTGGGTGGTTGAATTCCTTGCTAGTATTGAGAGATTAGCAATGACTGAAGTTTTTTGTACAGCTTGGGACAGATCAAATACAGCATTGCATGTAATCTAATGCCTGATCAGTCATCATGGATAGGTCCAGAACTTTGCTGTAGCCATTTCAGCAACAGTATCTAGTACAATTCTGTTTGGTTCTATGACAGATGCATAGAAAACTGCTTTCAATTACAGGCATGCTTCCCATGCTTTTCTGGATAGAAATTTGATAGAGAGGGAATAGAGGAAAAACCTCCTCGCACTTTATTGTATCTGCTTTTGTCTGTCTTTCCTTCTTGCTCCTGTCCTGTTACCTTCTATTTTCAGTTTGATTTGTAATTCACCTTTGGATATGTGCGCTCTACCCAGAGGGCAGATGACAGCAGAGAGACTTGGAGCCCAAGTCAACTGACTCAGGCTCATACTAATGGGACAAAAGATAGCACAAATATTTGGGGTTGGACTGGAACCTGGGCTCTGAAACCAAGCTGTGGGGTGCATGCCATAAGCCCAACTCAGTAGACATGGAGTCTGAGTTTCACTGCTGTGGGTTTGTTTTTGTAGTGTAGACACCTTTTGTTGTTCCCTCTCACCAATGTGGTGTGTGGTTCGGTAGCTCTGAGAGGCTGGGTTACAAGCAGAGCTGAGTGGTGTGAAGAAAAATGTCTGTAGGGTAGATGCTGCAGCACTGTAATAGTGAGCAGCTTCTGTGGCTAGTTCCATTGGACACTAGCCCCAAACAGACAGGAGAGGAGTATTTCTGTTTCTGACCATCACTTTACTAACAGATATTCTCCCATAGAAGGGAGGGAGGGTGCATCTGAGATCATGCAGCTTTCTCTGCTTAGGGGAAATAGTCACATTTTAGAAGTGGGAGAAGAGATTCTGTACTTGAGAAACTATGTTCATTTTAATCTCTGCCGTGCTAGGAATAACTAGTATACTGTAAAGAGGCCATCACCACCTGCTCATGCTAGGGGTTGGTTCCTAGGACACATCATTTTCTTCCTTGACTGTGGGGCTGATAATGTGTATGGATGCACCTATTTGTATACTTGAATTAAGCCAGACCGGCAGAACATAAATCACTTTCTAAGTTTCATTTACATTTATTCATAGCTACAATTAAATATTTTGGCTATACACACAAAGTCTGATGGACTGATAACGCATAATACTAACGTTTTGCCCAGACACACAGTCCTAGATACATATCCATCACATCACCGGACGAGAAGAAATTGAGACAATGCTTATGATGTTTTCTTTAACTCTGTAAAATCCTAGCCAATTACCAGCCAGCGTATACTGGTTCTCTGTGCCCAGTCACACCATAAGTTGTGTGAGGTCTTGCTCCTTTTGATAGTAATGGAGATTTTAAAGTTTTTCTGTCATTTTCTTGCTTTTGTTTCAGAATTATTAAAGACACAACAAGGACTCCACCTGGAAAACGAGGAATGAAAATTATTTTCAGGAGTGAAAGAAAGAAATATCAGAGGTTATTAATTCTGGGATTTATTGATAAAGCAATCTCGCAATCTCACACTCTTGCAACCAGAGATTTTATTTTCATTTAAACTTCAAGCATTTGGGGTAGTGACAATTCCAGTTCTCAAACACAACTTTGAAAGTGCAACACTACAATGGAAGGTGACTGTGTAAAATCAATCTTAGTCAAATCTGCTCCTAGTGGACATGCAGTCTCATCAGCAGACTTCAGGGACAAATAAGTGGACTGCTCTTTTAGTTCTGTTAACTGTTCTGCTGTGATAGCAGAAAGAGGACTAGATTCTATTTGATGTGCATCACCAGAATTCTTTGTCTAGCGCAGTTATACTTCATGACATCTATTGAAAGACTTGGCTAAGAAATTAGTTTGACTCTATGATTCCGTAATGACATGAAGAGGAAAGAACCCAGACTGGCACTGATTCTAGCCAGCAAGTGCAGGCCTGTCAGAGGAAATTACTTCCAAACTGAGCAGGCTGGACATGGAAATAACAACATATTAAGATCTGCAATGCTATTCTAGTTGGGTTTTAAGCAGAACCACACAAGGGAAACAATCTTAATGATCAGTTTGATGCTCCTGTACTGTGGTGCAACATGTCCATCTTGTGCAGAGAAAAATGTCCAACTTTTAGATTCTGTGTGAGCAAATGCAAGCTAACAGTAAATATGTGGATTTATACTAGCTTTGAATTTGGCCTATGAACCTTTATGAAATATTGCCTGATTTTTGTGAATTTGATAGTTTCTTTTTAGCCTTTTACCTTTGAAATACATGAGTGAACTAAGGAATGTTGAATTGTCTTTTTTCCAAAAGCATTTCTGATGGAAAAGCCCAAGAAAAAGGTAAGGGGTGAGTCCAAACTAGACACACGGTTTCACACAAGCGTTTACTTATTTTGAAATATTTTTCTTATCCAATACCCACTTTAATGGGCACCTTCATGACAATTTTGGAACATACAAGGCTCCTAACTCTTGATATGCAATTTGACCTGAGCTGGAACCAGTATGGCAAGGAGTAGAAGGAGAAGATCCAGCTTTCAAATGATTTCCAGTCTTGGCCAGGGAAAACCCTCACTCTGTGACTGGGTGCCTTCACTACATCTCCTCCCCCCACCCCCAGGGAGGAGCAGCTGATCACGTCTGTTGTAGGAAGCAGGCAAAGCTCTCCCTTTTCTCTTGGAGGCTCAGAGGAAACTTTAGGGGATGGGGAAAAACTAAGGGAGTGGCTGAATCCATTCTCATAAGTGTGGGTGGGAAGGGAGCAGGAAAATCTTAGCAAATCACAATGGTTCTGCTCCCTTCTATCCTTGAGTGAAAAATGGATCATTCTGCTCTTTGCACTTCAGTCCTTGGAAGACCATGCCAAAGGAGGGGATAACTGTAGCTGCTGTCTCAGGCCTGGATGGTGAATGTGAGAAAGCAACCCTTGGAGCTGCAGCAGGAGCTGAGTGGCAAGAGATGGTGAGTTAGATAGAGAGAAGGGAAGGTAGAATTAATTGCTGAGCTGGAGGATGGGCAAAGGGTGCGACTAGCATGGACAACACAATTAAGCAGAATGTCTAAGCTTCTGAAGAAGGTGGTAGCTCCGCACCAGCAGGTAGCCATCAAGAGCTCCTGAAGTGGGCCCAAAATAATCTTATTGTATAATTTGAGAGAGTTGGCAATGTTGTTTTGGCCATTTCTTCAAATGTGCTTGAGTGTGGATCTCTCTGTAGATGCAGATTTGACTCATTCACATCAGATCAGAATTTCTTTTTTTGGAATAGCACTCTCCAAGGGGTTGTGCCTGTACCCTGTAAGTTCTACTCCTCTGTGAGGCTACAAAGGGCAAGGTGGCTGCAACCTTCCTTCAGTTGTCTTCCTGTCCATGGCAGCAAGACTGGACCTGCTATGTGTCATCTGCTAGTCCTTAGCTTTGGCTAAATTTTTTCAAACACTTCATAAAAGCCTTCAGAACTCTTCGACTTGGGATGGAGACTTTTCCCTCAAAACTCCCACAGAACAGCAAGGAGGGATTCAGGGAAGTACTGTTAAGGAAGAGCAGATTGGCTTTACATGCAGCAATAGATGCTTCTGACATGGCAGAAGCAGCAATAAATGCTTCTGACTCGGCAGCCAGATCTGTGGCCTTGGCAGTGATGCTGTGTAGAGCACTGTGGCCCAGAGCGTCAGGCAACCCTGGGGAGGAGTAGGCCACGATGAGAGACCTACCTTTTGAGTGCATGGAATTATTCAGCAAGCGTACTGAGGCTCCAAGGCCACAAAAAGTTTTGATTTCGATTAGTAGGCATCTCTGATTAAAATCATTTCCACTGAAAACTTCTTAATCAGCTCTGTGCTTGATACATCACCTTAGCTTCATGAGTATCTTGCTATTGGCCATCATATCCAAGCAGAATCAGTGAGCTCCAAACCCCTAAAGCAGAACCTCCCTACACATTCTTTCGTAGGTGGTTCTGAGACTGCACAATAACTTCATCCCTAAGGTGATCTCAGTTTCATCTGATCAGTGGAGTAAAGCACCCATGTTCTTCCTGAAGACAAACTTGACGTTAAAGAGAGAAGAAGCTACATTCCATGGATGTTAACAGAACTAGGTTCTGCAATCAGGATAGAACTAGATCATTTAGTCTATCTCCTGGTCTCAGTGGCCATACCTGGCTTGTTGAAAGGCGAAGCCATCTCATCACAGAATTTCTAATGTATCTTCAACAGCCACCCGTTAGGGGTTTAGCCTCTCCCTCCAATTATAAGGGCTACACCAAGGCACAGACAGCATCTTTGGCATGCTTCAGAGACGTGCCAGTATGAACCATCTGTAAAGCACTAATGTGGAGCAGCTCAGACTTTTGTCAAATGTTACACCCTTGACCAGACAAGTAGTGACTATTTCTGATGCCAAAATCAGAAGAGCGTTACTCACTCATGATTTAAGTGGTGTCGCAGGTGCTCTGCACATTAAATGAGTTTGATACCTCTGCTTTAGAATCTCACACAGGAGCACAAGAAGGCACAGAGCACATGCATAGCTCCACAGAGACTGCTGTTCCAATCTCGCGCTCATGAGGTGCGCGCCCATGTACTGTGGGATCCACACTGAGTACCACATTTTGAAGAAGAGCTGCTATAGAATAAGTAACTAGCCCCCCTTCTTCCCCCACACACTTGGTTTTGTACCTTTTAATGATTATTGGATTCTGGTCTTTCATGATTTTTGGGGATGTGACTCTTGATTTTCGAAATTGGCAATACTACGTCCACTATGAAGAAACTGATTTTATGCTACTTTACTAGCCTATGGGGTGGGGGACAAAATAATGCAAGGAAGGAGGGAGGATTTAATGTTTCCTTTTGGTTTTTTACATTTGTCTGTCCCATTTAAAATAGCTTACTGTGATGTGAGGTTCAAGAAGCAAAGATGTTACATTTTTCAAGGACAGTTGATGTTCTTAAAAATTACTTTAAAGCACATTATTAACGATCTGATTGCAGCCCCAGAAACTATTCTATTGTCTTTAAAGCTACTGCACCCCTACTTTTCTCATGCTATGCTGTGTGCTTTTCGGCAGTATTTTAGGGATACTAAATAATAGGCTGGAGAATCCGAAGAGGCATCATAATTAAGGCACCAAAAAAATTAATTCCTCTGACAGAAAAAATATAAGGAACAAGCAATGACCAAAGATGAGAGCCCACATTAGACATGGAGATGCTAGAAAAGCAGTGGAATATACAGTAGTACCAGCAAGGGAACACCTGCGCTGATGTATAAACAAGAAGTTATCCAGGTTGCAGGTGTAATGTATTCCAATTTTATTATAGCATAATACGTACTACTCACCTGCTGAGCAAATGGCCAGTAGTACAATGGTTATGGGAGCCAGTTCACAAGAGTTTCCTGCCTTATAAAGAAATGTTTCCATACAATACTGTGGTTGGGTGCTGCCAGCTGGGCAGAAGGCATTAGGAGGACACAGAATTGGGTTCACATCGGGACTCTAAAGAAGTGATAACACAAAACAGGCAGTTTAATCAGATAGGGAATCGAACCCTGGGACTGTACTGGTGCAGGACACAAAGTAAGAATATCACTGCCCTAAAGAAGGGCAATGAGACAGGGAAACCTGGCAGTCTGGGTGAAGGAGTGACTTTCTCAACATAGCTACTAACTCACTTCTTGTGAGCATCACAGAAATGAGTTTTTAGGAGTCCCTTGAATGATGTTTTGTAGGGAGGGTTGTGCCTTGGTGAACTAAAACACGGGGTGGTTTTCTAAGCAGTGCAGGACCTATTGGAGCTGGAGGCTAACATGACTTTAACAGTAGGGCTGACAGGACAAGATTAGCAATGCTTTAGTTAGTTTGTTTGGTTTTTTTAATGAACTAACCTGACATTCAGTGTCTAAGACTTGATGGTACAATTATTTGCCAGTAGAACCACATTGGCTATGAGTAGGAAAAAGCCACACCCATAAGCAGACAACTGCTGGCAAAATCCTGGCGTGGATGCAACCATGTTGACAGAAGAGTACTTCTTTTGACTTAGCTAATGTCATTTGGGGAGGTGGTGTAGCTATGCCAGCAGAAACCCTGTTGCCTTACTCTGAGCCTTTGTGGGGCTTTGCCACTGTAGCTAGAACCAGAATAGCTATGCTGGCAAAGAATTTTTGGTGTAGACAAGCTTGAAATTTACAGCAAGTAAAGAGTGGTAACTTCAAGTTGATTAAATTAGGCTTACATGGGTTCACCCAGAATGTTACCATTACTAGTAGGCTAGAAAGCAACAAGTCTCAATAATATCGTTTTGCCCTTGCAACACAGTTAATGGGTCATTCTCCTTTCTCTAGGTTTCCCAAAAACTTCCAATGAGGATCAGTGGAAGCATCACATGTGGAACAATGACAGGTACGTGGTTCTATGAGTGGTTAACATTTGGGGTTACTTCTCTCTAACATGATAGTATTTACATTTTTTAAATGAAAAAGCTAAAATCCTACAAATGAAGGGGGTTGAACAAAGACAGTTAATTAAAATGTATTCCACTTGCTACATTTGGTAATACAGGCCATTGTTGCAGTTTAGGGTGACTTACAGGGCAGTAGTGATTTTCTGGACATTTCTCACAGCTCTCTTTGCCCCTTTGTAACTGGTATTCTCCTGTATGGCAGACCTCACATCTGCTGTCAGTTGAGCCTTTAAAGGTACCTGAAAAATCAAAAGATGCACAAAGACTACACCATTGGGGCTTTTAGTGTCAGTGCATGATTGAGCAATGTTTTTGTAGTAATCCTAGGGAGGAAGGGGTTAAAACTCTGGCCAGCGAGTCCCAGGCGAGCCAATAGAATCAGAGTACAGGTTTTGAATTGGAGCAGCAGCCCTGCCTCTTTTCTTTCTGGTGGCAGCAGCGCTCCTGGAAGGATCAGGATGAGGCCAGGGAGAAAGGCCTAGAGGATCCAGCAACATCTATGCCCAAGACAGGCTAAAGTCTTTAACTGACATGCATGAGGAGAACAGGGGATGTTTAGCTAGGCACGGTCAGGTTATTTCTTTGGTTTTGGTTTGTTTTTGGAGTCCTCTGTGCTGAGTACATGTACCCCTTCCCACTATCGTAACTACCAAAATTAAATCCCAGAGAAGCAACTCTGCGTTTTTTAGTTGTTTGAATTGAAGAATTAATGTACTCTTTTAAAATAAGTTCTGGCACAGTGTTCTAAAACAGCAGTTTTCAACCACTGTGTCAGGACACATTACTTTGTCACTATACAAGGGTAAGGGTGTCGCAGAGAGTCTGGTAGATGACTGGATTTGGCTTGTGGGGACTGGGCTGTTGTGTCCTGTAGGCACACAACACACCACCAAGTGTGTCACAAGCTGCAAAAGGTTGAAAACCACTGTCCTAAATGGCAAGAGGTTTTGTGTGCATGTGCCTCACGCTGCATGGCCAACTATTAAAGGTGATTTTGTCCCATTCTCAGCTATATCCCAGCTGGAGTTCAATGGCTCTCCTGAGGGATAAATAAAAGTTTTTGAGGGTACCTTGCAGGAAGGAATTCCCAACTGCACCTTCCTAGGTTTTCAAGAGGTTTTTGCATTTGGGTGGTGGCAGCAATACCACTCCAAGGCCAGGAGATTGGTAGCCTTGGAGAGTTTTTAGACAAGACTTCAGGACCAGTGGTTCTTAAGGCCTTTTGCAGGGTCCCCACCTTCTGCACTCAGTGCCAGAGTAGAGGAACAGCCTTGACAGTTTTAAAGGAGTGGGATAGGAAAACTGCAGAAAACAGTTCTCACACAAATCAAAAACTGGTTCTGAATTGGTCTCTGCTAATGAGCAAAGCAATCTCAAGGAACACTTGCACCTGCAGAAGAGAAGGGAACCCCCTGTTTTTTCACTTCAGGGAAGTACCATTTTGAATTTTCATATACTTGAAAAGAAATGCTGAGTAAGTTGCAAAATTCTTAGCTAGATCTAAAGTTCAGAAGTGTGTGAGTCTATAACAGTGGTTCCCAACCTTTTCTCTGCCATGGGACACTTTGAAACCTTTAATTATTTTGAGGCAAAACACCAGATTGTTTCCAAATGAACTCGTGAACATTCATGAGCCAGTCCAGAATGCTGAGTAGTTGTAGCGAGGAGACATGGGCCCCCTTAGAGAGGGACCAGAAAAGACCACAGAAAAAACTGCAAGATGGCTGGGGGGTGGAGCCAGGCAGGGACTGTCAGTCAGCCTGGAAGTGGAGGGGCGGGACAAGAAGTATAAAAGCAGAGACAGGCAGCTCAGTTCAGGCCAGGGCAGCGGAGGGGAAGGTTGCAGCCCTGGCTGCTTCTGACCCTGCACGGCCTGGGGGAAGAGCTGGGCTCTGGCCTCTGGACCCAGGCCCATCAGTCTGGCCAGGGCTGCTCAGGGGCAGCGACTGGGGCCCCCTACCCAAGCCCTGGGTCATCCCACACTGGCAGGAAAGACCACCAGGAGGGAGATTGACGAGGGGGCCAGAGTCGACGCTGGATGGGGAGCCTGAACCCCAAACTGCCTCATGCAATCTTGACGAGCTACCCCTGGCTGCCGAGGACCCCAAACCACTGCCTGCCTCATGTGACCTGGAGGAGCTACCCCTGGCTGACGAGGACCCTGTGCCTCCACACCCTTCCCGCAACCTGGAAGAGCTACCCCTCACCGAGGAGCCGGCCATGCTCCCTCACCTGCCACCACCCAACGAAGTGGAGGGTTTTTACAAGGTACCTCTGGGGGACTACCCTGAGGAGACTGACTATGAGGTATGGCAGGAGCGGGGGACCCAGGGTGGCCGAGGAGGGGGTGTAGCTCAACCCTCCGTGGGGAGTCACCTCCCAGGGGCAGCATGTTGTGGCCAGGACCCCGCTGACCCCTGCACCGAAGCCTCCGGCGCCCTGAGGTCAGTGTGTTGCGGCCCGGACCCCACTGACCTGGGCCCCACAGTCCTGACACAGTGGAGTGGAATGACCCCACACCTCCGCTGATCTCTTCCCCATACTGCAAGCCCTCTCCCGACTTGCGAACATCGCAGCGACCTGGGTGAACCCTAGAACCCCAGAGATGTTGTCCTGGACTTTGTTGGAGCCTGACCAAGGGGCTAAAGACTTGGAGCCCCGCCCTATGGTGGGCTGGGCTGAGTCCCTTGCCCAGAGTGAGGGACTAAAGACTTGGTGGTCTCACCTGAGTGGGGCTAGAGACCCTGATGGGCTGTCCCTCCCTCTTCTAGAGGTAGAGGGACCCCGGTATAGCTGGTGAGGAACTAAAGACTTGGTGGTCTCGCCCGAGTGGGGCTAGAGACCCTGGCGTGCTGTCCCCCCCTCCCCCCGACATAGGGCTAAAGGGACGCCATTACAGTAGTTTTTTCAAAAAAATTCTGCAGCACACCTGCACAGCCCTGATAACACACCAATGTGCCATGGCACACCAGTTGGGAACACTGGTCTATAATTGTGGTTAGAATTTGCCTCTCCTGTCATTAAGAAATAGGTTTTCTGAAGTTCATATGTTCATAAGAATATGGGTTTTTAAAACTGTAGAACTATATGTTTGCTGCAGAACAGGGTTTAATGCTGATTGTATATTTAAAAACATTACTTCACTACAGAACTTCCTGGTGGCTTTTAGTGCCGCATTTGATACTGCGGGGGAGGCTTTAGCATAATGCTGTATCAGTGACTCTTGTGGCTTGGTGTGTACATAAACCAGTATTGAATACAGACCAAAAATCACATTTCCTCATTTTCCTGTTTATGAGCTTCCTCTACCCTGCTTGTTTATGGACTTACCCCAGTACTTGCACAGGGATACCCGTATGTATCCCAGCAAAGCACTCCAAAGAGACACAATGCTTAGTGAATCTGCTTCTGCCAGTACAGCTTAATGATCCCCCCATAAGCAAAATAAATTGTACAGGCAAAAGTGCAGTTTACTGGCATCTGTATTAGGGGTTTTTGCTGGCACTGCTGTCAGTCAGGGATTGTAACTCATCAAAACCGGGGCCAACATAACCCTATGCTGGCCAAAGTCTCTAGTATAAGCCAAAGTCTGGCCTCCCATAGAAGTATTTTGAATCTGCCACAGCCAGCCTTGGGTATGCTAGCAAACAAAACCCATGTCTGACCACTGTTACCAGCCAAGATTGTGATGCACTTGTGCTGAAAACAGTTTGCCTACTACTATGGTTGAAGTAAAAGTTGAAAAATTCTCCTGCAATAATGATGAAATGGTGTGTTCTGCACATGCTAGCAAGTAAACCCATCTGGCATTGCTGCTGAGGACAGGCGCCATCTGCTGCCCCATTTTCTCATAGAGGTCAGCTTAAAGCATTTCTTCTGCAAATTTTATCCTCTAAATAAAGCTTTTTTGTCCTCAGCTGGAAACCAGCATCCCCCCTCTTTTAATTAATTACTTAATTACCTGGCAGACAAGGTGCACATTCTTCAGATGCTTCTCTAAGGGCCTCTTCTCCAGAGGGACAAACTGTACACTTACTGCAATTGGAAGAACTTCAGAGGAGAGAGGAAAAGAAATACACAAATATAGCTGACCTCTAGTCAAATCAGCTGCGATAGCATGTAAGCCTGCGAGAATTTCGACTACTTGGATGTTGAGACTGGCTTTATTTCCCCTTCTGGCCTTAGTTTAAGAGCTGAGGAAGGCCCTTGTCCACAAGGGGCTTTGTCTGCTGTGGGTCCAGACTGGCAAACCACTCTTGCAGCTACTTCTGCTACTGGCAAACCACTCGTGCAGCTTGCTAACAGGGGACTGCAAACAGGGGAGATTTCGAGGGAAGGAGTTGGTGCCAGGTGCATCCCAGGTAAGTGATTTGCTTGTGTCTTTTTCCCTACAGGTGA
Source organism: Podocnemis expansa (assembly GCA_007922195.1). NCBI lineage: Eukaryota > Metazoa > Chordata > Testudines > Podocnemididae > Podocnemis > Podocnemis expansa. The sequence continues at coordinate 43,262,840 of ML681996.1, read as the reverse complement.
TTGCTGTTAGTTGTGGGACTGTGCTTGTGTGATTGGGTGGGGGCTGTTTGCACCATTGTTCCCTGATCACTTTTAATCACTAGCTTCTAGGAGCCTTGTGATCGGCCTGCCCCTGTGTGACTAACAAGGGGCAAGGGCTGACCTAGGCAGAGAAGGCTTTAAAAGCCAGTGGCTGAGCAACCAGAGGACTGCAAACAGGGGAGTTTGCGAGGGAGTTTGGGGAGGAGTTTGGTGAGGCCACAATGGTGAAGAGGAGCCGCACTGCTTGTGCCAGCGCCCCTGCTGTTTCCTTTGCCTGTGTTTGTAGCCAGACACTGTCTGACCATGGATATCTCCACCTAGATCCTGGTGTGGATTTGCAGGGACTGTGGCCTTCATTTTCCTGCCACTGATGATCAGGCTAGGGAGATGAATCTATGTGATAGGTGCCTTCTGGTGGCATCTCTCCAGAAACAGGTAGGAGAGTTACAGGAGGAGGTGTCACGACTCAGGGGTATCTGTGCCCTGGAAGAGTTCCTTGACAGTGTCCACGATGAGACCTGCAAGGAGGAGGTCCCTATCCCAGTGCCAAGGGCTACTGCCACAGCTCTGGAGATGGATGGGACGCCTATGGCAGAGGAAGGACACTGGCAGCTGGTCACCTCTGGCAGTAGATAGTGCTCCACGCCTGCTCATATCCCACCATCCATTGTGGTGAGGAAGCGTTATGCGGTGCTGGACATGATGAAGGAGGTAGAGGAGATGCCATCCACCCCAGAGGCTGGGGAGATCACAGCCACCTCACCTAAGAGGAAACGTAGTTTTGGTGATTGGGGACTCATTCCTGAGAGGAACGGAGGCACCCATCTGTCGACCTGACAAGGCCTCTAGAGAGGTATGCTGCCTGCCAGATGCTCGTATCTGAGATGTAACGGAGGGATTGTCTAAAATCATCCGCCCCTCAGACTACTACCCCATGCTTCTTATCCATGTGGGTACCAATGATACTGCGAGAGGTGATCCTCAGCAGATCAAAGGTGACTTCAGGGCTCTGGGAGCGAGGGTGAAGGAGTTTGGAGCACAGGTGGTGGTCTCCTCGGTCCTTCCAGTCAAGGCTAGAGGCCTGAGGAGAGCCAGATGCATCCTAGAGGTGAATGCCTGGCTGTGAAGATGGTGTGGTCAGAAGGGATTTGGCTTCCTTGACCATGGAGTCCTGTTTCAGAAAAGAGGATTGATAGGCAGAGATGGCTTTCACCTGTCCAGGAAGGGGAAGAGCATATTTGGGCACAGACTGGCTGACCTAGTGAGGAGGGCTTTAAACTAGGTTCAATGGGGGAAGGAGACCAAAGCCTACAGGTGAGTGACAATGTGGGTGATCTGGGGGGATGCTGGGACAGTAGCACCAGGAATAAAAGAGAAGGTAGTTGGAACATGAGGGGGAATCAAATAATTGTCTTAAGTGTTCTACTGAAGCCCCAAAACATGAGGGGAGTGGGAGAGGAGAACTCCAAGAAAAAATGCAAGGAGGTATATGTAATAGAGTTGAAAATCAAAATAACGAAGTAGGGCAATCGGCCGGGTATCTTAGACGCCTATACACTAATGTGAGGAACCTGGGAAATAAGCAAGAAGAACCGGTAGTACTGGCGCAGACAAGGAACTATGATATCATAGGAATAACGAAGACGTGGTGGGATAGTCTGCACGACTGGAGCTCTGCCATGGATGAGTATAAACTGTTCAGGAAGGACAGGCAGGGAAGAAGAGGGGGAGGAGTAGCATTATATGTAAAAGAGCTCTATGACTGCTCAGAGCTCCATTATGGAAGTGGAAGCGTGCCAGTAGAAAGTCTGTGGGTTACACTGAGAGGGGAAAGCAACAAGGGGGATGTTGTGGTGGGTGTCTGCTATAGACCACCAGACCAGAAGCAGGAGGTGGATGAGGTGTTCTATGGACAACTAGCGGAAGCTTCTACATGACAAGCCCTGGTGCTGATGGGGGACTTCAATTACCTTGACATCTGCTGGGAGGCCAATACAGCAGTGAACAAGCAGTCCAGGAAATTTTTAGAGGGTGTTGGGGACAACTTTCTAGTACAAATGCTAGAGGAACCAACTAGGGGCCTTGCACCTCTCGACCTGCTGCTCACAAACAGGGAAGAATTGATCAGGGACGTAGAGGTAAATGGCAAGCTAGGCAGTAGTGACCATGACATGGTTGAGGTCAGGATGCTGATTAAAGGAAGGAAGGAAAGAAGCAAAACAAAAACCCTGGACTTCAAAAAAGCAGAATTTGGCTCCCTCAGGGAACTGATGAGCAGGATCCCTTGGGAAGCTAATCTGAAGGGGAAAGGAGTCCAAGAGAGTTGGTTATATTTTAAAGAAACCCTGCTAAGGGCACAGGAAGTTGCCATTCCAATTAGGAGAAAGAATAAACATGTGAGGCAGCCAGAATGGCTTAGCCAAGAACTCTGCTCTGAGCTTAAACATAAAAAGGAAGCTTACAGGAAGTGGAAGCTTGGTCAGATGACCAAGGAGACATATAAAGATATTGCTAGGGACTGCAGGGATAAAATCAGAAAGGCCAAAGGACAAATGGAGTTGCGGCTAGCGAGGGATGTAAAGGATAACAAGAAGGGGTTCTACAAGTATGTTAATAACAAGAAGAGGATCAAGGATGGTGTAGGTCCCTTGCTGAATGGGGCAGGCATCTTCGTGACGGAGGATGAGGAAAAAGCTGAAGTGCTCAATGCTTTTTTTGCTTCAGTTTTCACAGGCAGGGTCAGCTCCCAGCCCACTACCATGGGTGTGGCAGATGGGAGAGAAGAAGACAGGCCCTTGGTGACAGAAGGTCAGGTTAGGGACTGCTTAAAGAAGCTGGATGTGCACAAGTCCATGGGGCCGGACAAACTGCATCCAAGAGTGCTAAGGGAATTGGCCAATGAGATAGCAGCACCACTGGCCGTTATCTTTCAAAACTCATGGAGAACGGGGGAGGTGCCAGAGGATTGGAAAAAAGCAAATGCAGTGCCTATTTTCAAGAAAGTGAAAAAGGAGGATCCGGGGAATTATAGACCAGTCAGCCTCACCTCAATCCTTGGAAAAATTATGGAGCAGGTTCTCAAAGAATCCATCCTCAAACACTTAGAGGAAAATAAAGTGATCAGGAACAGTCAGCATGGATTTACCAAGGGTAAATCATGCCTGACCAATCTCATTTCCTTCTATGAGCAGATGACTGGTTTTCTGGATGCAGGAAGAACTGTTGATGTGATATACCTTGATTTTAGCAAGGCTTTTGATACAGTTTCCAACAGCATTCTCATTGGCAAATTAAGGAAGTATGGGTTGGATGTGTGGACTATAAGGTGGATAGAAAACTGGCTAGATTAACGGTTTCAGTGTGTAGGAATCGATGGTTCCATGTCTAGCTGGCAACCAGTCACGAGTGGTGTGCCCCAGGGGTCGGTCCTGGGGCCGGTTCTGTTCAACATTTTCATCAATGATCTGGATGATGGAATAGACTGCACTCTCAGTAAGTTTGCGGATGACACCAAGCTGGGGGGACCAGTAGACATGTTGGAGGGCAAGGACTGGATTCAGGGAGACCTAGATAAATTGGAACAGTGGGCCAATAGAAATCTTATGAGCTTCAATAAGGACAAGTGTAAAATCCTGCACGTGGGATGGAAAAACCCATGCACCGCTACAGGCTGGGAAACATTCAGCTAAGTAGCAGCAGTGTAGAAAAGGACCTGGGGGTCATGGGGGATGGGAAGCTGGGTATGAGTCAGCAGTGTGCTCTTGTTGCCAAAAAGGCCAATGGCATACTGGGCTGCATCAAAAGAAGTGTTACCAGCAGATCAAGGGATGTGATCATTCCCCTCTATTCTGCACTGGTGAGGCCACATCTAGAATACTGTGTTCAGTTTTGGGCTCCCCACTACAAAAAGGACAGGGACATGCTAGAGAGAGAGTTCAGCGGAGGGCAACGAAAATGATTAAAGGGCTGGAGCACAAGCCCTGTGAGGAAAGACTGAAAGCATTAGGCTTATTTAGTCTGCAGAAGAGAAGATTGGGGGGGGATTTGATAGCAACCTTCAACCACTTGAAGGGATGCTCCAAGGAAGATGGAGCTCGACTGTTCTCAGTAGTAACAGAGGACAGAACGAGGAGCAATGGTCTCAAGTTGCGGTTAGGGAGGTCGCGGCTGGATATTAGAAAAAACTTTTACTAGGAGAGGGTGAAGCATTGGAATGAGCTGCCGAGGGAGGTGGTGAAATCTCCATCTTTGGAGGTGTTTAAGGCCTGGCTGGACAAAACCATGACTGGGATGGTTTAGTGGGAGTGGTCCTGCCACTGGCAGGGGGTTGGACTAGATGACCTATGAGGTCCCTTCTAACCCTATGATTCCATGATTCCTGCTGAGATAACGTATGCAATGCATGTCACAACTCTCAGTCCCACAGCACATCTACAGTAGGGATTTGCACTCCACTGGCTGGCACTGTCATGTAAACAAAGCCTGGGCCTATGCCTTGTTGAAACCAAACACAACAGATGGGAAAGGGGTAGTGGCCTTAGAAAACCATCACACAATACTCAGTTCTAGTAACTTCTCAGCATCCAAGCTCATCATGATTACAGTTCATCGCCCCAGCTTTCTTAAACCCAAAAGCCAGTATTTGCCAGCTCATTAGCACTGATCATTTTTTCTCTCCACCTTCCCCCCTGAGGAATTTTGGTAGTAAAATCTCAAGCTCGTCTCCATCCGAAATTACTTTCATTGCCTTTGCATAGAGGAGTTATTCTGCTGTCCTCTTTCCCTCCTTATTTATCCAGTGAGTTTAACGCTGAATATAAAACCACATCTTAGATTTCAGTGTGACTGTCAGTGATGGGAGTTTCTAATTGCATTCACTTTTGGTGACTGCTTGTCTGCCACATGACATTGTAGACTTGATAGAAGGGATTTCTGAACTGAAACATTCCATGTGGCAGCTAAGCATGGTGTTATTTTACCATCACTGGGTCAGCCTCGTGATACAGCTGAAAGGCAAGGTCACCATTAGCTCATCATAACTGGCCCACTGAATTTTTAGGATCTTTTATCTGGTCAGTGTCAATTTCAGTTAAAGAGAGCAAAGTTTTGGAATCTTCATGAAACTCTCTCTAACACTGCTAGGCAGGAAGACATTCATGAAGCAGGCTGAAAAATGAGGATACCTTCCTTTTTGCTGGTTGAATTGGTCTCTCGGAACACTTACCCGTCTTTCCCACACCCCTGAAAAGTCAGATATATATTTCTTACTTGCAAAATGATCCAACCGGACAGGGTATGCAGAATACTGAACTCTGCTGGGAGCTGAAATATCCTAAAGAAATTGAAAAGTGGAATCTTCCTTGAGCTACTGTAATGTCATCAGTCATTCAGACATTTGTGTTTCAGAGTATTGAGATGAGTCCCACCAACCATATATTTAAAAACAAACAAACAAAAAAACCTCACACCTAGCTGTGTGTTCACCTGACAGTGATCTTGGAGATGTTTGAATTTTTTAAGTGGTCCTAAAATGGAAGAAAAATTACAATGACCTTACAATACTAATATGAAGTCTAGACAGCTCAGATACTCCGCTTCAATCTAATGCTACTGCCAAGATTTAAAAATCTTGTCAAGAAATCCAAGTAATGGTTTGTGATTTGGCATCTATGATGGGTAGATAGGCCCTGCAGAGCTGCTAGTGTTGCGGGGGAGCCCTCCACCCCCATTTTACATTTGAATTGTGTGAATGTGAACATGGCTGTTGACAAAAGTATAGTTTTGGATATAGGCTACTAGCAAGTTCTTAAGGATGTGCAGTTGCAGTCCTATCTTCCCTTAGCTATAGGGAAGGGTATTTCGCCTGGACTGAGAAAAGTCAGGTATGCTTTTGACCCACTTTTCTGAAGTAAAAAGAACTCAAGTGAGAGGTGAAGAAAGACAGGAGGATCTAATGAGAAATAGACCTTATAGGAAAGTTACCTGAGGGTCATGCAGGTGTGAGGTGGAGCATAGGTTACTTTGTTACACACAAGAACAAGGTGATATGCACAGTTTGATTGCAAGTTTTACATCAAATTAAAAAAAAAGTTACAAGATCCAAGAAAAGGAATGAAAAGTGAACTGTAGTTCAGTTTTTTGGAGTCTGGAAAAACAATCTGATTACTCAATGCTATGTTTTCTTTTAAGTAATCTGTTACTGTAACCAGTTAGAAGAACAGTCTTGCACATTCTGGCATCTCAGCACCTTTTTAAGTGGAGTAAGAGTCAGTGTACCTTTTTTACATGCTTTACAAGATGATGCCCCGGACTCATTGGAGTAAGAGCCAGGCTGACAGGGTAGGCATGCCACACTTTTCGTTAAACTAAAAAGAGAGTTGAATAGAGTTAGTTCAGTTTTATGTGTTTTTCATGAGGCAAAAGGCCTCAGTCAAATTAAAGATCTTAAAAGGAGGCTTCTGAATTGGAAACTTATTTGCTTGCTTGTATCTTGTGCTTTTCTGGGAAATACTGAAATAATTTAATTAGGGTGAGACTGTTAAGGAGGGTGAGGGAAATAAAACTACAACTAACCTTAGCTTTAACCATTCAGTTAAGAAATAATGATCTCTAGGCATTAATACCAGAGATCGTATGCACTTCCTACAGAGCTCTACCAGCTTTTCAGATAGGGAAGGAGGGAAACAAGATTACAAAGTCCCATCTTCAAAGAGATTTAGGCCAAAATTTGAAAACTGGGTACGTAAAAATAGAAGCCCAAGTTCTCACTCAGGCCTGATTTTCAAAGGTGCAGAACACTTAGCATCTACCATTAATTTCTATGGAAGCTACTGCACATTCAGCACCTTTGAACATCAGATCCCTTCAGTGGCAGTCTCAGCAAGCATTTAGGAGTCTAACTTTAGGCACCTAATTTTGAAAATCTTGGCCATACAATCTAAATGATATCCAAACAGAAGCTGTGGATGGTAAGGAAATGTTAATACTTTTGGGGAGGAAGAGTCGCTATTGCATTCGCTCAGGTGGATCCAAATGATATCACTTTTCTAAATGACGCATTCCTTTGTCTCTCCTGCCTACACCCTTTAGGGTATGTCTTCATGAATGGCAGCAAATTCGCTGCTGTCAGATTTATCCATTTGGATATATTGAGTGGCAGTGAAAACCTGCTCAACTGGTCTGGAAGTCAATTCAATTAAACCACCTCCTCGAAAGGCATAGCACTGTATCAATGGGAATGCATTTCCCATCAGCACAGTGCAGTGGAGAAAGGTGCTACTTGGAAATTACAAAGTCAACAGGGGTTGTATGTATACTCCAGGTATATCAGGTTGTTACTGATTCTATGGCCTTGTAAAATTCATTGCATATGTGGCTAGGAGAAAGAGGCAAAAAATGTTGGTTCTCACTGCAGTGGCCAATGCTTCAGATGGGGTTTATATGAAAGGTGAAAATTAAGAGACATGGCTTCAGTGGCAGAACCATCTAGTCATTTAAATAGTGTCTGAGATGAACCAAGAATAAGAACCAAATTGGCTAGGCACTTGTACAAACACAATGTAGTTGACTCTGTTATAATGAGAGAGAGAGAGAGAGAGAGAGAATACATAATCTGTACCTAACAAAAAATATAATCCCAGTCACAACAGTGGTCTAGACACTTACTTAGTGTAATATCCTTGTGGGCAAAGCAGACATGATAGTTGTCCAGGTACAGGCTGATAGTGACCCACAGGACAGGATATGCAATCAGTGGGATCTGCACAGGAGCCTTCTGAGCAGCAGGAGCAACTCAGTGTCTCTAAAATAGAATAAACCTTTTTAATGACATTTAATTTGTTTCCAAAGATCAAGCACCAGTTTCTAAAACATAGATCAGTATCATGAATGTAGAAATATCTTTGTCTAAGGCCTCAGACAAAATTACCAAAATTTTATCCTCATCCACCACTGAAAGATAGAAAAGAAAAAAGTATTAAATTTAATATCAGGAATCAGGTTTTCATAGTCTGAGTACTTGAAACTGCTCTAATTGGCACAAAAACAACTGTTAAACAGTGGGTAGGTTATAGTTTGGGGTCTCAAATCTGTTGTCTCAGTTGTGGAATCTTTATAGTTATCAGGGCAATTTTTCTATTTTTAACTTGAAAGACTAGGGGTGTTCTTCCTCATTCTCAGTTCAAAAAATGAAAAATATATAATTACTTTCAATCTCTGATTCATGTAAATTTGGCAGGAAATAGAACTGAAGCAGAAAACCCCAAAGCGGAAAATTCTGCCTTAAGCAGAAAGTCTTTTACGTGTAAAAACTTATTATTCTTACATCACACAAATTCTGTCTTAATGTTACAAAATCAGTTTAATATACATAGAATAATTATTTAGGATTTGCTGTGCCAGCTCATTGGTACATTGAATCTCTTATCATTCTTTTGACAGGACCCAGTGCCAGATTTAGGCACAAGCTAAGTAAGCCATCGCTTAGCACTTGACATTATGATGGGTGGTGGCCTCTAAATATTTCAGAGATAACAAGATTTATCATAATTAAATTGATTTGGCTTAAATGATCTTTCATATAAAATCTGCTGCCAAAATTCTGAACCCTGACCTCCCCATCCCAGTCCATACCCAATCCCATCAACTTCTTTTCCAAGACTGCTCACATCCACAAGTTGTCCATCCTCACCTCGGACCTCAAGAGGAGACAATGGGAGCTAGCCCACCAACACATTCTAAACCTCCGTTCTACACCAGGCATCATTTCAGCTAATCCCCTCCTCACCACTTTCCTGCCCTCACACCTACTGGATACCACCCCACAGGCCTGTAGTCAGCCTAAATGTTCAGGGGAGGGGGGGCACAAAACTATAGGGGGCCAGAGGCCTATTTATTTACTCTGAAGACCATTTTAAAGACAACTTTTACAGTATTATTGGCTAAGAAAAAATTTTGAGGAGGCCATTGAAAATTTGGGAGGGGGCAGCCCCCTTGGTCCCCCTGGCTACTGGCCTGCCAACCTATTCACTTGGCCCTATACCTAGTCCCTCACCCGTCTTCCCTGGAGCACTTACGTCTTTATGGTTATTACACAACAATCAAGTACTGGTTTTTGAATGCTCCACCAACAATGGATAGTTGTATGAAGGTGTAAGCCTTCAGATGGAACACTATCGTGACCATGTCGATATTAACCTCATTGGGGTAATAAAGCACTTCCATGCTTGTATCAAGCAAAATTATTCAGGTAAAGGAGATTTATGTCACCAGAACCTGCATCTGGTTGTCTTCCAAGATAAGATGCTGTTGGCTTTCCCTAATGTTGAAGTAATATTGTGGCTATTTTTGAGTCTAATGGTAACAGATTGCTCAGGGGAAAGGTCATTTTGGTGACTGAAGAGAATGTAGAATGAACTGCAGACATCAGTGCTTCAGGAAAAGCTGTCTGCACCAAGCAGTATGTGCATAGAAAATACACTTTGTAGCTTATCATTTGATGACATCATCCATGACTTTGCTCTGTTAAAATCATCAAAGAAAATGTTTTAAATTTTATGTGATGTGCAAAGAGAAATGGCAATGTAACTTACATTGCTGCTTCTACTAAGTGCTGATCTGTGTAATGTTCTTATGTTTCTTTATGTCAAGTCTTCAGTTTCATAATGCTAAGTAAGAAATACTGTGATATTTTCATTTAAAGGTATACAATAATGCATATAGGAGTATTGCAACTTGCAAGATATATTTTTGTTAGAACATCGGTATTTTTCCTTGCAAACTATATAGCTGCTTCTATTAACTAAGTTCTGATCTCTGTAATTGTTCTTGTGTTTCTGTAAAATAAGTCTTTGGTTTCCTATCTGCTAATTAAGAAGTCATAAAGTATTTGATACTCCAAATAAGGCTTTTTGCAAGATGTATGTTTTATTTAGTTGTTTTTTGTTGCATCTTTGCCTACGTACATATGCCAATACAATGGTTATCATTTATATTTTCATTATGCTTTCTGTTATAATGTAATACATTTTTCCTGTTTGTTTTTTATTTATTTATTTTGTTATGGGGACTCTGACATTAGCTTAGGGCCTCAACATGTCTTAATCTGGTCCTGACAGGAGCCAGTGCTTGCTACTTCACAACAAAGCATGTGACAAGGGAAAGATTGCCAATAAACCCAATTGTGTAAAGTTATATAGGGTGGTGCTAGAAATTAGTTCCTGAGCTCTGCAGGCCCTGTCTCATGCCTTGAAGCTTGAGAATTGATTATCCTTCTCTTATCATATTCCAAAGGGATATCCATGTTAGTCTAGCCATGCAAAAGAAGCAAAGAGTCCTGTGGCACTTACAGACTAACAAATTTGATTATCACATGAGCTTGTGTGGGAGAATATCCCACTCACCCATGACAGCTCATGCAATTAATAAATTTGTTAGTCTTTAAGTGCCACAAAACCCATTGCTTGTCTTATCATAGAAGCTGGAAGGAATCATGAGAGGTCATCAAATGCAGTTCTTTGCACTCATGGCAGGACCAAATACGTCCTTAAACCATCCATCATGCCCTGGGACATGTTTTATCCTAAAACTATCCAGTCTGTCTTTTAAAACATATATGATATTTATTTAACTGACCTTCTGCTATAGGGAATTCCATAGGTTGATCACATGTGATATGAAGGAGAATTACCTTTTGGGATGATTTTTTTCATTATGGAACATGAATCCTTATGAAGAACTAAACGCTTTATGCATTAACACAGAGCAGGCATTCAGCATTGTGTAGGGATGGAGATGGTGCCCCCCCTCAGCACTGTGGTTAGTGGAAACATTTGCCACCTGTTTCTGGGCTTTACCTTCATCTGAACTTTTTAATTAATCTTTATTGCCTAAAAGAGCAAAAGTTTAAAAATTGGAAAGAAAGCGTACATTCATCTCTTCAAGGCGACCCACAATGGGAAGCAGGTTGTTCTTTTTTTCTTCTCTAAAGCAGGGCTCAACAAAACTCAGGCACCAGGTAACCATGGCAACCAGGGTTTGTAGAGTGGCACCTAGCTCCACTGCAGAAATGCTGCAGATGGGTGACCTCTGGTGACCAAAAATAAAACTGCTGGCACCTAGCCGGGAGCCAATTTTATCGAGCCCCGTTCTAAAATGTATGAAGGAGGTTTGGAAAGTCTTATTTTTCGTTGATCATTTTTACTTTAGAAAATCAGAAATGCGCAATATCATTGCTGTGGGGCTTCCTGCATAACAGAGGAAGAATGGGACCTCTTTTGGCCCTTAATTGAAGGGACAGGAGTATTGAGTCTTTAATGGAGGTTGCATTCCCAATTGTTTGAGACAAATAGTTTAAAATTTTTTGTTCACATCACACTTACTTAGAATCACTTCCCCTCTCAGTTATCTTTGTTTCACCTGAATTGTATTTGTAGGTTGTAATCCCACCACTTCAATCAATCATAGGATCCTCCAGATTAGAAAGGGTGGATAAAGCCTGATGTTCTAATGTAAAAAAAACACATAAGGAAGAATATCTGAGCCCTTCTTTGTGGCTTGATAGAGCAATAAAAAAAATTTAATCACATCCCCGGTTTTTGTCCCTTTTGCAATCACCTTTTGAGACAAAGTTGAGAGGGATGCAGTGGGGAGGGAAATCTTCTGAACCTTACCGTTGCTGGGAACTGTTCCTGGTGAACAAGCTGTACATGCTGTTGTGTTCATCACACTGCAGTTTGTGGACTCGGCTGTGCTCACAAATGGAGTGGCCGATGGAAGCCCGGCAGATGCTGTCACGTTTGGAGCAGTAGGCAGCATGCTGGTAGGTATGGTGCCATTGGGAGAAGCTGATGATATTGCACTCGACTCTGTCACAGCTGATGCTGGCCCTGTAGGAACCTGAACTGTGGTCCCATTTGGCATAGTGGATGCTGTCGCAGTTGGAGTGATGGACAGAACCTGAGCAGATGCTGTTATTGCTGACGGCCTTGTGGTTTCCATGGGGTTTGCAGTGGTTGACAGCACTTCAGCTGTTAATGGGGCAGCTGTAGCTGATACTGTAAAGATCCCAATGGAGCTTGCAGTTGGAGCATCTGATGACACCCCAGCAGACACCAGTGGTGATCCTGTAGAAACCTGGGCAGTGGTTATTTGTCCAAGGACAATACCTAAGAGGGGAAAAATTCCTATTAGTGCATCAGTTAATGTTCATCACATATGGAGATAACTCCATGGAGATTCATTGACTCCCCAGTTAACCCAAATCCATTGGCTCACTGATGTTTACCAGGAAACATTTTCTCCATTATGCTTAAGGAGCGATACAGAGAGAAACAAACATGATAAAGTGTACATAATAATGAATGGAGAATGTAGATCAGGCACCTCTGTTTTCCCTGCCTTATAACAGAAGGAGACCTTCAACTAAATTTAAATGATGACAAATTCAAAACTGATAAAAGAAAATATTTCACAAAGTGCATAGGTAAACTGTGGAACTCATTGCCACAGGAAGTTTTTGGGCAAAGAACATACCAAGATTCAGAAAGTGATTGGGTATTTATGTAAATAACAAGACTATCCAGAATTGTAATAACACATATGGAAAAGGTTATTGAACATCATGCTTCAGGCCTCACGTCAATTCCTAGATCCCATCGTGATCTCTAATGGGGAGTGGATTATCCCAAATCCATCCATTTTGGGGTTTTTGCCACTTTTCTGTGAAGCTGGTGATATTGGCCACCAGACGGACCTGTGGTTCAGTTCATTTCATTTTATTCCTTCTATTGTTCTTATCACCAGAGTATCTGAATACCTTCCACTAGTGCATTGAGTGATGTACCTAACATCTGAAATTTGCATGGTTCATTCTCTCTCTCATCCTCTCCCCAGGGGGAGAATTGTGTGTCCAGTGTAGTATTTTGGTTTGTTTATTGTACATGCTTCTTGTTATCTATATTGGAGAAGGCAGGTCAAAGAAGTGCATGTTGAGACAGGAATCCAAGGTGGTGTGGTTTATAAATGTCCTTAGTTCCTGGGGGAGTTCACTCCAGTCTTGGACTAGCCTCCTGAAAAAGCTCACATTGTGTTGCTGTAGCCCAGATGAGGGTGACAAAGATGATCCAGTCATTGTCTTCCCGGATGGGACAGAGTTCTAACCAACCAGAAATGACAGAAAGCATTACTTATCAATGCCACACAGTGAAAGCTTAATATCCATGAGGCATCCAGGGGCACTCCCAGATTCTGGACTGAACAAACAAGTGGTGGGTATGTGCTTTAACCAAGGGAGACTGCACAATGATATCAAACTCTTTTAAAGTGCTTTTCCCTGCTTCTCACTCTGGAAATTCTTGTGTTGCTAGAGATGAAGACCCACACTGGATGGATGATCCACAGCAGCTGGGACAGAGCTAATGGCACCTCCAGCATTGTATTTGAATTGCAAAAGCTGTTCATTTCAGGATTATCTATTTCAGACGTGGCCAAACTGTGGCTCGCGAGCCACATGCGGCTCTTCAAAGAAAAAGTACGGCTCACTGGCAGAGAGCTGCTTCAGGCTGGGGGAGTTAAAATCTCTGGCCTGTCAAGTAGCTTGGCAGCCAGCAGCTTAGAGGAGGGGTGGGGAGGAGGAGCGAGCTGGCAGCAGAGAGCTCAGAGGAGGGAGCACGGAGCAACAGAAAAGGCGTGGGCAGGAGGGAGCCCGTAGCTCAGAGGAGGGGCAGGAACATGGAGCACCCAGCAGCAGCCCCGGCTCAGAGGAGGGTGAGGGAGGAGTAGCTGGGCGCCTTGGGGAAGCAATGGGCAGGGCGGTTCTTAGGACAGAAGGAAACTTCAGGGAATGGAGGCAGCAAGGGAAGTGACTGAGGGGATCAGGAAGGAGACAAGCTATTAAGGACTTAAAGACTAACAAATTATTGTTAGTTATTTTCTGTTTCCTAGTTCAGTGTGGATTTTATTTTGCTTTGCTTTATTTATTTTTATGTACTTTGTATTTTTTTTTCTTTTGGTCTGGTTGGTTGGTTGGTTTGTTTTGTATTTACCTTATACCACATGCCATGGCAGTCACAGTCCTATTCACAGCACTTTACAAACTTAGGGGCACCACATGCACTCCCTTTACAAGTATGGTGGTCAGGAAAACAGGTTAAAAAGTCTTCCATTGTAGCAGAGGGAGAAGGAATAAGCCAATGAAGAATCTGACTCCTCCTTGCCAACTCTACAGAAGCATTTAGATCGAGCTCTGGACAGTTAACCAAGGAGTTTTGTGGAACTTTTAAAGACTAACCCATTTATTTATCACATTTCTCCCATGAAAGCTCATGCCATAAATAAATGGGTTAGTCTTTAAAAGTGCTGCAGGACTCCTTGTTTGTTTTGCTGAACTAGGCTAACATGGCTACCTCTTTGCAGCTCTGGACAGTTGAGGCTTTTCAGAGTCCCAGAGGCACTGGAACTAGGGATGAGCTGTTGTCCTTAGCATCCTCTCCCTTCAGAATTATTTATGCAGAATCCTATTCCCCAAAACCAAGCCTGTTTTGAAAGACAAATGTTGGGCCGTGTATGGAGTATTCCACAGTGAAATTTGTTCAATCAAAACATTGTGCAATACTTAGAGATCAGCACCTGTGACACCCTTTACGTACTGCATTGACAAGTTACTGCCCAGATTTTAAAAAACTTGCCACTAGCTAAGTTTTTACTGTATAGGCCTAGTTTTCATGGTAACCTCAAGTAATTATTAGAATCTGACATTAGTAGGATCAATATTTGCCCTGTTTTTAAGATAAAATTAAAGTGTGCAATAAATTTTAAGCTTAGTAATTTTGGAATAGGTAAAAGTATGTAGTTATATGCCTCAGTGTGGCTCTCGAAGGTTTAATAATCAACTTGTGCGGCTCTTGAGTTCCATACGTTTGGCTACCCTTGATCTATTTTAAAAAATATAATCTATCATTCTGCTTGCAGAAAACCTGCTTTTGACTCTCTAGGTCACCATTAGGGTTTCCTAATTCTTAACAATGCCTGGATTAGCATCTGTAAGATGGGAGGTAATTACAAGGTGGTGAGGTGCAACCCAAAAGTGTTGAGATGACTCATGACGAGGCTCTTGGAGACCAGATTTTGAAAATGGTTAAAATTGCTTGACTTGTTAGTGGTGGTAACCTGGATCCAACTCAGCCTAATGTCCCAGCACTACCAAATTTTAAATACTTGTAAGTGATTGAACTGCCTGTTCAGCCCAGCTCTAACAACAGCGTCAAATTAGAAAAATCTTTACCACTACGGATGCACACTGGGTAGTCAGGATGAAACTTGTCTGGGAGCCAGTAGCTCCAGTTATTCAGTAACGTTCCTAATACTTTTGCCTTTATCCTGCATATTCTTGTGTGGCTGGAGAGGTGATGTCCTCAGAATCCTTCAGGAATGACTGGATTCAGATTGCTTTCCTATTACAAGTAATAGGTTAATAGTAACTTGCTGAAAGTGAAATCCACAAGTCTTTGACCTGGGCTATTGATCCTTCTACCCATCTCTGAAGGGAAAAAAGACCCATTAAACTAAAAAGCAGAGAGATTAAGTAGCAAGATGATTTAAATTTAGCAACATAATACTAAAGGCATCTCAAAACTCTCATTGAACTCAGTGGGAGCTTTGTGTCTGAAGGTGACATTTGGCCTGTAGCCTGCTATCTGTTGTAACAAATAATATGTAAAAACCCTCTTGCAGTATGTTCAGTATCTATGCTGCTTCTTCAAGTGCTGCTCGAATACTTTCAGAGTTAGGTGTCTACATGCCGCAGCGCACAATTGGTTGGAAGCTTTTAGCTTTAGCCTGTCAGAGCAGGATCAGCAACCAGTGCCCCCTCTGGCCACTATATATATATGGCCCCAACCCTGATCCTCCCCAGTTCCTTTCTCTACCCTTAGAGATGGTGTCGGAACAGCCATTCCTTGCAAACGCAAGTACCTGTCAATTTGTTCATGTGTGAGCTGCTCGTTCAAATTGGAGAACCAGTTTGTGCACATTGTTCCACCAAGAACCAGCGCTTCTATGGAAGCAAGTTTGGAGCCAGAAGATCACTCCCAACATCTGCCTAAGATGCTAGCTTTCAAACCCTGTGCTTCTTGTGACAAGGCGTTCCTGTGGGATGATCCCCACGAGAAGTACCTTCGGTGCCTGGGTGAGTCGCACCAGGCTACCAACTGCTCCATCTGTCAGTCCTTCAAACTGAGGATGCTAAAAGACAGGGAGCAAAAGCGCCGTGCGTTGGCCCTGGAGCAAGCACGGCAGCCGATCCCCAGAGAATCAGGGTTGCCCTTGGTGTCAGCACCACGTGCAAGACTTGCACTGGAGCCCTCTCAGCACTGCTCCCCTCGGGAGCAGAAGACTGCGTGTTGTCATCAACATCAGTGCTGAAGCCCACCCGCAGATCCAGTTTGTCCCATCCAGGTCCTTCTTGGCACCGGGGACAGGAGATAGTGCAAATGCCTGCCACTCCAGAGGTTTTCGAGGTGGCTAAGGCCCTTCTACTTTTGCCTATACCTACCTTCCCAAACCTCCAAAGCAGAGAGGGAAGCCCAGTTTCCTCTTAGAGAAGTGGACTGCACTTGAACGGCACCACTTACCGGGTCCTAGTACAGTGCCAAGCTCTCCAGCATCACAAAAGGAAACAAAGGGGCTGGTTGGCACCGTTTGGGGCCCTACCCCAAAGCGCCTTAGGTCACAGTCTACTTCCCCCAGCAATGCAGCACCACTACCTCTGCAGCTCCACCTATGCTGAGGCAAGCCCTCCACTTGAGTGCCGAGAAAGCTCTCCCTCCCCAAGTCTGGAGGAGATCACTCCCTGCAGGAGAAGCAGACGAGCTTGGGAAAGAGAGCCTGCACTGAGTGCCTATCAGTAATGACCTCATGAAGCGAGGTCTTGGGCAGAAAGGTGAACTCAACCTCTGCCTTCTAGCTCTGCATAGCTAACCATCAGACTCTGGTGGCTAGATATACCCTTGATATATGGGATTCTCTGAGAAGATTTAGAGATCTCCTTCCCCAGGAGCACAGAGAGGATTATGAATCCCTCTTAGAGGAGGGTTCGCTGGCATCCCAGGGCTTGCTTCTGTCTGCATGGGATGCTACAGATAGAGAAAGTTGAGGGGTAGACTTGGCCATCGTCATGAGATGGGTGACGTGGCTGCAGGAGGCAGGCCTCCCCCAAGATTCCCAACAGGCCATCCAGGACCTCCTTTCTGAGGGACAGTCCTTATTTGTGGAGGATACAGACTTCCTATTCTGTGGCACAAGGGACCCCGGATCAGATCTCCGATCTCTGGGCATGTTCCTGTCATGAATGCCTAGTTGTTCTTCTAGCCCACGTCATCAAAGAGAACGCCAAGGGCACCAGATTAGACTGTCCCGATCTAGCAAGGAGCAAGAACAACCTCGTGGGGATCCAGGTTCCTTGCCTCCACGGGAATCCTCACCTTAGGATACAGGGACCCGCAGGTGAAAGCCTGCTCCGGGGGCCCTGTCTTAACCTTCCTCCGCTGCCTTTTTCCTCATCCTGTCTCAAACCCCTCAGAAGTTGGTGGTGGGGTTCCTACATAGGGCCCATCCACAACTAAAGGGTGGGAAACACTAATTTCTTCTGGTTAATTTTTTCCACACCTCACAATGGAACAGTCCTTGGCCTGCAGACCAGACCTGGGCATGTGTGCGAAATCACCCCCTCGTTATCGCCTGGTTTCTCACACTGTCTACTTAACTTCCCCCAAAGTTTAGTGGGGACCAGGATGTTTTCTAACACTTTCCTTTAGTCCTCATCCCTCTCTCTCCGTCTTTCAATGTCCAACAACTAAAGCCTCTGGAAATGTCAGTTAATCTACCCCAGCATTTGCCAGAGCGTGGATCAGTTATCAGAATGCCATAAGAGGAAGCACACATGCCCAGTGGGAGGGGCCAAATTTGGCCCTTCCAGTCTCTAGGGCTAAGTTCACATGAGCACGATGGATCACCAGTGGAGCCATCTAACATCTTATGGCCTAGTATTCATATTCGCAAGGGTTTTTCATGTATCCCTCTCACCACTGTGAGGGAATATAGCTGCAAACAACCCAGATAGCTCCAATCACCCTCACAAATCAATGGGGCCACCCTCCACTGTGCTCTAAGATGAACAACGCTCCTTTGTTTCTTTGTGGGTTTTAATTCTGTCCTCCTAAGGGTGTGATGTGCGATTTACCACCTCTCCCATTCTGTTCTTCTTGCTCCGCGATCTCCTCTGTTGAAGGGAAACAGGGACCAAGTGACCCCAATGCTGACCAATCTGTGTCCCTTGCGTTGTTTGCCTATGGACCTTCTCTCCCTTACCCTCAGCAAGAACCCCCTTCCCGTAAAACCCTAGGGTATTAGTACATAGGGGTTCCTTAGTGGCACTCCTAGGTCCCTGCTTCCCTTCTAGCGTGATCCTCCAGACCGTTCAGCCTTACTGCCTCTGCTCTCTGGTAAGAGTTACCCTTCTTTGTCACAGGGGTAAAAACCAATGGGGGTTTTGCCCTTCCTCCTGTCCAGCTAAGGATACCTGCTTCTTCCTTCCTACAGGATCCCAATGGACATCAGGTGGAGAGGAACCCTCCCCCCATTAAAAAACGGAAGGGTGTTTCCACCTTTGGGATGGCCATGTGTAGGCACCTCCCCATCTTAGGCACTACCTCTTTGCCTTTTGGATAGGCACATTGTGTCACGGGATGACGGGTGTCCCTGATGCTTGTGAGCAGAGTGTCTTGGCCATACAACTCTGACACAGACACCCTGCCCTTTCCCGGGCATACCTACTCCTCCTTTTACGTATGGGGAAAAGGACTTCCAAAGGTCCCCCACCCCCCTTCACTCTGCCTCCTTAATGTCTACCAGACATGGTGTCAAACTGCCTCAATCCTGACTAGAAGGAGCGTAGTGGGTCACGCTTTGATAGGGGTATATGGAAGGGGAACAACTCATCCATCCTGCCTCCTGCGAGAGGAAATAGTGAACACCATGAGGGGTTAAATCTCTTACACCTGGGTGGACTCCTTGAGACGTTCCCGGTTCACCTCGTGGTCAGGCCCTGGCCTTGGTATAAGTAGGTTCTCGGTGTTCCCAAACCCCTATCCCTTTTGACTCTGGGGCGTCCTGCGCTAATCCCTAGGGACGGTTGGGATCGTCAACCCTCTGTACACTCACTTCAGACATTTAAGGGGAGTTCTTTCCCTCAGTGCATCTCCTGGCTTCCCTTTCTCATAGAACAAAAGGGATTCCTGGTTGAGGTGAAGGCCAGCCCTGAGTTGCTGGCCATATCCCTCCCTTCTCCCCCTACTCCTCAATTACTCAGTTCCTCCTGGGATTCTTTTCCACTGTCCTGGGTCATGACCCTAAGGTCCTGGAACCCACTTGCATCCTCCCAATGGAAGGCGAAGGGACTGAGATGGGAAAATCCCCTTGTCACACTTCTCTGGTTTCTCGAGGTTTTTTTCTCGCAAACCCTCCTCTGTCACTTAGGTTCACTTCCACCCGGAGGGAGCCATCTGTCCTCCCAATAGAAGGGGAAGGGGTTGAGATGGGAAACTCCGCTTACCCCACTTCTCTATTTTCTTGGGGTTCTTTCTCACAAACTCTTCTTTGTCACTCCGGGTTCACTCCCACCCTGAGGGGAATCCAAACCTAAGTACTGACTTAGGGAACCAATTAGAATTATCCCTAGAATTTATGAACCCCCCCTTCTTTCATCCCCCCCCAATCATGGCACTGTGGGGCAGCGTAGGCTGCATCTACCCCAGCTTGTGGAAGGGACATAAAGGGGGACATACTTGTCTTGGGGAGACTGACATTGCCGTTAACCCCTGGCTCCCAGGGTTACCCTACTGTTGCCCTGGGTGACTCCTTTCACAGCAGGGACCAACTCGCTAGACCAATTTTTCCCTCAGCGGGTCTCACCCTGCTTTGTGATTCTCAAAGGTCTTCGTGCTGCCACCTAGGGTGGGCAAGGTAGGCCTGTGCATAACCCCTTACCACTAGAGGCATGGGACAGTCTGTTGCCTCTAGTGGACAGTTTCCCCCCATCCTCAGTGCCGCCTATCACACTTGGAATCAAAGGGCTAAAAGAGTTCTTGTAGGCTCAACGGGTCAGGGCCCACCTTTAAAGTTAGGTGGCACACTTTCTTCACTAGTCTGCCTGAGCAGAATCCTTCAGTTCTTTTGTTGGGCATATCTTTCTTACTACAGATGGGCCCTTTCCTTGAAACAATTAGCAGGGCCCAATATCTATGTCTATCTCCAAAAAGGAGGGCACACTTCCCTTCGATGATTCCTTGGGAGGTGCCCTTAAAACAGCTGATTAGGGACTTTTTCCCTCTATGGGGGCTAATAAACTTCCCTGCCCCTCAGCCCCCTTTTTTCCCCACGTTTTGAGTTTTCCAAGGCGTAACATAGGCAACGTTACACCTCTCACCTCTAGGACAGGGTGACACATCACCCTTCTCAGTTCCCCTGCTAAGCATTTCGTGGGACATTGAGAGTTGCAGAATATCCCCCAGGTAGGCTAAGCATCCTGCCCACTTCTCAGGCACTCTAGTAGATTTTGAGCTTGCCTTTAGGGGGGACAGCTGTGCTGAAGGCAGAAAACTCCAACTCTGCCCACTGTCCACGGTATGGCTAGCAGTCACCTAACTCTGAATGTATCCGAGCAGCGCTCAAAGAACGGTGGGTTACTTACCAGTAACCATCCTCCTTTGAGATGGGCTGCTCACATGCGTTCTGGGCCCTCCCACCATCCCTGTATTTCAGAATTGGCAACCAGAAGGGACTGGGAGGATCAGGGTCATATATATAGGCAAGGGAGCGGGCAGAGGGGGCGTTGGCTGCTGACCCTGCTCTGACAGACTAAGACTAAATCTGTGGCATGTAGACACCAAACTCTGAATATATGCGAGCAGCCCATCTTGAAGTAGGACGATTACTGGTAAGTAACATGCTGTTTGCTTGGCAGAAAGACTCAGATTACTCTCTGCACTTTGGATCTGCAAGAGCCATTTTCTCACACTTCCTCCTTTTTTTTTTTTTAATTTTATTTTCCAGTTTTACAAGCAAAGTGCTACTTAGCTCATCTTTTAAATGTCTTTCTTCCAAAATCTTTTAGATGCAAAGGAGCAATGTGCCCAGCCATATTCGTTTTTCAGTGCCCTTGTACCATCTCAGCGTTGCTGTACATATTTAAAATCAATTGTAAGACCATATGTTTTAATCATGTCTTTGCAGCTTGTTTCCTTTATTTTGTTTCCTCACCCTTTTCCCTCTACAATGTTGTACACATTCAGAAGCTATACATTGCTTCTGAACCCACTGACTGTATGAAATTGCAAAGCCCCATTGTTATTCCAGTGCAACAGTTTAAAACCCATAACTAGTATTTTCTAGGCCAGAAAGAACAAGTGTTACATTTTAAGAGTAGCTACTCACCCATCAAACAAACCGCACCTAAACTCCAAAGCAGAGACCTGGGACATGTAACCATTTTTCCAAGGGAGTGAGTCTGATACAGCAGCTCTCCAAGTGAGACGGCTGCTGATCTCCTCAGCTAACAATTAGTTGTCTTTTTAGTTTTTCTTCCCTAACCATCACCTGACTCTGATCATGTGGCTGAGTGTAACCAAACCCCCACAACAAACAAAGCAGGATTTACTCCCAGACTCAGAAGTGCCTTTTGAGAAATGTTGTGTGTTTCAAAAGCAGAAGCCCAAACTAAATGTTGTGCAGGAAGGTTTCTGTTCAGTCTAAGTACCGGCACTGAAATACATGTAAGAGAGAAGCTCTTTAAAAGAAGCAAAGGCAGAATAAGCAACTTTTTGGATCCAGAATACAGAATTCAGAGGGGCCGTGTGGCTGGTTGCTGTGCAACCCCCATGAGCTTAATCTCATCCACAAACCTTCCATCACTTTTGATATACCCAGCATTTATCATAGCAAGAGAAATAGGAAACTAACCCAAAGAAGTTCTCTTTAACTGATCATAATGGTGACGTACCTAAGCTCAGTTGATTTCCGTTGCCAGTCTCAATAAGTTTAATTGCATGACAAAAGTTCCAAAGGGGCAGCCGTGTTAGTTTAGTCCAGCAAAAAAACCAAACCAAAACAAAACAAAGTCCTGTGGCACTTAAAGACTGACAGATTTATTTTTTGCATGAGCTTTCATGGAGAAAATCCCATTTCGTCAGATGCTTCAACGGTGGGGGAACTTACAGGAAATTACTTACAGTAAGTTCCCCCATCTCTGAAGCATCTGATGAAGTGGGATTTTCTCCCATGAAAGCTCATATGACAAAAGTTGCCAAAGTTGATACGTCAAGTATGTGTGAGTAGCACAGATTTTACAGTGCTCGATAGAGGGAAGATTTAATGTAACAAATCCATTTCCCACATTTCCAACTCAGGCATAAGTTTCACAATTGTTGTTATTTGTTTGAGCTTGGCTCCTGGTGTCTCTTTCTTCTTTTTTGGCTAGTATTCAGTTCTGGCAGTTTGAGGATGTGTCTTTGCATAGAATCATAGAATCCTAGGGTCGGAAGGGACCTCATAGGTCATCTAGTCCAACCCCCTGCCAGAGGCAGGACCACTCCCACTAAACCATCCCAGTCATGGTTTTGTCCAGCCGGGCCTTAAACACCTCCAAAGATGGAGACTCCACCACCTCCCTTTGCATTTAGTTTACTCAAGTAGAAAATCTCACTTTTTCAACATCCCTTTTCTCATAATGATTCCAAAATCAATCATTGACTTTCCAGTGCATTTTTCCTGCAGTTTCTGTCACCTGATTGCAAGTACTGATACTCTATTTGGAAAGGGTCTCTCTGTGATTTGAATAATTAAACTGTAGTATGGTTGGTGTGAAACTTCAGTGAAGGATTTATAGCAATTTAGCTTGTTGTGCTTTGGTTCTTTAATCTGGTTTTCCTAGTAGGGAGTCATTTAGAGGTAAATTTAGTGTTTGAGGACATTTTCTTTCTTGTTTATGTTTAGCACCTCAGAAAGAATCAGGGGCTGGGTTCTGATGCTTATCCACTTGCACAGTCTGCAGAGACAGTTACTAGGAAGTGTTGCCAATGCAAGTTACAGCAGCAATAAAGACGTGCTAATTTCAGCGCTTGTGCCTGTCTTCTACACAGCACTCATTGTGTTGCTGAAATGCATCCACAATTGGTGCTCTAGCATCAGTGCCGAGAGTGGTGCACCATGGGCAGCGAGCCATCCCACTGTGCAACTTGCCACTGTTTGTCACTAGAGGTTATGGGAAGGTGGAGAGTATCACAGTACATCATAGGTGTGGGCTCAAGAGTGTGATAGGTGTGGGCAGTGTGCATCACACATGTGGGCTCAGCATCCCACAATGCAGTGATTTCTGTCCCATTATTCCATAGCTTTCTGACTGGCCCCAGTTTCCTGTGCACCCACCATCTCTGAATGAAAGGATGGATCCTGCACTGCTTTCCACTGTTGTCAGTGCTCTGAACAAGTTGCAGCTAGTCTCATAGTACATCATGAGTTCCCAAGCAGAACAGGAATCCAAGATGCTCAACCTGCTATGTTGGACGCAAATGAACTCCAGATTACTGTTTGCATTCATGGAGCGTCTTCTTTGGGATGCATAGAACAAGCACTGGGTGGTGGGATCACATCATTATGCAGGTTGAGGATGATAAGCAGTGACTGAAGAATTGACAGAGCCACCTTTATGGAGCCCTGTACAGAGCTCGCCTTGCCCTGTAGCACAAGGAGAGCAGAATGAGAGCAGCCCTCTTGGTGCAGAAGGACCTGGAATCACCATGTGGAAACTGCCAACTCCACACTGCTACTGGTTGGTTGCTAAACAGTTTGGAGTGGGAAGTCCAGTGTTGGAGCTGTATTGTTGCAAGTGTGCAGGGCCATTAGTTGCATTCTGCTACAAAGGACTGTGAGTTGGGAGTTTTTAAAACTCCTGCTTGGAGTAAGGTCTCACTGAGCATGCATAGAGCCTGTGTGCATGCTCAGTGAGACCTTCTTCAGCTGGAGGAGTGGCCAGCGGCCAGGCTGCGCCACTCTGGCAGCGAGGTGAGGGGACGGGGTGGGTCGATTGGGGACAAGGCAGAGGCAACCAGCTGTCAAAGGGAAGATGCAGTTGGGACACTTGGTGAGAGGGCTAGGGGGGGGGGGCAGAATCAGGCCGGCTCGGGGGGGAGGTGACCGGAAGAGGGAGAGGGGTGGGTTAGGGTGGGAGGAGGGGATCGCGCTGGCGGGGGGGGGGGTGGAATTGCCGTGCAGTGAACAACCTCTGTTGCTCAGCTGCGTATGCAGCTTAGGGGGAACATTGATTACATACCACAGTTTGTTGTTCTGCAATTTCGTGTTTGAGTTCCTTCAAAACTCTTGGGTGGATACCATCTGGTCCTGGTGACTTATTATTCTTAAATTAATCTGTTTGTTACAAAATGTCCACTACTGATCGCTCAATCTGGGACAGTTCCTCAGATTTGTCAGCTAAAAGGAATGGCTCAGGTGTGTGACTCTCACTCTCATCCTCTGCAATGAGGACAGATGTAAAGAATTCATTTTGCTTCTCTGGAACAGCTCCTTTAGCCCATCAATCATTTGGTGCCCCCAATGACTGTTTAGCAGGCTAACTGCTTCTGATGTACTTAAAACAAAATTTATTTGTTGTGTCTTTTGGTTTTTGTTCTTAAAATTCTTTTTTGGCCTGTCTAGTTTTACTTTTAAACTTGATTTCCCTAAGTTTATACTCATTTTGATTTGATTTCCAATTTTTAAAAGATGCATTTTTGTCTCTAATCGTCTCTTTCACTCTGTTTAGCTTTGGTGGTGTCTTTTTTGGTCCTCTGGTTCAGCTGCATCACTGCTTGGACTAGAACCCTGTGCTCCACTTAGGACTAAATCAAGGGCACTAAAAACTACAGATTCAAAGAGTAGGTCTCTGCAGACTAGAAAAACAGGCATAGGAGGTTCTCACCCAAAGGGTGAGCAGTAGAAAAGGAACTAGAGAGGTGCCTGGTCCATAATGCTTTTTATGCCCTCACTTAGGAGCACATGAAGGTGTGGGCATGGTCTACTGGACACTGTTGTTGAAGAATTTCTGGTCTTTGGCACACACAGTGCATATGTACCCACAGTGAATACAACATGGGGCCAGCAATTGAAGGAGAACCTACATTCATGGATGGTTTGTGCACCCTCTCTTCAGCGAGCCTGGCCTGGTCCCTTCAACCTGAAGCCCCACACCTCACTCTGCCTCCTTCACCTCGGTCTCATTAGCTGGCCTGCCAGCACACCCCTGAACCCTAACGGGTGCCCAAGGCAGCCCTGACTCCCAGACAGCCTGCCAGTGCGAAGAGTGGTCTGGAGGCACTCTGGCTAGCTGGGGATGAGCCTGGACCATCCTGAGGAGCTTTGAGCCCCATGTGGCCAGGCCTCCCAGCCTTCATTACCCACTGATCATGAGGAATGAGAAGATGCAGGTCTGGCAGTGGGGTGGCTTAGTTTCTCGTGGCCTATTATACCCTTTACCCATGCCTAGATCTTTAACAATGAATACAGCTAGCATACTGTTACTGGGGGTTATGGTGGATGGGAAGCTGGATGTGAGTCAACAATGTACTCTTGTTGCCAAAAAGGCCAATGGCATATTGGGCTACATCAGCAGGAGTGTTGCCAGCAGATCGAGGGATGTGATTATTCCCCTCTATTCGGCACTGGTGAAGTTGCATCTGGAATACTGTGTCTAGTTTTGGGCTCCCCACTACAGAAAGGATGTGGATAAATTAGTAGGAGTCCAGAAGAGGATAATGAAAATGATTATGGGGCTGGGGCACATGACTTATGAGGAGAGACTGAGGGCACTAGGTTTATTTAGCCTACAGAAGAGAAGGCTGAGGAGGGATTTGATAGCAACTTTCAACTACTTGATGGGGTGCTCCAAAGAGGAGGGAGCTAGGCTGTTCTTAGTAGTAACAGAGGACAGAACAAGGAGCAGTGGTTTCAAGGTGCAGCTGGGGTGGTTGAGGTTAGATATTATGAAAAACTTTCTCGCTAGGAGGGTGATGAAACATTGGAATAGGTTATCTAGGGAGGTGGTAGAATCTCCATCTGTGGAAACATTTAAGGCCTGAGTAGACAAAACCCTGGCTGGGATGACTTAGTGGGAGTGGCCCTGCTTTTAGCAGGGGTTCAGACTAGAGGGCCTCATAAGGTCTCTTCCAGGCTGAAATTCTATTAATTCCAGTCTTGTGCAGACAAAGACTAGTTTTGATTAGTGACGTTTATCAATTAATTGTTTCCTAATGTGGACAGTCACCAAAGTGACCAAAGTAAATTATGAGAAGTACTGTGACTGTGTGCTCGCACTGTGACCTTGTGGAGTGTGAGCTGCAGGACCGACTCCCCCTCCCCGGTTGGTTTTGGTACAAAGGAGTGGAAGAAATTGGATTTAAAATCCCTTTTCTTTCCCCTATACATTTCCCTTTATCTGACATGCTTAATCTTAGCCAGCAGACTGTGGTGTGCCTGGCTTTTTTGTTTCTATGTAAGGCAGGCTTAGGAGCTGTGCCTAACAGCTACTGAAGTGGAGCAACTAATCTGCATGGGTCCTGTATTAGTATGGTATGTGCATACTGGGTGTGGGGCATAGTGATTAATGGTATTTGGGGTTAATCTACTCACAAATCTGTCACTATCTGTAATTCTACTAAAGGGAAATACCAAATATTGTCTTTTTTTAAACTGCTAGTCTCTGTTTCAAATCTGTCTGGATTAGTTGAAGGGTAAAAACTACCCTTAGTTAAAAAGAGGCTTAAAAAAAAGGCAACTGCATATTTCAGCCTGCAAAAGAGAAGAAAGGGGTGGGGTTTCACATTTAGCTCCTTTTGGAGCAAAATGTTGGAGGCATTCCTACCTCACCTCAGCCTCCCTGTCAAATGATAGTTCTGGCTAGGGCTTATTTGGGGCCGTTTGTTATGTTAAGAACAGCAGGTGTTTGCATGCTACATGATGTTTAAGAGCTGCTGTGTAGGAGAAAGGCAGACTCTCTGAGCTGAAATTACTGAAGAGGAGAAGCAGATGGAAAGAGCGGCCGGAGCTGGTGGACAGAGGGCAGAGCCAGCGAACGGTGAGAGTGGCCAGTGGCAAGCTGGGCAGCATGAGTGACTGGAAGGTGGAACTGGCCAACAGCGGGCGGGCATGGCAGATGGTGAGAGCGGCCAGCAGCGAGCTGGGCGGTGCGAGAGACTGGAGGGCAGAGCTGGCGGACAGGGGGCGATGAGAGTGGCCAGTGATGAGCTGGGATGGCATGAATGACCAGAAGGCAGAGCCAGCGGACAGTGAGACCAGCCAGCTGGGCGGCGCGAGTGAACAGAAGGCGGAGCCAGTGGACAGAGGGCGGAGCCAAGGAACAGTTCTATAGGATGCAGTGAGTGACCAGTAGATGGCATTGGCAGACAGCTGGTGTGAAAGAAACTCCCTACGTACCCTAGGGTTGGTTGGGAGGCTAGTTAGCACTGATTCCACAGATCAGTGCTGGTTTTGCCATTCAGTCTTGTATGTTCTGTTATCATAGAATCATAGGGTTGGAAGGGATCTCATGAGGTCATCTAGTCCAACCCCCTGTCAAAAAAAGGAGGACCACTCCCACTAAATTATCCCAGCCAGAGTTTTGTCCAGCCGGGCTTTAAACATCTCCAAAGATGGAGA
Organism: Podocnemis expansa; assembly: GCA_007922195.1. NCBI lineage: Eukaryota > Metazoa > Chordata > Testudines > Podocnemididae > Podocnemis > Podocnemis expansa. The sequence goes on along the minus strand of ML681996.1, from coordinate 43,235,063 downwards.
TTCCACCACCTCCCTAGGTAGCCCATTCCAATGTTTAACCACTCGCCTGGTAAGAAAGTTTTCCGTAATATCCAACCTCAACCTTCCCAGCTGCAACTTGAAACCATTGCTCCTTGTTCTGTCCTCTGTTACTACTGAGAACAGCTGAGCTCCATCCTCCTTAGAGCATCCCTTCAGGTAGCTGAAGGTTGCTATCAAATCCCCCCTCAATCTTCTCTTCTGCAGGCTAAATAAGCCTAGTTCCTTCAGTCTTTCTTCATAGGTCTTGTGCTCCAGCCCCTTGATCATTTTTGTTGCCCTCCGTTGGACTCTTTCTAATTTGTCCATGTCCTTTTAGTAGTGGGCAGCCCAAAACTAGACACAGTATTCCAGATGCAGCCTGACCAGTGCTGAATAGAGGGGAACAATCACATCCCTCGATCTGCTGGCAACACTTCTTATGCAGCCCAGGACGCCATTGGCCTTTTTGGCAGCAAGAGCACACTGCTGACTTATATTCAGCTTCCCATCCACCATGACCCCCCAGGCGCTTTTCTACAGCGCTGCTACTTAGCTGATCTCTCCCCAGCCTGTAGCAATGCATAGGTATTTTCCATCCCAAGTGCAGGACTTTGCACTTATCCTTGTTGAACCTCATGAGATTTCTATTGGCCCACTGCTCTAATTTGTCAAGGTCTCCCTGAATCCTGTCCTTGCCCTCCAACGTGTCTACTGTTCCCCCCAGCTTGGTGTTACCTGCAAATTTACTGAGAGTGCAGTCTATCCCATCATCCAGATCATTTATGAAAATGTTGAACAGAACTGACCCTTGGGGCACACCACTTGTTACTGGTTGCCAACTAGACATGGAGCCATTGATTCCTACATGCTGAAACCATTGATCTAGCCAGCTCTCTGTCCACCTTACAGTCCACACATCCAACCTATACTTCCTTAACTTGCCAATGAGAATGCTGTGGGAAACTGTATCAAAAGTGTTGCTAAAGTTGAGGTATATCACATCAACGGCTCTTTCCGCATCCACAAATCCAGTCATCTCATCATAGAAGGCAATGAGGTTGGTCAGGCATGATTTACCCTTGGTGAATCCATGCTGACTGTTTCCGATCACTCTGTTTTCCTCCAAGTGTTTCAGGATGGATTCTTTGAGAACCTGTTCCATGATTTTTTCAGGGATTGAGGTGAGGCTGACAGGTTTGTAATTCCCCGGATCCTCCTTTTTGCCTTTCTTGAAGATAGGCACTATGTTTGCTTTTTTCTAGTCTTCTGGCACCTCCCCCGTTTGCCACGAGTTTTCAAAGATAATGGCCAGCGGTGCTGCTATCTCATCGGCCAACTCTCTTAGCACCCTCGGGTGCAGGTTGTCCGGCCCCATGGACTTGTGCACATCCAGCTTCTTTAGGTAGTCCCTAACCTGACCTTCAGTCACCAAGGGCCTCTCTTCTTCTCTCTGATCTCCCATATGCAGTGTAGTGGATTGGAAGCTGGCCCTGCCTGTGAAAACTGAAGTAAAAAAAAGCATTGAACACTTCAGCTTTTTCCTCATCCTCCATCATGAGGATACCTGCCCCATTCAGTAAGGGACCTACACCATCCTTGATCCTCTTCTTGTTATTAACATACTTGTAGAAGCCCTTCCTCTTATCCTTCACATCCCTTGCTAACCACAACTCCAATTGTCCTTTGGCCTTTCTGATTTTATCCCTGCAATCCCAAGCAATATCTTTATATGCCTCCTTAGTCATCTGTTCAAGCTTCCACTTCCTGTAAGCTTCTTTTTTATGCTTTAGCTCAGTGCAGAGTTCTCTGTTAAGCCATACTGGGCGCCTTCCACATTTTTGCTGTTCTTTCTGCTCCTCGGAATGGTGTCTTCCTGTGCCCTTAGCAGGGTTTCTTTAAAATACAGCCAGCTCTCTTGGACGCCTTTCCCCTTCAGATCAGCCTCCCAAGTGATCCTGCCCATCAGTTCCCTGAGGGAGCCAAAATCTGCTTTTCTGAAGTCCAGGGTCTGCATTTTGCTGCTTTTCTTTTTTCCATTAATCAGCATCTTGAATTCTATCATCTCATGGTCGCTGCTGCCCATGTTGCCATTCACTTCTATGTCCCCAATCAGTTCTTCTCTGTTTGTGAGCAGGAGCTTGAGAGCTACAAGGCCCGTAGTTGGTTCCTCCAACATTTGTACCAGGAAGTTGTCCTCAACACTCTCCAAAAACTTCCTGGATTGCATGTTCACTGCTGTATTGGCCTCCCAGCAGATGTCGGGGTAATTGAAGTCCCCCATGAGAACCAGGGCCTGTGATCTGGAAACTTCTGCCAGTTGTCCATAGAATCCCTCATCCACCTCCTCCTTCTGGCCTGGTGGTCTATAGCAGATACCCACCACAACATCCCCCTTGTTGCCCTCTCCTCTAAACTTAATCCACAGACTTTCAACTGGCTCATTTTCACTTTCCATAATGGAGCTCCAAGCAGTCATAGAGCTCTTTTACTTATAGCGCTACTCCTCCCCCCCTTCTTCCCTGCCTGTCCTTCCTGAACAATTTATACCCATCCATGGCAGAGCTCCAGTCATGGAAGCTATCCCATCACGTCTCTGTTATTCCAATTATATCATAGTTCCTTGTCTGTGCCAGTGCTACCAGTTCTTCCTGCTTGTTTCCCAGGCTCCTCGCATTTGTGTACAGGCACCTAAGATACCAGGCTGATCGCCCTATTTTCCCTTGTCAATTTTCAATTTTATTGCATCTATCTCCTTGCATTTTCTCCTGACATTGTCCTCCTGCACTTGCCTCAGGTATTAATGCTTCATTAGGACATCTAACACAATTACTTATTTCTCCCCCATGTTCCAACCACCCTCTCTTTTATCCCTGGTGCAGTCCCAACACCCCCCAAGTTCCATCTCTTCTCCCAGGTCTCCCACATTGTCACTTACCTGTGGTCTTTGGTCTCCTTCCCCCTTCAAACCTAGTTTAAAGCCCTCCTCACTAGGTCAGCCAATCGACGTCCGAATATGCTCTTCCCCTTCCTCGACAGATGGAGTCCATCTCTGCCTAGCAGTCCTTCCTGGAACAGCACTCCATGGTTGAGGAAGCCAAAGTCCTCCGGATGACACCATCTTCGCAGCCGGGCGTTCACCTCCAGAATGCATCTGTCTCTGCTCCGTCCCCTACCTTTGACCGGAAGGATTGATGAGAACAACATCTGTGCTCCAAACTCCTTCACTCATGCTCCCAGAGCCCTGTAATCACCTTTGATCTGCCGAGGATCACCTCTCGCAGTATCATTGGTTCCCACATGGATGAGTAGCATGGGGTAGTAGTCAGAGGGGCAGATGATTCTCAACAATCCCTCCGTAATGTCTTGGATGTGGGCATCTGGCAGGCAGCATACTTCCCAAGAGGCCTTGTCAGGGCAACAGATGGGTGCCTCCGTCTCCCTCATAAGTGAGTCCCCAACCACCACAATCCTATGTTTCCTCCTAACTGTGGTGGCTGTGATCCTCCCAGCCTCGGGGTGCATGGCGTCTCTTCTTCCACCTAATCCATCGTCTCTAGCGCTGCGTAATGGTTCTTCACCACAATGGAGGGTGGAATGTGAGCAGGGGTGGAGCACTGTCTGCTGGCAGAGATAACCAGCTGCCAGTGTCCTTCCTCTGCCATAGGCCTCCCCTCCTTCTCCAGTGGTGTGGCAGTAGTCTTTGGCACCTGGATAGCATTCTCCTTCTTGTACATCTCCTTGTGGATGCTATCGAGGAACTTCTCCAAGGCATGGATACTCTTACCCTAGACACCTCCTCCTGTAACTCTCCCACCTGCCACTTGAGAGATTCAACCAGAAGACACCTGTCACATTGATTCATCTCCCCAGCCTGATCGTCAGAGACAGGGAAATGCAGGCCACAGTCCCTGCAAGTTCACACCAGGATCTGGGTGGAGATATCCATGGTCAGGATGTCTGTCTGGCTACAGGCACAGGTGAAGGAGACAGAAGCAGTGCTGGCGCAAGCAGTGCGGCTCCTCTTCACCATCGTGGCCTCCCCAAACTCCCTCTCTTATGTGGGGTGGGTTGTTGGGAACTTTGCTCTGTACTGACTAACTAGATCAGCGCTCAGGTCTGTTATTTGACCTTTTACACTCTGTTTTGCTACTATTAAAAGTTCTGTTTACTACACTCAGTCTTGTGCATGTGAGTGGGGAAGCCTTACCCCTTTGGGGTGCTCAGGAAACAATGCAGGATTCCCAGAAATGTGGGTGGGGGCTTGAGCCGGTTGGTGGTGCTACATTATTGGGTAACCCCTAGGTATAGAACCTGGCCCTTGTTCTGCCAGCCTGCCCTATATATAGCCATATAATGCTTCCACAATTAAAGAAGTCAGAAAAAGAGTGTCTTATAAAAATCAGATACTTTTTTTTTTTTTTGGCTCTAAGAACTGAGACAAGGTAATTTGTAAACATCACCCTTGCCCTGGCTGGTCTGTATCGAGCTAATACCATTTGGTGCACAAATAGTAAAAGCTACACCTTAGGAAAGTCAGCCCTATGTCCTGACCAGCCAGGCACAATGCTCTAAGTTTTGTCTGTTCCATATAACTGTAAGGCTTTCTGGCCGTGGTTTCAAATGGCTCAAAACACTTGACCTCACTGAGCACTTCCCAAAACTTTAATGTTGCTTTTTGCGCTAGGGGCTGCAGTGGTGACTCTTCCTCTGGAGCACGTGGGGTTCAGAGCACTTGTGTGGTTTATTCAATAGCCCGCAAACTGCACTGTACCAGAGCAACCTTGTTGCACTGCCTGGGTCCTGTCCTTGCAACTGGTTAGTGGCTTATTTTCAAAGGTGAACTGTAGCGTGCAAAAGCAAATGAGTCTGTTGGCACTTTTAAAGACTAATAAACTTATTTATTGCTTGAGTGTTCATGGGAGAAAATCCCACTTCACCAGATGTTTCTCCCACAAAAGCTCATGTGATAAATAAATTTGTTAGTCTTTAAGCATGTCCCCAGAGTTCTTGTTAGCTTTGCTGAAGGCTAACACGGCTGCCCCTCTGGAACTTGTGACACAAAAGCACTGATTCTGAGTCTGCTCCTTTATGGTGTACAAGGGCAATAGGAGAAAAACCTTCTGTATTTTGATTATTGTGGTTCATGGGAAAATCATGTCCCCACTTCCCTCTTCTCAGAGGACGCCCATGGCAAGATCGAGGGAGTTATGCCATGCAAGGCTATGGCTGGAATTGTAGTTCTTGCTGCATTCATACTGATAGGGGTTTTTACTGAGCAGACCCAGATGATCTGTTGCCTTCCCAGGACTGTTCACGAGCCCCCTCATTGACGTGTTTCTTGCCTAGTTTCTGAAACTGAGGATGGGGCTACATTGCTAGTCATCTCACTGATTCCTGCCTTTCTGAAGGACAGTGTACTAGCCTGAGCTTACTGTTAAAATACCTTGAAACAAGCTCTCTAATCATGGTTTGGTCTCTGAGGCCTGCACCCCACTGGAACAGGCCTGTATGTGATGATCGGATGCCCTGTACATTTATTTACCAGCACCCAACAGCCAGGCAGTTTTGAGTAGCAAGAAAGGCCGCCATGCAGGGATCCTGTCCCTAAAAGTGGCCCTAGAATTCAAAATCATGTGAGAACACGTCTGGAGTCTGTATAAAACAATCCTTGATCTGAGTCTTTGCTGCCTTGGCCAGCATGGGGGCATCAGCTGAGACTACAGGGGGGAGCTGCAGGTCCTGGCCCGTTGGCTGTTTGAACATGTCTGTGAAAGCTAGAGGAGAAAAGACTTTCCTGCCAGTGCTGTTGAAAACCAAGTGAGTACTTGCTGATCACTGAGTCCTAGAGGTGCTGCAGCACAGGGCTGTAAAACGCTCTGCTATGGGGCTGGCTGGTGCAGTCCTGTTGTCTCTTTGGGGCATGGAGTCTCTAGGACCCCAGAGGCATGACCCCCAGCTATTGCAGAAAGCAGAGGACCATGCAGTTCTGTTGGCAAGCAAGCCAAAGACTGTTGCCTTTGCCATTTCCTTGAATCCCAGTGGGTGACAGGAGAGTTTTGCACAGTAGAGGACTGGCCCTGGAAAGAAGCCTGGGCCTGAAGAAAATTTTAGTCTTTAAAAGTGCCCCAGGATTGCTTGGTTCCTTTGCATCAATGTTGTGTTCAAGGAACACACAGACACGGTCAGGCTCTCACAGCTATTCTTTCTTTCCCCACCCTGCCGCTTTCCGGGAGTAAGGCAGTTGTGGGACGAGCCCACAAAGCACAACCAATTCCTGCATTTCTTACGTGTTTCTAAGGTACAGTCATTGCTGATGGGCTTCAGGACCTGTGGAGATTGTGGGCATTGAAATGTTTCTCTTGCAACTTCTTTTCTGCTCTTTTTGGCCTTGTTGAATGAGGAGAGTGGGTGGGAAATACATAACTGTCCAGTGCTATTCTTTATATCCCAGGGTTTTTTTTTTTTTTTTTTTTTTTTTTTTTAAGTCTAGGTCTAATTAGTAAACGCCAGCTCAAGGGAATCTCTTTACCACCTCTTGTACTCTCTTCTCTTATGCTCTTTCCCCTCCAAGTGCTACAGTTTAGTGCTGGTAAAAGCCTCTGAGTTGACAGCTCCGAAGGCAGATGCCTTCTCTGCATGGGCACGGTTTAGAAATTATCACTTTTCTTTTACTGAGGAAGGCACCTTTAGCTGCAAAGCAGTTTGCCCACCCATTCCTTCATTCTGCTAGGCATGCCAACAAAAGCCCCTATTGTGATTTAAACAACCAAGGAGTCTGGTGGTACTTATAACGATGAGCAAATTTATCTATCAGCTGAGCTTTTGCAGGGGATCTTCAAGTGTCTGAGGAAGTGGGATTCTCTTCCATGAAAGCTCAGGTGATAAATAAATTTGTTAGTCTTTATAAGAGCCACAGGACTCCTTGTTTGTTGTGCTTAAGTGGACTAACATGGTTGCCCCTTTGGCTATTGTTAGTGCATGCACATCTCTCTGCTAAAAATAAGGCAAAGGCCACCAAATTGTCACTTCTCAGCTGCCCCAAATTCAGTCCAGCATGTGAGAGTGTATCTTTTGAAATTCAGTCAACCAGCTCTTACAGAAAAAAATTATTGTCCAAGGGGAAAGTGAGTTAGCAATAAGCCATGATTTGAGAGCTGTTTCAAATCCAGCTGACGTTAGTAATGACAGTCAGCCAACAGAGGTGTGGTGCCTTATGTGGACTGAGGCTATTAGCCTATTCAAAGGCCTAATCTTTCTATAGCAAAAGCCACCACCATTGCCAACCTTGTTGCAAGTCTTGGATGGGTGTGAAGACTACATGAGCATGGTGCTCACTAGCTTTGGAATACCTTCTCACTTCATAGAGTAAGGGCCAGTTGGTGCCAACTCTCATTTGTATGCCAAGTTGTGCAATATTTGATGTTTACACAAACAAAAGTCCCAGCTCCTGGAGCCAGGTAATTAAAAAAAAAAAAAAAAAAAAGCAAGCAAGCTTTTGGACCTCACTATGGAGAGCTTAAAAGCGTGACACACTCTCCTTTCCATCGTGGTTTGAAAGTGGAAGGTATTTAAAAAGACGACCACACTTCTAATCATGCTAATTGCATCAGGTATGAATTAATGGGGAGGGGGCCTGACTCACATTGATTTGGTGATACTGGTGGAGTTTCAAGTCAGGGATGAAGGTCATTGTAGTGTGGGAAAGGTTGCATTGCTCTTTACCTCTAGGCAAACTCTGCAGTTAATCTGGCACTCTTCACTAGCAGATTTACGGAAGAACAGTGATTTGTGGTTTTAACTTTTTTTTTTTTTTTTTAAATTGATAGTTACTGCACCTGCCAAAGTGACCACAGGATGGCACTATGAAGTCAGGAGTGTTTCAACCATTATTGAGAGGAGTTTATTTAACATATGTAGTCCAATGTTTCTTGATGTTCTCTGCTGTGTAATGGGGAGAGGATACTTAAAGGAGAGCAAGGATTAAGTAAAGAAATAGCTAGCAACCCTCATTTAAATAAGGTTTGTTTCAAAAGTGTTTAACTTTATTGTTAACACAGTTTTTGGATTAGGGAAAAGAGACTCATTGGACTGAAGATAGCTGGTGGAAAGTTACACCCCAGAGCAAAGCACTGATTGCTTACATCTAGGATATGATGGTAGGAAATGTAAAGTGAGAGCAGAGCCCCAGCTGCTACAGCAACCAGGACAATGTGACTGGTGCTGGTTTCAGAACAGACAGTTAAAAAGGAGTCACAGCTACATCTTTTAGGACAGTAAAACAGGCCAGATGTAGCTGAATGCAAGGTGAGCACAACCATTCAAATCAGGGAGTGACTACATTAGGTCAGCTGTAGCAGCACCTTCAGGCTGACTGCAGTAAGCTTTACAAAGATGGAGGTGATTTAAAAGTGAAATTCCTGGCCCCTGGAAGGGGTGTTGCTGGTCTGACAATACGTAAAATATTTTCATATCAACTAGACCCGGATCTCCACAGAACGGTCAGGACAGACACCAATACTGCTAATCAGCATCACTCGTCAGTCTGTCACAAGCTGTGATGTGAATGAGGCACATGTACAGCCATTTTAACCTACGGGGTAGTCAGCATGTAGTTCAACACAGGAAAAGTTGCCAAATACTAACTTCATGTAGTTTAAAGTATTATAAACGATCCAGTGAGTTTATTTCAAAGCTGAGCTCCAGATACGCACTGTGATACAAGATCACCGTCAGGCAGCTATTACACAGTAGATTGTAAAAACCAGACCTTAACAGTTTCTTTAGAAAATCTAAACTTTTATTATACATTGTATTACACTGAAAATACATACCTGAAGACAGAAGATCTTGAATTTACAACTGTACAAAAAAACAATGAATAGAAAATCTATGGGCTATGTTAGACATGTAACGTTTTACAAAATGACATTTCTTGTTAAAGGCACCAGATTCCCAGAGGGCTCTGGCTCAACATTTCAGTCTTTTATCCCGTCAGATCTTGCTGTGAAAGTGGGATCTGGCCTCAAGCTCTACAGTATCGAAGTATCAAGCATCTTTTCTCTAGGTAAGTGGTCTGCACTTTGACATGATTCAGGGGGTGAAATTAGCAGTTTCATATGCACCTATTTTATTAGCTACTCAAATGAAGATTTTCCCCATCACATCCAGTGTCCTATTTTATTTGACTGAAAGGTTAACAGCAAAACTACAAATACAAGCAGAGAGAACCCTTACGACACCGATCCAGTATTACAGAGTTAGTCATCCTATGCACTGGACAGTTTTTGGGGAGCTGGATGGGAATTATTAGAGAATGCTTTGTTGGGAAAAGGTGTTTCCTCACCTCGCCACCATACAATCCCAAGTAAAGAACTAATTGAGTGGCCCCCTTCCTGGTCAGAGTCCGGGGCGAGAGGGGAGTTCAGAGGGCTTTCACAACCTTGACAAAAAGTCACCTCTCCTCTCCCAGTGTAAAATTCTCTCTGGGTTGTTCTTTGCTGAAACTGCCCCACAATGCTTCCGTGACATTCTGGCTCTCTGACAATGCCCTAGAACGGAGCTGGGCAACCCCTAGCACATGTGCCAATAGTGGCCCGTGAGCCTGTTTGAAGCAGCACGCAGCACCCTGTGGGGCACTGCAGAAACTGCTGCTCCTCCCACTGAAAACCCCTCCAGGCAGCTGCTTTCGGGGGCAGCAGGGGGTCCCTGTCATGCTATGGAAAGAAGCTGCCCAGAGTGGCTCCTCTCCACAGCATGACAATCCAGCTGGCTTCTTTGCACAGTGTGCCTGGGGACCTCCAAGAGCGGCCGCTCAGGGCAGCTTCTGTCTGCGAGCGGCTCCTTTCAGCAGCATGCCTGGGAAGCTCCCTCTTCACTCCAGCCATGGGTGCCACTGAATTTTCAGATGGACACTGCTTTTTTCAGCAAAAGGGGCCACTGGCACCAGCTGAGGCTCGAGGGGAAGGGGCCAGCACAGAGGCTGGCAAAGGTTGCCAACCCCCAGCCTAGAACACTGGGCTACAGCGAACAGAAACAAGGAGATATTTATAGCGTTAGCCCTGAACAATGTGTGCCTCTCACTCCTAATTAGTGGGGGCTTCAGCATATCATTCTAGAGTTAACTTGGGTTTTGTTGAGCTTTGCAACTCAGCGCCAAGCCTCATGTACAAAATCCACCTACCATCTAAATGGCTGAGAATTCAAGACCAAAAAAAAAAAAAACTCAAGGAGTCAGATGGGCTTTGCATCTTCCCACAGAATAAAGATGAAGTAATACACAGGAATTCAAGTGCAAGCTTGCTTTGCTCTTTCCTGAACTGTCTGGCACTAGCCATATTCTTCTCAAAGCACTGGCTCAGTGTTCCCAAGCTATGACCCACGGCCTTAGATGTTGCTTAGCTTAACAGTGAAGTGATTGTAAAAGCAGTTAAATGGCTACTTTCCTTTGAGAGCGGGCACTAGCTGAAATAAAGTTCCAGTGCGTAGGGCTAGCTCCAGCCAAGAGGATGGGTAGAAGTTTTTGTATTTAAAAGTAAGACTGCTCATTATTTTAGCAATGTTAAATTGTCTCATTTGTAGCGATAATGAATTTAAAAACAGATTGTTTTCAAACTAACTTTTAGGACCTGTGTCTGGTCTCAGCTGAACAGGCCTGGAGACTGAAGTCTGTCTAGATGGTGAGTACACATCAGGTAACAGCAGTGCAAGCTTCTTGTGTCATTCTAATGCTTCAACTGAGTTTTTCAGGGACGTGGGCGTGGGCACAGCCTCCTGATAACTGAATTCTGGGGATGTGGATACTTGCCCACCACATCGAGAACCCTACTCACACCAGATCAACTGAAGAGCCATCAGATGGCAGCTTTTGAGCTCTACCACCTGGGGCTGAAGTTTGAACCAGTAACATGGGATAGGGGAGTTCATTTCCCCTACGTTGTCCAGTCTTCTAAAAACTGTTTCTTAAACAAAAAACAAACAAACAAAACCCCAAAACACCCCTCGACCTAGATTCTGTATTTGCAGAAGACAAATGTAGTAAAGTAGTAGTAGTTAAGACAGAAGCGTTACACTGGCTTACTTTACAGAAAACGAGTCAACGCATGGACTATTTTAGAACCTAAACGCAAATGCAACTGAAAAAGGAATGTAATCAATTCCTTAAATATTTTTAAAAAGATGAATACTTCTTTCATACTCTGACTTTAGCCCTTCACTTGTAATGTATTAAGTCAAAGGAGTGACAGCCATTGTGAATGCACCTTACAGTGAATTTATTCTAAAAACTAAAACCCCCACTCATCTTAACTTGGATCTATTGCTCATTTGGCTGATCTGTGTCAACTGGAAAATCACAGTCTTCCTCACTGCAGAAATGGATTATTTGTGTAAAGGACACATCCCAGCTTGACAGTTACACTGAGTCTCATTCTCTGACACCATGGATTCAGCTCTTTAAGGCTGATTGGTACGTGCATGGCACTTCCAACAGCAAAACTATTCAGTGTCAGCAGAGCTAATTAAGGGTATTCTGAATACTTGCTCCAACAAAATTAAGATTCACAATTCTGATCAGATTCTCATAAAATGTGGTCAATTCATTTCCTCATTTATGCTCTTCCTGTTCTGATCGAGATATTTTTCAAATTATTCAGCAATAAAATAAAATACCCAATATGAAAAAATCTAAATGATTGTTATCTGGGGGCCAGATGCGTCAGTAAGGGGAGGTTTGCCTTTTTTCTTAGAAAAAGTCTTGCATTGGCCTAGCAGTCAGATTAACATTCCTTTTTAAGGCCACCACATATATCACAAGGCCTTATTCTGAGTCTCTCACACACACTATTTAACTTCTCTTCATACTTCATCCCACTTAGATCACCCTCCCAGACAAGTGCACGCCCATGAGACCGGCTGAAAGAAACAGGACGTTTAACACAAGTCTCCATAAAGGCCAGTTCTGAAGTAACTACCTAGGCCTGGTCTACACACAGTCAGCGTTACCTGGAGCAGTTCAGTTGGAGGGACACGATGACCTAGGTACAGCCTGGGAAAGGGAATACGCTGTACGAGGATAAGACACTTGTACGCTGCTGTAACTGCTTTTGTCTTGGGGGTTGTACAGTACGACAAAGTCAGTTTTAAAAGAGTCACAACCAACAGTTGTAGCAGGAGAAAGTGTGTAGACCAGGCCTTGGTCATCAGTGACCAATAACTGCTCACTGAGCCCCGTAAACTTGCATGGAGAAGAAACTGGGAATTCGCTATAGAGGCAGAGTCTTGCTAACCTTCCACATTCACCGATGTGACAGTAACTCGCTCTGGAGCAGAAGGCGCTGCCCTTGAGGCTGCTGTAACACACAACTGCTTGAGAGAGAAGCAAGCACAACACAAGCTTCATGCCCTCCAAGACACAGGTAGGTTGCCCAGGGGGCCTGCTGCAGAGGAGCCTCAAGTGGTAGTAAAGAGCAAAGATCCCGAAGTAGCCCATTACGCAGCGTGGGCATTTTTTGACTATCTTAAGTCCGACACTAAAAGGAAATTATAAATATAAAATATAAATTGCATAAAAAGTTTAAGATTTTCAGGTCCCCTCCATCTCAGTAGACTTATGCCAAATACAGGTGAACTCATGTTGGACGTTAACAAAGCTGCTCAACTCCAACCTGGTGAAGACAAGTTAAACACCCAGTGAGTGCCACTAGACACCAGACATCTATCACCTGCAGTTGTTAGATTTACTGCAATCAAATTGCAGGAATGACCTCAAATACCTGTGGTGCTGCAAGTGTCCATATATAAATGGAACCCATGTAGGCAAAGTAAATAGTTCTGCCATAAAATCTGTGCCCTTGCTTAGTGACAAACTGTGATTCTGTATCTGTCCTTTCCCCGGGTGCTTGGAATTGAACCGCTCCCAAGCTGAAAAGTGGACTTTCAGCTGTGATCTCAAGTTCTGGCACCTGGAATCACAGAACAAATGTTAATTCCACCCCCCACCCCTTTAAAAAAAAAAATTGCCAGTTTGACACCATCTTCACACTGCATTCCCCTGAGCCCAGGTAGTTCGGATAGCCACAACTTGTGTTGTGGAAGATGATAAACTACACACGAATGCCATTTTGTACAACTGACACACTCTATAGGAGCTGGCTGATTCTAAGCTTGGTTTGGTCCACAGTTCATTCTTACTGTATCTCTTAGGAAACATTAGTTATAGGTTTGTACTTCTTGAGTCTGGTCCACTGGCCAGTGGCATAGTTCATTTCAAAGACTGTATCAACTAACATGGTGGTGCTCCCAGTGCCATCGGCCTTTGGTAAAAGTTCCGTATGTTCACTCAGTTTAATCTGAATGATGTCGCCTTGCTCTTGGCAAGGATTCTCTGTGGAGACAAAAAACGAACAGACAAAAAACTCAGTCAAACGGCAAGTAAAGACACATTAACACAACCTGTTAGAAAAATTTAAAGGGTAAAGAAAAGCTTTGGATCTGCCAGGACCAAAGCAAGGAGGAACCCAGAAAGCTGACAACAGCTGCATCATCACTTGCACCTGGAACAAAGCGTGCGTGTGGCTTCCTTCACATGGGGCTAACTTTGGTCGACGAACCCCTCTGTGCCTTGGGACCTAGCCACCAAAGACACCTTCTTGCCCTGATGTGCTTTATAGCACGTGAGGTCACCAGAAGTGCTTGGGTTAATGTGCCACATTTAAAATATTAAAGACTTGGGCAAGGAGTCGCTCCTCCTCCTGGTCTGACAGCACCTGCATTCCCTGCTCTTCCAGCCACAGTGCAGGCCTGCTGACATGTGTGGACTAGTCTGGTCTAAGAGAGGGTCCCCGCCTTGCAAGGTCCACTTCAGAGAGCAAAGGTGTTTCGGTTATTTGTTATATATTGAATTATGTGCATGTCTTGAAGGGCACAGGCGTGCTGACACAGTCATGCCATACAAGCCTTCCTTGCATTGCTGCATGTGCAACTGAGTTCAGATGTTGCCAGAAGACACTGTGAGATGCCCCATATCTTTAAAGAGATTCTCTCCCTGCCCCTCACAATTTTACATTTAAGCCTTAAAATAGGATCATGCCCAGATTATTGCTAAAACAACACATTTCAGAGGCACTAGGCCATATTTCATAGCTTCTACTGAGTCTGAGAATAACATTAGTTGTAATACATGCCTCTGGATCCCGCCATGAACCCAAGGATAAGAGCCTTTTCTGGCCTGGTAACTTTGTTTGCAGTTTTGAACATTTCTTGTGCAGCATACATTTGCTCCCTCTGCAAAATATTAAAGAAAGTAAAAATATTCAGTGTGACAGACTACAGTAAATTACACTCAAGGTCCAAAGACAAGACACAGGCAACAAGACAACCTTATAAAGCACTGAAGTTCCAAAGGGACAGCCGTGTTAGTCTAGTTCAGAAAAAACAAAAAGAATCCTGCGGCACTTTTAAAAACTAACAAATTTATTTATTGCAGGAGCTTTCATGGGAGAAAATCCCACTTTGTTAGATGCTCCCACTCTGTAAGTTCCCCATCTTGAAAGCATCTCCACTTTTCCCCATTGTAAGTACGTAAATTGCCCCACTCCACCCCCCGACCACTTGCAGCAAGAGTTTGAAACACAAAATGTCCTAGTGTGGTCCCTACAGAAGAGTCTGCTTTGCTGATCTGTATTGGGCAGAAGTGGCAGAAAAAAGTGAAGGTGTTAAAATTTTACGTTGATGGAAAACAAAAATCACTTTGCAGCTATTCAGAAGATCTGCTTCTTCCATCCCTTTGTGACGTTTCAAATTCTTCTTACCCACACTAACAGGCCATGGGGCTGTTGCTGGGACAGTTTACATGGGAGAGATTTTTTTTGAGATAGGACTTAAATACAGCAAAAAAATCACTGAAAAAAACAAAAAAGGTCAACTCTTTTTTAAGGCCCTGATTCTTCAAATACTTACACACATGCTTAGTTTAACATTAGGCCTAAAGCTTCTGGTTCAGGCCTTCAGCCAGTCACCAGGAGGATCCAGGGTGAAATTCAACCCTCCCCTCCCACAGTGTGTTGTGGGCTGTTTGCTCTCCCCCTTCTGAAGGCCCAGAGAAGGCTGCCGTGGGAGGGGTGACACTGGATGGGGGTGAGCCCGTGCCCAGAGGCAGTACCGAGCAGTCTTCCTCCAACACGCTTAGCTGGCTGCTTCTAGCTCACCTGCTCAGGGCCTAACTCAGGGTCTGCAGCATGGAGCTGTGGAGTCACAGGTGCCTCTTTGGCTGCCATGGACCCTATGGGTGGCTGGCTCCTGGTTCTGGGCTCCCTACCCACCAGGGGACCCTGTGGCAGTCACCCTGGCCTAGCTCTCCTAGCCCCCACCAGGAGGCTACACCCATCACAGCTCTCAGAGCACTCAGTTAGTGAAGGAATTTTTAAAAATGGTTGCTCTTAGCTTTTGGATTGCCGTCCCTGTCGAACTGATCACCGTTTGTGGAGGTCTAGAAGGCAAAATTTTCTCCCAGGTCGGGGGTGGGGGTGGGGGTGTCAGTCAGGGGAGGACACAACAACATGGGACATCACTTCCTCTGCAGCATGACATGTTGCTCTCTCTCACCAGGATTCTCTGGGTCTCTCCCCCTTAGTCATTTTCCTTCCATTGCAGGGGCCTCAGAACCCGATGCTCTGCAGTCCCTCCCCTTCCATCTGTGGCATGTAATCTAATGCGCTGGTCCAAGTTTGGCTGTTGGTTTTGGGGTGCGGGTGCAGGTGTTGGTGGCCTGTGATACTGGAGGTCAGACTAAGAATTTGATGGTCCTTTCTGGCTTTGAACTCTACAACCTGGGACTACTCTGGTACTCTAATACACATGCTAGAACTTCTGTTTTCTTTGGTTAAAAGTTGTAGCTTCAGTGGCCTCCTGAACACCAAATCCCAGCACGTGTCAAGGCACCGAAGACTTAACACACTACTGAGGCTAAGGGTAGAGCTCTATGATCTGAATGAAAACTGTCGTTCTGTTATTACTCACCGTGAGAGAAAGGCTCTTCTTGGGCGGTGGCGGCTGCTGAGTTGGGGGAGCTACTGGCGGAGGCTGTGCTGCAGGGGAAATGGCAGGAGGCGTGGTTGGCGTTAGGGGTGAGGTAGGCGTAGCAGCAGCTGGATTAGAGTTACTGTTGTACATGGGCGTTCGCTGTTTGAACTGAGCAGGAAGAGGAGTGGTGCTTGGAGTCGTAGGCTCTTCTGGTTGCCTGTTAGTCTGCAATGCCTCTCGCACAGATCCAGCTGCATGATCAAAAGTAACAATTAAAAAAACAACTAAACCTACAACAGAATAAGGGGCTGAGATACCAGTGTCTTTTCAAAATAGAATCATAGAATCATAGAATCATAGGGTTGGAAGGGACCCCACAAGGTCATCTAGTCCAACCCCCTGCCAAAAAAAGCAGGACCACTCCCATTAGATCATCCCAGTCAGTGTTTTGTCCAGCTGGGACTTGAACACCTCCAGAGATGGAGATTCCACCACCTCCCTAGGCAGCTTATTCCAATGCTTCACCACTCGCCTAGTAAGGAAGTTTTTCCTAATATCCAGCCTGGACCGCCCCAGCTGTAACTTGAAACCATTGGTTCTCGTTCTGCCCTCTGTTACCACCGAGAACAGTCGAGCTCCCTCCTCCTTGGAGCAACCCTTCAAGTAGTTGAAGGTTGCTATCAAATCCCCCCTCAGTCTTCTCTTCTGCAGGCTAAATAAGCCTAGTTCCTTCAGTCTTTCTTCATAGGGCTTGTGCTCCAGCCCTTTGATCATTTTGGTTGCCCTCCTCTGGACTCTCTCTAATTTGTCCATGTCCTTTTTGTAGTGGGGAGCCCAAAACTGGACACAGTATTCCAGATGTGGCCTCACTAGTGCAGAATAGAGGGGAATGATCACATCCCTCGATCTGCTGGTAACACTTCTTCTGATGCAGCCCAGTATGCCATTGGCCTTTTTGGCAGCAAGAGCACACTGCTGACTCATATCCAGCTTCCCATCCACCATGACTCCCAGGTCCTTTTCTCCAGTGCTGCTATTTAGCTGATCACTCCCCAGCCTGTAGCAGTACATGGGGTTTTTTCGTCCCAAGTGCAGGATTTTACACTTATCCTTGTTGAACCTCATGAGATTCCTCTTGGCCCACTGCTCCAGTTTGTCTAGGTCTCCCTGAATCCTGTCTCTGCCCCTAAAAATGCCTCAGTACAGACAGACAAGCTCCAGAGCGCCACATTTTAGTGATGTGATTAAATGAGCTGTGAGTGATTTGTTTTATTTACTGATTACATTTGAAAAATCATTCTCTCCCTTGCCCCTAAATTCCCTCTGGCAATAATGGGAGAGACAGTTAGGGGATTCCCCACTGGAAAAATCTGCATTGTGCTAGACTTAGTATTGGAATGTGTATTTAGTACAGCTTGCATAAGCTTTTGCATTTCTACTGCCATAATTAATTTATAATTAGGCACTGAACTTAGACAAACATTTCATGATCTCAATTAAAAATCAGAAGCAGCTTCCCCAAAGAAGTTGGAATTAATGCCCAGTCACATCCAATAAGTGAATATTGAGAAGACATTGGAAAACAGGCTAACAACAGGAATTATGGAATTAAACTCTAGTTACTAGATCACTTGTTTAGACAGCTACCAAAAAGGAAAGGGTGCCTGGAGAGTCTTGCTCTTGGCACGAGATAAACTCTCCTTTCTCTTCCAAAGCAGCTTACCAGCCAGTATAATTAAACCACAAAGCCCCACACAGTTTCAAATCCAAATTTGAACTGAAAAGCACATTTTAGAGAAAAAAATCTCAGCCACAGATTCTACAATTTATCAAGTTATCTTGTCAATCTGAAGCCTCCCACAAGGCTTTACAAATGGCATCTCCATATGAAGTACTTAGCTTACTGTGACATGCAACTCACTCTTGGGTAGGGGTTACCAGATACCAAAGCACAGCAACAAAGACATGGAGGTCCAAAAAGGAGGACATTGGAGAGCGCGAAGAAAATGTAGTATTACTATAAATGTTATTGCCATATTATGGCATGGAAAATGGGTGATGATTAATGAATGCAGCACTAAAACTGCACAATATCTTGTGTTTTTAAATTACTTTAAAATAAAGAAAACGTTTTGTTTTACCAAAAACTGAATTTTTTCATTAAATGAATGTTTTTCATGACCCTTTTGTTAACGTTCATGAGACTAAAGTTAAACTAAATTTTCAAATATAAACTTGAAAAAGTACCTAAAAAAGTTAAACCCAGATAACTCACTTCTCATTTTCCATTAGAAGCCCATTTTTACAGTTTAAAAAAAAAAAAAGTGTCCTAAATTGTTTCTGTCCAGTTGAAACCTGCCCCGTTAGTGTTTTGATTTAATTGGTCCTTGTTAGTAATTCTATTTATGGTAGACTTTATTTTCTTCATTTTATTAGTATCCCTTTTTTGGCTGGTTGGTCGGTCAGTCGTCCCCCCCCCCGCCCCAGTTTAGCCATTTTGTAGGGAGCGAGGGCCAAAAATAAAAGTGCCTTTTGCAGGTCTTGAACCCACAAGCCCAAGATTCAAAAGACACCTTCCCTACCAACTGAGCTAGCCAGGCAAGTTTGCAAAAGTAGCCTCCAGAGTCAGGGGATACCTGAGCTCTTAGTGAAAAGGGCTGGTTTGTGCTGAGCTGTGATTGCGCAGTGTGTGCATGTGACCAGCTCTGATCTCCAGCTGCTGGGGTAAGCTCCCCCGACTCTGTACCTCGGCTATTAGAGGGGTTTTTAACATTGTTACTGAGCAGTAAAAAGCTGGACAAAAGCACCTATTTTTAAAATGCCTGGAGGACACAGGACACGAAGGCAAAAAGGAGGATATGTCCTCCTTTTGCTGAATGTCTGGTAACCCTACTCTTGGGTTAAACAAAAGTGCAGCAAAGTTTTCAAAAGCTGCTAAATCCCACTGATTCCTACATGACTCAGTTGCTTTTGAAAATGCTACAACTATTAACAATGCTTAGTATCATTAAACAGTTTAGGGCAGGAAGTGACAAATATGACTATATTCAACTGAAACTAGATTGGCAGATAGAGAGGGCAAAAGGATCAAAAGCTGGTTGACTAAGTGCACAAGCTGAATTTCAGCAAGACACCACATTAATAGCTTTACTGGTGGAGGCTGTTAATAGCCAAAGTGATGCAAGATGTAGAGTTCATTTTATTGCATATGTCAAAACTGTAAAGCAATTAGATCCTGGAATGCAGGATGTATGGCACTGACCAGTTTGTTTCAGCGTTGCAACAGAAAATATTTCCAAGTATTTGAAGAAAAAGTGGGAAAACCAGAGAATGCACTCAAAGCCATAAGGGGTATATCAAATAGAGAGAAGGTCTCACACATACAATATTCTGGCAGGGCCTGACAAAACCCGGGGGCCCAGTCACCATGGCAACAGGGGTTTGTAGCCTGGCTCCTAGTTCTGTTGCAGAAATGCAGCAGAGTGTGAACTTTGGTGACCAAAAATAAAATTGCTGGCACCTATCCGGGAGCCAATTTTGTCAAGCCCTGTATTATTGGTTTTCAAGAATTTTTAGATTAACTGAAGCATAAGCAAAGGTGAAAGGGGTTAATTAAATGGTAAATGGAATACATATCCCTTATACATTTGAGGCCCATTGTGAAAATAGATGGCCTATTTATTTTATACACAGCTCATGTGAATAGGAAAGACATGCATTACCAAGTCTATTTGACTAAACCCACAAGATTCACTGTTCAACTCATTCTCTACTTTTCACTTCAGTACATTTAATCTGCCATATCTTGTGTTCTTGACACTGTTTACGGTGGTCCAATTTCCATATCCAGTTTTTAGGAGCTAATTTTTCCATCCCCAGTGAATTGCAGGTTTAAATATGAACTGCATAAACAAAGTTTTAATGATAAGAATTGCTAGGGGTAAGGAAGTTAGGATTCAGTAATGCCACAGTGGATTATCCTGTATTTATTTATGTAAAAGGATTTATTAAAAATTCCAGGAATGTGTAACTCACTGAAGCTAATGGACACGGGCCCTAGGAAACACAACCCTGGGGCTGGCTTTTATGTCTATCCTTTAAAACTAGGAGGGAGGTTTGTATTAATTACAGATTGGCAGACACGCCTCCCCTGACAACAAAAGCGCAGTACTGGGAATCAGGCTCTCAGGGTTTTAGCCCTGGTCTGGCATCATCTCATGCGACCCCAGGCAAGTCATCTTCTCTATGTGTAAAACAGAATATCTAATGGCAAGGACACTGATGGTCTAAGAGCTTAGAGATTCAGGGGGGTTGGGGGAAGAGATCTAGGCAAATTCAAATTATATTAAGCCAAAACATTTGGTCTTCATTATTTGTATTTTAATTATCAAAATAATATTACATATGCCGGCTGCAAATTATAGATACATCACACATTCCAGAAGGAAGAGTTATTGAGGAAAAATAAAATGCAACTAGCAATGCTGAGAACTTTACATGATGCTTTTTCCGCAGTTAGACACTATGCTTATCCGCTAGAAAAGAATAGCGGCTACTGACACTTCTAGCTGTGTATCTCCAGAGCTTCCAAGTTGCAGCCAGAGATAAGTTTACACAGGCCTTCGGAGAGGCTAAGAGCTCTGTTTCTGAGCCAAGCTTATGTACGTTCTACATGAGCCTCTCTGCACTGACCACCGTGCCAAAGTGCCTGCACTGGAAAGTAAACATTGCTACCATAACAATCTGTACAAGCGCGAGGATAAAGCTGCTGCATGTGGTTGAAATATCAGTTATTTTGATGACTGTGCATTTACCACCCCCCCCCCCCGCTTTGGTAATGAATCGCTATTATTTAGGTGTATTTGATATCTTGCAGGCATGTAAAAGTCACATGTCCCCACCGCAAAGACTCTTCAATCTAATTAAGAATACACCAACAAGGGGAATAGTAGTGGTGGGGAGGAACTGTTTTAAACTCTTTCATCTCATAGCTGCTTCTGCATTATTTTAACCCTTGCCTGTTTTCTATTATTGAAAAATTGGATTTTTGAAATATTATACTCTACCTAAACCTTCAGAAAAAACGCAAAAGAAAAATGTGAGAGAGTAGAGAGAAAGCTAGATTGTGGTTGAACATGTTTTAAAGCAGTTAACTGAATAATTTATTAAAGGCTGTTATTTAACACTTAAAGTGTCCAGCTCTCTTGCAAAGATCCAGACCCAAAAAACAATTTTTGGACCTACCAGTATGTTTATTCTTAATGACTTACAATCAGACTGCCTATAAAAAGGCCAAGGAAATGACCATTTCAGGGGACAAAACAGCTTAGCCTTAGGCAGATCAACAATTAAGTGATTTCATAGCTGCCTTGACGTAACTTTATTTTAAATATAACGTAAATGATACGTCTTGTTACTAAAAACTACAGAACTTCTACAAAACTTACTCAAATAGTCTTGCTGAAAACCAGGGAGAGTTGAAGGCTCATGTACTGCATTGCCATTACAAATGCCTGGCAGTAAAAATGTACATGGGAACCAATGAATTAACAGATGAGCCAATAGCAAAAAATTATTTTTTTTACCTGGCTGCGCTTCAGAGCTGGGAATATAGGAGGAAGATGGCACCACACTGGGGGTTGCAGGCAAATAGCTTGTAGAGGGTAGTGCAGACTCATTGTTCAGGGGGCCAAGTTTCTGTAAAACAGGAAATTGTTTTTGGACTTTTGCAGCCGTATGACATGCCTGCATGGATATCCAAACCCTTTGCATAAAGTGTCAAACTGTTCTTCCTCTGTTTCTCCATTAGCACTTTCTTTTTGACTCTTGATTAAGAGCTTATCTAGGATGGGAGATTTTTCCAGTTACACAAGAACAGTTATAGCAGCATACTTACGTGCTGCAATCCCGTTAGTAACACACACACAGACACTTATTCTGTAACACAAGTGTCTTTTTTCATCTCAACTTAAACTGCTTCCAATGCAACATCAACTAAAATCAGACACATGCACTTGAGTGTCCAGACAGGGAATTATGCTGGTGTAATTAGGTTAGTTTGAATTCACAGCCTACCTTTTACTAGTACAGCTTCCCTGGGCAGACAAGTCCTTAACTACCAGAAACTCCTGAGATGCTGTCAGTCATTCAAGGTTTATACAGAATTAGCAGCCTTCAGTGATAATCCACCTTTCTATTTCCAAAACTCCCCACATCCCCTTCTAATCCTCAGAAAAGATAGACTCTGAACTACATTTATAAGGAGTTCTCACTACGGTTTTCCTAGAACACATGTAAGAGTTCATTTGTATATTGTTACCAAACGCGTCAAGATCAGAACAATATTTTGTGGAATCATTACAAAATTATTTGCTTAAAGGTAAATATTAAAGATAATACAGAACTAGCCTTTAGAATAAAGTATGTCAGCATTATGCAGAACAATTTTATATTACAATGCAACTTAAAATCCTACCTGTGTAGAGACAAGGCCAGCAGCATAATCTGGAGTTGCGTTTTCCACTACTGTTTCCTCTTTGGCTTGTTTTTCCACCACTTCTGTATCTGTTAGAAAAGGAGAAGTTAAGTCAAGTTAAACTTTCCTAATTCTTGAACTAGATTTTTTTCCCCCTTTTTACAGTGATCCATGTAAAAGATTTTTAAAAATTTTTTTGATAAAATATACTTAGAAAACATGTGGTTTTCTGAGGTTACAAAACGTGGTTTTCTAAGACTGGTAAAAAATCAACATTTTTCAGATAAAGCACACAAGTGGTTTCATAAATCAAGCTGACGCTTAAATTAAGCACAAAGTTTGGTTTCAGTATCTTATGACATCTAATCAGTTGGACAAGAAGAGGCCAGCTCAAAAGAAACCAAACCCAGCTCTCTATCACAAAACTTATGAAGTAACAATTGTAATAAGTGTTTTTCACTTGTTTCATATCTCACAAAAATGAACAGATGTTTTCACTTAGAAAATTGCAACATGAAGAAAGTGTTATAGGAAAAACATTCCACTTGTTTTCTGCATGTGTTTAAGTAGTGCAGTCCTCTCAGTCAGTATAATTCTTAAATAGTGTCAAGGGTTTCTTCATTCTTTTAAGATCATTCAGCATAAATTTTGAAGACCTTATCTACGATGTACATAAGTATTTCAAAAGTCATCCCTTAAAATTATTCATTTAGATATACAATAAGTAAAAACATACAAGACAAATATTATTGAACACATTTCTAGCTTTTTGTTCTGTGTTGCAGTCAATGTCACATTCATTTGTACGTCTGCCACGGCACAGATTGTTAGTTCAGTTCTCTCACTACATTTCCAGAGCATGTGGAAGTTGAACACAGCTACCTTTAATTCAAGCGGAGAACTTCCTCTCTTGTTTAAACCCATCTGAGTTGATATTAATTTTAATGAAAAGTAGGATTTAAGAAAGTGAAATTGACAGGATAGACCTGGATCCTGTTTTCAAAGGAGTCCAATTATGAAGATTTATACACAAACATCATGATATACCAACCTAAAGTCTTTCTTCTTCTCTTTGCTTCACGACCAGCACCAACCATATCCAGCTCTGAAATATCTAATAGCTGAAAGAGAGAGAGAAGGGCCATATTTACCTTAAAGTCAAAAGTAAATTTAAATGCTTACAAATGGCCTTTCACAGGATCACAGAAATGCAGGACTGAAGAGACCTTGATCTTGTGAGGTTGTTCAAGTATAGCCCTCTGCACCACAGCAGGACTAATTATACCTAAAAGGCCCCTGGCAGGATGTTTGGTCAACTTGTTCTTAAAACCCTCCCGTGGAAAACGTTTCCAGAGCTAAGCTACCCTTACAGCCAGAAAGTTCTCCCTGGTATCTAATCTAAATTTCCTTTGCTGCAGATTGAGCCCATAACTTCTTGCCCTGCTTCAATGGACAAGGAGATCAATCAATCACTATCTTAGTTAAAACGTATTTGAAAAGCTATCAGATCTACAACCTTGGTGGTCTTTTCTTTAGACAAGGCCTGCCCAGTTTTTTAACTTTTCATCATAGGTCAGAGTTTCTAAACTTTTTATCTTTTTTTATTGGGTTCTCCTCTGGCCTCTCGCCAATTTAGCCATATCTTCCCTAAAGTCTGGTGCTCAGCAGCAGACTTTGCAGGCGAGACCTCATCAGAGTTAAGCAGAGCATGACATCTTACAGACAGCGTTCTTGTTAACACATCCCAGAAAATTAGCCTTACTGCAACACATTGTTAGCTCATATTCAACTTACAATCCACTACAGCCACCAGATCCTTTTCAGCAGTACTACGAACTAGTTTTCTCATTTTGTATTTGTGCATTTGATTTTTCCCTTCTAAAAGAGAATACTATTTTTTTTTAGTATTTGATGAAACACTTTGGAAATTAAGCATAAGAAATATTAAACTATCCTATAGCCAGTGTCAGCAAACTGCTTTTTCCACTAGGAGTTCAGAAATGCAAGAGTATTTTAAAAGACTATTACCTACCTTCACTCCTCTTTCTTTGCGCAGAGGTGTTCTTGAAGGAGGAATAGGGGTTCGGTTTCCAGTTGGGCTAAACACACTTGGTGCTGAGGGACTCCTGAATGGAGCTTGTTTTGGTATTCCTTTGAGTGGGGCTTTTTTTTTTGGGGGGGGGCGCGGGGCAAGACAGACAAAAAAATTAGCAACAGCAAGGAATGAAATGTAATGTAACGTCCACTTAGTTGAAAAGACCTACAAAACACATTCCTGCCAGCATCCTTCCCCTGGATCACTAACATATCTCAGCTTACTATAGCTCCTCAATCTTCCAGAAGCAGCAGGGAGATAGGTGAAAAAAAACCAAACTAGAATCAACATCAGTCAGAGGAGGGCATATGAACAGCAGCTCCTGCAGGTGAAGCTAACTCCCGCCCACCACGCAAGATGAACAGTGACCAGCAGTGTGACACTCATTAATACATGACCAGAATATTAAACACTGTGCCCTAAAAACATCATCTGAGTGCACAAGAAGGATTCTCAATACATTGATACCATTTTGTACTCCACCACTGTAAAATGCTGGTTTAAAATTTCCTGAACCAACTCCTCTAATAGCAAATGTGTAATCAATGCAATCATGCAAGGCTCTGTTTTCTACAGTGGCTACCTCAGACACTAAGCTTTGAGAGTCTGCCTCTGACCTAACAGCTTAATCCTCTAGCTCAGAGAGTGGCTTTAAAATCCAGGGGTCCAGTGTTTATTGCGCAGTAGATGCCTGACTGAGTGGGATACAAAGAGAAACACTAAGCCTGGATTACATGCTCACCTTGGCCACGGCAGCTTTTCCCAAGCCTGTGACCTTGACAGAAGTTTAAATCCCCACATGTATCCATGGAGTTTTAATCTGAGGTCTTTTGTACATCTGATGGCTTAGAACATTCTAGTTTGTCTCATTTGTATTGAGAGAACACCAACATAACCTGGGTCTTTAGCAAATGGTGCCCACATGACTTCTGTGCTACCATAAGACCTTAATTACACCAGTGTCAACCTCGATCAACATTGAAGCAATTAGCGTTTAAATCTTAAATAACTGGGGCTCTTTAAATGCATCTTTTAATGACTGTTACTCCCTTCCACACACTGCAAAGAATCACACCCTGAATTCTCATATCTCAGATTGCTGTAGTATGTTTAGGAGCCCCTAAAGGAAAAACTTTAAGCAGTAACATTTTTAGTTGCATAGCAAACTGGAATAGTTAGCCTTAATTCCCACTACAGGTAGGCACAGAAAATTCAAGCAGTTCATAAATTACTACAAACCCTGGAACTGATCCTCTCGTAGCACAGACACTTTATAGGCTCTTGACTGCTGTTGAAATGGAAATCTTAAATGCAACTTTAACTGCAGTAGTGCTATTTGCCCCCCTAAAATACTGAAGGTGCTCAAACAGTACCTTTATACTGATTTACATTTAGAGAGCAACTATTCCAAATTATTAGAATATCCTCACTAACAGCTAAGTATTCTCTGCATCTGTGTCTGACAGGCTTTATCTGTATT
The DNA here is from genome assembly GCA_007922195.1 of Podocnemis expansa. Classification (NCBI taxonomy): domain Eukaryota; kingdom Metazoa; phylum Chordata; order Testudines; family Podocnemididae; genus Podocnemis; species Podocnemis expansa. The sequence continues at coordinate 43,208,996 of ML681996.1, read as the reverse complement.
ATCCCATCCCATCTCATGCACACAACCACTCATGTTCTTGGTAATTATCTTTGATAGTTTTGTGCCTTTTAAGGATTACAATAAAATAAACTATTTTTATATATAATCTTGTGTATACATGCAAGAAAAAAATTTCAGACAGGAATTCAAACTATTTCACCTAGAATAATTATCCCATACTATGTTAACCACATTTTCTTTGTTTGTGAAAGTCAGTTTCGGGTTATTTCACTAATGTGCCCCACTATTATAATGTTTTCACATTTCCACAGATTTTCACTATATTAGGGCAAAATCTCACTCCATTTTTATTTAATTTAAAAAATCTCATCCCTGAATCTGTAACCAAGTGATTCAGCATCTTGAACGATACAGCTATCAAAGATCTAACAGTTCTGGGGATGGTGCCCCCTTTTTTTTAAACTTCTTTTTCAGTTTTAATAGTTAAATTCCCTCAGGGGAAAAAAGTTATCTAGCAAAACCAGAAGAACATTTCAAGTGGATATTCTATAGATATTTTAACCTGGAAAATCTGAAGCTTTCCTTTTTCCAGGCTTGACCGTAGCTGTATCATATGCAACCGAGTACACCAGCCCACCCCCTTGCTCAGCTAGATCTTGGGTCCAGTGTAGGGCAGTCCCTGTTCTGTGACAAATACTCCCACTGTGCGTGGGCTTTGCCCTCCACTCGCTGGCTAAAGAAACAGGACAACAGCGATGATAGCGAAGCCAATCAACCCATTTTAAAAACTGCAGTCGCTTACTATCCCTGTCCCTTCTCTCTTGGAAGTGAAAATGGATTCCTCAGATTACTCCTGAATCAGTGCAATTTATACTTTACCCCTTGATTAAGGCTAGGTCTACACGCACAATCTAACCCTACATTTTCAACAATGCCGTAGATGCACTTGACTTACCAATTAATAAAAAGCTATTTCTATTAACAAGATATTTGAAGTGTTTAACTAGGGACGACAGAAATCCTCTGACATGACAGAAATTTAGTTTTTTTTTTTTTTTTTAAAGCTATGCAGTTTTAATCTTTGCAAACACTGTTTCACCTATATGTGAGCTGTGCAGACTTAAAAATTATTTTCTACTGAGTAATGCAAATGAGTCATACTTGTTGTATCTATTTTTTTGACCAGCCCCCTCCCTTTGGCATGGAAAGGCACTCCTGCAGTCTTCTTAAGCTGTTGTGCAGTTTCTGTTGCTAAAAAGAGAAGAGCTTTAGTTATTTCAAAATTTGTATTTGAAACAAACTACACACACACAAAATTTGTTTAGGACCTAATCTAGTTGAAGACAGGAAACTATCTTTAAGTCATCACTGTTGGATAAACCACAGTGTCCATTTTGGAAAAAAAAATTAAAAGGGGTGTACAAAGGATTCCAAGTTACAAAAGTATGCACGCAACAACAGACAGCCTACTTGAACATTCAAAATTAAAAGGTAAATAAAATTTCATTCACAGCACTTTGCTACTCAAGCTATTTTAATTCAATCAAACTGACTAATCAAGTCACAGGTCAGGTGAGGCATAAGACTACCACAGCAAAGTCCTGTGATGCATACAATATTTTACGTTAATTCCAATAAAGAATGGCTTTGGCTAGATTTCCTGCCTTCTGATAATGAAAATTCTCTTGGTTTCCACCCACAGAAGGTACAGTGAGCAAGGGAAAGCATAAGCTAGTTGCCCCTGCTCCCTGTTGCAAAAACATATAGCAAAATAAAGCTCAGCAGGGCTCCAATTTCAGTTTTGTGGCAAGAGCCTCAGTCATCTTAACCAAAGCTCTCCCTTGAGTCTTTAAAAGTGATGACAAAATAGAACCACCAGAGAACATAACCTTACTTAAAAATAGAGCTTTTACTATGCCTTCAGATCTGCACAGCATTTACAACTACAAAAGCAAGACCACCATGTTAATATGCTAATAGCTAAAATGGCTTTATAGGCACAGTCCTACCTTTCCGTGCACTGTTGTGTACCATGGAAGCCCACCCAGTGCATATTCTAATAAAGAGGGGAAGCTAATAAGATGTCCTGTACTGAAGAATAAGACTGACTTTTCTGCTTTTCTTTCATAATTCTGTTTGTAACTCTATCTGGTCAACTAGCTGGTTTACTACTTACATTTCTGCAAGAGTTCTGCTCGAAGCGTGGCACTTTTGGGTTTTCTTTTCAGCTGGAAGTGTTTCACTGGGGGAGTAAGTGGCCCAGCTAGTGTTGTCAAGGCATTTTTGTTTAAGTACTGGCACTCCAACGGTAACATAGCTGATGTTTCACATTCGCTTACTGTGTAAAGAGTTAACATAATCCTTGTGGGTAAAAGGACCTCTTGCACACATAATTACAAGACAGTTTTTGTATAATTTGTGCAAGTGACTTTTAATTACAGAACACTGATTCAGACTCCAAGGGGAACTTTTTTTGCTCTTAATCAGTATTTCAGAAATCTGCCAGCTATAGCTATGTTGTACTAAGTAATCCTTCACCGGGACTGAATAAAATAGGAGATGTGGGGTTTAATTTGTTTTTTAAGATGGCCATTTTCATTTTGTTTAGTCAAGTCTTATATTTCAGGGCTCTGGAGAAAAACAGATTAATTCTCAGAAGCTACATTTCAAAAACAAACAAAAACAAAAACAAAAAAAGCAGCAACCCACAATCTGATAGACCACAAAATACTGAGAGGTGAATAATTCTACCAGCAAATAATCACTGCTGTTTTCAAACAAGATGAAGTACTACCTCCAAGAAATGTTTCTAGTACTCTTGCATTGTGGCTCCTAAGACCATTTCTGTCCACTACATGCTGTGGCCTCTTCTACACTTGAGCATGTGGGTTACACAACCACAGAAGCTCTCTCTTCAAGAGACCCATTGAGGCTGGGTTATTGTTGGTGGGCAAACTTAGCTGCCCAGGGCCAGAGATTTCTGTAACAGGGAGCGGCAGTTTTGAGCATGCTCCACAGTTCCCTGCACGGACAGGAGTCGCATGAGACAAGCCCATGTGCTGTGTGAGAGACTGGGAGAAGCTGAGCCAGGAGTGGACAGCAAGATATTTTCTCCCTGCGCTGGAGCCTTTTGCAGCAGAGAGTTTCTGCACATGCGTATGTGACCGACAGCTGGTTAGCCAGTGAGCTGACTGGATGTTGCTGGCTCCAGCAGAGGAAGAGTTGTCTACATGGATTTCTACTGAAGATTCCTGCAGCCAAAGAGAAGAGCTGCTTCTTTCAGCAAAAGCCTTTGGACTCGGTGACCAGAGACTATAGCTGAGATTTGGGTGAACTCCACCTAAACTTTGGGAACTCTTGGGTTTCCCCTCAAAGCGTTTCTATGGAGACTGCTCTGTTCTACTTCATTTTATTTCCCTGTTTGTGTGTTGCGGAGGAGAAAGCTGTGAAATGGTGACTGGGTTTACAAAACAACCACATCATGTTATTGTTTCTTTCATCATAATATTTATCAAGTCAGTAGTTAATGAAGTTCATTATTACTTTTGTTCTTAGTAGTATTAGAAGGGGGTGGGTAACTGAACAGTCTTTGCTGGGAACCCCTTAAATACTGAAGCCTGGGTCTCCAGCTGCTCTTTATAGAAGTTGAGGTTTATTTCTCTTCAGGTGCTGGAGAGGGGCAATTGAATGAATTCTAGCCCACCACAGGTTACAGTCACACTAACACTGGTAGCGCATCACTGGTAGCAGTAAGTATGGCAGAGCTAGCAGAAACGTCGCTTGGTCATTTTAACTACCTCAGTCTAGTCCAGTGTTTCTCAACCAATGACACTCCTCCGACAGTGCAGGTGTTCTGTGACCCACCCTGACTCCTCCCCGGGGGACTGAGTGGGGAGGGACAGTTTAATACTCCAGCTGCAGCAAAGCTTCCACAGATGCAGTGGCAGATGCTGATGCACACCTGGAAGCTTGCTGCGACTGGGACATTTTAAATCTCCTGCCATTGTTACCACACCTTTAGGCGTTCCCCAGTCCACTGAAAGTTGAGAAACACTGCTCTAGTCTACTCTAATGTTCTCATGTCTGCCCTGAAAAAATAAAGCAGCATCAGCTGAATACAGTACTTTGGAAGAACAGCTAGGGTAGTTGCAGTCTATCTGCGTAACACAGTAGTTGGACCCTTCAAGTTCAGATTTACACTCTTATCTTTAATGAGGCTCCATATAGGGGGTCTGACCACAAAGCTCATTGCAGGATCAGAGCCTTAGAGAAAAAGCATTTTGTTTTGGTAAGTATGAGTGCATACATTAGGAAAACAGCTCTGTGTGACACTTAAGTTTGTCAACTGTTTTAGAAAAATGAAAAAACAGACAAAGTCCTTTGAAGGGTAGTACAAAAATGCAAGACTGAAAAAAATTAATGATCTTTTAAAAGTTTACATGTTTAATCTAGAAATAATATTTATTAAATTATACAGCAAAATTTCACTTCAAGTGCTGCTAACATCAGCAAACAGTAACCAATCTTACAGCCCTTATTCAGTGTTTAGTCCTACAGACTCACATGAAGTAATTCCAGGGGACATTTGTTGTTTCCCACTGGACCAATGATACTCAGATCTCAGTGGCTCAGGAGCCAAATTAACAATCAACATTACTGAAAAGATCCACACTAGAGTGAATTTTCTGTTTCATTTACTATACAATTCTCACAGCAAAATGACTGACCAAGTATTATTTTATCAACTATGATTGGTTAATAACTTAGTAAAAACATCCTGATTGGTTAATGCAGACTGGCTGATAATTAAATCAGTGTTAATTCCATGTATTGTAAAGAGTCTCAGGAGAGGTATTAAAAGACCTATTTGCAGTTCATGAAGCTCAGTTCGAGTATCACTGCATTAGATCTTGGAACAAGCAGGGTATGTCCTGGCCTTGCTGACTTTCCCCCATAGTGGTTTGAATACAAAAACATCAAATATGCAGTGCAATTTTAACCCCCCCCCCCCAAAAAAAAAAAAAAAGCAGCTTACCTTTTTCCCTAAGCTCTCCTAAAATATCTTGAACATTGGGATTCTGTTCTTCAAGATCAAGGTTAAGATGGCCAGTATCTGGAAAGGATTTTAAAATATCAGCTACCATTAAGACCCAGGGGTCTGAATCCAAGGTAGCGAGCTGGATAATTTCAGTCAGTGCACCTTTCATCTAACAAAAAAGAGAAAAGAAAATCAACAAATTGGAAACGATTTTAAGCTTATTTTGTAACTGGAAATATTTTCAGAAGCCAGCACAAACATCTACAGTATTTTTCTTCCTGTGGGGAATCCATACAAATTATTGTGCTCTAACAGTTAAGCAAGGCCTTTAAGCCAATGTCCAAGGTCATGTTTTTTACTACAGAGTTATAACAAGGTGTTTCTAAAACTTATTTGAGGTGGTTCAACTGGGGAAAGGACGAAGAAGTCACAAGATTGTAGCTGGGAAGAGTTGTATTACAGTAAGTTTATTTCAGCTATTAATCAAAATATCCATTAGCTGGTTGCATAAATAAATAAAGCAAATACAATCATCTCACTGAAATTACATATTAACTTTGCTTTTATCATTTAATTATAGAAATGTATATATACACACAAATTTATCACTATACTTCATTCACAGGGAGTTCAGTCACTAGGAGAATTAAAAATTCAGATTCTAGGGGTTTTTTTGTTTTGTTTTTTGGTTTTTAGGTCTTATTTGAATGTTAAAATTGACTTTTTAAAGTCTCTACAGCTTACCAGAGCACAAAAAATATAGTCAACTTAAAAACTATCCAACCAGGATTGATACATAACAGCAATATATGCTGGTAACATTAAGGCTTTTAAGACTAAGTTCAAGGAAATGAAGAATTAACATTAAGATGTGGTCCTTTCCACATCCCATTGGGATCACATACGGCAGTACACATGGAACAATTTACACTGTTTGCAGGTGTCCAATAATAGTGAGACAAGTCAAGGACAGTTCTTCATACATAGTTCTATATTTCCTTCCTCTTAATGATTTACAACAGGCCTTTTGATATTTGAATAGTTTCCTTGGTTTAAAAAAATATTACATCACAATAGTAAACAAACTATATCCCTGTTCTCCCTTCCTTTTCACCAGTGTTTGTCAACCTTTGGTGGACCAGGAAACACTTAAAAGTATTAATGACTTTACATAGAATGCCGGATGAAAACATTCTTGAAAAAGCCAGTAACACTGGTGTGAGATATAAAATGACTCAGTCACAGCAAAGCTTCCAGATATGTGTCAAGGTCGACTAAAAGGTTTTCTGCACCTGCGGTATTTTAAATTGCTCCTGCCATCCTCCCCACTCAGGCCTCCAACGAAGAGGGGTTGGGATGGGTCACGGAAGACCTGCACTATGTCTGTGGAGCACAGGCATGCCTCAGAACACCGCCTGAGAAACACTGCTTTAGTCCTCAAAAAGCAAATCAGGGTCTTTTTGATGTTGCAAATTATATAGCGACCTCTCAGCCCAACTAACTCCCAACTGGAAATTACAGGAAGATAGAGGTGGGGTGGGGTGGGTGGATTGCCACTTATGCCGTCTCCATGACCATCTAATTCCTGCTCCCTCCAAAGCCTCCTCTCCCAAATCCTCAAAAAGCCCAGTGTCAGTCAAGAACAAAGGGCAGTATGGACTTCACGCTATAGTTCCATCAGAAGCTACTTCCATTATATATTTTTTTTTAAAGAAATGAAGTAGGGAAGACACTGATACTTCTCAGGAGAAGGGTCTTCTCCAATCCACAATGCAAATCCTAGAACTCCATCAGGGATTCCAGGGACTATGTGTGTGAACACAGAACAGCCAATAATGTTTTTGGTGGATTGAGCAATACAGGAAGGATGCCAGAAGGTGACAAAGTGATCTGTATTAGGACTCCAACCAGTTTGGAAGTTTATCATGCATCTCCTCCACCCACCATTGTTGGTGCTTCTTCAGTCTATTTTCTACATACAGCTAAGCACCCACAATGCCCTCTTTTATATTTCTCCTCAAACTCCTTTTTTTCCCCTAGTTTTGCATCAGGAAAAACACTGCAGGACTTTCTGATCCCAGGTTAAGTTTACATGTCAGGCAGTTAGAAAAATACATATTTATTTGCGAACTGACATGATATGCACATCAGAGGTGCAGAGAATCTCACATGCCATTTTTACAGTTACTTCTTAAAGAACTACAGTCCAACATTGTTAATTTTATTAGGACCAGATCTTGCAATCCTTATTCAGGCAAACACCTCACTGATTCCAACAAGAATCTTTGCAAAATGAACAAGGTGTCCGGTGGCACCTTAAAGGCTAACAAATTTATTTATCACATGAGCTTTTGTAGGAGAAAAATCCCACTTAGACACTTCCACAAAAGCTCATGCGATAAATAAATTCGTTAGTCTTTAAAAGTACCACAGGACTCCCTGTTTGCTTTGCTAAACTAGACCAACACCTTTGGACCTTGTCAACAAGAGTCTTGCTAAGCAGAGACTTCAGAATTAGGTCCAACATATTCTGTCAGTTGTCCTTATAGGTCTTATCTGAAATGTCAGTGTCCAGCAAAAATACTTTTAAAAACATGAAATTGGCATTCACAGAAATAAGGAGCTAATTGTATTTTTAGAGGTAGCCAAAGCGAAGGCAAGGCTTTAACTTGGGCAGACACTGCTATAAAGATTAACACAAGACCAATCCCATTTTCATCACTTGTAATAAACAGCCGCCAATGCTTTAAATAATTGTAGGACTTGTGGGCAGGGCAAGGCAGAAGGGAAGGGACAAGTTATTGGCAGGAAACAAGAAAACCAGACAAGAGCTTCAGAGATACTTCATCCAAGCAATTCCTAATCATTTGCTTTCCACTTCTATCACTAGTGCAGTGTGGATTACAGAGAATTATGAAGTGGTTTCAGAATTGTTTGCAATGGTTCAGTGTCCATTAAGAAGGTCATGTTGAGTAGGAGTCCACAAAGGTTTATTATGAATCAGCATCTTCATTAATTTGAAGAACGGAGTGGGGAATATATTGATATCTGCAGATGATACAAAAGTCAACAGGATCACAAATACTCAAGTGGCCAGGGATTAGAATTCAGTACATAGGGAAACATAGCCAAGATCAATATAAACTCAGAATCAGTAAATAGCTGTAGTTTAGGAAAAAATAAGTGGGGACCAGGGAAATGTAAAATGACGACAAATTACAACAGATAGTGACCATTTTACACGCAACTCAAGGAACTAAGGTGGCATAAAACACACCCTTAACTTCATTGTGCTGCTGCTTTACACCACCGCGACCAGTGTGCAGGGAACAGCTGGCTCACCACCCATGTGGGTGGATGGCACAGGGCACAGCCTTGACCACGCACCCTTCAGTGTAGTTATGCTAGCGCATCAGGACTGCACACTGCTTCAGGTTTAGACAGTCTCTCCCCTAGGGTGCTCAAGGGGTGGCACAGCACACTGCCTTTACTGGGGGCTTGCTAGTAACAACACAATCTAGCCATAATGGAGTAGACGCAATGGTGGCACAGAAATGCACATGCCATTATGGGTCACATTAACGGAAGTATGTTGTGCAAAGGAGATAAGGGTTATTACTCCTCTGAATTAAGAGCCGCATTGCGCTTTAGATATTTCATAACTGTAATTACCTGGAAAGGGTTTTGAAGAAACAGAACAAAACGCTGGGGAAATCAATCCATTAGGAAATGGTTAAGAGAACTGCCACATTCAGCTTAGAGAAAAGCAGTATGAAGGATGAGTTTAACGACTATCTACAAATACACAGAGATGTTGAGAAGACAGGCAGCAATTATTCTCAGACAGCGAGGACAAACAAATAGTAACAGGCTTATGGTGTGATAAGGAAAACAGGTTAGTTACCTACCCCACAGGGGTGCTGGAAGGATTAATTTATTAATACCTGTAAAACACTTGGAGTTACTGAATGAAAGGTATGAAGAAAGCTGCAAAATATTGGGGGGGGGCAGAAATTTAAGCAATGGACCACGCTGCCAAGAGAGGTTTGTGAATCACCTTCACTGGAGACTGACTCAGACAGACTTGACTCTTCTCAGAAAGGTTTAGGGTTTAAGAATAGACCAGTAACTAGTTTATTAATCCCAACATTTAGTTATGGTCACAGAACTGGGCCCAGAAATGGTTTCTAAATTACCCTGTTCCACTGTAAGATGCTTTATTTCACTCTGCTCATTTTAGAAGAGTGACAGAGTCAAGAGCCTATATTCGATCTACCAGCCACAGAGCACAATATAATTTGGTGTTTAATACCTACACAAACACATGAAACATGAGTTACACATGCTATGCACACCTTTCAGCCACAAAAAATGATGCAACGTGATTTCTAACCCCTTAACATTTTCAGACACCAGCTCAGTGCTCTGAGTCCCAACAACCGATCAGAGCCAACATATACACGAGGAACAAAGGAAAACACAGAGACACTACTGAAGTACAATCACACTGAATCTAAATAATTTTCGTAGGTCAATTTAATTCACAATGACAAACTATAAGTCTATCTGAATATACAATAAGATTTTTTTTACTCTCAGATAGCTAGGGCTTTTCTATATTAAAGTAATTGTTGTTACTAAGGGATGACAGGCTTAGTGCTGTGCCATATACAAAAATGAATATGGTTTTGGCCCAAAAGACTAAGATATCATAAAATTTATGCTAAATAGCAGCTATTACTTGTTTAAATGTAATCCTATAACAAGTGATTGTAACACTGGTTAACTTAACTTCCTGAATAAGCTTCCTCATTAAAATTCCTCCTTTAATATGAGCAAGTTTATTATAAAACAATGCATTTCTGATGTACAAATTGGTCCTTCTCAATGAACCCATCACTAAAATTCCCTTTGGTTAATAGTTTTGTTCCACTGGATACTTATTGCCAATACAAAACTAATGCAAAAAGTTTCCACATCCGACTACACAATGTTTCATTTTCAACTTAATTACCCAATTTTCTGTTGCTGTTTTAAGGTGGTGAAGACAGAGGAAAAAGTCACTTTACCCTAGTAAGAATTTTAACAGATCACAAATACAGTATTCTGCAGAGGGACTAAAAATGATGTTCTGAAATTCCCTCTCAAGAGCAAGGTTGTTCGGTGTACTAGTCAAATGACAATATTTGTAGCTGCTAACCCCACAAACTTTATCTACAATCTGAAAATGCCAGCTATGTTCTGCCTCATTAACAGCACCAGTAGAAGTTTCTCTATTCAGAACTTAGCTGGCAATTTTGAAAATACATGAGGCAGAACAGAAAGTAGTTCACTTTTCAAAGGTTTTAACAAGCCCGCAAGGTTAAAAAAAAAGTCAAAATTAAAAGAAGCAACCTGCCATACCTAATTAAATTTGTAAAATTAATTTTTTGTAAATTTTAAGGCAGTATTAAAAAAAAAGATTATTCTGATGGATGACTTTGCAGCATTTCAATGAATTATTTCAGTGTCAATCAAGCCACAGCTCCATCATTTTGACACAAAAGCCAGTCAACTGCTCTCCATGAAGAAGAGCCCTACAATTTTAAATTCATTCCTCTTCATCCAAAATACCCCTAATCTGGTAACATTCAGGGCACAATACAAATTTTATTTTTTTATTTAAGCTTTCTAGGGCTTTTATGGGCAGCTCACATGAGCAATTCCTATCTTCTGGGTTTTTTTTGTTTGTATGAGCATAACTGTATTTGTACTTTAAGAGAGGGCTCCTAGAGCTGGGGTCCTCGCAGGCATTTAAGAAGCAGACAGTGTGTCTCAAAGATACACAGGAAGCAGATACACTGAGTAAGAAAGCGCCTTTTTAAAAGCGGGCTGCAGTGATGCATAACAAAGTGAATGCCTATAAGCCACTCTGAATAACACTACTCTGAAACCAATTGGTTAAAACGTGACACTTGTGTTTGTAGCTCTTTTGAGACATTTGGTTGTAAATATTAAAGGATGGAGTATGTACTATTTTTACCTGCCTCAGACACTGCCATCACACCTCAGTAACAAAAATGTCCTATCTCAATGGTTCTCAATCTTCTTTTCATCTGCAGACCCCTAAAATATTTTAAATGGAAGTATGGACCTCTTTAGAAATCTTAGACATAGTGGCTAAGTCTACAATGGAGGCTTAAGTCAACTTAAGCAACTCCCTGGCCACATTTGGAGTTCATTAAGTCAACATCAGCACTTGCCTAAGTCGACTTAACTCCTGCCCTTAAAGTCAATTTTAAGGGTTAATTAAGTCGACTTAAGACAATGTGCCCATTGAAGTCGCCTTATTAGAGCTGACTTAGTGCGCTAGAGCCATTTAAGTTGACTTAAGCTAGTGGACCCATTTAAAGTCAACTTTATAAAATCAACTTTAAATGGGTCTCCCGGCTTAAGTTGACTTTATAAAGTCAACTTAAACAAGCGGGGCCTCACTAAGTTGACTTAATAGAGTCAACTTTAAGTCAACCTTATTAAGCAGACTTACCTGAGCCCTGTAGCGTAGATATAGCAAGTGTGTGGGCCTCCAGAGGGCTAGGGATTATAGATAGAGAAACCCTGTCCTATCTGACAGTGGTATCCATCAACATAAGTCTCTTGCAAAAGGCACATCTGGAGAAAGGCAAGACTCAAGCTGAATTTGCACATATCTCTTAGTGTTGCCAGAAAACAGAACCACGTGGGGCATGAAGTAGAGTGCCAATTCCTTAAGAAGAAAACTCCAAGTTGTGGAAATTTATGCTCCAGAACTTCCTCCATTATCAAACTATATCCCACAAATGAGCGATCTCCTGACTTCCAACTTACCACCACTACAAAACACCTCACATGGGCTGTTACCAAACCCCTACATTTAATTAGGCAAGTCTGCTCTGCCTTCCTAGCCCCCTGCACCTAACAGTTAAACTTCAAAACCTCCCCATTACCCCTCATAGAGACCCTTGTTCTTCCCCTCTTGATTTCAGCACTTGCTGCGTCCTCCCTGCGGTCAGGCAGTCTACTATGTCTATACCACAAGTGCTATACCACCATAGCACTGTACTGTAGACACTGGAAAGGATTTTTCTGTTGCTGTGGTAAATCCACCCCCTTGACTGGTGAGAGCCAGGTCTTCAAAGAATCCTTTTGAGAACCTAGTAGTGTTTACACACTGGGGCTAAAGTTGTCTTAACTACGCCTCTCAAGCATATGAATTTTTCAGAACCCTGAGCAATGTTGCTAGGTTGACTGAAGTCTGAGATTGAAGTCAGGCCTTAGGCTCGTTTTCTGTGGAGATGGCAGTTCTGAAGGAGAGGTGAAGGAAGCTGGCACCTCCTACACTCTTACAGAGTTTGCTCGTCTGGTCTAGCGCCAAGCAGAGGTGCCAGCTCAGAGAGACAGTCCCCAAGAGAAGGCAATGGGACTAGTAGTGGTACCTGATGAAAGACTCACAATGGACGACTCATCAGCCCAAAGATGAAAAGTAAGCCCTCCCACATTTCAGATGAGGGCACCAATATGACTTTTTAAGACTCTGTTGCACCCATCTGGGTGCCACATGCGAGTAAGACCAGTGATTACTTTTTATGCTTTCTTTTGGGGGGCCCATAGGGCACTTAATCACAGATTGAAGCCCCTGAGCACTGGCTACATAAAGAATGCACGATGCCCACCTCTCACATAGCACTTCCATCAAAACACTTTACAATGAAGGACAATACCAATACCGCCCTTTTACCAATGGGAAGACTGAGGCATGAAAGTGGGAAAAGAGTTGCCCAGGGAAGCGCCCAGGGCTGGTGAATCTACACCCAGCGTGCTCTACCAAGACGCTGGCTGAGGAGGGTGCTTGGCCCAACATTGCTGGGGTGGCAGGAACCCAACCTAATGGTCCCCAGGAGCAGATGCAGGGAGGGACACAGCAGGGTCATGATGGGTTATAAGGGCATGTGGGTCAGATCAGGGAGATGCTGAAGGTAATGCCCTGTGGGGCCAGGAGCAGCCGGAGGGGGGCAGAATAAAGCTCTATCTGGCAAGCAATACTGGGCGTAACGCCCCAGGGGGGCAATACCTACTGACACCCTCCTCTGCTGGAGGAGGCACGTCCGACGGGCTGTTACTGGCGCTAACGTCCCACTGGGGCAGAACTGTCACCTCTCCCCCATCCGAGGGGTGTGTCCAGAGGGCTGTTATGGGCTGTAACGCCCAGGGGGGCCGTACTGAGAACGCCCTCCCCCCCCCCCCGGGGCATACCCAGTGGGCAAATACTGGGTCTAATACCTGGGTGGGGCAGAACTACCACCACTGGGGTGGGTGCATGTCCAGCATGCTGTTACCAGCTCTAACGCCCAGGGAGGCAGTACTGACACCCCTCCCAAGGGGCTTGTCCAGCGGGCTGTTACCGGCTCCAACGCCCAGGTGTGGGGAGTACCGCCCCCTTGCCCCAGAGGCACATCCAGCAGGCTGTTACAGGGTCTAATGCCCAGCAACGTTCCCTCTAATTACTTGTAGACTGTGTGCACAAACAATTTCTTTGTGTGCACAAAAACTTTTGTGAGCACCGATATTAGCACCATTGAATTTTTTGGGGGCACACTTTATTTTGTTGCATGGGCAGGTTTCATGACCTGGGGGCGCGTGCACACACACACAGCTTAGAGGGAGCAGTGGTGGCCAGGTGTGCGGGTCTACTGACCCCCTCCCCCACCAGGGGGCGTGTCCAGAGCAGCCGTTACTGGCTCTAACGCCCGGGCGGGGGGCAGAACGGACCCCCTCCCCCACCAGGGGGCGTGTCCAGAGC
>ML681996.1:43141377-43195169 GCA_007922195.1 Podocnemis expansa | reverse complement strand
GGGGGGGGGCAGAACGGACCCCCTCCCCCACCAGGGGGCGTGTCCAGCGGGGCCGTTACTGGTTCTAACGCCCGGGGGGCGGGGGGCACCGACACCCCTCCCCCACCCCGCCAGGGTGTGCCCGGCGCGCGCGGCTCCTCCCCGGCCGCCATTTAACGGGGAGGGCGGGTGGCGCGCCGCCGCCGCCACCGCAGGGGGGCGTTTGCCGCCCTCCCCGCCGCTGGGGCTCGCCCGGCCCAGGGCAGCCAGCGCCGCACGGGCTGTGGCTGGAGCGGCCCCGTCCCGTCCCGTCCCGTCCCGCGCTCACCTCGTCCACCGCCCGGCGGGGCAGGTGCAGCATCCCCAGCAGCAGTTTGAGCTTGACGGCCGAGGAGAGGCCGTGGAAGCAGAGGCGGATGTTGTCGATCACTGAGGCCGTGAGGAGCGAGGCGATGCTCGGCGGCGCCCACAGCTCGTCCGTGGAGCCCAGCTTGTTGTGCAGCCACAGGCCCGTGTCGCTCTCCCGCATCGACGCCATCTTGGGAGCGGGGCGAAAAAAGAGGGGATTTTCCGCCGGCATTTTATGAAGACAGCTAAACGGAGGGGGGTGAGGACCCCTGGGTCGCCCTGTCGGTCGTAACACAAAATGGCGGCGCCCTGCGGGCGAGCCTCGCCATTGGTGGGGGCGGGAGGGCCGTAATGCAAAATGGCGGCGCCCGGTTGGAGCGCTTCACCATTGAGGGGGGCGGGAATTCCGTAATCTAAAATGGCGGCGCCCTGGTGCAGAGCGACTGCGAGCGTGCTCTTGGGCAAGCGTTCCGTAATGCAAAATGGCGGCTCCGTAGTGTCCTGCCGTACTGGAATATGGCGGCCCCCAGTGGTGGGAAGAGTCAGGCTGGCTTCCCACCCTTGTCCGTCTGCCGGCTGGTTGTGAGCCTGGTCTCCTCTGCAGGGAGCCCCCCCTGCCAGGCAGAGCAGCTGGTCTGAGGCAGGCCCCTGCCCTGCCTGTTCCCTGTGACCCTAGTGCTCTCTTCCTTCCTTTATTCATTTCTTTCTCCCTCACCTTTGCCTCACCCCTCTGCCTCCTCCCACAACGCGCTGGCCCAGCACCCAGCCTGCACAGCTGTGCCTCAGCTCTGCACCAAACATCTGCCCTTGACGAGGCTCTGCACATCTGTGGCTTGAGAGGCTGTGCCCGCAGGACTCTGCCGCTTGTTTCTCACGCAGGACAGGCCATTGCTTGCTACAGCTGGTTAGAAAAGTTAGGCATTTACATTAAAAAAAAAAAATTGACTCTTTTTCTGACTCGTATCCTCCCCTCCTTTCACCAGTCAACACGATGCTCCCAGGTCTAATCTACCGCACCAGCCAGTACTCACTCGCTTCTCTCGTCCTCTTCATTCTCCCTTCTCCCTCCTTTAAGAACAATAAACCCATCCTGCCACCAGATTGGTAAGTGATGAAATCAACTTGCAAACTGTGCTTTGACATAAGCAAAGTTAGCTGCCTTTTTCATCATCTCCCCAAAGATTTTAGTGTGGGGTGCTGATGAGAGGAGGAAACTATCCCTATACACACCACAAGTAGAGAAATTAGGAAAGAGGCCCATTGCATAAAATCATACACATGCTTAGCTTTGTGCAGAATGAGGCGGGTCTCAGCATTGCTCAGGTGTGGAAAAGTTCCAAAAAGGTAGCTGAGCTGGTCTAGTTCAGCAAAACAAGCAAGGAGTCCTGTAGCACTTTTGAAGACTAACAAATTTATTTATTGCATGAGCATTTGTGGGAGAAAAAAACCCACTTCATCAGATGTTGACTTTATCAGACACTTTGAAGATTTCAAAGTGTCTGAAGTGGGCTTTTCTCCTACAAATGCTCATGTGATGAAGAAATCCGTTAGTCTTTAAACGTGCCACAGGACTCCTTGCTTGTTCAGGTATGGAAAACTAAGCACATGCAAGTTTGAGGCCTTATAAGTATGGTTTTAAATTCTTGTTTCAGTATAGCAGTAAACTAAAGAGGGAAACCTTTCTAGAAATGCATGGAGACAGCATGAACATGGTGAATCTGCCATTCTTAGGGCATTTTGGAAAACCATGCTCATTCTGTTTCTCATGCTGTAAAGCAGGGGTCTCAAACATGCGGCCTGTGGGCTGTCTGCAGCCCCTAAAGCTATTGCCTGCAGCCCACAACAATGCTAGTGTTACTAATATTTGCAGTATCATTCATATGAAAAGGTTTCAGTGGTGTGGCCCTCGAGCTAATGTACTAGTCCTCCTGCGGCCCTTGTGATTTGAGTTTGAGACCCCTGCTGTAAAGAGAACTCACAATCTGGTTTCTCTGTGGGAGCTGAGCTGACTGGTAGAGGGGGAATTCCAGGCACAAATCCTTCTAGTATCTCTGCTTTTGTGGAATTTGCTATTTGCTAATATCTGAAATTCTTCCCATGCAGTCCAGTTTGTACATATTTTGGGGGCAAAAAGAGACTATGTGAATGGATTATTATTACAAATCAGCACAATGGAAAGTCAAGTTTTTTCTTTGTCCTTAGCAAATCATTTCTGAAATGAATGCAAGTAACAGATAAGTCTTGCTAATGCTATAGAAATGTTGGCAGGAAAGTTTAGGGAGAAACTGTGCTGTACAATACTTTAATCTGATACCACAATCAGTTGTGATTTAAAAAGTATTAGACTGAGGGACGCTGCACACCAGAGCCTTCCCAATGAAGCAGACCCATTCCCAGCCGAGACTCCAATAGGCAGAGAACGAGGTGTGGTTCAAAGTTTATTATTCAGCTGAATAATAAAAGGAACTGCATCAGAGAGAAACAAAGAGAAGCTAGCCTCTCTGAGCAAGGAGGGTTTCTGGTCACATATACCTTCTAACATGCAAAATACAATATACATAATGCAAGAAGCTCATGCATAATACAACAAGTTACATCATGCCTAAAATCCGTACATGGTATTACTACTTTTAATATTCAGGTTACATAATTAGATTATACTTAATAGGCAGCATATAGTTAGCCCGCCTCTGTTGTTGTTTACAGCTTATTTGGGTAACAGTTACTGTCCTTGACCAATGAAAGTGGCCAGACTCCTGTGACCCCTCAGCTACCTAGCCCCCACCAACCTGTTTACCAGACTAGGGTGATAGCTTCCCATCAGGGTCCAGACAGGAGGGATTGTCTTATAATCAACCTTTGTGGATTACCTCTTGTATCTATAGAAACAGTCCACCTTCTTATCAATCTAAACCCCTAGCTCTCCTGACTTATGCCTTAATAAACTTGTCTAAGCAAACACAGAGCCTCGGACACAGAACTTCCAGACCAAACTTACTCCATCTTTAAACTTCCTTTACAACAGTCAAATTAAGATCACACTTCTAGTAAATTATTTGTGTCCTTGGACAAATCATTTACTTTTAGTGCCTCATTTGAGTGCAGTTTCTGATGTGTAAATTCCTACCTTGGGGTTGGGAGGGGGGAAAGAAATGAAAAAGCAAATTTCATCCTGTCTACATGGGTTATTGGCCAACCAGGGCTGCCTGCAGTGACTTGAGAGTGTGTATGCAAACTTCAAGGGAGACTGTTAGGAAGCAGTGCACAAACCCCAAACAGGCTGTGAATTCTGTACTTACATTATGGCTTCACTATAGCTTAAGTCAGCGTAAGTACAGAATGACCTAGACAAATTGGAGGATTAGGCCAAAAGAAGTCTGATGAGGTTCAACAAGGATAAGTGCAGAATCCTGCACTTAGGACAGAAGAATCTCATGCACTGCTACAGAGTGCGGATCAACTGACTAGGCATCAGTTCTGCAGAAAAAGACCTAAGGGATTACAATGGACAAGAAGCCAGATATAAGCCTATGGTGTGGCCTTGTTGCCAGGAAGGGCAACAGCATATTGGGCTACATTAGGTGGAACACTGGCTGCAGATCAAGGGAATAGATTATTCCTCGCTGTTCGGCACTGGTAAGGTCACGTGGAGTATTGTGTCCAGTCTTCGGTCCCTCACTACAGAAAGAATGTGGACAAATCGAAGAGAGTCCAGCAGAGGAGAATGAAAATGATTAGAGAGCTAGCATACATGACTTATGAGGAGAAGCTGAGGGAACTAGGCTTCTCTAATCTACAGAAGAGACCAGTGAGAGCAGATTTTATAGTGACCTTCAGCTACATGAAAGGGGTTTCTAGGGAGGACGGAGTTACATTGTTCTCGGTAGCAGCAGATAACAGAACAAGAAACAGTGGGTCTCAAACTGCAGTGTGAGAGGTTTAGATTGGATATTAGGAAAATCTTTTTCACTAGGAGGATGGTGAAGCATTGGAATGGGTTACCTAGAAAAGTGGGTGAATCTCTGCCCTTAGAGGTTTTTAAGGCTGGACTTGACAAAGCCCTGGCTAGAATTATTTCATTGGTGTTGGTCCTGCTTTGAGCAGGGGTTTGAGCAAGATGATCTCCTGAGGTCCCTTCCAACACTTATCTTCTTTGATTCTATGAGAGCACAAAAGAGACAATCCTCACACTCTCAGTTCAGATGCCTAGACCTCAGCCTGGCCCACAGCAGCCAAAGCTGTAACTGCAGTCAAAGGCTATGTCTACACTACAGCCTTATGCTAACTCAAGTTATGTTGGCATATAGCCACTGAAGTTAGCACACTGTGCACTTGCATACCTGCCTCCTTGTGTCAGTGGGCATGTACTTAGCAGGCGTGCTTGTATCAGTGTGGCATGTGGTGCATTATTGGTCAGTATCCCACTGTGCAACCTTCCAGGTTTCAGCGTCCTGTCTTTTGGAAAGTTTGGATCATGTAGCCAGCAGGGTTAGCTGGGCACTTGTACTCAACAATGGAAAGCTGCTAGGTGTGTTCAGTAAGCTGGGCTTTAAAGGGGAGGTGTGGGCTTCCACTCTCTGTGTCTCCTCGACAGTGGACTTCACAATAGAGAGCAGAGTTGTCTGTACTGGGCATTGTGGGACAGCATCTGGACAGCTGTCAGGTTTGAGCTAACTAACATAAAAATGGCCATACTGTGGCCCGGGATTTTTGTCCCAAACTGATTAAAACTGGCAAAGAGAATGTTAGGGAATAAACTGGCAAAAAAGTCTCAAAAGAGGTTGAAATTCCTGAAAGGCAGTAGTGAATTCATTTAATTGGACAGGGTATGATGACAGTACTAAAACATTTTATGACATAAAAAAACAGTAATTAGTGAAAAGGTGTAGATAAGAGTTAAGTGATAAAGTTCTGCAACTGGCAATTGATCAGTAGTGTTGTCCCCCAGCACCCCTCCTCCAGTGTCATCCTATGTAAGGTGTCCTTTACGTAGTCCTGAAAATTCCACCTTCCATGCAACCCCCTGAGGCGGGGAGGGGGTCTTAACCTGGGGGTCCTGCAACCCCTAGGAGTAATGTATAATTAAAACATAGAATTTGTCATAAATATGTTTTGATTTTACATATTAAAATTTATCAATCCATTAAACAACCTAAAAGCACAATCAAAATTTATAACCATTGAATTTTTTGGGGGAGGGGGGCATGGGGTTACCATGTATTGCTGTTGGGAGTGCAGGGCCTTTAAAAGGTTAAGAATCCCTGCCCTCAGGGTACCCTACGTTGTCCCTAATGCAGTCCCTAGAATGTCATTCTTTGTCATTCCCCCCCTTCCCAGTGTCACCCTGTGTTGTCCCTTGTGTAGTCCTCAGAACTTGGTCCCTCTGTTACCCTCCCAATGATTCCTATGTCATATGTGCTACCCCACCAGCCTATAAATGGATGTCAGGGCAGTGACAGTTCATGGAATGTGAGGAGAATAGAGAGAGAGAGACCTTGACCTGATGACACAGGCAAGCAGTGCAGTCTAAGAAGTGAAGATGGGCGCAGAAAGCCAGAGGAGAGAGAGAGAGGAAAAAAAGAAAGGAGATTCACTCAAAGAAATGATTGGTAAGCTTCATCAAAAAGCATAGGTGTCCCTAAGATTACATATGTTTACAACCAAAAGGCACTTCTTTGCTAGGACAGAACAGACAGACTTGTGTACGTAAAGCATGCTTGGGTCTGCATGGCTATGTCTACACTTAGAAGTTAGTTCGAATTAACTTAATTTGAACTAATAACGATTAGTTCAAATTAAGTTCATTCAAACTAACATGGCCCCACTAGGAAAACCAATTCGAACTAGCATGTCCATGGACAGGACTTGCTAGTTCTTATTAGGAGAAGGGGCACCATGGGAGGTGCGGCATGATGACCCCCAAGAAGGGCCATGCCTCCACTTAATGTATAGAAAGAGGAAGACACCCTGGGAGAAAGAAGGTCAAAAAACATTAATTCGAACTAATGGTTAGTTGGAATTAACATGGCTACACTGGGTTAATTCGAACTAATAAGTTAGAATTAACCCTTACTTCAAAGTTAAGTGAGGTTTTATAACTTCAGCGTAAGCTTTCATTAATTCAAACTAAGGAATTCCTTAGTTAAAATTAATGAAGGCCAGTGTAGCCATGCATTAATTTAATTTGAATTAATCCTCATTAATTCGAATTAAATTGTAAGTGTAGACATACCTCATGTGAATAAAGCTGAGCGTCTGTGGTATGTGTGAGGTTCCGATCCTCCACCCAACTAGCAACTGTCTGATCAATATTTGCTGAATGGTTAGATAATTAAATTTCTATAGCAATTAAGACTAAGTGTTAAGGACTTTTAATATTTTAACTTCTTAGCTGTCTGGAACTTGGTTTACATCAGAGGAAGATTGGTACTGTGTGTTGCAGCAGAGCCACTTTCTCAGTAACTGTCATTCTGTGCTGCACATATTGTTACAAGTGTGCCAAGTAAAAGTGATTTTTGAAGTAAATGATTTTCAGTTCTTTAATCTCATTGTCTTAATATTTGAATTAAATAAACACTAGCTTTACTTTCAAATTAAATACTGGTCTTGGTGTCAATTCTTGATTAGAGGACTGTACATATTTCTTTAGGTTACCGAAAAACAATTACACAAGTGGACCACATGGATTTTATCCCAGAGGTTTAGGAAAAATAGTGTTGAGAAGTGATTTTGATTTTCTGGGATAGTAATACTTGGTCAGATTGGCAGTACATCTAGTCCAGCATCCTGTCTTCCAACAGTGGCCTGTGCCAGGTGCTTGAGAGGGAATGAACAGAATAGGCAATCACAGAATGATCCATCCCATGCCATGTACTCCCACCTTCTGGCAAACGGGCTAGGGACGTTCAGAGTGTGGGGTGTCTTCACTCACACTGCAGTGACTTAAGTACGCTGACTATGCTGCTCAGGGTGATGGTGTTGTCATGCAGACGTAAGAGAGTGCTTACATCAGTGGAAGACAGATTTAAGTGCACACATGGTCACAACTAGGTTGGTGTATGCTGACTTGCATTAATCTAAAGTAGTATAGACCTGATCCAAGAAATGTTGACTGAGCATGTGCAATCTGTATTTTATTTATTTATTTATTCCCAAATATTTGTAATTTGGCCAAATTTGGGCAGATTTTCATGGAGATGGCAGTAAGGCACATCCTTGATTAAAGGCCAACTGCCCTGCCAAATTTCAAGTCCCTGCATCAAAGCAAGGAGGTGGCAGAACCTTTCAAAGAGAAGGTCACTGGAATTTAACATGAGCAAAACAGCTTTTTCTGTAGTGCCATTATTGGAAATGGGTGAAATATTTTGGCTGAAATTATCCAGAAAATTCAGCTGGAGCCTGACATCTAGCACAGAAAACCTCAGCCTTAGCAGTTAAAGTCTGGCAAAAAACGGCACCCGAATACACAGCTTTACAATGGACGGTGCTGGGTAGTTTTAATAATAGGCAGTGCTACAATCCAACGCCTCTTAAATAGCACTGCTACTGTGCTGCAATATTGGACTATGTTGCATCAGTGCCTGTGGCTTTTGTTTTACTACTACTTGTAGTTCTAGAGCTGCAAAACTACACAAGGGCACAAGCATATTAACACCCTCATTTATGCTGGTTCTGCCCTGACCTGTGGCAGCTTGCGATGATCTCACAAAATAAATCTGTTAGTCTTTAAGTGCCCCCTCCGCCCCCAATGGAGTGACGGACTTCTTTCATATCCCACGGAAACACATTGCAGCACTTTTTAGCACTGGAATGAGATGTTTCAAAACCGCATAACAGTGAAGTAAAAAAGCAGGATTTTAACTAACTCTGATTAATCTTCAGTTCTTATTTGCGCTGTCTTTGGCCATTTTGCTGTTATGTGAATACAAATAGTGAATTGTTAAAATGGCTGCTGTCTTATGCCGGCCCCCAGGCTCCATTTCTTTAAAGCACCTCTAGTTTTCTTCCTACTGCTGTTTCTTTCATTCTCCAGTGTCACTCCATCAACACACTCCCTCTCTTCTGTTCCTTGGCTTACCACACACTTTTTTGCTGATGTCAGGGGACTTCCTTACACCTTGGCCACTCAATCCCTCCTTCCACACTGGCTATGTTATGATGGTGTCTGGATTATGGGGACCATCTATGGTATTATTTAACATCCATATTTCAAAATTACAATAATCCATGTAAGTTATGGCATTGTTAGGTACCAGTAGAAAGGTTATAATTTGCTAAGAATGATTCTATTGTTTATTTGTATGTGTCATATCTGTCTAAGAAGTTAGGAATATGTTTCATGTATCTGTATGTGAATTTGGGATGTACATAGGGGTAGCTGTGTTAGTCTAGTTCAGCAAAACAAACAAGGAGTCCTGCAGCACTGAAAGACTAACAAATTTATTTTTTGCATGAAAATCCCACTTTGTCAGACACTTTGAAGATGGGGGAACTTACAGAATGGGAGGAAAATAAATGCAGGGAAGTGTGAGTCATAGGATCAGGTCACACTGTAACAGCAAGTCAAAGCGGTTGTTAAGATTCAAACGCTGAGGAACAACAGAGGAAGGTGAGGTCAAATCATCTGTTGTAATGAGAAAAAAAATCCAAAGTCCCTTTTTAGTTCTGAAGAGACAGAGTCGAATTTGCAAATGAGTTCCAGTTCTGCTGTTTCTCTTTGAAGCCTTGATGTGTTATTCAATTGCCTGAGCACAGCTATTAACAAATCATCAACAGAGTGATCAGGAAGATTGAAGTGCTCAGCTCCTGGTTTTTGAATGTTGTGGTTTCTGATGTCAGTTTTGTGCCCATTTATTCTTTTGCACAGACACTATTCTCTTTGTCCAATGTATAAGGCAGAGGGGCATTTCTGGCCCATGATAGCAGAAATTCCATTGGTGGATGAGCAGGTGAATGAGCCTTTGATGGAGTAGCTGGTTTTATTAGATCCTGTAATAGTGTCTTTTGTGTGATATGTGGGCAAAGTTGGCAACGTGATTTGTTGCAGGGATATGTGTTTGCTTTAATGTTGTGTTGTTAGGTCTGTAGTTGCTGGTGAGTATCTGTTTAAAGTTGGGGGGCTGTCTGTAAAAGGAGAGGTCTGTCTCCCAAGGCTTGAAAGAGTGAGGGATCGTCTTGTGAAATAGGCTGTAGATCAGAGATGTCAAACTCATTTTATGTGGTGGGCCGTGTTGGAAGGCAGGACACCTGCCGAAGGACATGTTTCTGCATGGACTACATGACCTCTTCCCAGCGCAGTACCACGTGAGCTCCCTGACCCCTTCCACAGCCCCCTGCATGGCCGACTCCTCTACCTGGCTCAAAGGGGCTCAATCCAGCCCCTAAAGTAAACACTAGGGGCGCAGGCCAAGGCCTGGCATGGCATGGCCTGGAGCCCAGCGCCCCGCCACATCCCATACCTCCCCACCATGCTCGACCCCTAGCCCCCAGCCATGCTTGCCCCCCAAATGCAGCACTCCACAGCCACGCTCACCCCTTGAATCCACCACCCCCTGCCATGCAAGCCCCCCACATCCACAGTCCCCCCACCGCACTCACCTGTTGCCAAGGCCCACATAGTCTGCCCCCTCCCATATCCATTGGCCCTGGGCCTGATCCCCGGCCCGCTGCCAGGGGACCTTACGCAATCCACAGCCTGCTCTGGCTTGCACCTGGGGTACCCTGCTGTGCGACCCTTGCCTAGCTCGGGTCCTCCCTCACCACTGGGGGACTCTGTGGCCTGTGCCTGGCTCTGGGGTCCCCTCCCAGCCACCAGGACACCGTGCAGCCCATACCTGGCTCTGGGCTTCCCCCCAGAGCCTCACACCTGCTGCCACCCCAGCTATTTTCATCCCCTGGGGGCTCCTACTTACTGCAGTCTGCAGTGCAGACCACACTGCCTGTACTAGACAGGGAGGGGTTAAAATGTCTTCTCTGCACTGGCTATGTGATGCAGTAGGGGGATGGGGGAGGCCCTGCAGCTCTTCTCACTGCTACATAGGCAGCAGATAGGCTGCAGAGCTGACTCACTGGAAAAGCCAGCAGCTGCGTGGGCTGGATAAGAGCCCTTGGTGGAATGGGTCCAGACCCCCAACTATAAGTTTGACACTCTTGCTGTAGCTCCTTGATGATGTCCTGTAAAGGTCTTGCGTGGAGACTGTAGGTGACAACTAGTGGCTTTCTGTTGTTTTCTTTCTTAGGCTTCTCCTATAGTATTGGAAGCAGAAGCATTACTGTCTAGGGTTGGGACCCACTCCCCCCGCCATGGCCTCAATCCTGCTCCAGGGCCCAATCTGGCCCCAGCCACTGCTGCTTGCTGTCAGCAGCAGGGGCCAGATCTGGCTTCAAGCCACTTGCAGGAAACTCAAAGCTGGAGCCAGTTCCTGCCACTTCTAACAAGCAGCAGGAGCTTTCTCCAAGCCCGGGCAGCAGGAACTGGCTCCTGCTTCGAGCCTCCTGCAAGTGGCTTGAAGCCAGAGCCAGTTCCTACCTCTTGCCAGAAGCGTCCCAGAGCCAGATTGGGCCCCTTCCGCTGCGCTGCAGGCCAGGAGATGCAGGACCCATGCCCTGCTGGCTGCAGCGCAGTGACACCCCTGATCAGAACGTTACTTACCTGTAAATATCCTTCTTTGAGATGGGCTGCTCACATACATTCATATTCATGTGTGCATGCCGTGGTCCATGGTTTTTGTCTTAGCTTGTCCCTGTAGGATCAGTTGCCAACGTGCCCTTGGTCCTGCAATTTAGCTGTGCTGTATAGGTGGCGCTGACCCTGTCCCCATTCAGTGCCTTCTTTCCACCAATTCTGAAAAGCGGGGATGGAGGGAGGGTACGGAATGTATGTGAGCAGCCCATCTCAAAGAAGGACGTTTACAGGTGAGTAACTGTTAGAGCACAAAGCTCTGGAAGCAAAAGACCCGGTGGTCCCAAAACAGGACTGTTTGCCGGCTGTGGGTGTTTGGCTTCTCGCAGCTCTCGCCTTGGAATCCAGGACAAGCCCCCAATTGTTAGAGCACAAAGCTCTGGTAGTCCCCGAGTCGGTCCAAGTGGTCCCAAGACACACAAAGACAGAGGAGGTCACAAATGCATATATGCTTTATTACCTTACAGAGATCTTGTGGAGCTAGCTCTCAGAGGAGTACAATACCGTGGGTTTTATAGTACAGTCTACAGAAAAGGGGTAAGGCAGGCACAGAGCCAATCATAATTCAGGGTCGGGGGCTGTATACCTTATATGGCTGGTCACCTCACCTGGGTCAGGGAAGGGTCATTTCCTAATATGGTGCATCTGGGCCCATGTGACTGACCTGGAGATGGTGAGGACAGGTGAGATGTGACTACCCTGGGTCCCTGAAATGGTGTCTCAGGACCCAAAATGGAGTCTGCTGACTCATGCCCCTTCATAACCTTCTGCTCTTCTTCAAGTACTGCTCACATCCGCTCATATTGAGGTGACTTACAAGCCTTGTTCAGGATGGTGGGCAGAGTTGTGGTTTCCCTCTCTGAAGTATCACTCTGCCAAAGGCAACATCATCTTTTGCACGCTGCAGAATGGCATAGTGAGAGGCAAAAGTGTGTACTGAGGACCAGGTGGCTGCCCTGCAGATTTCTCAGATAGGCACTTGCCCTAAGAAGGCTACTGATGATGCTTGTGCCTTGTTGGGTGCGCCTTGACCTTCTCCAGAGGGGCAACCTTTGCCTGGCGGTAGCAGTCCTTAATGTAGCTCATTATCCATGAAGAGATGTACTGGTATGTCACCACCTGCCCCTTCATGCGTTCGGCAATTGCGATGAAGAGCTCAGTCGATTTGTGGAATGGTCTGATCTGCTCAATGTATGTGGCAAGCG
The DNA here is from genome assembly GCA_007922195.1 of Podocnemis expansa. Lineage (NCBI taxonomy): Eukaryota > Metazoa > Chordata > Testudines > Podocnemididae > Podocnemis > Podocnemis expansa. The sequence goes on along the minus strand of ML681996.1, from coordinate 43,182,956 downwards.
CCCTTCTAAGATCAAGGTATGCCACCCTCTCTGGTTCTCCATCAAGTGTGGCCCTGGAAAGAACACTGGGAAAATGATTTCCAGATTTACATGGAAGGAAGAGATCACCTTAGGTAGGAAAGCCAGGTGTGAGTGGAGTTGAACTTTGTCCATATAGAACACCACATAGGGTGGTTTTGAGGACAGAGCCTTTAGCTTTGACATCCTTGTTGCTGACATGATGGCCAACAGGAATGCTACCTTCTATTACAGGACCAGAAGCAAGCTTGAGTACATGGGCTCAAAAAGTGGGTTTGTGAGCCTTTCAAGGACTAGGTTCAGATCCCACTGAGGGATTGAGTCTCACACCTGTGGGAAAAGTCTCTTTGCCCCCTTGAGGAATCTGGATATCATAGGGTGTGAGAAAGGGTGACCCCTGGGAAGGAGTTCTGGAAGGCTGAAATCACTGCCAGGTGCACTTTGAGGGAGGTTAATGCTAGGCCTCCCCTCTTTAGGAGCAGGAAGTAAAAAAGTATGCCTTGGATGGGGAGCGGTCTTTGGGGTGACCCCTCTGGTCGTTGCCCATGAGGAGAAGTGCTTCTACTTAGCCTTGTAGGTTGCTTGTGTGGAACATTTTCTGCTCTCAGCCTGGAGCAGGAGTGTCATGGGTGGAGCCATCGATAGGTTGAGGAGCATGCTGAACCAAGGCTAGTAAGGCCAGGCCAGGGCTATTATGATTATGTTTGCCCTGTCCCTCTTGATTTTCAGTAATACCCTATTTATCAAGGGGATTGGAGGGAAGGCATAAAGGAGGGGGCCCTCCCAGCTTAAGACGAGGGCATCTGATATTGACCCTCTCTTCCTGCAACTGAGGGAGCAGTATAGCTCTCACTTGCAGTTCGCATAGGTAGCAAACAGGTCTATGGTAGGGACCTCCCAATTCCGGAAGAGCTGATCCATCACCTCCAGGTGCAGGGACCACTTATGTTGGGGGAAAAATTGCCTGCTGTGCTTTTCTGCCTGGTGGTTGTTCTTCCCCGGTAGGTGAGCTACTGCCAAGTGAAAATTGTTTTCTAGGGCCAGTTCCAACTGGTGGACAGCCTCCTCACCCAGGGTGGACAGTCAGGCTTCCCCGTGGCAGCTGAGGTAGAACCTCACTGCTTTGTTGTCCATAAGGACCTGCACGGTCTTCCCCTTGATCATGTCTAAGAAAACTTTGCAGGCGAGGCAGATTGCTCTCAACTCCTTTACGTTTATGTGGAAGGGAGTCTCTCCCTTCCCCTCACAGCCACCTCTCCTGAATGGAGAGGCTGTTGCTGATGTAGGCTCCCCACCCCAAGTCCAAGCTGTCTGTAATTAGGGACACTGATGGGTCCTAGATCTTGAAGGAGACACCTTTCCTCATGAAGTCTGGGTTTTGCCAGATCATGAGGGTTCTAAGGATTTCCTCTGGGATGGTGAACACCTGATCCAGGGACTGGTTGTGTGGGTGGTATTACCCCCGCCAGCCAAGAGTGCAATGGTCTCATGCGAAGATAGGCCATTTTTACACCTAAGTGGAGGCTGCCATGTGGCCCAATAGTTGGAGGCACCACCTCACTGTTGTAGTGGGGATACAGTGCAGGTCTGAAATGAGGGGGGACATTGACTAAACCCTGAAGAGTGGGAGGGAAGCCCTGGCCCACCTCGAGTCCAGGTGTGCCCTGAAGAACTCTGTCTCCCGAGTGGCAGTTGGTTTTGATTTTTCTAGGTTTAGGAGGAGGCTTATGGTGTCACACAGCTTTTGGTGGACCTGAAACTGCAATGGATCTGGCTCTTGGACTGGCCCCTGATGAGCCAGTCATCCAGATAAGGGAAAATTTGAACCCCTTGTTTTCTTAAGTGGGCTGCCACCACTGGCACAGACTTTGGGAACATTTTGGGGCTAGGGAGAGCCCAAAGAGAAGAGCTGTAAACTGGAAGTGTTTGCTCCCTATCATGAACCGGAGGAATTTCCGGTGATTGGATCTGACAGCAGTGTGAAAATATGCATCTTTCAAGTCAAGGGCCATAAACCAATCTCCTGGGTCTAGTGAGGGAATGATATGGCCTAGAGAAACCATATGAAACTTTATTTTTCTGAGAAACTTGTTTAAACACCTTCAGTCCAGGATGGGTCTCAGGCCCCCATTTGCCTTTGGGACCAGTGAGTACTTGGGGTAAAAGCCTTTTCCCCTTTCTTTGCAAGGCACTTGTTCTATTGCCCTGTGTTTTAGGAGCTTTCAGCTTTCCTGTTTCAGAAGGATTTTGTGGGAAGGGTTCCTGGCAAAATATTGAAGGGAAGATTTTCTGGGGCCTGGACTTGAACTGCAGGGCATAGCCGTGGAAGATTATACCTAGGACCCTGCAGTCCAAGATTTTGGACCACTGGTTTAGAAAGGAGACAGGTGGTCCCAAAATGCCAAATGTAAGGAGGGTATTGAGGAGTGGTGTGGCCCTCAAATGGCCAGTCAGAATCCCTGTCTCTGATTTGCAGGCTGGTTGCTGTTGCCCTGAAAGGAGGACTGGTTGATGTCCTGGCCCAGGCCTCCTCTACTCCATCTACTTCTGTTCCTGTCTCCATTCCCATAGGGGTGCTGTGGTGGTTGAAAGGATCAGTGGCGTGGGCCCTGCTGCTGCTGATGTTGTTGTTGCAGTTGTTGCTGGTGCTGAGGCTGCTGAGGACGAAAAAGACTCCTAGCCATCTGTGAGGTATACATCCCCAACAAATGCTGAGTTGCTGTGGAGTCCTTCATACTATGAAGCTTGGTATCCATAGACTCTGCAAACAGCGATGGGCCCTCGAAAGGGAGGTCCTGGATCACCTGCTACATCTGAGGCGACAGTCCTGAGCCCTGCAGCCATACCACTTCCCTCATGGCAATAGCTGAAGCCATTCCCCTGCTGGTCATGTCCACAGCATCCCAGGACATAAGGACTATCGCATGGGCTGTGCTCAGGCCCTCCTCCGTGAGGGCATTGAAGTCTGTGCAGTAGGTGGAGGGGATGAGGTCTCAGAACCAATGTTCCCTCCAAGTCGATGATGCAGCTGAGCAAGTTCTGGAGGCAGCTGAGCAAGTTCCCTGCTGGCTCCCCGACTCTCACTGGGCCCCCTTCCCTACTGCCTGCTAGCTCCCCCAGTGCATCCAACAGCTTGCTCAGCTGTATCGTCAGCTTAGAGGAAACACTGACTGTAAATTAGCAAAAAGCAAGAAAATAGAATTAGATTAGAAATATCTTTCTTTTCTACCCTCCAAATTCACTGGAAGCCTGAGAGGCAGATTTAGTGCTTGAGTTCTTGTCACACTGTCAGGGGTCTCAAACTCACAGCCCACTGGCCACATGCAGCTGCTAAAGCTATTTTCTGTGGCCCACAATGACACCATTTTTACCAGTATTTGCAATATTGCTACATGAAAAGGTTTCGGTGGTGCAGCCCTCGGGCTAGTGTGCTGGTCTTCATGCAGCCTGGCCATCATGGTGATTTGAGTTTGAAACCCCTGCACAATGTCAGACATTAGCCAAATAAAATCTAGCACGCAGGTTAGTCAGAACCAGACAGTAATCCTCAATTAAACATACTTCTTATTTAAGAATTCCTCCTGATCTTATGATTTAACCCTTCCTGAAATTGTAGAGCCTTTTATCAACAGAGAACTTATTGATATCCCTGTCTCTACTGTACAGTTATTAATTTTGTTGCCCATATGACCATTTTAGCAGAGTTTGGAAATTCAGGCTGCTATTTACTGGAGCAAGTAGTTTCCCTTCTTTTTCTGACAAAGCCCATAATGGACTAGGGAAAAAGGAGGGGTACAATTATACAATGTTGTGAATAACAAGAGAAAAATAGACTGAAAGAACAGAATTTCCAGATACGTTTTTCTGCTGTGTTGCTGCTACTTTATTGCAATGGATTCTGCTTACAACCCTACATAGAGAACATTGTTGCACTTCCTGAAGTTATGAACCAGCATGTTTACACATAACACTAAACAATCTATCATGAACGAAACGAAGATGCATTCACATGAACTTGAGTGCAACTTATTCTGTGTATTCATATTATGGTGTTCATCTATTTCAGGAATGAAGAAGTTTAAAAAACTTGGTTAGGTGGAATCCTATCCTTTCAAGATCCAAAGGGGCAGCTGTGTTAGTCTAGTTCAGTAAAACAAAGAAGGATCCTGTGGCACTTAAAGACTAACAATTATATTTATTGCATGAGCCTTTGTGGGAGAAAATTCAGTTCATCTGATGCTTTGAAGATGGAGGAACTTAGGATGCAAGTCTGATGAAGTGGGATTTTTCTCCCACAAAAGCTCATGTAATAAATATAATTGTTAGTCTTTTAAGTGCCACAGAACTCCTTGTTCATTATACTATATACTGGGTGCAAGACAAGTTGCTATGCTGACATTGCTTAGTGCTTGCATCAATGGCTCTGTGTGTATGTCTGTCTGGGGTTGGCTGTGTGTGTGTGTGTGTGTGTGTGTGTGTGTGTGTGTGTCTGGGATTGGCTGTGTGTGTGTCTCTCTGTCTATGTGTCTGGGGGGTGGCTTGGGGTGTGTGTGTCTGTCTGTCTGTGTCTGGGGTTGGCTCTGTGTGTCTGGGGGATTTATTGGTGGGTTCTCCCGTGCCGGGGGGGGGCACCTGTGTTGAAGGGCTCCGAGGCCAGCAATTGCATTCTAACCCTGCAGCAGGGGTAGTTTAAGCAACCCCTGGCCAAGAGCCTTCCCTGCTCATCTGCCAGTTTCTCTGGCCATCCCCAGCTCGAGCTGCTGCTCCACCCACTTCGCTGACTCCCAGCACCTTCCCAGCCATCCCCCCTTTGTCCCGCTCCACACTCCGATCCCCCGAAAGCCCCCCCTTCCTCCTTGCCTGGCCTCTGGAGCCGCTCCCTGGCCACAGGCTGCTGCAGCCCCCAGCATGCTGAGGGCGGGAAATTTCAAACTGCTGTAGGCTGATGCAGCTGCCTGCCAGCCGGAAGACTGTGTCTTCCAGCTGGCTAGGCTCCATGGCTGCTGGCAGTGGTGCGCTGCTGGCAGTGATTGCTGCGCCACTGAGTGATTTCTGCTGCGCGTGGGCACACGTGCGCAGCTTAGAGGGAACATTGCTCAGAACCTCTGCATCAATTTCCTGAGGTTGAAGCTATAGGTGCCCATTAGTGCCTGCTGGTTTGCAATGTGTAATTGTAAGGCTGGTCATTGAATAAACCTTATGCCCAAACAGGTTCAGTCTCTTAGTGTCTTTGTTCCCTGGTGTAGACGGGGGTTGGCCATGCGTCTCCCTCTGGTTCACATCATCCACCACCAGGGACCCAGGTGCAGGTACTCAAACTTGTCTGCAAGGATGTGGTACTTTCTTTCTGTCCCCTTTGAAACTGCTGGGACTGAGCATGGGACTACTGGGCACAGGCAATTTTTAGGACCCCCCTCATGCATGGGCAAGGCCACACTTGCTGGGAAGTAGCTTTTCCCATGTCAGATAGGGGGTTGAAGTCTTCCCTGACTACCTCAATTGGGAGGTCTAGGTTAGATGCCATGCATTTCCAGAAGTTCCTGGTGCACCCTGGCGTCCTCTGGGAGTGAGAGGGGCCTCTGGTAGGTTGCCTTGTCAGGGGAGGATGAGGAGAGGACCCTTGAGCCATCTCTCCCATACTTGAGGTACCCTCTCCTGGGTTGAAGTCTATGTCAGACCCTTCCAAGTCTCCTCCCCCTTGGAACGTAGCTGCTCTAGATGAGCTCAGGGATGTGGGGTCTCTCTGGGAAGAGTCCCAGGGTCTCAATCAGCCCGTCTGGCTGTCCAGTCCTCAAAAGCCTGTGGAGAGGGTGCCAGTGCCAGCAGTGCCTTCCTGCCCGAGCCAGAGGACGGATCTCTTTCTGGTGCTGATCCTGGTGAGGGGATTGACCTTTTCAGTACTCCAGCAATCAGAGGATGTTGAGACAGCAGGGGAGACACTGATTTGTGGGACCTGCACCCTCTCAACTGGTGCCAGGGTGCTGACATCGAGCATTTCCTTTGATGCTTACTGGCTGGACATATGATGGCTGGTGCCAGAGAGGAGGAGGACCTCTGGTAGGCATCAGATCCTCCCGAGCATCTGGACCAGGAGTGGGACTGCCGGGAGAAAACCAGTGACTGGTCCTGGGAAGAACTGCATTATAATAAGCACAGTGAAGATTGGAGTTCTTCTCCTGCCCTTGATTATGACTCTGAAGAGTGTGAGTTGGGCTGCACTGGAGAAAGAAAGGGCTGGTGCCAGGTTTCCTCAGGCTGGGACACTGCGGAAAATGGCATGGATGTCCAATCCTCGGATGGGCTCCTGTGCCATTGGTGTCCTGGAGCCCTGCACTGGTTCTTGTGGTGCTGCAGGGCTAGGCCCACGCTGAGGTCTGGGCCAGGCCTTCAGTGAGACCAAAGGCTTCCCCCTTGATGCAACCAGCCTCCATGGCAGAAGGGGTGTCTGCAGCCATAGCAGTACTCTTGCTGCTTCAAAGTCCTCTGGTGTAGTCAGAACTGGGATGGCCAGTGGTCTTAGGCCCCTGGGTGGAGAAGGTCCTTGCACCCATGCAGTGGATCCTGAGCAGTGCCAGAGTTGAGGCTTCCCCTCTGATGCCCAGGGTTTTGGGGCAGCCTCTTCTCTTCCAGAACAGGGCTTCTTCTTCTTCTTCCCTGATGGAGAGTGGTGCTGAAGAGGAGCTGGTGCAAAGCACACTCTCTGCACAGATGGTGCTGGTGCAGTCAGTGCACGAACTGGCACTGAAGCTGGGCAGAAGGCCGCTTCCATGGTCATGGTCAGAAGGCGGCTCTCCCTTTCTTTCTGGGTCCTTGGTTTGAGGGACTGACAAATGTGGCATTTGTAGGCCCTGTGGCTCTCACCCAGGCACTTCAGGCACTCCTCATGCAGGTTGCTGATTAAGAAGGCTTTTCCACAGGAAGCACGTGGTTTGAAGCCAGGCGTGGTGGAGCTGGTGCTGGGTTCCACGCTTGGCCCTGTGGCGACGAAAGTCAACAGGTGCTCAATGCAAAATCTCACCAGAACTGCTGAAAGTAGAGCCCTGTACGGATACAAATACATGGATCCGCATCCAACCTGCATCCGCAAGAAATGGCCCACAGATATCCGTGTCATATCCGTGGATGTGGATATAATGCGGATATCTGCGAATATCCTCATATTAGCAGGGCTCTGGTTCTGTGCAGATAAAAATATGTGGATCCGTATCTGATCTGCATCCACAAGAAATGGTCTGCGGATATTCATGTTGTATCCGCGGATGCTAACATAATGCAGATATCCACGGATATCCGTGGATCTGCAGGGCTCTAGCTGGAAGCACAAAAACTGCTGTTTGACACAATGTGACTCAAAAGGAAGTGAGGAAACAACACGCAAAACAGGCACTTGCAATAAGTAAGGGCAATAGTTCCAAGACCGTCGTTTGGGCAGAAAGAATGAACTGAAGGCGGGGGACAGAGTCAGCGCCACCTATATACTGTGGCTAAAGCATGGCACCGACAGGGTGCTGGCAACTGACCCTACATTTTGCTAGACAACAGAGTGACGTGATGTAGTACATCCCACCTAATATATTTTTCTTATCTCCGGCATTCATAGTCAAGTGTTTCTTGTAAATACTTTTATTTTTCAACACAGATTTAGAAAGTCAGGTTAGATGTACACTAGCTAAAGAGTAGTAACTTAATGTTGTGGTTTCTCAAATGAATATACTATATTCAGTATGTAATTTAAGAATTATTCAGAAATTACTGTTCTCGTTTACCAGTTGGTAATATTTTTATACTGTAAGCAGACTGGAAGATACTTTGTCTTCGCTGGTACTTTATTCTTCCCCTAGAATTTCTGTGCAAAAAATATTTTATTTCATTAAATGAAGCAAATTTGTGGAAAAATAAGCATGGGGGCATATAAACAAACACTATTCGATTGCCTGTTCAACATTACTTAGCCCCTTGTTTGCACATGCAATCTTAATTCTGTCATTTCCTAACTTCTGAGTGCTTAACTTGCATCCTGACAAACAAGGAGTCCTGTGGCACTTTCAAAGACTGAAAAATATATTTATCAGATGAGCTTTCATGGGAGAAAAATCCCACTTTGTTGCTCTTTTAACATGTTTTTGTTTAGAAAGACAAAGTGAGTGAGGTAATGTCTTTTATTGGACCAACTTCTCTTCCACAGTTCACTGTGCAGCTTGAAAGTTTGTCTCTCACACCAACAGAAGCTGGTCCAAGAAAAGATATTACCTCACCCACGTTGTTGGTCTCTCTAGTATCCTGGCTGACACAACTTTAACAACACTGTATATAACATGTTTTTGTTTGTAATTGTTTATATTTATAGAACAGCAAAATGGAAAAAGAAAAGAACAAAAATTATAATGATGTGGAAACTTATAATAGACACTAACATGGGTCAACAGCAGGGTTGGAGGTCTTATCTCAGGAGCATGAACCTCTGACATTTAAAATAACTGAGTAACTCCTAGCAGTAATAGGTTATCGTTTAGACTGCTGACTAGCTGCTAGAGGAGGATAAGACATACACTTTGCCACAGATATTTGCTTATCACAGAGGAATAGCAAGATGCAGAGATAGAATCATAGAAATATAAGACTAGAGGGACCACAGTAGGTAATCTAGTCCAGTTCCTTGCACTGAAGTAAGACTAAGTAGTATCTAGACACCATCCCGGACAGGATTTTTTTTCTGACCTGTTCTTAAAAATCTCCAATGACAGAGATTCAGCAACCTTACGACGTAACTTGTTCTAGCGCTTAACTGCATTGACAGTTAAGTTTTCCTCAATGTCTGATCTAAATCTCTCTTGTTGCAATTTGTCTATTACTTCTTGTCCTTTCCTCAGTTGTTAAGAACAAGTTAAAACCCTTTTCTTGATAACAGTCTTTTAGGTACCTGAAGACTGTTCTCAGGTATTTCTTCAGTCTTCTCTTCTCCAGAATAAAGAACCCCTTTTTTTTCTAATATTTCCTCATAGGCTCTATTCTCTAGATCTTTAATAATTTTTGTTGCTTTCCTCTGGACTTTCTCTAATTGTTCCACATCTTTGTGGTGCCCAGTAATGGCAACTATTCAAGACTGATGAGGCCTCATCTGAAGAATTACTTCTTGTGTCTTTCTTTCAACACTCCCGCTAATATATCCCACATTGATGTTAGCTTTTTCTTTTTTTGGCAACAGGATTACATTGTTGACTCATATTTAGTTTGTGGTCTGCTATAACTATATGGCAGACCTTGGTTCCTTTCTGGGTTCTGAAAGGGAGTGTTCTTTAGTGGTCAAAGACCCTGCTGCCCCTGTTCTCTCTCCCCCAGAAAGCCTGACCCCTTTGCCCCTGTCTGAGTCCCTTCTGTCTTCCCCTAACTCCCAATCCTATCCTGATCCCTGGGCTCCTTGTCCCAGTCTACTCCCTCATGTGGTTCTTTTCCCTTCAGGATTCCAGTTAGATTGGTTCCTCCTCTTTGTTCCTTGAGTACCAGAAGGCAAAGCACTGAGAGTACAGGAGAGGCAAGTCTTCCTGCTCTCAGCACTACCATGGCCTACACAAGGTGGGAGCAGTATTTGCAAAGGAATTGCTTCTCAGCCCCTACACTGAAGGTGAAGGATGGATGCTCAGTTGCTCTTTGGGGTTGGTCTGGGCAAAGTTCCATTGTCACACAAGCTCTGAAAGGATGGAGCAGATCCAGCACAAACAGATTCTTCAAAGTATTTTGTTGCCAAACTTTTAACAAGTCTGGATGGAGAATGTATGAAATGAGATTATTTTTAAGACTTATAGTGTGGTCAGGGTTTCTCATGGATACTTCCTTGATATAAAGGCCAAAGACTCATATCCCTTCTCCAAAGCATGGAGGCACAAGATCATCTCAACACTATGGTAGTTTGTCCTACCAAGGGGCTAGAGACTTGGCAGTCCTACAGAGGGCCTGAGACTGTGTGACTTTGCCCTACCAAGGGGGCTAGAGACTTGGAAGTCCTGCCCTGCGAAGGGCTGGGGAGCCTGGTTAGCCGACCCTCTCCCTCGGGAGGGTGAGCAGCCATGTTACACCTTTGCAGAAAAAAGTTACGGTAGGAGTCAACCTCATCTGTTCTTTGATAAGATGCTCCATTTGAAATTTTGGAAAACATTTTAAGTTTGTAGTTGCTATAAATAGTTTTTAAAAAGTTATCACATTCAGTCACCTTATTTTTGCAAAATAAACAGGGAATCCTGTGGCACTTTTGTGGATTAACAAATTTATTTATCTCATGAGCTTTCATGGGTAGAGTCCCACTTTATGAGATGCGTGAAATAGAGGTTACAGCATAGAAGAGGATGTATAAATGCGGAGAAGAGTAAGTTACAACTTCAGTTCAGATTTTTTTCAGCAAACTGAGTAAGTCGTTTGGATTCAAATGTGTGGAACAACAGATAAGAAGGTGGGAAGGTTGAAAGAGGGGAAAATCACCTTTAGTAATGACCGAGCCAATTGAAATCTCCATCCAACCTAATGCTGTCAAATTTGCATATGAATTCTAACTCCACAATTTCCCTTTGATGAAAGTTCATGCAGTAAATAAATGTGCTAGTCTTTAAGTGCCACTTGACTCCTTGTTTGTTTTGCTGAACTAGACTAACAGCTATTCCTCTAGTATTTATTTTTTTAAGCTACTGTTGCAAGAAAATCTATACCCTTCCATTCTGGCAGTTATTTATTCCCCAACATCAGTGCAAAAAAGGTTGGGTTGGCTTTGTTTTAAAACTACATATATTGTGTCTTCATGGTGTCCCATTCATGACTAAACTTGCTGTAGGGATAAGTTCTGTAGTAGATAAATTGTTAATGTACAGGAAGATATTATTCAGGACTCATCCATTGACCAAACAGCTGTGAAATCTGTCTGATAATTTTCAGTATAGTGTCCTAGTATATATTAGACTAGAATAAGAAGAAATGCTGTCCCCCCCGTGAAGCTTCAGAATGTTTCACTGGGACAAATGGGTGCAGCTTTCTTTTAGTTTCCAGCATAGAGATCTTTCCAGGCAATACCTGATCCCATAACTGTAACCAAAAGATGGCAGCATATTGTCTTCTATTCCTTTTCTGTCACTTTATGGCAATGGGATAACTGTGCTGACTGAGAGAGGTAATGGCTAGTGAGAATTCAGCTATTTATTGCTGTCTAAAAGAAAGGTGGGAATGGAATGCATTCCCACAGAATACAGGCCAATAATCTGTCTCAGTTGGTTCACTGATAGCTTGATTTATACCTTGTTTAATTGACTTCTGGCACAAGATAGGAAACACCTCTTAAGAAAGGTTACAGTTTAGTTGCTGTTAGTCTGCCAGTGTAGCTTCAGGAAGAACATGCCCTTTACACCTTATTAATAACCTAGGCACTGTAATCAGACTGTATGTTATTGGTTTGTGTGACTTGTGCTGAATTTTATTTCTGGTGCCCACCTGGGATAACTGGGCTGGGTGCTGTTGACCTGCTCAAGAGCAGAGAGGGGAGCAGGAATCCTTTATGAAGAGGTGTACAGCAGTGAAATGGTATGAATATGCCAGTTGAGTTTTTGCAGCATTTCTGCATCAATATAAAGGCTTTCTATGCTCCTGAAAGATATGCAGCTGTCCAGTTCCTAATTTCAGTGCTAAGGGACCTGTGGGGGATGTTCTAGGACAGTAGTTCTCAACCCAGGGTACCCAGAGGTCTTGCAGGGGCTACTTGTACTCATCTAAATCAGTGTTTCTCAACCTGAAAGTCATGACCGGGGAAATGCTGCAGGAGCCATTTTAGGGACAGCAAGTGCAGAGCTTGTGTTAAGGGGTGACAAGCAAGGCAATTGCCCAGGGCTCCACGTCACAGCGACCCCTGCAAAGCTAAGTGACATGCTTCAGCAGATGGTGGGACTCAGACTTCAAACAAGGCTCACAAGTGAAAAACAGGCTCAAGGATTGCACTGAAATGTAAGTGCAATATTCATATTCCTATCGATTTATAATTATATGGTACAACTGAGAAAGTCAGCCATTTTTCACTAACGTGCTGTGACACATTTGTATTTTTGTGTCTAATTTTGTAAGCAAGTAGTTTAAGAGAGATGAAACCTGGGTATGCAAGAGAAATCAGACTCCTGAAAGGGATGCAGTAGTCTGGAAACTATTGTTCTAGGCCCTCACCTGCTATTTGGATTACAGCAATGCAGTGTATTGGGGCACAAAGACAGGACCCCTTTGGAAACCCCAGCTAGTAGAATATTATAGTGCGCCTGCTCAAAAAAACATGGGCCACAGGAGCACTCCCTTCCACATCCTTTGTTGGCTTTCCACAAAATATCAAATCCAGGTCTGAGGTTTTATCTTCTAGGCACTCAGTGGCCTGGGCCTAGGATATTTAAAAGATCACCTAACACTCTGGGATAAGGACCACAGTTCACAGCTCTACTCCCCAGACACAATGGAACTCCCTAACACCCAAGTAAAGCTTGTCTGTACAAGAAACAAGAGTTTTCTCAGAGGCTGTTCACAGACTATGGAACAAACTCCCATAGGAACCAAAGGCTATCACAAATTTGTAACCACCTTCTGTTTTAAGTGTCAGGCACGTTATTTTGACCTGCCTTCTCTTTAGCTTAGTTTGAACTAGTTAGTTTGAATGGTAAGTTCAAACTAACTGCTTAGTTTGAACTTATTTCGAACTTTAGTTTGGAGTAGCATGATGTAGTCAACTAAAACTAGCAGTTAGTTTGAACTAACCATGTTTTTTACTAGTTGTGCTTTTTTAGTTTGAACTAAAAAGTTAGATCAAACTAAAAAAAAGCACAGCTAGTTCAAACTAAAAAGTCAGTTTGAACTGAAAAATTGTGGTTAGTTCAAACTAACTTTGAACTGCTTAGTTCAGACTTAGCAAGTCTGAACTTAGCAGTTAGATGTAGACATAGCCATATAGCTTAGAATAGGACCCCCTGGATATTCATTTTTGTATTATGTGAACTTGAATCTCTGTGTGGGGCGATAGTGCTTGGATTCTCTCTTTATTGTTTGCTATATTTTGGATGTCCTTCTGCCTAAGGCAGCAAAGAGAGAACTTCAGTTTGTTCTCTCCTCTCCCTCTTTCTCTCCCTGCACTTTAAAACTTTCCAGTTTGGGAACAGTCTATGTATTACTGGCTAATTTCATGGTTTTATGGACCCAGGATCATGCTTTCAGCACAGTCTCTCTTTGACCTCTAATTAACTGGCCCACTGTGAACAGAAATTCTGTTTTCCTTTATCCTTTACTTTTAGAGCACTGGCAGCACAGTTATGCACAAAACACAATACTGACAAGTCAGCATGCATTTACCCTGCTGCCTGCTCTGTTCTTGGTTCTCCTATCTTTCCGTGGTGTCAGTACACTCCTGGGACATGCTCCTGTAGGAGGCTATGATGACTGCATAGTTTAGGTATGGTGGTGAGCTGTGGTAATGACCCATTGCTTTCTTTCTGCACACAAATAGGAGAGGAGGTGAGATGAGAATTATTTCATGAAGTGTTTTTGCTTCTTTAATTGCTGTCATCCTAGGTATTAGCTAAGATAAAGTTCACTGTGCCAACATGAGCAGATTTCAAAGCTGCTTGCCTATTGCTCTCTCTATTTCCTGTCTCTTACTGAACAGCTGGTCTCTAGAAACAGAGAAAACATTTCCACTGGGAGCTTTCAAAACCAGCTTGTAAGAAAAGGGACAGAGGGTACTTCAATATGTTCTTTCCCCTCACTCTTTCCCTCCCTGCACTATTAAATCACTCCAATTTGGGAATTGTCATATCAATGGCTAATTTCTTGCCTTCATGGACCCACAGTCATGCATTCAGCTTGCTGTCTTTGACCTCAAATTAATGACCCACTGTGAACAGGAATTCTATTTTCTTTTACCCTTTACTTTAAAAGCATTTACAGCACAAAGTTATGCACAAACACAGGATTCTTACAAGTCAGCCAGTGAGAACAAGAATGCCAACATAATTTGGCATGACATGGGCAGCGTGGACCTGCAATCTTTTAAATCGAAATAATCTGCATTGTTTTGATTTAAAGACTGTGTGTGGACATGCCCAATGAGATTTAGGCTCCAAAGGTTCATATCCTCAAAAGTATTTAGGGGCTTCATTCCCATTGATTTCAGTGAGAATTAAGCCCCTAAATACCTTTGAGGATCTGGGCCAATGTGCCTAAGTCATCTGGATCTTTCAAAATCTGAATAAAAAATGTATGGGTGCATAAGCATCTGTGTACTCAGAAGGTTGTAAAACTATTTACTGCTAAAGCAACTTGCACCATTAAAACAATCATTTAAAAACATGTCTTTGCAGTTATAGTTATGTATATTCCATAAATTCAAACTTCTTGCTGTAGAAATTAAGGTTCATAGATTCCAAGGCCAGAAGGTACCAATGTGATCATCTAATTTGATCTCCTGTATAACAGTGGCCATAGGACCTCCACAGAATAACTCCTAGGGCAGAAAACATCCAATTTTGATTTAAAAGTTGTCGGTGATTCAGAATTCACCAAAGCCGTTGGCAAATTGGTTAGCTTATGGGGAAAGAAAGTCATTTTGATTAAGACCAATGTGAATATTATGACAAAGATGAAATAGCTCACTTTGCTGAATTATAGCTTTAATTTCTACAGATGCACAATGGCACTTTTCTCAGTGAGTTTTAATGACATGAAAAGTTTGAAGTTTAAAACACAGTAGTGTTGAGGGATTTTTCCCCCCAATAATCTTGGGAAGCCTGAAGTCAAATTACTCTTTGTAATGGGAAAAGAACCCATAGTCTCAACTGAGTCCTGCTTTTCTTTGGCCTGGGTTCCGGGGTCCTCACAGCGGAGTACACCTTGCTCGACGGTTTGCCCGGTAGTCAGCGTCCTCGGCCTATCAATGGTGTGCCCCTTTAAGGCAGGGGCCGAACTGGTCCCTGGGTAGGAGCCTCCACCACATGTCTCCTCCCTCTGCTGGTCTGACCCTGACTGAGGGGAACTGCTGCCTTTTATGCCTGGGCAGCTGTTCGAGCATGCCCAGCAGGGCCTAAGGGGCAGGGCTACCCCTTTCCTTAGGGCATATAGGCCTGCTTGAGTGCGGGGCAGGTCCACCCCATCACAATGTTGAACAGAACTGCCCCAGGACCGACCCTGGGGCACACCACTTGTTACTGGTTGCCAACTTGACATGGAGCCATTGATTCCTACACGCTGAAACCATTGATCTAGCCAGTTTTCTATCGACCTTACAGTCCACGCATCCAACCCATACTTCCTTACTTTGCCAATGAGAATGCTGTGGGAAACTGTATCAAAAGCCTTGCTAAAGTCAAGGTATATCACATCAACGGCTCTTCCCGCATCCACAAATCCAGTCATCTCATCATAAAAGGTGATGAGGTTGGTCAGGCATGATTTACCCTTGGTGAATCCATGCTGACTGTTCCTGATCACTCTATTTTCCCCCAAGTGTTTCAGGATGGATTCTTTGTGTTACAATTAATTAGAATTCATCTTAAATTGTGGTCCATTCAACTTTAACATTCAGAACTTAAAAAATATTCAATTTTTTTTTCAAACTTGTTATATAGATTTCAGTTGAAAATCATGCTGAACACGAAGACTATATATGTGGTATTTGTCTCATAGACTTTAAGCGCCGAAGGGGCCTTCATGATCATCAAATTCGGAGTCCATAAACTGCTATAGAAAATCAGAGTTTCTATAATAAGAAATGAATGAATGCCGATTAAGTCACACCCCTTCAAGTCCCCTGAAGAGTTTACAGCCTGAGAACCCTGACCAGTTTAGATTGGCTCAAGGTTTTAGTTAATTTCAAAAGGGATAGCCGTGTTAGTCTAGTCCAGCAAAAAAACCCAAGGAGTCGTCTGGCACTTTACGACTAACAGATTTATTTTTCGCATGATCTGTTAGTCTTAAAGTGCCACAAGACTCCTTGTTTTTTTTCAAGGTTTTAGATTGAACTGCCAGTGTTCTGCAGCTCGTAACAAAACTATGTTGTGTAGACCAAAGACATAATTATGATAAAAATCACACAAACCCGGAGGAAACAGGATTAGAATTTGATGTCTTCATTTTAAAAACACAGGCCTCTGTCACTTGCATTAAAGGTAATCTCTCATAGTTTGGAATACTAATAGGGCCTTTATCTTCTCGATGGGTCAGCCACTAGGGAAAAACAAAGCCAGCACATTACAAAGGCCTTGCATTGTCTGAGCCACTCTACAAACAAACAGATCAACCAACCAATCAACAGTAACTGAAAATCAAAAAGTCTACTGTACATGTCAAAAAATCATAGGGTTCATCTCTTTAAAAGTAATGAAGAGATTTTCCTCTAACATAGATTGTACTGTAGCAGCAAAACAGTTTGTGCAAGCTTTGTGTGAAGCAGGCTCAAAATTTTTGCTTGGAACAAGGAAGGAATAGTGGGTTTATTTAGTGTTTACACAGGCTCTGCTCAAAGTATCCCACTCCTTCCCCGATTCAGTTCTGTGATGAGGCTAGGGCCGTGGCTACACATCCAGAGTTGCAATAGCACAGCTGTGCCACTGTGGTTTGTGCGGTGAAGATGGTTTGTGTTGATGGGAGAGAGCTTTCCCATTGATATAATAAAACAATCTTGCAAACAGCAGAAGCTATGTTGGTGGGAGAAGCTCTCCTGTTGACATAGTGCTGTGCACATGAATATTTTATCAGTTAAACTTACTAGTTTATTTGCACCCCTGAGCAACATAATTTATACTGGCATACGCTGTAGTGTGGATGTAGCTTTAACATGGATAATTACAGCCTCAAGGGCATTTGTTTGCAAGAGCTCTGAGTAACTGAAGAGGTTAAATAAAGGGCTATAATGTAAGTTGGAATTCAGCTTTAACTGTGGTGTGAACAGAAGCACATGCTAATTTATCTGTCATGTGTAGTATGTTTTTTTTTTTGTCAGCTACTGAATGCAGCTGTGGTCCTGTCTGTGTTTAGAAGAGCTTTTTCTTATTATTGTTACTTAAAAACCTTTGTTTGCCTGAGCCATTTTGTAAAGCTGCCACACATCCATTGAGATTTGCTTTGTTTTTTTCTCCTCTCCTATTTTGAATCTTGAAAAATTCTCACAGCAGCTTGCACATTTAGAAAAATCCAGCAATATGAAAACCAGATGCACTAAGTGTGAACACACTCTCCCCTCCATGTTTCAGAGTGGTATTGGATTGGATTGTAACTTTTCAAAGGTGGCAATACTGCGACAGCAACATTAGCATATCACAAGTTTTCCATTAGCGCAGACATGGCAAGAATATGTGCTTTGAAAAATAAGATCTTACCCTCCCTCCCGCTCGCCTCTCATGACCTACCCTCACACAATCCCTTTTCTTTTAATCTTGATTTAATTTCCAAGGTGCAGTTAGAAAGCTAGTTTAAAAATATCTCCCTTCAGAGGAGATGAGATTGAGATTGTTCAGTGGGGATAAAAACCCAAAGACGTCTGCACAGAGCAGGCACCTTGGCATTAAAAAAGGATCTGACTGAGAAGCAGAAATTTATGGCTTTTGTCTTCTCTTCTTTGACCTTTTATCTTGAAACATAAATACTGTCTCAAGCTACTAAACTATTAAAACTATCTGTGTGCAACTGCTACTCAGGCAACTAAATGTTTTCTTGGCTGATGAAGCTGTAGCCTTTGTCATCTGAGCAGTGCTGCATAGCTTATTTATCAGGTTTTAATCAACAAAGTAAGAATGATTATTGTTTCTCTGAGAACTGCATACCAGCCTCCATAGATTTTGGGTGGGACTGGAAAACAATATTTGGCTGTCTGACCTCTAAGACTCCAACCACCACAAGTTTACTACCATGCACAGGGCTGGCCTGAAGGGTTTGGGGAAGATTTATGTGCTGATTCTTTGGCCTGTACCCCTTCACATCTCTGTCCTTCTCTGCTAATCTGGTTTTTGTCTCCAGAAATTTCTGCCCTGAAGTTATGCCATCCCCTGTCTTCTCCTTTGTTTATTTCTCTTACAACTTCTCTTATGCTTTTCTCCACACTACTTCATACTGATAGAATGCCCCGTCCCAAGCTGATCTGTAACACCACTCCCTTCTCCTCCTTCAGATTCCTCCGCAAATTCCAGATTTACCATGCTTTTCAGAGGAAACTAACTTCCTCGCAGTGGGTTACCGGCCACTAGGGATAAATGATGATTACAAAAAAGTTTACTATATATTTACTCCAGCTCTGACACTTCGCTTGTTGCTTATCTAAGGTTTTGCTGCCATTTTCGGTGGCAGTCAAAGGGAGAAATAACTTGTGTATCTCCATTTGACTCTCTAATGCTCACTTACTTTCCTGTCTCTGCTGCGCTGAGCTGAAGGGAAATGTCATCCCTTCAACTCAATGCTGCTCTTCTATGGCTGGAGTTACTAAATCGAACTCCAGATTGATTGAGTGTGTCTCGACTGACCACTTAATTGAACCCAGAATACTGAACTGATGGTGGCGAATTTGCCGCTGTCAGTGTAGACTTAGTCTAAGGCTGTGAACTCTATTTATTTTAGGATTTCATAGTGCTGCCCATTTTATCTGCGCACCTTCACATAAAATGAATAACAGAGTCCCTAACAGACTTTGTGGGCTCACTAGTTCTTCTCCCGTTTGTGGGGGTCCAAACTTTGTAGGGTAGAGTTATTGATGGTAAGGGCTTGGAAATAGAGAGGGGTGTTTATCTTATGAGCATTGCTTATGGTAAGAGGCTTTCTAAGAGAGGAAAGTTTTGCAACACTTCCTAAAGATAGTCAGATGCTGTATTTGCCTGATCTCTGGAAACTTGTTCCCTAGCTGTATCCCACCTCCCAACAGCAAATGCTCTATCCCAGGCTCTCGTGCAAAGGTTGGCTTTGTCCCCCCCGTTGGCCAAGAGGAGTGTAGCTATCACAAGGTGTCAGTCAGAATTCCATCTTTGCCTCTTCTCAGGCTTGACCTATTCCTTGCTTTGAAAATTAGGACCAAGGCCTTAACTGGCAACAGAAGCTAATTGGGAGCCTGTGGAATGGACAGACAGGCTTGATGCGCTCATGGCATCTTGAGCGATGAAGTAGACAGGCAGCCACAGTCAGTATCAACATTCAGCATCATCTTCACATTCAGTTTTCACTGAGTAAAGGGCAATGAGTTACAGTACTCCAGCCTGGAGAGGACAGGTGCCTGGATCACTATGGCTAAGCCCTCATCTGGTTTCCTCTGAAACTGGAGATGAAATAAAACATTTTTTGAAAACTGATGTTACCTGTTCATCCAGGTATGGTAAGGAGTCAACCTTAAGAGCCAGAATTGCATGTTACTTTTTATTTTGGCAGTGCCTAGCACGGTGTGGATGATGTCATGCAAATAAGAATTAGTACTGCTGCTAAAACATCTAAAATGTGTGATTTGGGAGTGAGGGGGTTTTTAGGTCATATCTTCTGGGCATTTTGCTGCAGGAGATGGCAGGCCCCTGCTGTCTGTGAGGTGGTGTGTGCATCTTTTCCAAAGGTCAGAAAAGTTTAACAAGGGGTAATTGTCCAAATAAACTGAGGCTATGGATGCTGCTATGTATCCAGACCCAGAAGTGTTGTCAGTTGAGTTTTAGGACTTATCTCATGCACCATGCAGGGAAACATGTGTCACAGGTCTTCCTCTGTGCCCAATCTGCAGAGGAAATGAGTCTATTACAGTTCTGATTAGACAGCCTTGAGTCTTCTGCTCTAGCTGGAACAGCTCATGATTTTTACCTGTGATTCAGGCCTTGGTGTGTTGGCCAAGAGGGTGGCCATCACAATCGCCCTTCACAAGCATTAACTGCTTAATTGCCATAATCCTGCTGTGAGCTAAGTAAATATCAATGTCCCTCTCTCAGATGTGGAAGCTGAGTCACATTGAAATTAAGGACAATGTATTCAAAACTTGACTATATAAAGCTAGGAACTTAAATCCACACTTAGGCCCCTAAAGGAACATAATCTGCTGTCAGAGATGTAGAGTATCTGCAGTTGCCATTGAAAGTGATTAAATCTGCAGGCAGTCAGCATCTCTGGCTTTGGATGACTAACTTTCAGCATAAAAACAAGGAGTCATGTGGCACTTAAAGATTAACAGATTTATTTTTCACATGAGCTTTCGTGGGAGAAAATCCCACCTCATCAGATGCTTCGAAGATGCGTGAACTTACAGAATGGAATGAAAATAAATGCAAGGGGGTGTAAAACATAGGATCAGGTTAGTCTTTAAGTGCCACACAACTTCTTGTTTCTTTGCTGGACTAGACTAAACTGCTATACCTTTGGAAATTAACTTTCAGCAGACTTGTCTGGAAAAAAATTGGCCTTTAAATCAGCACTGATCCCAGTCTTGTATGGTACTTGAACCCAAGACATTTCGGATCTAGAACGTTTCCAGCTGAGCTGTACTGGCCCCTGATGCTGTATGTGGAAAGCAGAACCCCTGTGTCACTAGCAGGAGAATGATGTCTAAATTTATTAGAGAGCAAAAATCACCTTGAGGAATGGATTTGACTATTTAAGTGTTGTCCCCTGTTCAAGTTGGGCCTGTTCTGGGAATAAACAGACAAAGCTGCTTTAGTAGAGGGGTGTAGTCACTGCAGAAGCTAGTCTTACAACCAGAAACAGAAACTTCCCACGTTAAGACTGAGCCATAAGGCTGTTCCCTTTAAATCTTGCTTCTGTACTGCAGTGTTCTGCGCTGTTGCCATGGAAGATTCTTCACCATAGTAATAACCTCTTTCAAGGAAGGTTAAAAAGAAGTAGTGCACATGCTCAGAGATGCTTTACGTGTTTTGTTGGCAGTTTGCAGCGGCCATGTCACAGAGACCATCACAAAGACAAGAGACAGATCAGGTACAAGCATATTTTTAATTTGGGAGATGGGGTGACTTCTTTTCATAAAACTCCAAACAGGCCTAGGCTTAGATTTTTATCCCATCGGTTGCAAATGCAGGAGATGGCATGTGCATGCACATTGTGATTATGCTGCACAGACAGCTATTTCTGTTGATAAACCTAACAGGCATTTAGATGTGATGGGAGACAACTGATTCCTATAGGAATGTTTCTTTTTCAGAGAGACTCAAATTTTGAATCTGATCTGGGTTAGGGACTTCATATGTCTCTGGTGTCCTGAAAAAGTTTAGCTGAGTATCTGACTCATTTGCCTCACTGGTGTTGTAGCTTCAGCACAAGCAGTTTATAGGAGTTAGCCTCTTGGTCATGATGTTTCTGTGCAGTCACTGGTGTGTTAGGTGGAAATAGCACTATCCTCATTTGCTGTTTCAGGAGGCACTCTGCCTTTGCAGTATCTCTTTACAAGGACTAGTTTTTGACTGGACGTGTTTTCACGTGGATTGCTATTGATTAAAAAAAAACCCTGCTTTTCTGTGTTGATGATGTTCTTTCTAAATTTTACATTGAAGGGAAAGATAATGGAGACAGGGAGAGGGAATCAATAAATTCACTCAGTGTCTCAGTTCTGGCATTCAAACAATTACATAAGAGACTGTTCTGTTTTGTTTTGTTTTTCTGAAGCTGACCCCTGAGTTTGGGGCTGCAAAATGTGCATGTCAGGCCTGTGTAAACACACATGTAAAGCTGGGGATTTGTGCATGGCTGATTGCATTCACAGTACTCTTTTGCTGGCCCAGTGGCCAATTTGTACATGCAGCAGGTGGTCATGCAAAATTTGCAGATTCGTCTCAGTGGTTAGGGTTTCAAAATATGGCCCTCTAGCTGTCTAAACAAGTTTATTCCCTTTGTGTTGAAATATGGGGAAAAACACCTCTCCTGACTGAGAAATGTAGACTGTACTGTATAATGCTGTATTGCAGCCTCACATTCAAAGCACAAGGACTCGTTCTGATGCAAGATTTTGGCTCAATGTTGTTATTTAAAAATTACTAAAAAGACAAACAACTCATTGACTTGCCTTGTTGTGCTCTGCTACTGAGAATCTGCACTCTTTGTATGTGGATTTGATTTTTAGTTTTGTTACTGCTTAAATTTACTCAATTATTTCTCTTTGCCTGTGTTTGAGTGTACAGCTTCTGGTCCCGGTGTACAGTGCTCCATTATGAGCTAAACAACTTACCTGCCTGAGTCAAGATGAAACACTACCTACTAGAGCAGTGGTTTTCAAATTTAGGGTTGGGACCCAGTACTGTATCACAGACTGTCAGTCACTGGATTGCAGCACCCCCTGCTACTGCCACCGAAAGACTGGAAAGCATTGCTCAAAGATGTAATTGTTGAGTCGTGGGCATAAATGTTTTTTTTCAACTGGTTCCTGACGAAAAAAGAGTTTGAAAACCACTGTACTAGAGTCACTAGTCTTCATGGGCTTCACTTGTGTACTTAGGTGAGGTAACCTGCGGCCAGGCAGTCCAACAAGTCAGGCCATGCTTTGGCCATCTCTCGTGTACAGGGACAAATGGGTAACAACAAGCAAAACAAAAGCAAAGAACAATGTAAAGAGAAGGAGAAATAATTCATGTAATAGAAAAACTGCCAATTCAAGGATAGTTTGTTTTAGTTCCAAAGGGGTAGCCATGTTAGTCTAGTTCAGTAGAACAACCAAGGAGTCCTGTGGCACTTTTAAAGACAAACTTATTTATTGCAAGAGCTTTTGAGTCTAAGTGGGATTTTCTCCAACAAAACCTCATGCGATAAATACATTTGTTAGTCTTTAAGAGTGCCTCAGGACTCCTTGTTTGTTTCGGTTTAGCTGTGACCAGTGACTGCCTATAGTTCTATGAGATGGCGTATAAGACTCTGCTTCTGCATGAAGGAAGCCAAGTGAAACCAGCTTTTGTGATTTGTATAGCTGCAATTATAAAATTAATTTTGCCTTTACTTATATATGTGAAAAGATGGTACATTAAAAATGAGAGGGAGAGAGCACTCATTCTCTCTAGGTCTGAACGCTGGTCATCTTAGCAGCACAGGGGTTGGCAACCTTTGCTGAGCCCTGTGCTGGACCCTCCCCCTTGACCCTCAGCAGGTGCCGGTGGCCCATTCCACCAAAAAAGTGGCCTCCTCAAAATTCAGTGGCAGCCATAGCTGGAGTGGAGGGGGTGCTTCCTTGGCAAGCTGCTGAAAGTAACTTCTTGCAGAAAGAAATTGCCCAGAGCAGTTCCTGGGGATGGGGATGCCACAAAAAGAAGCTGCCTGAAGTTGCATGCCATGGTAAAGAGCTGCCCAGAGTGGCTGCTCTCGGCAGGGTCCCCAGGCATGCTGCAGAAAGAAGTCACCTGGAGTGGCTCCTTTTGGTGGTGGCATGCTGTGGAGAGTAGCTGCGCTGGGCTACTTCTTTCTGCAGCATCCCTGAGGCATGGGCATGGTGGACCCCCTGCCGCTCTCTAAAGAAGCCACCCAGAGGAGTTTTCAGTGGCAGGAGTGGTAATTTCTGTGGTGCCACAGAGGGTGCTGTGTCCTGCTCCGTATAGGTTCCCATGCCACTGTGAGAACACATGCTGGGGGTTGCCTGCCCTTGTATTATCAGAAATGCACATATGCTACAGCTCCAGGCTGAAGTTCCCAGGGGTTAGCAATGAACCTATCCCCACTGATTTGACTTTGCATAGGATAAGGATCAGCATCACAAAACTGACAGCACAGCTAGTGTAACCTGCTACGGTGGGCTCAAATGCATTTATCTGCCCCTCTCCAGTCTGCTCCTCTCAGGCTTCTCTCTGGGTATGCAACTCCAGCTCAACAATAAAACTTGTGGAGCATGCTCAGTGTGCTCCCACACTCTCTTACCAGAAGTTTCTGGTTTCTGGGCTACAAAATCTGCCCAGCAATATAACCCAGCCACAAAAGATCCCTGAAAGAGATTGCACTTTTATGCACATGGGTTACATTCTCCCCTGCTTAAATCACTGCCGTCCCCGGCAGTATACTTGAAATAACAAACCACAGCAAATTGCGTGGATTCCTCCAGGAGTTGCAAAAGAGCAGCTTTAGTCCTCATAAACACTCAGATCCTTGTCAGCAAACAAAGGATCTCTATAGCTAGTTCCCATCTTGCTCTTGATTTAACAACTGATTGTCTCCTTCAGTTGCTACTGTCTGTATCTGAAGTGGTACAGGAATTGTATTGGATATTCAAAATACCCATCTCTCAGATCTTAATCAAGATCTCACTCAATAGAGCACCATGCCCATAAACCCAAATTAAATCAGGCAAGAACTCACATCAGTCAGAGTTTCACTGCCTGATCTCAGCACTCTCTCACAGAAGAGAGCCTCACACCGGCAGAAGTCAAGGCTTCTCCTGGATCTCTGTAACAGGGGGTAGCATATGCTAACCACCCAATTTGTCTAGCACCCAGCAACAGTTTCTCTGTCCACTAGACAACTTAAGCTTCCAACAGCCCTCTTAACAATATTAACACAAAATGCAATTGCAACATCTATAACACTAAATTCTTATGACTACATATTACAATATACCTCAAAAAGAAACCAAGGAGGAACTCTGAACAATCCTCAAGTCCCTGTCTGTTTGGGCGCCAATTTGTAACCTGCTAAGGTGGGCTCAAATGCATTTATCTGCCCCTCTCCAGTCTGCTCCTCTCAGGCTTCTCTCTGGGTATGCAACTCCAGCTCAACAATAAAACTTGTGGAGCATGCTCAGTGTGCTCCCACACTCTCTTACCAGAAGTTTCTGGGCTACAAAATCTGCCCAGCAACATAACCCAGCCACAAAGGAGCCCTGAAAGAGATTGCACTTTTATGCACATGGGTTACACTAGCAGTCTCAGCAGAGAGGCCAGAGACTGACTGAACCATGGCGACTGAACTTCTGCCTCATTCCTACAAGAAGTCCCGTTTGGCCAGGGATGACGCACATGAGTGGGTAGGGTGGGGAACTCTGCTGTGTTCATGTTGTACCTGTCCTGCAGATAAAGAGAGAAATTTAATCTCCAGCACTGTCAGCGTTGCCAGTTTCATGAATATTACAGATGAAAAGGCTTTATTTTACAGAGTGTATTGATTCTAACTTGTTTATCCCGATAAAGGAGGAAGAGCCAATTAGCAGGATGCTGATGCCTTGCCTCTTAAGAAGGCTGGTCTTCATGGTTCCTTTAATATTTGCAGTTGTGCTGCTCACCATGGAGCCCGTGAAAGCTGACCAAGAAGCAGGAACAACAATCCCAGCTGAAAGTACGTACTGCCGTGAATAGAGGAGTCTCTCGTAACCGGACGTGAATGTATGCAGATATAATTCTGTGGCACTTACAGGTGTAGAAAGATCATCTTAGACAATTCAGCCAGTCCTGAAAACTTCATGTTTTCATTGCCCCAGGTGAAAAACTTCATAGCATACTGTGCACTCCCCCCCTCAGTTCCACAGTGGCTTCTGGATCACATTCTTAGGGCTAGTTTTTACTGACAATGGCAAATTCACTGCTGTCAATTTGAACTTCCTGATCAACTGCTTCGGTCTTAGCCGATTAGGACTTTCGATCCCTGATCATCACCTTAGCAACTGGGATAGTGCTGAGTTGCAAGAAGGTCCCCTTCTTCAACTCAGCGTAATGGATATGCCAAGAGTAGGGAAGGCGGAACACAGATACAAGTTATTTTAAATAGCTTGCATAACCCTATTTGACTGCCATTGAAAAGGGCAGGCAGTGTAGACCTGTCCCTACTCTCCATTCACTCACCCAAACCCCATTACTGCTCTGCTCCTTCCTGCATTTCTTCTGTCCTACCACTACCTAGTTCACATGCTGCAATCTGCCAGTGTGGCACACCTTGACACTCCATCTTCATTCCCTACATTTGGATCATCTTTGTTTCTGTGTTCCATGCAATTATATTATCCACCTTTATATATATCCTGAAGACTCACTTCTTTCTGCCAACAATACCTTCTCACCAGTACCTTCTTTCTGGGCTTTATCCCTGTGATGGAACAGTTCCTCCATAGTGGTGGAAGAAGGGTTAAAGGAGCAGCCACCAATGAGCAAGTAATGGCAGAGAACCAATCATGGGCCAGGAGCCCAGTTTAAAAGTGAGCTGCAGTGATAACTGGGTCCTGGGGCTCGGGGAGGAGGGTTGTCTTGCTGTTTGGCTGGAGGAGTCAGCACCCCAGACAACTCAATGGCTGAACACTGTAGGTGACCAGGAGGCAGAGCCCTGAAGGAAGGGTTGAACGGGTGCTGAAGCTCCAGGGAAGCACACCGGGAGTGGACTGCAGCTAAGGCTCCAGAGAACCATGCCAGGATCAGACTGTGGAGGAGCAGCCTGAGGTTAGGGTCTGTGTGACACTGGGGCTGGATGGAAAGTGGCCTATGAAGTGGATAGCGCCTAGAGAGGAGTGACTGGAGGGAGGCAGCAGTGCAGAGGGTCCCTGTGTTAGGGTGCAGAATGAATGAATGAATAGTCTACTGAAATAAAAAGGACCTCACATAATCTTTCACAATTTCATTTTTAATCTTCTCATTCCCCTCCCTTGGTGCGTAGTCATCCATTGAGTTGTGTTGAGTCTATTTTACATTATAAGCCACCTGGAATACGAATCTGTCATTTTAGTCATTTATTTGGAACTATTGCCTGCCATTTTATCCTCACCTTTGGTCCTATGTATATAATAAACAGAATTAGACCAGGACATATATTACAACATTCATAAATTAGCTTTAATAAATACATTTTAATTTTTATACCTTTCTCCTATTACTCAGCTGTGTTTCTTTCCTCAGGCAGGCAGACTTTGTGTAGGCTCCTGCTCCAGATGGTCAAAACTATGTGAAATCAGTCACCTGTGTTTGCACAACGGGCTGAAGGGCACTGCAGCCTCACACTAGTTTTCTCCTTGTTTATACTGAACTTCAGAAAACCGACTGTCCTCAAGTCATGAATTCCTCACCCAAGCAAATCTCCCAATTAAATAATCAAATATGCATAGAAATAAAGGGGCAAGTGAGAGCCCATAGGATACCAATAAGTGTTGATGCTAAAACATATCATTATCATTGCTTTATCTGTTCTGTTTCTGAATGACTAATGTTTATAGTATATAGCTGGATGAAGGCCAGGTGATGGCAAGCCACAACCTTGTGACTCTCAGCTTGGATTACTTGGACAGGAGACTGCAGCCTACCTCCCCAGCAACAGCAGCCATCAAAAGCACCTTGCTATACTGTTCAGTACAATGGCTTCTCATAGAATAATGGGTCAAAGTCTTAGTCCAAAGACTGGGTCCAACTGAAAGTCTCAGATTATCACATTGCCCCAATTTAGTAAACTATGTATGATGGTAACCTCAGATGAATTCCATTAAACTGTCCATTTTAAGGCTCTAGTTGATAGCAGCAAGCACAGGACTTTCTTGGGAACAGGTCCAAGGCTTTGCAGGTCTTTAATGGAAGAGATTAGAGTAGCCACTGTTCCTATTCCTTTCAGAGCTAAGTGGAAGTAGAAAACTCACTATTTCAATTTAACAATACCACAGCAGCTAAAAATGGTAACAAAGAAGTGGGAAGAAGGAAGACAGGGAGATCCAACGATGGTTTGTAGAGCATCTAGCACAATAAGATTGTGATCTATGACTGCATCTGCCATGAACTACCTTATTACAGATAGTAAATAATGAATAAGAGGAGAAAAAGGAAAGAGGAGGGAAAGAAGGAAAAATAATTAAAAAAAAAAAAAAAAGACATACTAAAATACAGTCCAAGCTGCATCAGGCAAATGTGAGAGGAAAATTAGACCCTGACTTTATTTTTGATTATGAATTCTTCTTGAGGAACTTAGATACAAGGATGATGAGCATGGTATAAACATGGAGGGATAGATTGGTTTGCTTCCTGGACTTTCACTTGCAGCTTTTCATTACTTTTAGGCTATGTCCACATGATACTTTTAAATTGAAACAATGACCATTGTTTTGATTTAAAAGTTGTCATGTCCGAATGACGTTTCGTTATTTCAAAATGATGAGCCCTGTCTTTTTGAAACAATGAACCTTATTTCGAAATAGTAAAACCTAGGCTGAAATCAGAATAGCCATTATTTCGAAATGGTTGTTTCAAAATAATGCCGTTTGGACATGTTATTTTGAAATAACCATTATTTCGATTTAACGCTTTTGCCCTTCTTGTTCCCAGGGTGCCTTCCTTTTTCTATATATTGGCTGGCAACATGGCCACACCTCCCACGCTGCCCCTCTCCTGATTTGAAATAGCAAGTCCTGTGTCTGGACTTGCTATTTAGATGTGAGGTTTTTGCTTATTTCCATTTAAGTTAATTTGAAATAACAATTTTATTTCAAATTAACTTATTTCAAAATAAGCGTCTACATGTGAACATAGCCTTAAATCACAACTTTCTTTCTGTGCTTTTCTACGTTAGCTACCCAGTACTGGTAGTGGGTGTTCCTATAGCTTCCTTGCCTAGGGCTCTTTTGGAAGGGCCTAATTCAGTCAAGTCACAGTAATTCTGTTTGATTACTATTTCATGCCATTTAGGAATGTCTCCCTCCCTAGGTCGCCCCTGTGTTGACTGCCATGCATTTGAATTCATGCAGAGGGCCTTGCAGGATTTAAAGAAGACTGCGTATAATCTTGACACACGGGTAAGAAGGCTTTGGACTTTTCTGATATGACAAAGTTGTGTTCTTCAAAAGTGGGTAAAGAGGATAGATTTTGTTTGGGCAATATCAATCTATTGTACATACCCGTTCTGTTGGTTAATTTCTGTTCATTGCTCAGGACAACAACATGTGGAGTTCACTAGTTCCCTCATATTCAACATATAAGAGACCATGGAGTGGATCAGTAAGGAGCTGAGGTCTGCATAGCTTTCAGTATTTTGGTGGCCCCCAGTCCTGTCTCTGTCTTACCAGGTCAGCCATGATTATCAGTCCTTGGTCCAGTAGCTAGCTGGGGTTGATGCAGGATTGAGAAGTAGCTGGCTGCAGCTCATTTGGGATAGGACTGAAGTGATGCTGGTAGGCAGGGGAAAATTTATCAAAAGATTATGCTTTCTCCTCCTATTGAGAGTGTGTGTCTACTTGTTGTTATTAGAGCTTGCAATCTGTCATCTCCAGTTGCTGTTAAACAGTAGCACTGTCTTAAACGGTTTTTTAGTCTTTGCCTAGCGATGACATTGAAATTGTTTCTTTCAGTTGCAAGCCTTGCAACTGTGATCTATGCCAGTGGTTCCCAACTTTTTCTCTGCCGTGGCACACCTTTAGACCTTCAAATTTTTTGAGGCAGACCACCATTAAAAACTTATGAATATTCAAATTAACTTAAATTACTTATGAATAGTCATGAATCATGGCACAGTGTTTCATAAATGCTGCTATGTGGGGTAGCAGGGGTAGCAGAGCAGGGGTGGCAAAACACGGGAGGTCAGGAGTCATGTGCAGTGGCAGGCGTGAGTCTGAAGAGCAGAGCAGGGCAGGGGTGGCAAAAAAGGACAAGGGCAGCCATATGGGGAACAGCACAAGGGTGGCAAGAGAAGAGAGAGGAGGGGAGAACAAGAGTGGCTTTGTGGGGGGGAACCTGGGGAGTGGGAAGGAAAAGCAGGGGAGCACAGTGCAGCACGCACTTCCCCCTTCTCCACAGTGGCTCACTGCCACCCAGGGCAAATCCTCACCCCACTGCTGCTCCCTCCTACCCCAGTGGGTCCTATCCTCCTCTCCCTCAGCCCCTGCTGCCTGTGATGGACCCTCCAGCCCCCAGCTACACTCCCTCCAGCCAACCCACCCCCACCTACACCCCTCTAATCAACCAGCCATCCTACAACCCCAACCCCTCTGCTACACATCCGCTCCCATCCACCTCTGCTATACACACACACACACCTGCCCCACGCAACCCCCAGCAGAAGCCCCACCCAAGCCCTCACCTGGGCTGTTTGCAGGCTGCCTGGCACAAGCTGCTCTGCTCTGCAGGGGGAGATTCACACACTCCCAGCCTCCCCCAGCTCTCTGCTGGTTGGGATTAAGGTGGAGCCACATGAATGATGCGTTTGGGCTGCGCCTGCTATTTTTAGGGGAACCCCTGGAACTCCCCATTCCAGGCTGCCTGCCTAAAAATAGGGGGCCTCGGAACTGTGTTCCAGTGCCTTCCCCCTTACTTTAACCCGTGCCTTTTCCCAGCCCTGCACAGCCCATATGGCTGGGCTGAGCTGAGCAGGGAGGGAACTTTAATTCTAGCTCTTGGGCATGTTCGCAGCGCACTTTGGGTGTTCCCACCCAGTTGGCCAGCAGGCCTGCTCATCCCTGCAGTGCCTGGCAGTGGTGCAAACTTGCCATCGCAACTGCATACCAGCCAACAGCTGGTGGGTGAAGCCACGAGCAGTGGTGCTGCAGGAAGATGGGCAGCATGAGCTGCTCTCTGCCTGTAGCTCTGGCCCCAGGCAGCAGCTTCAGTCTTTGTACTGCAGGGGCTGGGCTGCCTCACCTCCTCCCTCTTCCCTCCAATGCTCGGGGTCAGGAAGTTTCCAATCACATAACTGGAAGCAGGACTGGCCAGGCCCACTCTGGGGAGTCAGGAACCCAACCAGAAAATAGGGATTGGCTACACCGCTGGTTCAGTCCACTTAGGGCTGTACCTTAAACAGCTGGGAAGCTTCTTCAAGCCCTGTCCTAAGTTGTAGCACAGTCATGCTATCTGCTGGTAAATAGCTGCAGTGTCCCACTCTAGAGGTGGCTTCATTTCAGTGGCAGGTGAAATGATCCCTGTATTGTACAATTTAAATCCCATAGGATGAAAGACACAATGTAAATATAAGATATTTAAATTTCCTAAACCCATTGAATATGCATGGTTTATCTTCTAGAAGACATAAATTACCACACTGTTGTATATGCAATATCAAACATATACATAAACCATAGTGAAATCTTCATTTGCTGTTTTCCATTCATGCATATTTTCAAAAGAAGCCTCTAAAATGGTAAGCATTATATTACATGACTTCTGATTCATATAAACAAGTGTATTTTTATATATTTGGAAGCACAGAAACATTCTTACATTTTTAGGGATTGGTCAGAGGACTCTGTGAACATTTAACCATAATGTTAAAATAAAAAGACAGCCTGAATGTACACTTTACAATGGAAGAATGTGTTTCAGCATGGCCAAACTGAGGCACAGCAGATATATTCTTATAAACAAACTTGCTTAATAAATACAAGTCAAATGTACGTCAGACTCTTCCATGAATAAATCAGCTTAATGAATACATCTGTTTAGCAATGCCAAAGCCAAAGCTACATATTAATGCCATGCCAAAATGCACCAATACATCCTTCCTTCTGTTGCAAGCATCACTGAATCATTTCAGCAAGCACAGCACTCCACCTCTCTTGATCATTTCCTGATTTTCAGATTTCTGAAGGAGGAAAAAAAAGTAGCCCTGATCTGCCCAACTGATTTCAAATTTGAGATTTTTGCAGGGATCTCCCAGGACATTTTCAAAAACCTCCAGAATGAATAAAGATTCCTCGCAGATTCCCCTGTGGGCTCCAGAGGGTCATGTCTACAGGTACTACAGCAAACAAAAAGTGAGACTGAATAAAACAGAGAGAGGTTGCAGAGAGGACTGACTTCTTTAGACCCTCAGTTGTCTAAATTCACCTGAAGTGTGGGTATAGTCTTCCCTTTTTTTAAAAAAAATTAAAGTTTCTTGAAGCAAAATAAAACATGCTTTATAGAGACTAAAATTTAAGATTAGCAAATTGCCTTCTTTGCCAAAGCCATTTGCATACTCAGAGATAGTTATCAGCACCTCCATCCCTCCAAGTGAAGTGCAGAGGGATAGTTACCCCACTCCAGGAGTTAAAGGCCCTGCAGAAGAGAATGACCAATGGAAGCAGGTGGCCACCGAGCCAATCAGGGCCCAGGAGCCTGTATAAAGGCAAGACTGCAGATGGCCTCTCCTCTAGGCAGTCTTCCTTTAGCTCAGTGGTTGTCAAACTTTTTTCTCAGGCGCCAGTTGAAAAAAAATATTTATGACTGTGACCCAACAATTGACTGTGACCCAACAATTAAAGTGTGATTTGACAGGCCCTAGAACCCTCCTAATTTCTGGGCCCCCTTCCCATTTGTCCAGGTCCCCTTCATGCATGTGCAGGTCCCAGCCCAGATAGGCATTTTTGAGCCCCACCAGCTCTTTCCTCACAAATGAAGTGCAGCCTCAAATCCACAACATCACCCCAAGCTTGTCCATTAGTGCCCATCTCAGACCCCTCTTTCCCCATGTCCTCCTTAGTCCCCATCCCCATTCCCTATGCTCGCTTGCCCCAGCTCCCCACTCCAGCCCTCCTAACCTCCCATCTGTCTTCACTTCACCCCCCTTCAGCGCCCCCAAATCTCTCCCCAGTGCACTCCAGGCTCCCAACCTCCTCCAGCACTGACCGGCCCCCCCACCCACTCCCCACGCCAGCCCTTCATGGCCCCCCTACCACTACCCAGCCATCACCAGCCTCTACCCAGTCTCCTTGTCCCCATGCCCTCCTCCACCCTTTCCCAGCCCCCCTAACTCCCTGTTGTTCCCCCTACACGCCAGAGACCCTCACTGAAGACACTGCTCAAAAATAGCTCTGGTCTGTGCACTCAGCAAAGGTGGGACATTAACCTTTCCCCAGCAGCTGAGGGTAGGAGCCAGGTGCTTAAGGAGGTGGGGGGGGGAGGAGAGGACAGCCCCTTTCCCCAGAGTATGCTTTCAAGAGCCTGCAATACAGACGGTCCAAACTTACCCAGGTCACCAAAGAGCTCTACAGAAAGAGCTCCAGGAGCTTGGAAATGGTCACATCCCTGTTCCTAGGGTGCCGGGGGGTGGGAGCACAAAGGCAGGCAATGTGGGACAGGCTTGCTCACTCAGGAGACAAAAAGCGAGGCTCTGGGAGGAGTGTGGATGGCAGCAATGAGAAAAGTACGGCCCAGAAGCTACCCCGTGCTCTAAGCCAGGCAAGGCGGTGCCCTGGGAACAGAGCAGGCGTGGCAGAGATGCTCTTCCCTCCACAACTACCTGTAACAGATGCAACTAGGAAACCCCCCAGCACAACTAGATAGGTGGGAGGCGGCACCGAGGCTTCTGACAGGCATCACCAGCTGCGAATGGGAGACTGGGAAAGGGTGGGGGCTGACCAATGGAAGGTGATGCTGGTTGAAGCTGTGATTTTTAAGTTGGCTGAGTGGAACAAACAACCCGTCCCACAGGCAGTGCCATGACCCAGTACAAACTGGTCTGCGACCTAGTTGTGGGTTGCAACCCATAGTGTGACGAGCACTGCTCTAGCTTGTGGGGAGGAAGGAGCTGTCGGCTTGGCTGCAGGGACAGGACCAAGGACAGCTCACTGACTGCCAGGGCTGGGATGGCCCCGACCCTGACACAAGGGTGGAAGGTACCTGGGAGAGGTGTGGATGTGGCCCAGGGGACTTACCGTGCTGAGTGTGAGCTGACTTAGGGGTTGAGGCACAGCCCAATTGGGCTGGGGCCTGGAGATGTGGATGTGCCCAGTTCCCTCTCACCTCCCCCAGGTTGCCAGTGGGCAGTGAAAGGACTGGTGCCAGCAACTGCCTCAGAGGGCTGTCCAGAGCTGGACTGTACCCCAAAAGGGAGAACTAAGAGGACTTGAGCAGAGGGCTGAGGCTGTGCAGTGGGTAGAGTCCATGAAGAGACAGGGTGCCGATCACCAGATGGAGTTGCCTCTTGAACCAATTTCCCAATATCATTGCCAGGAGGCTCTATATGGTGGGTCACATGCTGCCACCCATCTACACTGAAGTTGTTGTGGGGAGGGAATGTTCATGGACGCAAGGGGTGCTGTTCTTTTTGTTCCCTTAGGGATGGATAACTACAATGCCTTTTTATTCTCCTGTTACCCAAATTCCATGGTGCAGGCTTTATGCCTCAGTTTGCTCATTAAAGTACAGCTTGTTACCTTGATAGCTTCATTTACTGTAGTGATACTCAGACCTTACTGGTTCAGGACCCAGAAAGAGCCACAGTCATGTGAATTCATCGTTTTGTTTACTACAGTACTGTTCTTATTTAAACAGAATGACAGGGGAAATATATAACTTATTTGGTTAATAACATAGTAAAAGCATCCTGTTTAGCTAATAACTT
This sequence comes from Podocnemis expansa, assembly GCA_007922195.1. Classification (NCBI taxonomy): domain Eukaryota; kingdom Metazoa; phylum Chordata; order Testudines; family Podocnemididae; genus Podocnemis; species Podocnemis expansa. Next base: position 43,148,747 of record ML681996.1, on the reverse strand, counting down.
GAGTTAGTTAATAGTTAAATCACACAGTGTTTTAGTATCATTTGCTGTAAGGAATTGTAGGAGACATGTTATAGAGCCACTTATGGCTCCTGAGCTGCAGTCTGAATGTCACTGATTTACTCTATATGTAAATATACTTTCATTGTCCTCTGCCTGTAATCAATTAGGTCAGGCATGTAAATACACATTTCTTTCTCTAGGGCAGGCTGAGTTTAAGCACTGCCTCACAAATACACTTTAAAGGCATATTTCCAGCACACACTTATAACTTTATATATAACCTGTACATACATGACACAATGATTTTCAGGACCAGTGTGTCACCAGTTTACATATGATACCTTTTAGATACATACTATAACAACGTGTTGGACATAATGAGGATGTCAGACCCAGTGTGAGTTACAGGTTTAAAATAAACACAAGGAAGCATTTCTTCACACAGTGCATGGTCAACCTGTGGAACTTGTTGCCAGGAGATGCTGTGAAGGCCAGAAGTATAACTGGGTTCAAAAACAAATTAGATAAGTTCATGGAACATAGGTCCAGCAATAACCATTAGCCAAGATGGTCAGGGGTGCACCCCCATGCTCATGATGTCCTTAACTCTCCTGACTACCAGAAGCTGGGGCTAGAAGATCATAGAATCATAGGGTTGGAAGGGACCCCACGAGGTCATCTAGTCCAACCCCCTGCCAAAAAAAGCAGGACCACTCCCATTAGATCATCAAGATGCGGGATGGATCACTCAATAATTGCACTCTTCTGTCAATTCCCTCTGAAACATCTGAAATTGGCCACTGTCAGAAGACCTGATACTGACATGGATAGACCAGTATGGCCTTTCTTATGTTCTTAAGACATTCTCTGATGAAAACCCATTTCATCTAAGAATTCCTAACTTGCTCTTTTCATAACCTTCTGTTGCAGCGTGGGATTTTCAAAAGCTGTTCGGAGAACTAGACGCCCAGCCCCCACTGAAAGGAATTGACTCGCCTATCTCCTTTAGCTGCTTTTAAAATCTCCTGCTGAAAAGTTCTTCCCAGGGGAAAAATACTGTGAGAATGGACCATATGTTCATTTATGACTAGCTGAACTTGATGGATGCTTTGCAATGAACTCAGCACTGATGTGTTATTTTTATCTGCATAAGTATTGGTAAAATCAATACTTACTTGTTTAAAATTGCCATTTTTTTTTAAAGTTAGCAATGTGATGTTGGATGTTTTATCATTATTATAAAAGGTGACAAGTTCAGGGACTGTACATTTAGGAGAAGGAAATCCAAGGCCAGCTTCAAATAAGCAGAAACTTTTGCGTGGGTTCAGAATCTGAACCTGGATCCAAATCCAGAGTTTTTGGTGTGTTCTTCTCTATATGATGAGTCAAACCAAAACCTCAGCTCTGAACAGCCCTAAATTCTAATGGCCTCCAAATCTAAGTTATAATTTAGCAGTGGGGGATCTGTCTCTGATTTTTAGGTATAATCTTTGGGATATTTTTAATTTTGTGAGTAAACAACTTTATGATAATGCTCAAATGACAGCTATCAAGACCTATATTTGTTCTTTATTAATTGTTAAACTATCCATGGTTGATTAGCACATGCAAATCATATCAAATTAGATGTGCACATGAAAATAAATCTATAAAACATGTCAGTTTGTAAATTTTCATGAAATATAAACGTTGGTAAGCAGTCTTGAGACTTAGCTGAGAAACCATTGGCAAGCTGTCAGGTTATCAGATTCAGTCTAGCTTTTGAATAATGTGAAGCTTGTATTTAAAAGGGAAATAATGATTGAATGTTTTTAGGAGATTTGCAAAAGAACAAAAGGCCTTCTCACTCAGAATAACTGAAGGGCTCAATATTGCTGATACAATTATATGTTATCTAATTCAGGATATGTTAATGATTTAACAACAGGCAAAACATTAATACAGGCTGAAAGTGTTTATTGGTTAGATAAGAGTATGGTTGCTCAGAACACTTTGATTCTGATCCCAGGTCTCCCACTGACTGCCTGTGTAAGCGTGGGAATTCACTGTAGTAAATGAAAATTTGCCTAAATTTGGGCACATTAGAAGCCTTTGACAATCACAATTCATGCATGCCCAACAGAGACCACTTTGATTGTTAACAGCTAAAATCTCCAAAGATTCTGTCCTTGCTGGGCATGCTCCATCCCCTTACGGCAGGTCCAGGATGCTGGGACTAGGTGAATGGGGAAAATGGGAGTGGGAACTGGATGCAAAGGAAGGGAGAACTGGGATATGACAAAGACTGAGAGTTGGGTCTTTGGAAACGCTCATGAATTGGGCACAGACACTGGAGTTGGGAGCCAAGGGGAAAGGAGGGGAAAGAAAGATAGAAGGAGAGAACTGAGAATGGTTGTAAAAAAAGTTAAAACCAAGTAGTTGGGGTGGGGGAAGCGGGAAACTGATCCTGGCTGGACAAGTAGAATGGAATAAGATGTTGGGAGGAGGAGAGACTGGAAGTGGAGGATCCTGCTATGGGGAGTCTGGAATGGTGAGTTAGGATCTGCTGGCTGAGAAGGCTGGATGAAGATGAGAAGCCTGAGGAATGGAGACTGGGATGACAAGAAGGAGGGCAGGGGTGGGGAAGAGATAGGACTGGGATTTGGACAGAGAGAGGTTGGAAGGGACAGGGCAGAAGAACATACGAGAAGAATGAGCAAAAAATATTCTGTGCCCACTTTTGACACGCTGTACCCCATATACACCCTTGTGGTGTGATTGTGTATCATTCACATTCATCCTTATAGTGTAACTTGGCATTCTTTAATGCAAAGTATGTCAATTAAGGTGTTTTTGGAATGCTCAGGAAGTACCGATCATTCTTGCTATAGTAGTATGCTTCTTGCAACATCATGTGTATGGTTATGAAGCTCTGCTATATAGTAGTCCCAAATATTTGTCTCATGAGGCAGATCTAAGTAAAACTCCCCCAAAGCAGAGAGGTAGTTCACGCCTTAAGGCTTGTATAGAACAATGCAGCTCAGCATTCCAAGAACAAGGAACCAGCCAAGACATCAAAAATTGAATCTACAAATAACCACAGTGTGTCCGGACCTGAAGAAAATCATGCAGAGATACTATTTATTGAGGCCCTGGGAGGCTAGGGGCAAAGGGGCATGTTGAAAACTCTTTCTCTTTCTCTTTTCCATCTACAAAACACACCAAGCAACTGAAAGACTGTCCACAGGGAAAGGGCCTGGCTCAAGGAGATCAGCCAGCCTGTGGTGAACATTATCTAACTTTGTAAGGTTACTGAATGTATTAAGCTCAGTTTTAAATGTGACGTGCTTTCATTTCATCCTGATCAAATCAGATTTGTATTCTTCTGGCTCATAATCACTTAAAATCTTTCTGTATTTTGTACTCTTATTTGCTTGTTTTATCTAAAGCTGTGCATGTGTCAATGTCTTAGGTGTCCTAATGAAGGCCTAACACCTAAAGTGAGTAGGGAAGGAGGACACTGGAAGAAAATCCAAGGAGGAAGTTGCTTCAGGAGAGACAATCAGCAGGGGAATGTAGGGCAATTGCCCCGGTATCTTAGGTGTCTGTATACAAATACAATGAGCCTGGGAAACAAGCAGTAAGAATTGGTAGCACTGGCACAGACAAGGAGCTATGATATAATAGGAATGACAGAGATGTGTTGGGATAGCTTGCATGACAGGAGCTCTGCTATGGTTAGGTATAAATTGTTCAGGAAGGACAGGCAGGGAAGAAGAGGTGGAAGAGTAGCACTATATGTAAAAGAGCTTTATGACTGCTTGGAGCTCCGTTATGAAAGTGGAGACAAGCCTGTTGAAAGTCTCTGGGTTAAGTTTAGAGGAGAGTGCAAGAAGGGGGATGTCGTGGTGGGTGTCTGCCACAGACTGCCAGACTGGAAGGAGGAGGTAGATGAGGCTATCTATGGACAACTAGCAGAAGCTTCCAGATCACAGGCCCTGGTTCTCATGGGGGACTTCAGTTACCCTGACATCTGCTAGGAGGGCAACACAGCAATGTATAGGCAATCTTGGAAGTTTTTGGAGAGTCCTGAGGACAACTTCCTAGTACAAATGCCAGAGGAACCAACGAGGGGTCTCGCACCTGTTGACCTGCTGCTCACAAGCAGAGAAGAATTGATCGGGGAAGTAGAAGTGAATGGCAACCTGGGCAGCAGCAACCATGAGATGGTAGAGTTCAAGGTCCTGATGAAAGGAAAGAAGCAGAACACTGACCCTGGACTTGAGAAAAGCAGACTTTTGCTCTTTCAGAGTACTCATGGGAAGGATCACTTGGGAGGCTAATCCGAAGGGGAAAGGTGTCCAAGAGAGCTGGCTGTATTTTAAAGAAACCTTACAAAGGGCACAGGAAGATACCAGTCTGTTGCGCAGAAAGAACAGCAAATATGCAAGGTGCCCAGTGTGGCTTAGCAGAGAATGCTATGGTGAGCTGAAACACAAAAGGGAAGCTTACAAGAAGTGGAAGCTTGGAGAGATGACTAGGGAGTCATATAAAGATATTGTTTGGTCCTGCAGGGATAAAATGAGAAAGGTCAAAGGGCAATTGGAGTTGCAGCTAGCAAGGGGTGTGAAGGACAACAGGAAGGGGTTCTACAAGTATGTCAGTAACAAGAAGATGATCAAGGATGGTGTAGGTCCCTTACTGAATTGGGCAGGTATCATTGTAGTGGATGATGTGGAAAAGGCTGAAGCACTTGGTGCTTTTTTTTACCTCAGTCTTCACAGGCAGGGTCAACTCCCAGGCTACTACTGGGTAACACAGAATGGAGAGAAAGAGAGCAGCCCTCAGTGATGGAGGGTCAGATTATGGACTACTTAGAGCACAAGTCTATGGGTACGGGTGAACTGCATCCAAGGGTGCTGAGGGAGTTTTCTGATGTGATTGCAGAGCCGCTAGCCATGATCTTTGAAAACTTGTGGCAAATGGGGGAGGACCCAGATGATTGGGAAAAGGCAAATATAGTACTTAGCCTCAAGAAAGGGTAAAGGAGGACCCAAGAAACTACAGACCAATCATCCTCACCTCAATCCCTAAAAAAATCATGGAGCAGGTACTCAAAGAATCCATTCTGAAACACTTGGAGGAAAATAGAGTGATCAGGAACAGACAGCATGGATTCACCAAGGGCAAATCATGCCTGCCCAACCTGATTGTTTTCTGTGATGAGATGACTGACTATGTGGATGCAGGAATAGCTTCCATTTGATATATCTCAACTTTAGCAAAGCTTTTTATATGATTTCCCTCAGCATTCTTGTCAGCAAGTTAAGGAAGAATGGTTTGGATGAATGGACTGTAAGGTGGCTAGAAAGCTGGCTAGAAAGCTGGCTAGATCATCAGGCTCAGTGGGTAGGGATCAAAGGCTCAGTGTCTAGTTGGCAGCCAGTAACAAGTGGAGTGCCCCAGGGGTCGGTCCTGGGGCTGGTTCTGTTCAACATCTTTATTAAAGATCTGGGTAATGGAATTGAATGAACACTCAGTTAATTTGCAGATGACACTGAGCTGGGGGCAATGGTAAACACACTGGAGGGCAGGGATAGGATTCAGGGAGACCTAGACAAATTGGATCATTGGGCCAAAAGAAATCTGATGTCATGAGATTCAACAAGGACAAGTGTAAAGTCCTGCACTTAGGATGGAAAAATCCCGTGCACTGCTACAGGCTGGGGACTGATCAGCTAAGTAGCAGCAGTGTAGAAAAGGACCTTGGGGTTATGGTGGATGGGAAGCTGGATATGAGCCAGCAATCTGCTTTTGCTGCCAAAAAGGCCAAAGATGTATTGGGCTGCATCAGTGTTGCCAGCAGATTGAGGGATGAGATTATTCCCTTCTATTCGGTGCTAATGAGGCCACATCTGGAATACTGTGTCCAGTTTTGGGCTCCGCGCTACAGAAAGGATGTTGACAAATTAGAAAGAGTCCAGCGGAGAGCAATGAAAATGATTGGGGGGCTGGGGCACATGACTTAGGAGGAGAGACTGAAGGAACTGGGCTTTATTTAGTCTGCAGAAGAGAAGACTGAGGGGGGATTTGATAGCAACCTTCTACTGCTTGAAGGGGTGCTCCACAGGTAAGGGAGCTAGGCTGTTCTCAGTAGTGGCAGAGGACAGAACAAGGAGGAATGGTTTCAAGTTTCAGCTGGGTTGATCAAGGTTGGATGTTAGGAAACACTTTCTCACTAGGAGGGTGGTGAAGCATTGGAATGGGTTACCTAGGGAAATGGTGGAATCTCCATCTTTGGAAACAGTTAAGTCCTGGTTAGACAAAGGCCTGTCTGGGATGATTTAGTGGGAGTGGTCCTGCTCTTAGCAGGGGGTTGGACTAGATGACCTGATGAGGTCCCTTCGAGCCCCATGATTTTATGGGGTTTGCATGTGTGCAGAGACCATTTAAAGTCATAGAGCTGGTGCATGGCTTCTTTTTGTTTGTTTGGTTGGTTTTTCTAAACTGATGAACTAACATGAGCTTGCAGAGTTCAGTGGGCGGTCCTGGAGTCATTTTATTACATATTCCCATGAGTGGCTAGCTAGAAGCACTCTCTCACTAAGTTAAGAGCCACTTGCTTGCAGGAGGCTGTATGTGGGCTGACCCAGGAAAGGAGGTTCACATAGGGGAGCAAATGTAAAATGGGCCTCAGGAAGGAGGGATGGGGTAACACAGGTACACCTCAGTCCAGACTGCAGAAGGGAATGTTACATCACTCGAGCATACTCCACTCCAGAGGCTGGAATTGTCACCAAACTGAAAATCTGGTTATTTCCCCAGCTCCATCCTAATTCTTTTTAGTGGCTGCATCTCCTTTTAAATAAAAACAAAATTCTGAGTTTAAAAGTCCTCCTACGCTGCATCTCAGGTACTAAAATAGTTCACTGACCCCAAATCCATCAATTCCATTAAATAATAGTTGTAGAAAACTTGGGTTGTGCCCACCCATTTCCCTACAAGCTGCTCTGACACTTAGGCTGTGTTCACACGCACAGGGTTATTTCGAAACAAGTTGTGTCGAAACAACTTGTTTCGAAACAACAGCTTATTTCGAAATATCTTACTTCGAATTAACAAAATGTTAATTCGAAATAAAGAAAAAAAGCGGGAAACGAAATAGCAAGTTCACAGTGTGAACATGCTATTTCGTTACCCCTGGGGGTGAGCCGCTGCTGGCTCACCCTGCAGCCCCAGAAAGGGGGCTGCAGGCACCAGCGGGGGGTGAGCCGCTGCGGGGTGGCTCAGCCCCCTGCCAGAGCTGCCCCCAGACCCCGCCAGTGGCTCGGGGGCGCCGGGCTGAGCCCGCAGCCGGGGCTGCTCCCCGGACCCCGCCAGCGGGTCCGGGG
>ML681996.1:43006882-43131377 GCA_007922195.1 Podocnemis expansa | reverse complement strand
AGCTCGCACTAACCACTAGTTTGAACTCATTGAGTTTGACCTAGAATGTCTCTATGGGGCTAGTTTGACCTAAATATGCAAATTAGTTCAAACTAAGCAGTTAGTTCAAACTAACCAGCTGAACTAGCTAGTTCAAACTAAGCTTTGCTTAGTTTGAAGTAAACGTATTTTTAGTTCAAACTAGGCAAAGCCTAATGTAGACAGGGTTCAAATTCGTTCAGCTTAAGGATCCTGAATTTGAACTAATGTGCTAGTATGGACATACCCTTAAAGACAAACAAATGTATGGTCTAAGTGCCACAGGACTCCTTGTTTGTTTTATATTGTGAAAAGTTTCCATAATGCAGTTAGGAAGACCAGGAATAAGTGTGAAAAATTGGGACAGGGCATGGGGGATAATAGACACCTATAGAAGAGAGCCCCAAATATTGGAACTGTCCTTATCAATCGAGGCATTTGGTCACGCTAGCTGCACTATCTAACTTGGTAGCATCTCACACAGCTAACAAAGAACTTAGTCTTGCACTGTAGATGGCGCCAAACAATTTTTTGACTATATTCTCAGTGCCTTTTACAGGCCACTGTTAAAATATAGCTGTCTTACTATAATCATTCTGGGTTGCAGTCATATTCTGTACCATAGTAACTTTTCCAGGCAAAGTTCAAAAGATGTGATTTCAGGAGCTCTGAAGCTGAAACAAATAGTAGCCTCTGTGTTGGAAAATTGTTCCATTCTCCTTGTCTGGAGCTCATGAGAATTTGTAGCTGGCAGTAGCAGAATTGCTTAACATGGAAAAACTGATTCTTTTTAATAAAACCCCAGACTAACAAAAGATCTCCTATGGAAAAAAAAAAAAGTGTTTTTAAAACAGAAGAATTTATGTTTTTTTCTTGGGCCAAATAAAGAAGTTAGAAAAGATTTTACAGATCAATTCCCACTGGTCAAGAAAAAAAAAAAAAAAACCACACACAACAACAACAACAACAACAAGCAAATACTGTTTGGTGAGTCTTTGCCAATGACTGCAAATTCACTTTGAAAAGTTGTCAGCAGTGAACATCATGCAAGCCTGGCAGCAACAGGTCCAATGTCAGCTTTGATATAGCCTCCAGCTACTGTTAACCCTGTTTTTTCCAGAAGAATCAGCATGTACATGAACACAAGCTTGGTCTACAGTGGGAATTTGTCCTATTTCCAGCAAGCTACCATTAGCTACTGCTGTAACTACACAAGCCCAAGTATAGATTAGGAATGCAAGGGGTTAGTAGGACCACAAATTGATATGAGCCAGCAATGTGATACAGTGTAAAAAAAGCTAATGCTTCTTTGTGGTGTGGCAACGGTCCTGCTCTACTGAGTGCTGATCAGGACTCAGCTGGAGTGCTGTGCCAAGTTCTGGACACTACTCTTTAAAAAAAGATGTGGACAAACTGAGGGGACTACAGAGCAGAGCAAAACAAATGATAAAAGTGCTTAGAATACTTGGCCTATGAGAAAAGGTTAAAAAATATTGGGCATGGTTAGTCTTGAGAAAAGAAGCCTGAGGAGAGATGTGGTAACAGTCTTCAAATATCATAGAATCATAGATTTGGAGGGGACCTCATAGGTCATCTAGTCCAACCCCCTGCCAGAGGCAGGACCACTCCCACTAAACCATCCCAGTCATGGTTTTGTCCAGGCAGGCCTTAAACACCTCCAAAAATGGAGATTTCACCACCTCCCTTGTCAGCTCATTCCAAGGCTTCACCACTCTCCTAGTAAAACAGTTTTTTCTAATATCCAGCCTTGACCTCCCTAACCGCAACTTGAGACCATTGCTCTTCGTTCTGTCCTCTGTTATTACCTAGGACAGTCAAGCTTCATCTTCCTTGGAGCATCCCTTCAAGTGGTTGAAGGTTGCTATCAAATCCCCCCTCAATCTTCTCTTCTGCAGACTAAATAAGCCTAATGCTTTCAGTCTTTCCTCATAGGGATTCTGCTCCAGCCCTTTAATCATTTTGGTTGCCCTCCTCTGAACTCTCTCTAGCATGTCCCTGTCCTTTTTATAGTGGGGAGCCCGAAACTGAACACAGTATTCTAGATGTGGCCTCACCAGTGCAGAATAGAGGGGAATGATCACATCCCTTGATCTGCTGGTAACACTTCTTCTGATGCAGCCCAGTATGCCATTGGCCTTTTTGGCAGCAAGAGCACACTGCTGACTCATACCCAGCTTCCCATCCCCCATGACCCCCAGGTCCTTTTCTACAGTGCTGCTACTTAGCTGAATGTTCCCCAGCCTGTAGCAGTGCATGGGTTTTTTTTCTCCCACGTGCAGGATTTTACACTTGTCCTTATTGAAGCTCATAAGATTTCTATTGGCCCACTGTTCCAATTTATCTAGGTCTCCCTGAATCCTGTCCTTGCCCTCCAATGTGTCTGCTGTTCCCCCCAGCTTGGTGTCATCCACAAACTTACTGAGAGTGCAGTCTATCCCATCATCCAGATCATTGATGAAAATGTTGAACAGAGCCGGCCCCAGGACCGACCCCTGGGGCACACCACTCGTGACTGGTTGCCAGCTAGACATGGAACCATTGATTCCTACACACTGAAACCGTTGATCTAGCCAGTTTTCTATCCACCTTATAGTCCACCTATCCAACCCATACTTCCTTAATTTGCCATTGAGAATGTTGTGGGAAACTGTATCAAAAGCCTTGCTAAAATCAAGGTATATCACATCAACAGTTCTTCCTGCATCCAAAAACCAGTCATCTGATTATAGAAGGAAATGAGATTGGTCAGGCATGATTTACCCTTGGTAAATCCATGCCGACTGTTCCTGATCACTTTATTTTCCTCTAAGTGTTTTAGGATGGATTCTTTGAGAACCTGCTCCATAACTTTTCCAGGGATTGAGGTGAGGCTGACTGGTCTGTAATTCCCCGGATCCTCCTTTTTCCCTTTCTTGAAAATAGGCACTACATTTGCTTTTTTCCCAATCCTTTGGCAACTCCCCCATTCTCCATGAGTTTTGAAAGATAACAGCCAGCTGTGCTGCTATCTCATCGGCCAATGCCCTTAGCACTCTTGGATGCAGTTTGTCCGGCCCCATGGACTTGTGCACATCCAGCTTCTTTAAGCAGTCCCTAACCTGACCTTCTGTCACCAAGGGCCTGTCTTCTTCTCTCCCATCTGCCACACCCATGGTAGAGGGCTGGGAGCTGAGCCTGCCTGTGAAAACTGAAGCAAAAAATGCATTGAGCACTTCAGCTTTTTCCTCATCATCTGTCACAAGGATGCCTGCCCTATTCAGCAAGGGGCCTACACCATCCCTGATCCTCTTCTTGTTATTAACATACTTGTAGAACCCCTTCTTGTTATCCTCTACATCCCTCGCTAGCCGCAACTCCATTTGTCCTTTGGCCTTTCTGATTTTATCTCTGCAGTCCCAAGCAATATCTTTATATGCCTCCTTGGTCATCTGACCAAGCTTCCACTTCCTGTAAGCTTGCGTTTTATGTTTAAGCTCAGAGCAGAGTTCTCTGCTAAGCCATTCTGGCTGCCCCACATGGTTGTTCTTTCTCCTAATTGGAATGGCAACTTCCTGTGCCCTTAGCAGGGTTTCTTTAAAATATAACCAACTCTCTTGGACTCCTTTCCCCTTCAGATTAGCTTCCCAAGGGATCCTGCTCATCAGTTCCCTGAGGGAGCCAAAATCTGCTTTTTTGAAGTCCAGGGTTTGTGTTTTGCTTCTTTCCTTCCTTTAATCAGCATCCTGAACTCAAGCATGTCATGGTCACTACTGCCTAGCTTGCCATTTACCTCTACCTCCCTGATCAATTCTTCTCTGTTTGTGAGCAGCAGGTCAATTGGTGCAAGGTCCCTAGTTGGTTCCTGTAGCATTTACTAGAAAGTTGTCCCCAACACTCTCTAAAAAATTTCCTGGATTGCCCATGCACTGCTGTATTGGCCTCCCAGCAGATGTTAGGGTAATTGAAGTCCCCCATCAGCACCAGGGCCTGTGATCTAGAAGCTTCTGCTAGTTGTCCATAAAACACCTTATCCGCCTCCTGCTTCTGGTCTGGTGGTCTATAGCAGACACCCACCACAACATCCCCCTTTTTGCTTTCCCCTCTCAGTGTATCTCAGAGACATTCTACTGGCACGCTTCCACTTCCATAATGGAGCTCTGAGCAGTCATAGAGCTCTTTTACATATAGTGGTACTCCTCCCCCTCTTCTTCCCTGCCTGTCTTTCCTGAACAGTTTATACCCATCCATGGCAGAGCTCCAGTTGTGCAGACTATCCCACCATGTCTCCGTTATTCCTATGATATCATAGTTCCTTGTCTGTGCTAGTATTACCAATTCTTCTTGCTTATTTCCCAGGCTCCTCGCATTAGCGTATAGGCACCTAAGATACCCGGTCGTTTGCCCTACTTTGTCATGTTGATTTCCAATTCTATTACATAAACGTCCTTGCGTTTTTTCTTGGAGTTCTCCTCCCCCACTCTCCTCACGTATTGGGGCTTCAGTAGAGCACTTAAGACATTTATTTGATTCCCCACCCACCCTGTTCCAACTACCTTCTCTTTTATTGCTGTTGATATAGTCCCAGCACCCCCCCCCCCCCAAGTTTCATCCCTTACCCCAGATCACCCACATTGTCACTTACCTGTGGGCTTTGGTCTCCTTCCCCCTTTGAGCCTAGTTTGAAGCCCTCCTCACTAGGTCAGCCAGTCTGTGCCCAAACACGCTCTTCTCCTTCCTGGACAGGTGAAGGCCATCTCTGCCTATCAGTCCTCTGTCCTGAAACAGGACTCCATGGTCAAGGAAGCCAAATCCCTCCTGACCACACCATCTTCGCAGCCAGGCATTCACCTCTAGAATGCATCTGCCTCTCGTGAGGCCTCTCGCCTTGACTGGAAGGATCGAGGAGAACACCACCTGTGCTCCAAACTCCTTCACCCTCGCTCCCAGAGCCCTGAAGTCACCTTTGATCTGCTGAGGATCACCTCTCGCAGTATCATTGGTACCCATATGGATAAGAAGCATGGGGTAGTAGTCTGAGGGGCGGATGATTTTAGACAATCCCTCTGTTACGTCTCAGATACAGGCACCTGGCAGGCAGCATACCTCTCTAGAGGCCTTGTCAGGGTGACAGATGGGTGCCTCCGTTCCTCTCAGGAGTGAGTCCCCAATCACCACAACCCTACGTTTCCTCTTACGTGAGGTGGCTGTGATCTGCCCAGCCTTTGGGGTGGATGGCATCTCATCTACCTCCTTCATTGTGTCCAGCACCGCATAACAGTTCCTCACCACAATGGATGGTGGGATGTGAGCAGGCATGGAGAACTGTCTGCTGCCAGAGGTGACCAGCTGCCAGTGTCCTTCCTGTGGCATAGACATCCCATCTGTCTCCAGAGCTGTGGCAGTAGCCCTTGGCACAGGGATAGGGACCTCCTCCTTGCAGGTCTCATCGTGGACATTGTCAAGGAACTTTTCCAGAGCATAGAGACCCCTGAGGTGTGACACCTCCTCCTGTAACTCTCCTACTTGTTTCTGAAGAGATGCCACCAGAAGGCACCTATCACATAGATTCATCTCCCTAGCCTGATCATCGGTGGCAGGAAAATGAAGGCTACAGTCCCTGCAAATCCACACCAGGATCTAGGTGGAGATATCCATGGTCAGACAGTGTCTGGCTACAAACAGAGGCAAAGGAAACAGCAGAGGCGTTAGCACCAGCAGTACAACGCCCCTTCACCATCTTGGCCTCACCAAACTCCTCCCCTGTTTGCAGTTCCCTGTTCGTAAGCTTCCTCTTGTTGCTCAAGCAGTGGCTTTTAAAGGCCTTCTCTGCCTCGGTCAGCCCTTGCCCCTTGTTAGTCACAGAGGGGCAAGCCAATCACAAGGCTGCTAGAAGCTGATGATTAAAGGTGATCAGGGAACAATGGTACAAACAGCCCCCACCCAATCACACAAGCACAGTCCCTCAACTAACAGCAATCACCTGTAGGGAAAAAAGACACAAACACACAGTCAGCAAATCACCTGTAGGGAAAAGGACACGAGCAATCACTTACCTTGGACACACCTGGCACCAACTCCTTCCCCCTGGCACCAACTCCTTTCCTGGCAGACTCCCCTGCCTGCAGTCCTCTCAGAGGAAAGTGAAGGGGAAGGTGCCCTACTTGACCAGCTCCTGCTCCTGCTCCTGCTCCCCCACCACCACCACCTCTACTACCTTTGTTGCTGATCCTGCTCCCTCCTCCCTTGTTCCTGCTCCTGTTGCTGCTGCTGCTGCTGTGGCTGGCTGGCCTCTCTCCCTCCCACTCCCCTGCTCTGTGGGGAGGGGGGGGGGAGAGCCAGAGAAGAAGAAGAAGATCCACCAAAACCACCTGGAGAAGACCAGCTCTCCTGCCAGCCAGCCAGCTAGTCCCTGCTGCTGCTGCTACAGCTGGAGCCTGCTGCCTCTCCAAGGAGAAGAGACTACCACCACCACTGAGGGGAGGCCTCCAAAAACTAAGACTCTGCTGTTTGCAGCTGGGGGTGAGCTTCCAAGAGACTCTAGACTTAGTTACCACCATTACCACCCCCAGCTGCTGCTTCCCTGGCCTCCCCTCTTACCATCAAGAAGGCAGCAGGCTTCCACCAATTCAACATCTTTGGACTTTTTTTCTCAGCAGCAGGGACTACAGAACCACCTCTCCCTCAGCAGTAGCAGTCTCCCCTTCCTACAGTTTAGCCCCCCCCCCCTTTTTTTTCCTTTTTTCCCCTCACCCCCAGTGGCTGGAGGGCCTCCCACCCTTTCCTTGCCCTCCAGCTGGCTCAGTGCTCCCTACCCCTCCCTACCCCTCACAGACCCCTCCCTGCAGCCCAGAGTTTGGTTTCCTTCCCTGCCCCACCCCAGCCCTGAGGTTTTGTTCTTCCTTTGTTTCCCTTGCCCCACCCTTTAGTCCCTATTGTTTTTCTTTGCCCCACCCTTCATGCCCCTTAGCCCCAACCCTACAATATCCACCCCCAGCCAGAGCTGGCCAGGTTCATAGAGCGTTAATTTCTTTTTTGTTACCCCCCCCCCCCCCCGTGCACTGCACTCCCCTGATATAATTGTGCTTCCCACCCCACCCAGTGCAGCCGGAGGAGCCGGCTCTGACTGACCCAGACAAGCCCCTTGTCCTTCCCTCCCTGGCACCCTCCTCCCTTGCCTGCAGCCTAGCAGGGAGGAGTGGTTGCCTCCCCATAACTCCCATAAAGTCCACCCCTCCCCCACCCTTTTCCCATTACCTGGTCCCCCCACCCACCCATTTTGCTCCTTACCCCAGTCTACCCTCCCCAGGTATCCCCTCCTGTTCTTGCCACTCCGAGAACATGGAGACCTCCCCTGCTCCCTCTGAACCTCTCCCAGAGCCTGCTCCCCCCTCTCTCCCTGCGGCTGTCCCCTTGACCACTGCTGCCACTCCTTCCACCTCTGGTGTCGCCACTAGGGCACCTGAGGCAGCGGGCACGGGAGGGGCCTCCGCTACTGCCGCCCCAACCACCTCGGCCGGGAAAAAAAGCAAGGGGAAAAAGGCGAGCAAGGGCCCCGCTGCTCCTGCAGCCCCACCACCGGCTGCGGCCCCTTCTTCCCCTGCCATTCCCTCCACCAGTTCTGGGGGTCTTTCTGCCCCCAGAACGTACGCCCAGGCGGCTGCCACCCCTCCACCCACCGCCACAACATCAGCCCGCACCGCCTCCTCGAATTCGACCTCGGGGGGCCGGGGCCCCTTCCCCTCTTTGACCAGGAGGCACGGTGTCCGTTGCCTCCTGGTGGCTGCCTCGCCCCACATCGAAACGTACGTGCGGGCGATGGCGAGGGTGGTGGGGCCCTCGGCCATTGTGGCGGCCTCCAAGATGTTCGGGAAGATGGTATTCTTCCTGGCATCGGAGGCCGCCGCACAGGAGGCGGTGGTCAGGGGCTTGGCGGTGGGGGGGCGTCCACGTGCCGGTGGAGCCCCTGGAGGACCTGGGCGTACGGGTGGTCCTCACCTCCGTTCCTCCCTTCCTCCCCAATGCCGCCCTGCTTCCCCTCCTCTCCACCCTGGGGAAGCCGATATCCATCATCAGCCCTCTCCCACTGGGCTGTAAGGACCCCGCCCTCCGTCACGTTCTGTCCTTCCGCCGGCAGGTGCAGATCCAACTGCCGCCGGCGGGGGCACGTGACGGGGTGGCACTGGAGGGGTCCTTCATGGTGCCCCATCAAGGGGCCCATTACAAGATTTTTTATTCTTCGGGGGAGGCCCGGTGCTTCCTCTGTAGGGCCACGGGGCATGTCCGGAGGGACTGCCCCTTGGCCCAGCATGACGAGGGAGCAACTGGGCCCCCCGGAGCTGATACGGGCGCCGGCCACACCACCGCCGGCGACCCAGCCCACCCGGCCACTCAAGCTGCCTCTCCTCCATCGAGGGACACAGCTGCCGCTGCCTCTCGGGACGTGGGGTTGACAGCCCCACCATGCCCGGAGGAGCGGCCGGGCCCCGTCGCCTCTTCCACTGCACCATCTGGGACGGGGCCCAGAGAGGAGAGAGCAGCGGCCGTGGTGGAGGCCCCAGATATGGGAGAGGGCGCACCCCAGGGGGAGGGTTCCCGTCCCCTTGATGTCCCTCCCCCGGTTCCTTCTCCCCACGAGCCTTTGCCCTTGCCGCCTGTTCCCGCCCCTGCTGGACGGCCCTCAGACACCATCTTAGAGGGCCAAGTTCTCCCCCAGAGGACGCGCAGCAAGAGAAAGAAGGCTCTGTCCCTCCCCAGCATACCAGATGGGGAGGAGGCCCCCCGGAAGTCTTGGCGGGGGGCTGAGGGTGCCCCCGTCACTGATGAGCCACTTGCTGCGCCCTCTGGGGAGGTCCAGCAGGAGGCCCCGGCAGAGGAAATGGAAGCGGTGGAGGAGGGGAGCAGCACCGCCCCCTCCCAGGAGGCCCCCGTTGATCCCTCTCCTGGGGAGGCTGCAGATGGAGCCACTTCTGCCCCCCTGGAATCTCATGTAACATCTCCGGCTGAGGCAGAGGGGGGCTTAGGCTCCATCTACGCAGAGATCGAGGCCCTGGGTCTGACCTTGGCAGCCGCAAGGGAGGACGACCCTCTGCCAGCGGGCCTCGATCTGGGTGGCATTAACGTTTCGCCACCCCCTCCTTTATCCCAGATCCCACCTGAATCCCAACCTCTATCTGCTGTCCCCACTCCTATCCCGGGGACACCCCCGGGTTGCTTCACCTGCCCGGCTGCTCCATCTAACTCAGCAGTGGCCGCCGAACCTCTTGAGGCTATGGCTGGCACCGAGCAGCCGGGTCCTGGGGTATTGTCCCTGGGGGGACAGCTGCCCTTACCCTCACTTGTCTACTCCCCCGTATCTGACGCTGAGGATGTGGGGGACCAACCCGCGCCCAGCGTCAGTGCGGAACCCGATCCTCACTCCCTTGTAGAAAATCCCGTGCCCGGTCAAGGGGAGCCGCACCCCGGGGGCTTGACCACCGGGGCCCCTGTTCCCACTATCGCTCCTCCCCCTCTTCCCATCACTTCTATTCCTGGCCCTAACCCCACCCCTTCCTTTGTCGCCCCTCCCTTTCCTGACCTGACCCCATCCCATTTTGTTACCACCCCCGGGATGGTGGCTCTCCCGCCGCCACCAGCCACGTCCCGGGAGGTGGTATTTGTGGTTCCCCCTGTCCCTGGGGCTGCTGTCCTCCCTCCACCACCGCCCTTCCTTGTACCGGGGGTTCAGCCGGGAGATATGGTGCCCGCAACATCGGCACCGAGACGGGGCTCTGCGCCCTGTCTTTTACTCCCGGCTGGCTGTGGGGTCACTACCGGGACCCGACCGGAGGACGGCCGGGAACCTCCGTTCCCGGGCCCCCTGGTGCCGCTGGGGGAGCTGCGCGCGTTCCTGGCCGACACTCGTGGGGCCAGGAACCGGGTGCGGCTCGCCCTGCAGCGCTGGGGGGACTTCCATCTCGTCCTCCAAGCTGTGAGGGCCTTGCTGAAAGAGGGTAAAGGGACCGGGAAGCGGGATGCCACGGACTACCAGAGGGCCCGCACCTTCCGTGACTCCCTCATCACTCACGGGGTCAGTCACGGATTGCTGCGTGGCCTGACGGAGCCCGCTGGCACTCCCGCCCCTTCCGAGGATCCCCCCCAGCCACCCTCATGGCGCCGATCATCTTCGCAACATTAAATACCAATGGCTGCAGGTGGGGTCTCCGCAGGACCCAGGTGCTCTCCTTCCTTCGGGAGGGGGGGTACTCTGTGGTTTTCCTGCAGGAGACCCACACGGATCCAGCCGCCGAGCCCAGTTGGCGGCTGGAGTGGGGGAACGGGGTGTACTTTAGCCATCTGGCCACCCACTCCGGTGGTGTGGCCACCCTGTTCTCCCCCGGCCTGCAGCCTGAGGTGCTGGGGGTCGCCGAGGTTGTGCCGGGCCGCCTGCTGCACCTCCGGGTCCGGATGGAGGGGCTGACGTTGAACCTGGTCAACGTCTACGCCCCGACATCGGGCCCGGAGCGGCTGCAATTCTACCGTCAGGCGGCCGCCTTCCTCGGCACCTTGGATCCTCGAGAGTGCCTGGTCCTCGGCGGGGATTTTAACACCACCCTTGAGGAACGGGACCGCACGGGGACCGAGCAGTGTCCGGCCGCCGCGGACGTCCTCAGGGAGGTGATCGACCATCACTCCCTGGTGGACGTCTGGCGCGACCACCACCCGGACGACGGGGTGACCTTCACCTTTGTCCGGGTGGGGCACCATCGGTCGTGCCACTCCCGGTTGGACCGCATTTACCTGTCCCGACATCATCTTGCACGGGCCCACTCCTCCAGCATTCGGCCGGCCCCTTTCTCGGATCACCATCTGGCGACCGTGACGGCCTCTCTCTCGGCAGAGAGGCCGGGGCCGGCCTATTGGCACTTTAACAACAGCCTGCTGGAGGACGTGGGCTTCGTGGCGTCCTTCCGGGAGTTTTGGCTGGCCTGGAGGAGGCAGAGGTCCGCCTTTCCCTCGGCGCAGCGTTGGTGGGACGTGGGGAAAGTGCGTGCCCGGCTCTTCTGCCGTGACTACACCCGGGGGGCCAGCCGGCGGAGGGATGCGGAGATAGAGCAGCTGGAGCGGGAGGTTTTGCAGCTTGAGAGGCGTCTGGTCACCAGTCCTGAGGATCCATCCCTCTGCGAGGCGCACCAGGAGAAGCGGGAGGAGCTGCGGGCCCTCGAGGACCTTCGGGCCCGGGGTGCCTTCGTTCGATCCCGCATCCAGCTCCTTCGGGAGATGGATCGCGGCTCCCGCTTCTTCTATGCCCTGGAGAAACGGAGGGGGGCGAAAAAGCACGTCACCTGCCTCTTGGCGGAGGACGGCACCCCCCTCACGGATCCGGTGGAGATGCGTGGAAGGGCCAGGGCCTTCTACGCCGGTCTTTTCTCCCCGGATCCGACCGACCCTAACGCCTGCAGGGTGCTCTGGAATGAACTTCCCACGGTCGGCGAGGGTGCCCGGGACCGGCTGGAGCTGCCTCTCACTCTAGCCGAGTTCTCGGAAGCCCTACGTCTCATGCCCAATAACAAATCTCCGGGCATGGATGGGCTGACCGTGGAGTTCTACCGTGCGTTCTGGGACGCCCTCGGCCCGGACCTCGCCGCCGTCTGGGCCGAGTCCGAGGAGAGCGGAGAGCTCCCCCTTTCTTGCCGGCGGGCGGTGCTGGCCCTGCTGCCCAAGAAGGGGGACCTCCGCGATCTTCGGAACTGGCGTCCCGTCTCACTCCTCAGCACGGACTACAAAATAGTAGCCAAGGCCATCTCGCTGCGCCTTGGGTCCGTGCTGCAGGACGTGATCCATCCTGACCAGACCTACACCGTCCCGGGCCGTTCCATCTTTAGTAACCTCTATCTGGTCCGGGATCTCCTAGAGCTCGGGTGTAGGGATGGTCTGTCGTTCGCCCTCCTGGCCCTGGACCAGGAGAAAGCGTTCGACAGGATGGACCACGGGTATCTCCTGGGCACCCTGCGGGCGTTTGGCTTCGGGCCCCGCTTTGTGGGGTTTCTCCAGGTGCTGTACGCCTCCGCGGAGTGTCTGGTCAAGCTCAACTGGACCCTGACCGAGCCTGTCAGCTTCGGGCGAGGGGTGCGTCAAGGCTGTCCGCTGTCGGGCCAGCTGTACGCTCTGGCCATCGAGCCCTTCCTCTGTCTCCTCCGTCGGAGGTTGACGGGGTTGGTGCTCCCTGAGTCAGAGCTGCGGCTGGTCTTGTCGGCGTACGCCGATGACGTACTCCTCGTGGTCCAGGACCCGGGCGACCTGGTGCGGTTGGAGGCTTGTCAGGCCATCTACTCGGCAGCCTCCTCCGCCCGGGTCAACTGGGTCAAGAGCTCTGGCCTGATGGTAGGGGCCGGGTGGCCGGTCGGCTCCCTCCCACCCGCGCTTCAGGCCATCCGGTGGAGCGCGGGTCCGCTGCTCTATCTGGGCGTTTACCTTTCTGCCACCCATCCCTCCCCGGAGGAGAACTGGCATGAATTAGAGGGCAGGGTTGCTGACCGGCTCCGGAGCTGGACAGGACTGCTGCGGTGCCTCTCCCTTCGGGGTCGGGCACTGGTCGTCAACCAGCTCGTCCTGTCCATGCTCTGGCACCGGCTCAACACCCTGAGCCCACCCCCGGGCTTCCTGGACAGCCTCCAGAAGACAATTCTGGAGTTCTTCTGGCCAGGACTGCACTGGGTCTCTGCAGGGGTTCTGAGCCTTCCCCTGGAGGAAGGGGGGCAGGGCCTGTGCTGCGTTCGCAGCCAGGTCCACACCTTCCGCCTCCAGGCCCTGCAGAGACTCCTTTATGGTGCAGGTAGTCCGGCATGGAGCCACTTGGCACGCACCTTCCTCCGCCGCTACCGAGGGCTCCGATACGACCGGCAGCTCTTTTATCTCGACCTGAGACGTTCTCCGCGAGATGTCTCCGAGCTGCCGGCCTTCTACCATGACCTCCTCCGGACCTGGAGGCTCCTTGCAGCCTCCAGGTCGGTTATACCCACCGAGGGGGAGGACCTCCTCGCGGAGCCCCTGCTACACAACCTCCATCTCGGTGTGCAGGTGGCGGAGGCCCCCTCCGTGAGGCGGAGGTTGGTCATGGCAGGTGTCACCCGGGTCGGAGATCTCCTGGACTATGCCCGGGGGGACTGGGTGGATCCCCATGAGCTGGCTCGGCGCATGGGGCTCTCCACCCCTCGTACCCCCCAGCGCCTACTCCAGGAGGTGAGGGTGGCCTTGCCTCCTGCTGCTCGGGCTTACCTCGGGCGGGTCCTGCAAGAGGGCACTCCCCGCCCCCCTCTCAGCCCTGGCCCTCCAGAACTTTTGATCGGGCCTCGGCCCCATCAGCCCCCCCAGCTATCTCTGCCCCATGCCCCGAGCCGGCTGCTAGACTTGCAGCCGGTCTCTTTTTGAACCGCGCCTCGAAAATATCTATACATGCTCGTGCTCCATACTGTACATTTCCTCGCCCTAGCGTCCCGCCCTGATACAAAGTGGCGGGACCTTATTCCACCCACAGTGGGTGAGGAACCGCGGTGGGCCAGCCTGTATGCCACCCTCACTCCAAGGCCCGCCGGGGATATCTGTTGGCGGCTCCTACATTGAGCTGTGAGCACGGGCGTGTTCTTGGCGCGGTTCACCCCTTGCCCCGATACTTGCCCATTTTGCGGTGTGAGGGAGACCCTAGCACACGTCTATCTAGACTGCGCCAGGTTGCAGCCCCTTTTCCGCGTCCTCCAGAACCTCCTATTGAGGTTCTGGCTGCACTTTTCCCCACACTTGTACCTTTATGCACTCCTCATCCATGGCCCCACAAAGTCGTGGGACCTCCTCACCAACCTCCTCTTGGCTTACGCGAAGGTAGCCACCTATAAAACTCGGGAGAGGAGGTTGGCAGAGGGAGGGGCCTGCAACTGCGGGGCCTATTTCCGCTCCCTCGTCCGTGCACGTTTCCGGGCAGAGTTCCTCTGGGCGGCGTCCGCTGGCTCCCTTGACACCTTTTGGGAGCAGTGGGCGCTGTCCGGGGTTCTCTGCTCGGTATCCCCTTCTGAAACCCTAGTTTTGAACCTGTGACCCTCACACCTGTCTCTGTTTTCTTTTTTGAAGCCCCGTTCAGTGCTGCTTCCCCTTAGGCTGGGGGAAGGGCTTTAGAAGTGGGTGGGCTTGTGCCCACCCACCACCCAGGATCCTTCAATAGGATGCACCTGGCACCAACTCCTTCCCTTGCAAACTCCCCTGTTTGCAGTCCCCTGTTCGCAAATATGTTAAAGCTATTATAAAAGGAGGATGAACAAGGAGTTTGGTGGCACTTTTAAAAGACTAACAAATCGATTTATCGCATGAGCTTTCATGAGAGAGAATCCTACCTTGTCAGACGCTTGAAGATGGGGAACATAGAGAATTTACCATTCTGTAAGTTCCTCATCTTCAAGTGTCTGACAAAGTGGGATTCTTGCACGGGAGCTCATGTGATAAATAGATTGTTAGTCTTTAAAAGTGCCACCAGACTCCTTATTTGTTTTGCTGGACTAGACTAACACGACTACCACTTTGTAACTTGATAAAAAGGAGGATGATCAATTGTTTTCTATGGCTTTTCAAGGGAGGACAAGAAGTAATGTGATCAGTCTGGAGCAAGATGTATTTAGATTAGATAGTGGGGAAAAGCTTTTGAACTATAAAGGTAGTTCAGTGCTGGAATAGGCTTACAAGGGAGGTTATGAAAACTCTTGTCATCAGAGTTTTTAAGAATAGGTTAGACCAATGGTTCCCAACCTTTTTGAGTATAAGGACCCCTTTTTAACATCAGAAAATTTTGTGGACCCACAAATGATAAGTGTTATGGGGAACTGACTGCAGGTAGTGGTGCTGCAGAAGGGCAGTGGCCCCTGGCTGCTCTCAAGTTGTGGGGACATATCCAGGGTGAGACTGCTCACAGCAGGCAACTACAATTAATTTCGAATTTTAGAGCCCTATCCAACATGAATCGCTGACGAGCAGTGGCTGGGGCCAGATTGGGCCCAGGCCGCCTGCTGCCGGCTAGCAGATACTAGGGCCGGATGTATTCGCAGACCCCCTTGCAATAACTCCGCGGACCCCAGGGTCCCCGACCCCCAGTTGGGAACCACTGGATTAGACAAACTCTTGTCAGCGATGGTCTTGGAATACTTGGGTCTGCTTCTGTGCAGGGAGCTGGAACCAATGCCTTCCTGAGGTCTCTTCCAGTCCTACAGTTCTATGATTTTACGTATATAATGCACTATCCAGTCATCTCTTAGTCCGTCTACAAAATTAAAAAATGAGAGTTAGCAAGCTGGCATGAACAATGCCAACAAATGACTTCCTCACTGTATCCTCCAAAAGCCTCTGCCAACTCAGAGCTACTGGGAAAACAGAAAGGCCTTGAAATTGCACTGTCGGTAAGTGCCTCTGGCTGGGATATAGAGAGAGGACCCTGAGTTCCCTAGTCAAGGATGTCTTGCTGAGGATGCCCTGCCAGCACAATCCACCTGATTAAACCATGCAAGGCACCAACTTAGCATTCTGTACATTAAAAGAATAAGAAGTTGGTATTGGTTTAACTCCAGAGGTCAGACTTCAGGCCAGTACAAGATTTCTTCCTGAGACGGCCATGCTTAACCCGCTGCTTCAACAGAAAGAAAGCCACAGCATCGCTGACAGGAAAGCAGGGTACAACATATTCTGGGGCCCAATGATTTTCAGTGGGGCCAGACAAGATAACTGGTTAATGTACCTGTTTGACTAGTTCCTGTTCTGTCTATAGCCATGGATATCTATGACAATGGTAGCAGAGTTTCTGTTCAGGGGACACATTAAAACAGAAGTAGCCCGCCTTTCCACTGAATAGTCTTTTTTCTCTGTGTGTATTTAACTCATGCCCTTAATGTTCGAGATTTTTGAAGTAGCTGCATAATATTTTTTTATTCATTCACTGCACAGAGAGGTCTGTGCTAGTTCCTATACTTCTGTCAGCTCCTGTGGTATTAAGAGCACTACTAGATCAATAATATATTTTTACAGTACTCCCAGAGGTTGCTCCACACTAAATGTCATCCCAGAAAGTCACTTGGTGCCTTTAATACTTCTGGCTGCCTGACTGTTCCTTGGTCTTTCGTGATCAGATTTTTACTTAGGATGGAAAAGTCTTCTCTATCTATAGACAGGGAAGATTAAATTCCTCGCAAACCTGATTGGATAGCCATTTGGGATTTCACTACTTTTTTCTTTAGACATCAAATTGACTGTAGCTGATGGCTTTGAATTTGGTTGTCCTGGATGCTAAGTAGAGAGATGGCACCATTTATCCATTGCTATAGCAAAACATGAATCTACGATATACATAACACCAAACAAAGGCCTGTGTGCTTTCCTGATTCTCTGCTTTATTTGAAGTGATTTCACAGTGCTGTATTCTGAAAGTTTTCCTAGTGGAAAGGGAGTCTTGCAATCTACAAACTGTTAACAGGCTTTGAAAGAAAATATAATAAAAAAATCCCAGTATTTTAAGACGGTAAGGGAAGAACGTGCAGTTCAGAGTGAGCTTCTTGGGCTGTTTAATTTAGTGCAGCACAGCTTCACTGATTTAAGTGGAACTGCACCAATTTACACTAACAGAATTTGGCCTGGGGAATTAGTAGAGTAGGTTTTCTGTTACATTGGACAAGAAGCTTACCTCAGTGTTTCACTTTATCCATCTGTAAAATGAAAATAATGAGAGGTTGCCAACTCAGCAAAGTCCTTTGAGATCCTCAAGTGTAAAGTATTAGTATTATTTTATTTTAGGAACTGGCATTTAGAAAAGGAACATACTCATTAATAATATCTAATAAAAACAGAGTGGCTTTCATTCCTGAGGATCCTAAAGGGCCCAAATCTGAAACCTGTACCATACTGAATAAAGATTGAGAGCCTTTACTCCATGAGCATCAATAGGACTCCATGAGAAGTAAAGGCCTACTCAGTCTGATATGAGTAGGGCTCCGGACTATAGCACAAAGTGCCTTCCTCTTTACATGTAGGAATTTATGGATCCTCCACTGAAGGGATAAAAGAGGCAGCAATTTAATACCACACAGTAACATTACACAAGAATTTGAGCAGGCAGAGGAAAATACTGACTCTAACTGAAATTGCAGATGTGTAACATTCAAACGTAGGCCAAATAATCTTATAAAAGCAAGAGCCACTCCATTGACATCAGTGGAGTGTTACATGCATACAAAAGTTTTGAATTTGGCTCTTTATTTCTGCTTCTTGGACTTGTTTGTGAATGACTAAGCTGCCCCAGAGGGAGCTAAGGGGTGGCAAAGAATACAGGATGAGGCTTCTGACTGTCAGCATGTGATTAAAACAGGCAGGAAAGACTCTAGGCTTTGTCCAGTGAGCTCACCACCTGCCTGTGTCACAGCTTTGGAGTACAGTGAGTACCACCTTGCAACTAAAAAGGGCCGCAAAATGCTGATTTTTAAAAAAGAAAATTAAAAACTCAATTCAATTCCAAATAACACTTGTCCATTGGTATGTGTCCAAAAGCAATGCTTCCGACCACTTGAATGCTTAGGAACATTAGCTGTAATATGCTTTAGATTTTCATTAAAGGTCAAGGCCTGGTTCTACCTTGGCAAGCGTGGAGGCCCCCAGCATCAGTTCTGCTACACACGTTGGCAGAGCTGTAATGCTCTGTTTGAGCGCCCGGGGCGTGTTCCGCTTGGAACGTGCTCTTTGCAATTAGTGACGCTTGGGGCTGGCACTGCAAAATGAGCCTTTTAATAAAGCAACTCTATTGAGCCCCGGGCAAAGCCCCATTCGCCCGCCGTAGTTACGGTTCTGCATGTTGGCAGCAGGATTAGAAGCGGGCTACGCTGTACAGGTCCACTCTCTGCATGACAAGGTTCCACCTCAGCAGT
Source organism: Podocnemis expansa (assembly GCA_007922195.1). NCBI lineage: Eukaryota > Metazoa > Chordata > Testudines > Podocnemididae > Podocnemis > Podocnemis expansa. The sequence continues at coordinate 43,113,438 of ML681996.1, read as the reverse complement.
GACAGTGCACACAGGGTGCTCGGGAGTGGATCTAGAGGATCCCTACTGAATGGATCCCCACCCCTTTCTCTCCTGTGGACCAATATGACATGGTGGCTACTGTAGACATTAAGCAACCTTAGCCGGTCTGCAATCTGAGAGGAGGTGTCAGTCCCCATGAGCATGCAGGGCTGAACTTGGCCCTTTATAGTTCTGTCACGAAGCTGTCAGCCATTTGTACTGGTTTGTTTCATATCTGCTATTTCTTTTTTTCTGTCCTGTTGTTTGCTCTATTCTTCTTCTCTGACAGCTATTAAATCCTAACCTCTTGATTGCACAAGATGCCATTGCAAGATACCAACAGATTCTTCTTCTTTTTGCTTAAAAAGTTGGAGCATTCAAGTGAGTACCACAGGAACTTAATTTCTGTTTCTAGCCCCAGAGACCCAGAAATTATTACTGTTGTGCCCCTATTCCTACTTGCCTACTGCAAAGTGCTAAGATCAAGCAATTATAAAGGGGAAACTGGCAAATGACTAACTGGCTCAAAACAGTTGTAATGATCCCTGGAAAAGCTGTTAAAATGGACAGCTTCCTCTATCCTTCCAAAAACTATCAGACGATATGTCTACATAACTTTCTTGTGAACTCTGCTACACCCTACTGTATTAATGAAAGGAATAACATGACTCCAAGGATGGTGTGAGAGAATCAATGCTCTATGTGTGAAAAATGTAGCCTAGTGCTAGGCTATCATGGGATGCATACCTTACACAAGACAGAAAAGTCTTCAAACTCTTCGTTCCCCCACTGGTACGTACACCGGGAGGTGTGTGCAGCCTAGCTGTCCGCCGCTTGGGTTTACCTTGGCTGGGTCCTGCAGAGGATACTCCCTCACTCCTAGCATTTCAGATCTTTTCATCGGACTCTGACCCCACAAACCTCGCTGGCTGTGAGGCTTGCAGTTTCCTAACCGTGCTGAGGGACAATCTGTACACTCTTGTGCTCCAGTTCCTCTATTTCCTTGCTCTCCTGCCCTGCCCTAACACTAAGTGGTGGGAGCATATGACCCCTGTGGAAAATGAGAAACCCACTGGGCCAGCCTCTACTCCACTCTGACCACATGGCCCACTAGGGACATCGGCTGGCAGCATCTTCATGGAGCCATGAATACAGGTGTGTACCTAGTGCGGTTCACTCCTCTCCCCTGACACCTGTCTCTTCTGCAGCGTGAGGCAGACCCTGGCACACATTTATCTCAAATAAAAAAGCCCCTCTTCCAGCTCCTGCAGAACCTACTGCTTAGAGTCTAGCTGCACATCTCCCCACACCTGTTCCTTACACACACCTCATCTGTGACCCCACAGTATTGTGGGACTTCAATGTCAACCTCCTCCTTGCTCTGGTCAAAGTGGCCATCTACGACACTGGGAAGAGGATGTCGACTCGGACTGAGGCGGTGCTCTGTGACTGTGGGGCCTACTTACGTTCTTCCATCAGTTCGTGGATCTGGACAGAGTTGCTCTGGGCAGCAGCTGCTGGCTCCTAGACACCTTCGAGGAGTAGTGGGTACTGTCTAGGGTTGCCTATTTGGTGTCTCCTCCAGGTTCCCGCAGTTTGATCCTTTGATCCCATGCCTGTTACTTTTTCCTCTTTTGTCATCCTCCTCTTAGGCTGAGGGAGGGGTCTTTAGCACTGGGCAGGCTTGCCTCGCTGACTTGTCAGAATCCAATAGGAAAAGACTGGAAGAGGTTAAGATGGCCAGGCAAGCCAATTAACTCTACAGGCTACAGCTGGAGAAGGAGTCAGGGAACAGGCTCAGCTGAGCAGGACCAGGTGGATCTATAAAGCCAGGGAGCAGACAGCAGAAGGGGCTGCAGGTAAGCTGACAGCAGTTACTTTCTAGGGGAAGGGACTGGAGAGGCTGGTGAAGGTAGGAGACATGTCAGGGGAAAGCAGCAATGTAAGACAGTACAGGCCAGCATAACAAGTGGTCTGGGTTCCCCTACCAGTCACTGATCTGTGGCACAGGCCAGGTAGAAGACAATGAACTGCCTGGGATGGTTTGTTTGAGACAGACTTGGAAGAGGGAACCATGCTGGGACCTGTATGGAGGGCTGAGTCACAGAAAGACGGCTGCAGTTCCTGGACCAAGAGGGGCTGGAGCATGAAAGGATGGTGGGAGAGATGTTGGCAATCACCAAAGCCCCCAGGAGCGGTGTCATAAGTGATGAGTGGACCCCATGTCACAGGGTGAAAAGAAGTGTGAGGTTCTGATTTAGTGCTGGACTTTCCATTGGGAGTTATTTAAAACCAGACTAGACAAAGTTCTCATTGGGGGCATCGCTGACACCAGGCTTATGGGACTTGAGTCCTGAGTCCCAGTGCCCAAGCCCAGGGTCTGCCACTGGGTTGGCCATAGTGGTGGCGTGCAAGCCCCAAGTCCTAGCGTGCCGCGCCTGGGTCTTTTCCCCAGCCCGCAGTGCTCCTGGTTCTCACAAACTCTGCAGGTAGAGAACATTCCTGCCTAGCGGTATGGACTAGATAATCAGAGTGAAAGTGGCCACAGACTGCAAAATGTTACTTCATTTTCTCCTGGTTGTTAAACTCCCTCACACCCATATCAGGTATCAAATGTGGGACCCTTTCTGACCCCTACCGCAGGGAGAAAATTGGATGTGGGCTGCTCTGTGGGTTTCACAATGTGGATCAGGTGATCTGTATCTTTCCAGCAGACATTTCCATTTTGCCAGGGCGTTAACTCTGCAAATGGGACTCAAGGTCCCAGACTGAGCGAGAGGTGGCCTTTGTAGTGTTTAAGCCCAGACTGTCAGTAATTCTGCAGAAAGCCTGTGGGGTGGGCAGAGTTTGGCTGTTGGTGTCAATTTGAGTTGCTGAAGTGATTGAATTATTTCTCAACTGCCATTTTCTGAGGGCCAGTGCTTTCAAATCCAAATGCATTACATTGCTATCGTCCTGGTGGATGCAGTCTGTTAACCTGCAAGAGATGGCAGAATACTTTTGATGCAGTCATGGTGCAGGCTGGGTGTCTGTCTAGGTCTAATGATGGGGTATACAAACTCCATATTGGAGAGCAAGGGCTTAAGGAACAGCTCTGGCTCCAGGTGGTCCCAGTCAGATATCTGCAAAACCTGTGTGAGTGGGAGACCGAGCTGTAAAAATGGGGCACAGAGCAGTTCAGAGATGGGCAATGGAAGGGAGCAGATGGCTGGTCTGAGGGAAATTGCTGCCCAGGGGCTCGCTGCCTGGAACCCAGCAATGGAAACCTGTGCAAACCCACAAAGGAGAGGCAGGGGACAGTCTGTGGCTCACGATTGGAGTGACTTACTCCGGGAAACTGATGGAGACTGGGGTGGGAAATGGTAAGGGGGGGGCAGTGGCGTAGCCCCCTAAGGTGTTGGGTGTAGAAGTCCCCTGTCGGGCCCTGAACCGCAGTCAGGTGGAAAGGATGGGTCTGGGGTTTCCTACCCATCCCAGGTGAATATAAAGCAACAATAGTCTTCACTTCTGGTGGGGCCAGGTGGAAAAAGTTGTCTGTTCAAGGGCCCAAAGCACCTATGCTAGAGAGGAGGACTGGAAACCCTTGGGGGGTAGGAGGGGGAGTGCTGAAGGACAGGACTCTACTTCTAGGGGGAGACGACCCGCCAAACACTCCCTGACCACTAGGCAGCAGTTGACGGTAGTCCACTTTCTGCAGGATTATTTAGAGAAGCTCCAACCCAGAGCTGGTGGATTGTGAACTCCCCCCAGACTCAGGCTGTTTATCTCTGGGATATTGGCTTGTGGCTTTCTGTGCTTCTGTGTCTGGTCCAAAGGCATGATTCATATGATTAGCTCACATTCACTTCTCTTGGCCATAGTGCTGGTTTATAACTAGTCTTGCTGGTAAGCACTGATGACTTGGTCTAGTTACTGCTCGATAGAGTCTTTGCTGCAAAGAGCAAGAGTTTGACACCAGATGCCTGACCCTGCTCCAGATGAAATCTTGCCCTAAATGACTTGTAGCTACTCAGGGACTGGGAGCTGCACGTTTTAGCGCAGCCACGCTTTGGAATAAAGGCAACACTTCATAACTCTTTGTTATATTGCATGGTGGTAGTGGTCCCTGAAGTGTGCCAGCGTATGCCCATGAGAGGAAGTGACCGGCCAAGAACAGAGGCAATTAACAAACAAAGCAGCTACCCTATGTCATGTCACTACTCCTTTAAATTCTTTCTCCTTGGCAGCTCAGTTGTTGCTATGGTGAGTCTCCATGGCAATGACCCTAATCAGTGGGGAGGGGGGTGGGATACAGGGGACGCATGCTCAGTATGGCCGGAGTGGTTCTCCTCTGCTAGCTCCTGCCATTTCCAAGGGTCTGTCACAAAAGACAGAGGAAGCAGGCATTTAGCAAATTAATAGTTGGGGTAAGTAAGTTTCATTTCCAAATGCATGGCCTGGTGCTGCAATGGGGTGTGGGTGCATGCATGTGTACTTTGGCTGTCATTTCACATCTGCTGCACTAGGGTAAATGTGCTGGGAGCAAACAACTGATTGTCACCATTTCTTCTTGTTTCAGGCTGGGAAGGAAGCTTTAATTCTTGATGATAATCATGGCGTCTCCTTCACTTTGGAGAGCAATGTGGATGGCAATCCCGTTAATTTCGGCGGTCGGCCTCCTGAGTGTGAAGCTGGTCGGGGCCAGGCAAGAGTCCGGGAGTGTTATTCCGGCAGAAAGTATGTACCCCTGCCCTGGCACACTGGCTCAGATTCAGAAGTAGGCTTGTTTACATATCTCACTTAATCCCATGAATGCACAAATTTCATAAGCTCCATGCTACCCTTCTGAATTTTGCCAGGAAGCGAAATGTGATCTGTAACACCAGGAAAGTGAATGAAATGTATACATTATTATTTCATCAGCACTTATTTGACAACAAGTGATATAGTGAATGTTTGTCTGATCTTATTTTAAAGCAACACAGTCTTTTTCTTCCAGAAGTCTGCAAGAAGATAGTCTAGGTCTGCCATTCTGCACTGCTATTCCTTACTAGTCTGGTGACAGTCTGTTACAGGCAAACTGTTGCTTAGTTCTGCTAGGGTGTTGCAAGCATGTTTTTCACGTCCTTTGTTGTTTGGTTGGAACAAGGCATATGGGGCTGGATTCATCTCTGGTGTAACTCCAGTGGATTTTCACAAAGGAATTTGACCTGCAAAGCTTATCCCTGAAATGCATGTGGCATTCTGGAATTGCACTGCTGTGTATCAGAGGAAAATAATAAAATATGAGGCATTGGTCTGAGAGCAGGGCTGGGAGCCAGGAACTCCCAAGTCTCCAAGTCCAGCTAAAGCACTGTCTGCCTTTGTGACTCAGCCAGTCACTGGTTCAGTTCCCTGCACTGTAAGGTGAGGATGAGAATACTAACAGAGATGCCATCAAGATGTTTTGAGAAGATAGTGTAAAATGTTCTGAGAAAGAAAAGTGCCACATAAGTGTAGTGTCTGCTCTCCAGAATAATCAAAACAGCATGAAGCTGTCAGTCGAAGCTTAAAAAGAGTGGAAAGAGACTGCATACACAAAACTGGTCCCTGAGCCTAATGCAATCTTAGATTTTTATCATAGCCACCTTTAGGAAAGAGACATGGTTTAAATTCCATTTTTTCTTGTTCTTTTCATTCAGACTCTTTTTTACCACCCTCATCGCTGTGGTATCCGAGTTCCTTCCAGTAGTGCATTAATTCACTTGATTAAGATCTGTCATTCTATCTGTCATTACCTCAGCGGAGAGAAAATTGGGAAGTGTGTGTGTGTGTTGGGGGGAAGGTTAACTAAATTATGTGTGCACTGTGCTGTGTGTTTATATTAGCAAAGGTGGGGTGAAGAATTGTGCTTTGGGCTTGAAATGGGAGGCAGTGAAGTTTTATGGTGGTTCTACGTTTGTGGGGGAGTTCATTTCCCCAGCTGTGGGCAGGCCCCAGAGAAAGTCTGTGGAGGAGTCACAGCTAGATAGAACAAACAAGGAGTCTGGTGGCAGTTTTAAAGACTAACAGATTTATTTATCACATGAGTTTTCGTGGGAGAAAATCCCAGTTTGTCAGATGGATTTTTCCCATGAAAGCTCATGTGATAAATAAATTTCTTAGCCTTTAGTCAGACTCCTTGTTTGTTCTGATCCAGAAGGGCAGCCATGTTAGTCTAGTTCAGAAAAACAAACAAACAAGGAGTCCTGTGGCAGTTAAAGACTAACAAATATATTTATTGCATGAGCTTTTGAGGGATTTTCTCCCAGGAAAGCTCATGCAATAAATAAATTTGTTAGTCTTTTAAGTGCCACAGGCCTCCTTGTTTGCTTGCTTTGTTTTGCGGGCTAGACCAACATGGCCGCACCTTTGGAGCTATGATAGATCATTCCATTGATAGCACTGTCATCCCTGAGCTTTAGGCAGTCCTTTAGACATCCTGGACCCAGGCTACTGAGCACCTAGAACAGAGGTCTCAAACTCCAATCACCATGAGGACTAGTTGAGGGCCACATGATGACTAGTACGTTAGCCAAGGGCCGCACCACTGAAACCTCTTCATACAATGTTATTGCAAATATCTGTAACAATAGTGTTGTTGCTGGCCACCGGAAATGGCTTTAGGGGCCACATGCAGTCTACGGCAGTGTGGTTGAGACCCCTGACCTAGAAGATACAGAATGAGGTCTTGCGTTTGACATAATACTGTGCAGGAAGAAGCTAGTGTAGTGAGTGGAAGCCAGGTATGACATGCCGATGGAGTTGCCAAGGAGAGGTGTTGCTACATCTGCTTTAGCTGCTGTTTCTTGAGGCCTCACGACATTTTGTCCGGGTAGACAGCTCATGCCAGGTTGAGAGGTGAGAAAGGTGCATATAACTGAGTGTAGTTCATCATCTGCCAGGACTTCTATAAATAGCTGAGTGCTTTGCTTGTGGTGCTGCCGTGTGAGAACTGAATGCCAGCGAGGAACCCAAGAGCACTGTCCTGAGTGGCTTGTGGGGGGATATCTTTAACCAAAGGAGACTGCACTGTTGCTGAAAACAACTCAAAGAACTGTCTTCTGCTCACTCCAGTTCTGTCTTGCTTGGGCTCATCTTCAGGCAGCTATTCTATATCCATGAGCTGGCCTTGTCTGGACCATCGTGACAGCAGTGATGTGATTATATGGCATGAAGGTAGAGCCCTTGTCACCTGCATATTGTTAGCACTGAGCACCCTGGGCCAGCTTACCTTATGCGTCCCTACGCATAGTATCTTCAGCATCTTCCCACCCCCTGTCTACATCTGACCCTTGTGTTTGCCATGTAGGGGTAGCATCTTGGAGAGAGGGGTTGCCCTGGGCCAGCTCTCCCTGGGCGAGAGGAGAGGGACGGTGATGCAGGATGGGACAAGGAGAGGGGCTGTGTCAAACAGTTTGGTCAGCTCTACCCAAGCAGAATATGCTCACCCTGGGCTCTGGCTTTGGCCTAGCCAGGAGGTGGGGCTTCAGGAGGAGGAGGAGCAGGAACAGCGTATTGGGGTCAGAGTTCCAGAGCTCATGTATGGGCCCCCAAATTGGCCTGGGCCCCTAAGCACAATCCCATTGGTCTGTGTAGTAATCCTCCACTTTTCAGGTGCCTCTAGCATGCCGGCACCCCTAGGCATGTGCCCACCTTGCCTAATTGGAAATCCGGCGCTGCATCTAGAAGGTGGTGGCATATAGATGTTGCAGAGGACTAGGAAGAGAACTAATCCTTGAGGAGACTTGTGAGCGAGGGGTCTGGTGCTGAAGGAGTTAACTAAAATGTGAGGCCCACACTAATTTTTGTCAAAGTGGAAGGGGAAGGGAGGCTTACCAAATCTAATAAACCCAGTGCAGGAGAGCATCTGCACTCCTTGCTGCTACAGGTAGGAACAAGGACACTGGTAGATACTTCCTGCAGCATGGCAATCCTTGCCAGCTAAGAAAGCATCCTTCAAGGAAAGCCTGGGAGATGCATGATGGAGTGAGTGCACACAGGACTCCTACTCCTAGCAATACAGTGTGGCCTCCAGCTAAGGTGCTCTGGGAAATACCATGCAGTCCCAAGATGACACTACATCAGTGTTTATCAGCTCCTGTCAGGGGACTGAATGTAGAAAGAGAAGGAGCAATTTAATGCCCCAGCCACAGCAAAGTTTCCAGGGATGTGGAGGCAAATATTGCCACCAACCTGGAAGCTTTGCTGCAATTGGGGCATTTTAAATCTCCCACCACTGTTACCAGCTTTTTTTTGAGAATGTTTTCATCAGGTGTTCCCTGGTCCACTGAAGGTTGAGAAAAACTAGACTACACCCTGTTGGGCAAGTGGTGTATGGGCTGCAGTGCTGAATTTACTGGTCCTGCTCACTAGAATTCTCTTGACCTTGATAGACCATGTTTGGGGTGGAAAGAGACTGTGGATGCCTTGTCCTGTTTACCCTCTGCTCGCAAATGAAGCAGGGAGCAAGACCTAGCTGCTTATGATGATAAGCACCCTTTACTTAGTGCTTAACATCTGCAAAGCACTGTGAAAATATTAAATGATAGCAGTGATTTTTTCGAATAGTTTTTGTTAAATGTCAGCAAAAAACAATTTTTATTTTTTTAATGGAAACCTTTCCCTGATGTGTAGTTGGATAGTAAACACAACCTTGTGCTGGTGCAGAAGAGCTTGAAAATGGGATCTGGTCAGTCTAATTGTACAGTTCAAGTTGCATAAAATGCAATGGCAAATTGGACATATGATGGAAGTAAATAACTAAATAAGACTTCTGTAATTATTTCTGTTTCAGTCATTTTCAAGGAGGATGGCTGTAACACAAAGAAGGCATTTTAAAACTTCCATGCAGACAGGATTAATTTAAATTAATTATGAATCCTGTGTGTTCTCATTCTTTTAATTCACAAACCTGTTAAATTTCTCCCCTCAGGAATGCCAACCTGTCCCCACTCCTCAGCACAGAAAGACTGAATAGTAGAATGCTGTTCTTAGCTCTTGTGTGACTTAGAGATAATGACTTTAGCAAAATACTACAGTCCACCTAACTGCATCCTACAAATTATTAAATACAATTCAAACAGCCCTGCTCTTATTTGTTTACCAAGACTTAAATTTGTCTCTGCCCAAAGGGACAGCTCAAGGGTGTACTCCATCTTCATGGGGTGTAACTGGGATTAAGTGGTACATAACCCTGGAGCTGGCCCTTTGTACGGAAGTGCATTTCAGCCTTACGGTAATGCACCACCTTTGGGAATCTGCACTGTCAGTCAGCAGCAGGAATGAGTGAGGCTCTGCCAAATGTCCATCAGTTTCAGCTCAGCTTGCTGGTGTCTTCATGAGGGGCATAGTCAGCATTTGACTGCAGATTTTAGTGTCCCTTCCTTATGCATACAGAGACAGGTGCCTTTGAGATAAGCATTTCCCACTTTCATTTTTGCACCACCCAGTTCTAATTTCATAAATGATTTTGTGACAGTGACTTCAGCTTCTGCAGCTTCTTCTCATGCAGCAAAATCACAAGACACTTTGCAAAAGACATCCAATAATTTAAGAAAATTGGCTGTGATGCCAAGCCAGTTACATGTTTACTGATAAAAGATGGAGGCAGGCAGTCTGTCTCATTCTGTGCTCAGAAGCTAAAATGATTATCCATTTTTTTAGACAAAAACCATCCCTCCCTCCATTAGTTTACACCATTCTAAATCTGAATTACTTTAATGGCTGACTCAGAGCCAGTGCCTATCCACCGCTTAACTCAGCCCTGTAGGGAGATGCCTTTGCTGCTGATGAAGTTGGATTTTCTCCCACAAAAGCTCACGCAATAAATAAACTTGTTAGTCTTTAAGTGCCACCAAACTCCTTGCTTATTTTTCTGTTGTGAGTGGCACAAAGGGGCTGTAGATGGGGCAGGAGCTGGTCCCCTTTCTCTGGAGGTGGGTGCTCTGTTATCACTGTATTTTAAGTTGCATTTACTGTATTTCCTGTCTATCCAAAGGTTACAATTTTGTATGCTGTATTTAGTGCAGGCTTTCTTACTTCATTGACCAAATGCAGGAGGCTGAGACCCAGATCAGTGTTTGTTGGGCATTCAGCAGAATAGTCTTGCTTCTTCTGCAAAATAGGAATTAACTCCTAATTCTTTTTCTCCTTCCACCACTGGGCACATGCAGACACTGACGCCAGCCTGAGAGATGAGAGGCTGTGTTGCATTTCTAGCTGAAAGAAAACAGGGCAGCAGGTGAAAGAAAGCAAACTCAGGTTAGGAATTCTCCATTGCCAAGCCATCTTTGAGGGCCTCTGTAAACAGAATTTTTGTATGTATCATTTCTGGAACCACCACAAGTGTTTTCGAAGTGTCTTGTTCTGCAGGGAGCTTGACCCCTTCATGTAAGGGGATGAGCCACTTCACTCTCAGGGAAGTTAATGGCACTCAGCACTCTTCAGGATCACGTGCTTCACTAGCATGGTCCAAAAAGCAAAAATATGCATGTGCTTTTTGCAGGATTCATGAAGAGGATTTGCATAGACAGGCATATGCTTTTGTATATACGCAGCCTCATCTTACACTTTTGCATTGGGGATTTTGTGTGTGGAACCCAGGCCCATTCTTGGAGAAGGGACCCTTTGTAAAATACAACTTGGTCAGAAATACAGAAGCAGACTTTCTCCTGGTACTGCCATAATGTCGATTCCCTGCCATTTCAATGACATCTTTCTACTGCACCTTTTCCCAGGTCGTCCTTGTGTTGACTGTCATGCATTTGAATTCATGCAGAGGGCCCTGCAGGATTTAAAGAAGACTGCATATAATCTAGACACACGGGTAGGTGTTCTTTTAGAAATTGTACTTAGGCCTGATGTGCCAACTGGGTAAAGCTGATAACATCTTTTGCTGACTCACTTTCATATCAACAAACAGGACTGTTCTACACAAATGTATTGGGGACAAGAACAGATTCGTAGAATTTTTTTTTTAAGGGCCAGTGGGGACTATTATGAGCATGTAGTCTGATTTCCAGCATAACACTGGCCAGAGAACTACAGCTAGTGGTTTCTGCATCTAGTTCAGACAGGGAGAAGGAGATGAGAGAGAAAGAAAAAGGGTTACTTACGTTTTACATCACATACATAAAAATGTAGGACTGAAAGGAACTGTGGGAGGTCATCTCCCCTGTGCTGAGAACCCACCATCACTGAGCCGTGTTTGTCTAAGTTGTTTTTTTCTTTTTTTAAAGCCTTTTCTCACAGGCCAGTTTTTAAACTTTTTACCATTTCTGTTGCTCTTCTTTGGACTCAACACCGTATGTCGACCTCTTTGTTAACATGTGATGCCCAGAACTGAACAGTGTGCTCTAGCTGAGACCTCCCCAGTATTAAGTACAGAGAACAGTTGCCTCCCATATTTTCCACATCCTAGGGTATATCAACAAGCATTTGTATATATCTGTATCACATTGTTGCCTCACATTCAATTTGTGATCAACTAGGCAGTAGGTACTGCCATCTCTCCAGTTACTCCCCATTTTGTAGTTGTGCATTTGAATTTTTTTCTTTCCTAGGTGTACTAATTGCACTTACCTTTATTGAATTTCATCTGGTTGATTTTTTTAGATCAATTTGTCAAGGTTGTTTGAATTCTAATCCTGTCCTCCAAGGGCTTGACAACCCCTCCCAGTGTGGCATCACTTGCAGATTTTATAAACATACTCTCTATTCCATTATACAAGTCATTAATGAAAATATTGAACTGTACCAGACCTGGGATAGACCTCTGTGGGACACCAGTGGATATGTCTTCCCAGTTTTAACCTTAGAGATTTGCACCAGTTTAATTAGATCAATTTAAAACTCACCTAGCTGAACTGGTGCCATGTGGACCAGAATTTGAGGGTTCTTCTCCCCCAGGCTTTTGCAAATCTCTGGGAGTCATTTATGGAGACAAAATTAGATGTATTCTTCCTGTAGTGTTTCATGCCTTAGAATCATAGGGTTAGAACAGATCTCATGAGGTCATCTAGTCCGACCCCCTGCGAAAGAGCAGGACCGCTCTCACTAAATCATCCCAGCCAGGGTTTTGTCTAACCGAGCCTTAAATGTCTCCAAAGATAAAGATTCCACCACCTCCCTAGGTAACCCATTCCAGTGTTTCACCACCTTCCTAGTAAGAAAGTTTTTTGTAATATCCAACTTTGACCTCCCCAGCTGTAACTTGAAACCATTGCTCCTTGTTCTGTCCTCTGTTACTACTGAGAACAGCTGAGTTCCCTCCTCCTTGGAGCATCCTTTCAAGTAGTTGAAGGCTGCTTTCAAATCCCCCCCCCCCCCCAGTCATCTCTTCTGTAGGCTAAACAAGCCTAGTTCCTTCAGTCTCTCTTTGTAAGTCTTGAATGGCAAGAAGAGCAAAAATCCTATTATTTTGTCATTAGACATGGCTCCCGGAGGGAAACAACAAAATGAAAACAAGGCTATTCAAAATGCAAACATAAAGCCCAGTGCTAGGGAATTGTGCTTGATTTGGGTGGTTCTTGCATACCAGAGTACAAAGCCCCAGTATACAGAAAATCAATGCGTGATCAATTTGCCGTTAGCAATAAGTACGGATATTAATTCAGAAGTGTAAAGGACAGACCTAAATGGGATGGAATTCATGAATTTAAGACACAGTATACTCTGTACATGCTATCAGAAGGGAAAAATCATTATGTAATAAAGCACTTCTAGGCATTATTTGAAATTTCTTCTGTACCTATGAGGTCAATAGCTGCTGACAAACATAAGTTTTTCACAACTTCTACTACCCAAAGGTATTCATTGCTTCTGATAACTGCAGTGCCTTTGGCCAACTGAGAGGTTACAGCCACCTGTCTCTTAAGCTTGTGTTCTGCTGAAATCATCATTCACAGCTGGTTAATTTGAAGAGCCATAAATCAAGAGAGTCTGTCAAACAAGACCATTGCCTTGCTCTCCCACTGCTCTCTCCACCTTGGGCAGTCACAGAAGGCCCAGTATTGTGAGGTGTTGGTCGATGCCTGGAAAGTCCTGAGTGTCCTCAGTTTCCATGGATAATCAATAGCTAACTGATTGTGTCTGGATTCTCTGTACATTATGGGCTACATTTTCAGAAGATCTCAGCTCCAGTATAAGCATTAAATAACAATAACTAGGAAGGGGCAAGATAACAATGAATGTGCTTATTCCAGTGCAAATCCCTAGTGCAGGTGCAATCCTATGGGGCTTATGCCACAGGAGGTGACTTCGGTCTGTGCTGCTGATGTGAATTTTACTACCGGTGAGGCTGCAGTAGTGTATCTGCATAATGGGTTTCCCCTGCTGAAATGCAATGACAGTGCAAATTCCTTAATGTAGACAGGGCCTCATGAGGAGGAAAAGATAAACTACTGTTTAAGGCCCAGTCTATACTGCCAGGAAAATTTGGTGGCAGTGGATGGCAGTTACACCAGCTATGCCAAGTAGCTTGCATAATGCCCGTTGTCTTTCTAACTCCCCTTCAGCACAGCGTCTTCACTGCTCTGCACCACTTGCGGGGGTGGTTTTGCTAAGTTGATTGCTGGATCAACTTAGCATGTCTTAACTGACTGCTAAGTTGATGCAGAAATACTGATCTGATGCTGCTGTCAGTGTAGACACGGCCTTAGATATAACTGACAAAGTCTCATTAATGTTTAAAAAGAGGAATCTCAATAGGATGTTAACAGAGCTTTGCTTAACATGCACCGTAAGACTTTCATCAGTTAAATTTATACTAGGCCCTGTGCATCAGAAAATGCTCTCATCAGGAAAGGATAAAAGCTTCCAAAGGTATGAATGAGTTATTGACCACCATCTTGTTCCTGATCTCATTAATTAGAGCTTTTACCTTTGTTTTGCACTGGATCACAATTGGGCCCTCTAAGTGAGGCACATCTGAAAATTCTAGTTAAACTCTTCCACAGGATGTCTAATAGTGGATCTAGATTATAATGTGTCGTTTAATGAATAAGTGATCAGTATTCTCCATGTCTCTTGAAAGTAGGATGCAAGAAGGAATTGGCTTGGTCTTACACAAGGGAGATTTAGGTTGAACATTAGGAAAAGCTTTTCTTCCAAAGGAAGTCGTGGAATTGCCATCACTGGAGGTTTCTAAGAACAGGCTGCATAAACGTGTAGGCTGAGCATCTATGGTCCTACCTCTGTGCAGCGTGGATGGATTTGATGACCTCTTGAAGCCCCTTCCACATTCTTCTGAGTCTGTCTTGCATTATAGGAGTTAAAGAGTGACTAACAACTGGAATAAGCTACCAGTGGAAGAGAGGTTCTTCCATTTCTTGAAGTCTTCATATGAAGACTGGCTGCCTTTCTGGAAGATGTACTTTATTCATGTAAAAGTTATTGGGACCAATATGGGGGGTAGCTAGGTGAAATTCTACAGCCTGTATTAAGCAGGAGATCAGAAGTAGATAATCCACTGTCACTCTGACCATATGACCTATGAAAATTGCACCTTCAATTAGCCTTATTCAAAGTCAGAGTTTGGCCTCTAATGAGATGCATCCTTTTTGTGGAGTTTTACACAAATTAATTTCATTTAACTCCTCTAAATATTCAGATTACGTATTACGGGAGCACAGCCTGCAGAGAAACATTCTTTTAGGGGGACTTCTAGGACCAGCATTGGCATTGATGAGGATCTTTTCGCATTCAGTAGCCTTTGAAGTATTTTGGAGCACTCCCGGAGCTCCCTGTACAGCTTGTATGAGCACTGTGAGACATGCATAGGAAGTGTGGTGGGAATGCCAGTGTGTGGGTGCTACATAAGTATTCAAATCCTGAGAACTGGTGTAGTGCTAAAATCCTCTTATGTTGTCTCCTAGGCTTATGACAATAAGAATGTTCAACTTGTGCAGCTCTGTATCATACAAAGACCATTCTTTAATGACAAACTCTATAGCATTAAGCCAATTATTGAAAGCAAACAGGAAAAATGAAAGCAAGCTTACCTTCTAATATCAAGGTGAAAGGCAGGGCTTCTGTGCTTAAAAGAAAAACTGGCTCAGGAAACAGAAGGAGGAGGGGAAAGCATTCCAGTCCCAAATCAGGAAGGGTGAAATCTGCCTAATGCAGAGAGTTAGCACAAAGCACATGTGCCATTTAAGCCTATGAAACAGGTCTTCAGTTAAATTATTTGATGTATAGAACATGAGCTGGCTTTCTGCAAAAGGGTGAATTCAATTCTAAAATAAATTCACCCTGGAGTTTGTGGTCCATTGTTGTTCATATTATCACAATGCCTAGAAGACATCATAGTAAAAAGATAGATTGTGAGCTCTTCTGCACAGAGACTAAGTATAAGACAAAGGAAACAGGTGCAAACAGAAAAGTAATGGGCACACAAGAGACCCATAAGACAGTTCTGGTCAACTTGAGAGAAAAGGGTCTTCACACAACAGCTGCTTCCCCATTGTCAAGGCTATTTTGTGGGCCTCATTGCAAAGGGGAGTTCACTGGTTAAAGGGCCTGTTAGTTTATTCAAATTATCAACTAACTAGTTAACAGTTTTTCAAAATGTCAGGACATATGTCTGTGTTTTACCCTAACCAATCTGGGTAGGCCTTGTATTTGTTCTCTAACTCAGTAGTTCTCAACCACTGTGTTGGGACACATTTCTGTGTCACTATTGAGTGGTAAGTGTGTTGTAAAGAGGCAGGGAGACGGCTGTATTAGACCGAGGGGAGTGGATGGGCTGGTGTGTGTTGTAGGTTTGTGTAAGCGAGCCCTGTGCTTGACCCACCTGGAGTGCGTCCCCTGGTGGGTGGTTTGAGGAATTACAGCTCAAGCTGTCCTGTAGCCCTCCCCTTCTTGGGTTCAGGTCCTTAAGCCATCACCATCCCAGGGCTGGGGCCCTGGCACCTGTGGCAACTTTCAGCAGGCTGGGTGAGTGGAGTGAGGGAAGATTAGCTCAGTTCCTTCTAGAAAGAGAAGGGGGAAACACTGTACAATTCAGCCTCTCGGAGGGGCAAACAAGCAGTCTATAGCCCTGAGTTGGGGCAGTTCAATAATAGTTCTGAGCCCTTTAAGCAGGGCACACAATCAACACGTCTTGAGATAAGAGGGGGTAAACAATGTAAGGTAGAGGATGAGGTTGCCTTCTAGGACAGGGGGAGGGGGACACGGGCCTGCCCTACTCCACTGTGTCCCAGCTCAGGGCCCTAATAGTGGCCACAGGTTCAACCACAGGCTCAGTGGGAATCCAGCTGCAACATGCCGACCCTGTTATGGGGTTCGGTCCTGGGTATTCGGGACACAATCAGAGGCGTTGCTGGTGCTGGGCACCCCGGGGCACGTCCCGCGAACCCCAGCGCCGGTGCCCCAGATCTCCGACCCAATCAGGCCGCAGTGGCCCTGTCCCCGGCTGGGGATGTGGGAGTCGGCCACCTGTGGTGGCCCTGTCCCCGGCCAGGGTAGGCGCTGGCTCCCTCTGTGGGAGGAAGGGCTGGATTGAGGAGCCAGGAGGGAGCCATCCTTCCTCTTCAGCAGCCAGGGCTGGACTGAGCTCCCTGGCTTGGCTTTTATACTTCCCGCCCTGCCACTTGAGCTCTGCTTTGATAGACAGCTGCCAGGCGGCCATCTTGCTTCTTCTGGGGGCACCGGTGTTGCTCCTTTACAGCTTGCAATATGCTCCCAAGTGTGTTGCAACCTGTAAAAGGTTGAGAACCACTGCTGTAATTCATAGTGAATTTCACCCTTTCTGATCTGGGATTGGATTTAGCCTAGGGTAAACCATAAAACATTAGTTACACCCAGCAACAAATGTATGTTAAATGCCTGCCCTCAGACAGATCTTTACAGATCAACTTAGTGGTCAGTTAAAACCCGCTAAGTCAGTCTGGAAATCAATTTAACAAAATCACTCAAGTGGCATAGTGCTCTGTTGATGGGAATGCATTTCTCATTACATAGCACAGTGAAGGTGCTGCGCTGAAGGGAAGTTAGAAACTTGATGGGAGTTACGCAAGCTACTCTGTGGCTTGAGTAACTCCTGTTGACTGCCACCAAATTCCACTGCCAGTGTCGACCTGGCCTTAGTTATCTTGTGTTAGCGCTGGCATCATGCACAGTCATAATTTTAGGATGAGTCTTGTGATATTTGGTCTGAAAACTTTC
The DNA here is from genome assembly GCA_007922195.1 of Podocnemis expansa. Taxonomy (NCBI): domain Eukaryota; kingdom Metazoa; phylum Chordata; order Testudines; family Podocnemididae; genus Podocnemis; species Podocnemis expansa. The sequence goes on along the minus strand of ML681996.1, from coordinate 43,096,275 downwards.
ATTCCTGTGATGATACAACTGCATAAGAATTCTTTCTTTCTTTCTTTCTAATAAGTTTCTAGCCCTCATGTTTACAGAGAAAAATCCTCTGAACATGAAGAGCTGAAAACCAAAATGGCAAAGACATTTATTCAAATCTTGGGTTATTGAGCTAGTTCTTGTATTTTGGAGGGCCTGACTCACAGCTTTTGAACACTTGGGTTTGGCAGTATTGTAACTAACTGTAAATTAACTCAGGTTAAAACAGGACCACAAATAGTAGTCCAGACCTACTTTGAAAAGGTCCAGATTCAGAAAAGCTGAGGCAGGGAAGTTAAATTGGCAGCTCCAAAGAATTCAGTGGTATTATTCTGGATTTACATGCATGTAATTGAGAGCTGAAGTAGACTCTTAACACAGGAACTAGTACTAGTCAGTTATGGAGCTGTGAGCACATCAATAACATGAAGATATGTGCCAAGTGAAGGGAATAAGAGAGGTGTAACTGAGTGGAATTTTGCCCAGCATTTATAAAAGACACTTCATTAAATTCTAACAATGTGTAACCCCCTGAGGTCAGCTGTGAAAGTGAAAATATTCAAAACACCAAATATTTTCCTGGCAGTTCAGTCTGTATTCTGAAGTTTTGAATGTGCTTATATGCTAGGTAAATCATCATACAAACCAGCTATAACTACAATGATTTCTCTTGCACAGAACACCCTGACTACAGTAGTGCCAAGGGATTAAATCTAATTATTATGTATTCCTTTAAATTGATGTATTAAAATCTGTGATTTAATGTTCTTTTGCAGACAGAGACCCTCCTCCTGAGAGTGGAGAAGAGAGGCCTATGTGATTGCTTTTCTGCAATGCACTGAAATGAGCACTGAGAAGTGGCCAATGGACATTATTCATTTTAAAAATGCTCTTTGATAAACTACAGACAGATTTATTGAGTGCAGTTTGGGAGCACATATCTCACTGTAAAGAAAACAATGGTTTTTTATCTGTACAGATTCAGCCAAGGTATACTTTTTTTGCTTTGACATAATTAATCATTACTGTATCTCTTGTCACACATGCTGAAATGTCAAAGAAACAGCAGTGCCAAGGTTGCACTTCTAGGCTTTACATAACAATAGATTTGCATTGTTCTGAAATGTCAAGTCAAGTTGAGGCCAGGTCTTCTGCAGATGTAGATTGGCATAGATCCCCTAAGGAGTTATACCAGTTCTGCCAACTGAGGATGGCGGTCTAGGGGGTTTCCATTGATTATACTAATGACGGCTGTAGCCAATCTGAAAATATGGCCCTACCCATCCAAATCAAGTTTACTCTACAATGATGCTCAGCTAAAGATGTCCACAAAAGATCATAGTTTTATGTAGAAAATAATAGTTAACATTTACTGCTTTGCAGTGTGACTAAAGCAATTGTCTATCATATTAATACAGCTGTTGCATCAGTATTTAGTATGTTAAACAGTTATTTATATCTCACACCACTAATTTATTCAGAGCCTTAAAATAGTTCTGAACTTGGGTTACTGGAGTGGTTCTTTGTGGAGGGGCGGGGAGGGAGCCATCAGCAACAACTGCAATCACATGAATGCTGCCTGGCAGCTCAACAGGATGTATCTGCCAAAACTTAATGAAGTGTCCTTTTATTAATCAAACCATGTATTGGACTGAACTATTCTAGTTGATCTTGTTCAAATGATTTTGGCAGAAGCCCTGCACAATGCCTAGGTGTCCCTTGAGTCCCCTGTAAGACAAATTTTGAGGACTTAAGGGGCACTTAATTGGTGCATAGCCCTTGAGTTGGTCTTCAGAATGGGCATGAGTTTCATGCATAAGGGCCTGCTGCTGCAAGGTGCTGATTGTTTCCTGCTTGGTGATCCTGCTGAGTGCCTTCAGCTCCCTAACAGTCAGTGGAGATGAAGGAGCTCAGGACCTCTAGGGAGACACACAGTAGCTGGCCATGTTATCCTTTAAAACCTTTTCAATTCTTTCTTCTTCTGTCTGTCTGCCAGGCAAACCTCTTGTGGAAGAGTCTTACAGAAAATAATGAACTTTCTCTAGGGATCTTAAAACCATTCTGTAGACTGAAGAGAGAATTATATCCTGGCTATAGAATGCTATGGGCTGGTTTACAAGTTCTAAAGAAAGGACGGCATTCTCTGTGTGGAACAATACAGGTTTCCAGAGTGATATCTGTTCATTCTTATTGTTTAGTTCCAGTTGAATTCAATAGCACCTTTCTGGCAGAGACTGACAGGCTACTGTTGGGCTGCTCAAGAATGGTGGGGCTCCTGCTAAATCACAAAGGGCCCCTAATATTTTTTTCTCTTAATGAAACAATTAGCTTTGAAATATTTATTATGATTGTTCAGTTCATATAAATGACATGCAAATTGAGATGGGGGAAGAATGCTAAGATGTATTTTGGGGTCACCTGCATCTATTCGATTACAATTAGTGTCCAAATTGCTAAACATTTTGGGAAGACTAGAGAATGAGGCATTATTGGGATAACACATGCAGGCTATAATTATAACACCATGCAGGAGTTTGAGTATTGAGAGCTAGCAGGAGGCATCCTGTAAACAAGTGCCAGTGTGATACGCCTGACTCATGAGTCCTTGCCACCACATGCAAACATCCTGTTAAACATTGCCAGGAGCTGTTGTTTACAGCAACAAGTAAACAGAAATGATTCAAAATGTCTCCTTCACTCTTTGTGGGGGGTGGGAGGGGTGAAGAGATCTTAGATGCTCCTGCCCTCTTGGACCTGAGTCTGCTGTCTTTAGTCAATTTAGATGAACCTCAGTCCTATGGGGAAAGCCAGCTGTAGCTCTGTGCATCATTTAAATCCTCCTTAAAGGATGGGCTCAGGTGGGATTTAGATGCTAAATCTTGTGCTGGCTTTCTGTATGGGGTGAATTTCACTCTGTGACTTCAATGGGACTTTGCCTTTAGGATTGGATCCCCAGTCTCAAGAGAGAAGAGAACTTAAACTTTTTCTCTCTTTTCACTACAGCTATGAATCATATCTGGCAGTCTTCAAGAGAAACTTGCACTGATCACCAGGGACCAGTTTTTATTGAGCTCTGCTATGTACTCCTCAGGTGCATATCCAGCCCCAGTGAAGTCAGGAGCAGTTTTGTGGGGCATAAGGACAGCAGGCTCAAAACATAGGGTTGGAAGGAACCTCAGGAGATCATCTAGGCCACCCAACCTCAACTAAATTATTACTGGCTCTGTCAAACCAGGCTTTAAAAACCTCTAAGGATGATGTTCTACCACTTCCTTAGGTAACCTCTTCCAGTGATTCGGCACCCTCTTAGTGAAGAAGTTTTTTCTTTTTTTAACCTAATATCAGGTTATAAGACAGCAAACTATTTTTAGACTCAATGCACTGTGCTTTCTAAAGTAGTTAACCAGTAATAGCTGGAGATGTCTCTGTCATAGAACATGTAACCTTGACAGGTAAAACAGATTGGGGGGGATGGGACACCACACCTGTGCAGATACAGCATGGGCTCAATGCACAACTTGGGCTTAAGTGGCCTTGTGCTGCCCCCTACATAGGGGTGAATTTCACTCTGTATGCACCATCAAACTTGTGAACTTTCTAGCACAGCCTCATCTTTTTTTTTGGGGTGAGGTGGGGATGAGGGAAGGAAGGTATTAAACATTATATCTGTGGCTTCATATCAATATTTTGCATGCTTACTAATGTCACAACAAGTTAAGAGTCTGGAAAGTCCTCTAAGCAAACAATAGTATATGGTATTCCATGCATTTCAGTTAGAAAGTAGTCAATAGCATTTTAATTTTCACATATGCAGTTTATCATGAGCTAAAAGCAGAGCAATCAACATATGGATGTTTCCCATATAGAATTACACTGCAAGTTTAGAGCTGACGATGGCCATTACGTTACGTGTATCCTCGTTGTCTATAACAATAAAAGACCAACTGTATTACAGCCCATTGTGCCTTTTTTACTGATTTGGAAAATTGCAGACCCATGCAAAAACAAATACTGGTTGTTAATTGGGAAGAAATCTGCAGTGCAGTTAGTGTCTTGTGTTGTGTATAGTATTTAAAAGCACGCTACTGTTGCTTACATATATAATGTAATTCTTTCAGTTTAGTTTAACATTTAAATTACTGAGAGTCATTTTATGTCGCTGAGGGAACTTCCGCATCCTTAATGGGTAAAAAGCTAGTTTCTCATAATTAGCAAGGGTGTAGAGTCTAGTGAATTGGGCACAGGGCTGGAATTTAGGCACTTGAATTCTAAGCTACCATGTGGAATTAAGTTAAACTCACGGAGCTATTGACCCCTCTAGTTCCTAGAGGTATTGTATAGGGCAGGACTTTGTAGAATGGGGGTCTTCCGGGTCAGATATCATTCTCTGGTAAAGACCATGATGCCTGTTGTCTCTGTTTTCACAACATCATATCTAACTTCAATTTGCCGCATAACCTTCAGCAAATCATGTGACCTTACTGAGTCATTTTGTACCTTCGTTTGCACTCCTCCAACACCATTGGCTGTAAAATTGTGCACAGTAACACACTGGAACTTAAAATCACCTTCACCAGACAAGACACTGCACCAGTGAAATAGATCATGTCATGGAATAGGTCACCCAATATCCTAAGATAACCTGCTTCAATACAGAAGTAAAATCTCTTTTGACTGCATCTGCCTACCTGTCAGTTCCCACACTGGATCTCATAAGGGATGACATAAAATAATTACAACACATACTCAATGGGGTCCCTATCCTGAATCCCCTCTTATGGCCTCCAAACAACCCCCCACGTGCGTTAGAATCAAGCCCCCACAGATCACGACACGCCAACTCAAAGCAACACCAGACTCTACCAGAACAACAGCTGCCAAACCTGCAGGCGCCTCTCTACTGCTACAATGATTGATGATGACGCCCCCCCCCCCCAACACACCCTTCAGGATCTATGGTCCCACACTCACCTGTCACATGTGGTATAGCTCATCCGGTGCCCTAATAACTATGTCTGTGAAATGAGACAATCACCCTATTCCTGAATGAATGCACACAAAAATGATAAAAGACAAACACACCCTACCCCTATGGTAAATGCTTTCCACAAAGCAATAGCTCAGTCTCTGACCGCTCAGTCCCCACTCTCAAAGGAAACCTGCAGAACACTTTCAAAAGATGATCCAGGGAATAATATTGCTAGAAACTAAAAATCATGGGCTGAGACAGAGACACTAGATTTATGGCTTATTACACCGATGACCTGGTCTACAGTAGGAAAATAGCCCGTATAATTGTGTTGCTCATGGGTGTAAAAAATTTAAGTCAACCTGAGCCGTGGTGTGCACTGCCCCTAAGGGAGATGGAATAGCTATTCCAATGGGAAAACCTCCCTTATCAGCATAGGCAGCATTTTCACTAAGGAGCCACAGGGCCCAGCTATCTGACTTGTAACAGTTTATGTGTAAACAAGCCCCGTTAACCCACTAACACTCCCTTTCCCCACAGATTTTGCCCCCTCCTGCCCTTCCTTGACCCCTACAGACTGGTGAGGGGATAATGTGCCACTTCACCTTGAATGGTCCTTGAAATATGTGCTGACTATTTACACTCAACAGAGCGCTGTGTAAGCCGCAGAGCATGTCTCTCTCACCAACAGAAGCTGGCCCAGTAAAAGATAGTACCTCACCCACTTGTCTCTCTAGTTTATTTTTGTTCCTAGATACTGGGCATTATTATTCTGAATTGCAGTTGCCTACTGTAGAAGTCTGAAACTCATATTTGGAGCTCAAATTGTTGCTTACGCACAAAAGATGGGTATTTAGACACCTAAATGCTGATACAAGCAGCTCAATATGGAATATAGGTGTCCAATTTTGGTATCAATGATTGAAAACTGGGCAGTCTGTATCTAAAGACTTTTCAACACAAAGCGTTGACTGGACTTTCTAGCCTGCCATGCAAGCTGTGCTTGACTCTCAGCTCGCACCTGTGGCATTGTCCTAATTCTGAATGAGGAGACAGAAATGCCTCCTAGAACTGTGGGACTCATGTGCCAGGACTGCCAGTTGCAACCACTGCTGTCATGATGTCCATTTGTGTTTGTTGACAGAACCTAAGGCGCCTGCTGTGAGAACATGTTGACCTGAATTTGAGAGGGCAGTGCAGAATGACACTGACAACAGTTCTGCTACCCAGCAGCTTAAGAGTTAAAGAACAATCGTGAACATCAAAGACAAGTTAAAAGAAAAGAGTTTACGTAGGTTATTGCACCCTCCTCAAAGGCAGAGGGCAACAAAAAAAGAGGCCAGTTCTTCTAAGTAGCTAGGGAGGAGTTGGCACCCATATAAGGCCTTGCTCTTGAGTTGGGTAGAGCAAAGGACAGACTCAGTCTCTCGGAACGACTCTTACCATATGCAGAACACAGACGGGGAAGGAGCCTGGAGAAACTGCCTTCTGCAGCCTGGCTGAGTTCCTGGTAAATTATGGGTCCTGGCACAAAAGCCAGATCTGCAGTCTCCCACAGATTTATATGCTGTATGTGGTAAACAGAGCCAGTAATTATTCGGTGTCAGGCCTATACTGTGGACAAAGCGGCAGGCAATTATTTCAGGGTCAGGGCTCAAATTGCGTAGCTAAGAGCTGACTTGTCACACCCAAATAGACAGCACATTTTCCCCGCCCCAGTTTTCTTAATTCCTCCGCACCCCTCCTTTGACAGTTGTTTTTCAATGCCATGTGTTGAGAAGGCATGTGGGATCTGAAAAGACCCCATGCTCCAAACTGGAGCAGGCATCCAGAATATATGGGAAGTTCACTGATGACTTTGGGCTGTGCCTGGTCTTGAAAGAAATCTGAAAATATTTACTGCAATTTCTTCTTGTTCACTTACCACCTCGGAAATGAATTTCTAGGTTTGTTTCTAGCCCCAGGTGAACGGTAACACTCTCACCAAGGGACACTAACAAGGGAAAATGACTTCACCTGAATATGCAGTATTAACGGTCCACTTCACCTTGGATGATCCCTTGGAATATGTGCTAGCTACTAATGCTCAACAATCTGTTCTGCCTTGTATTTAGCTGGGACCCCTACTTTTCCCAAGCCGGAAGAAGAGTTCATCAGCAGAAGTTGGGTCACTATTAGAAGCTATTACTTCACCCACCATCACCTGAACATACAACCAACCTTTCTTTTGCTCAAATAGATGTAATAAACAATTTCCTGTAGTTGCAGCTGGTCTTCTGATGTTTCACAGGATTGTCTCATCTATTGAACACCTGCCAGGAGTCAGCATGTCTTGTCTTCTCATCCTGACTCTGGCACATGCCCTCAGTAGCTCTGGAACCATGGTTAATCTCTCCAACTTTCTGTGCCCATGCATAAGAAGAAGGTAGGAATTAATAGTTCCCTGCCTCCCGGTGGTGCTGTGAAGCTTCAGTGGTTCCTGTTTGCTCAGCCCCTTAAAGATGGTAAGTGTAATTGCAATGATTATTCTTGTTATTGTGAGGCCCCTAATCAGAACTGTAGCCTCCCAACCGTGTTTCCGGGAAAGAGACTCAAGGTATTGATCCCGCTCACTGACACGGACATGAGGTGCCTGGCAGAACATTGTTTCCTCATCCCCTGGCCAGTGAAGAGACTGGATCAGGCAGTGAGCTTTAGGGCACAGTGTGTCAGGGCTGACACGGAGCCACAAGGTGCTCATCTCTCAGTTCCTTATTCACTGGGCTTTTGGTCCCAGTGATTAGAAAGAGTCCAGCGGAGAGCAATGAAAAGGACTAGGGGGCTGGGGAACATGACTAATGAGGAGAGATGGAAGGAACTAGGCTTATTGAGTCTGCAGATGGGAAGACTGACGGGGTATCTGATAGCAACCTTCAACTATGTGAAGGGGTGCTCCAAAGAGGGGGAAGCTAGGCTATTGTCAGTGGTGCCAGAGGACTAAAACAAGGAGCAATGGTTTCAAGTTGCAGCTGGGGAGGTCTAGGTTGGATATCAGAAGAATCTTTCTCACTATGAGGTTGGCGAAGTACTGGAATGGGTTACCTAAAACAGTGGTTCTCAACCATTGTGTTGGGACACATTACTGCGTCACTACACAGTGTTAAGTGTGTTGCAGAGCGCCAGGGAGCTGGCTGGAATTTGGCTTCGGGGGAGTGGGCTGGTGTGGCCTGTAGCGTCGCAATATGCCATCTTGTACGTCGGAACCTGTGAAAGGTTGAGAACCGCTGACTTAGGGAGGTGGTGGCATCTTTGGAAACTTTTAAGGCTTAGTTAGACAAAACCGTGGCTGAGATGATTAGTCTTTAAAATGTGTCACTTAATTTTACTTTGCTGCAGGAACCAGAGTCCACTTAAAAAGGGACCAGTTCCAAAATGGTCTAGTCCCTTTCAACCCAGAGTAGGGCCTCAGGCAGGGAGGGCCCTAAAACAGCCTCTTGCTCTGTTTGTGTTAAGCATGGCCCTGCCCATGGTAATTAAAAAAGAAGCAATGAAGAGAGTGATCATTCAAACTTAGTATTGCAGTTGTTCATTACCTCTCTCAGTATGTTACCCTGCCAATGAGATTTCTCTTTGCTGAAAACTCTCCAGGATACTGTTGGTCTTGTATTCAGCCTGGCTTGTTCAAAGATCTTGAATTCCATGAATTTGTATTTCTGTTTATGCTGAAATCAGTACCAGCGCCTCAGCTTTTCAACCGAATGGCCCAAATTCTGCTCTCACATGTGGGGTTCTCAGTGAAATCAGTGGGATCTCCATGCTTACATCCAAAGGTGAATGAGTCTCATTGTCCATTTGTGGGGGAGGGGGTTTAGCGATGTGTGTGTAAAACTACAGCTTGGCTTTTGGAAAGTGACCTCTCTTATTTTGAAAGTATTGGCTGTGGACACCATTTGTAAAGCAAGTTGTTGCATCCTGCTCCTAGTATTTTAAAATATGAAGTGCAGAGCTAAAGATTTTGATTCCAAATCCCCATAACATATGTTCTAATTTACTCTGTATTTCTAACCATGATTGAGTAGGCTCCAGGACTTCCACAATCTGTTGTGTAAGTGTGTGCTATATATGTGAAATAATAAATAGACGTCTTGTCTGAGCAGAAAGGAAGGTATTTCATCATCTTAAAAGCATTCTGGCACTAAAGATAGATGTCTACAGCTGAATATGAGCAGTCTTCTGACCACTGATAGCGCAACATGCTTCTACTACGCCGTGCATTATAGATGAAAACAGGAGGCCGATAATTTGAACGTTTCTCATGGGGGTAGAATTGCTCTAGGAAGTTATTAAGAACTTCATGCTGTAGAAAAAAATGCAGAGGGTGAAGTATAACCACAGATCTACATTATGTGCAAAGCAGTGTCAATGATTTTATAACAAGCTTGTCTTCAGTGAGGTTTCCTCCCTTTTCTTTTTAATGACTTAAAATACTGTTCCTGTAGCTCACTGGTCAGACATGGCAGGGAATTGTACAGACCATGGTTTAGTAGCATAGTGCATATGCTAAAGTTTAATAGTATAATGCAGGAGTCAGCAACCTTTACTGACCTCTGTGCTAGCCCCCTTTCCTTGACTGTCAGCCAGTGCCAGTGGCTCCCACTACAGAAATAAAAGCGGTGGCTGCCTGAAAATTTGGTGGCAGCCACGGCTGGAGGTTGCCTGGCAGGGAAGGGGGTGCTTCCTTGTCATGCCACTGAAAGAAGCCACTTGTGGAAAGAAGCTGCCTGCAGTGGCTCTTCTTGGCAGGATGCCTAGGGACAGGGGTCTCCAGGGATGCCATGGAAAGAAGCTGCCTAGAGAAGCTCCTTTTGGGGGTGTCCCCAGGCATGCTGAGGAAAGAAGCTAGCCAGAATGGCTCCTTGGCAGCCGCACACTATGGAGAGAAGCCAGGCATCTTCTTTCTGCATCCAGCCTGGAACATGGGCGTGTTGGGGACCCTCCATGCCCCAGCTGCCCCCAAAAGAAGCTGCCTAGAGTGGCTTTCAGGGGCAGGAGCCACAATTTCTGTGGCATTCCAGAGGGTGCTGGGTGCCGCTCTGAATGGGCTCTCCTGCCACTGATGGCAGACGTGCTGGGAATTGCCTGCTCCTGGTATAGTGCAATTAAAAACTCTCCTGTAGTGCGGCTGAGTGATTTAATGGATGGGCCAACAGACTGGGATCCAGGAAGGCTTGAGTTCTGCCACCACTCATCTTCTGGGGCCTATGCCTAAAGAACAGTCAACAGAAGTTTTATGTACTCAGTACCACTTAAATCAGGAACTTTATTTGTGTCTGAGGAGGTATTGTAGCCTGATCTCAATCTTAGACAAGTCAACAGGAGTATTTCCACTGACTTCACCAGACTCGAGGGTTATGTCCAGTGTTCCCTCTAATGACTGGTAGACTGTGTGCGCAAACCATTTCTTTCTGTGCGCAAAAATGTTTCTTTGTGAGCACCAATGTTAGCACTAGTGAATTTTTTTGTGCGCGCTCTATTTTGTTGTGTGCGCAGGTTTCGTGACCTGTGGGCGCATGCACACGTGCACAGCTTAGAGGGAACAGTGGTTATGTCTACACTAGCAAATTAGTCCAGATTAAGGAGGCTTAATCCAGACTAATTTGATCCCTGTCTACACTAGGCTTTGCCTAGTTTGAACTAAAAAGCTTAATTCAAACTAGTTAGTTTGATTGTATAGTTTCAAACTAACCACTTAGTTTGAACTGTAGTTTGAACTAGCACGATGTAGTTGTGCTAGTTAAAACTAAACAATTAGTTTGAACTAACTAATGCGTTTTTAGTTTGAACTAAAACGTTCCAGTTCGTTTGAACTAAAATGTTCCCGTTAGGTCAAACTAACCCGCAGGTAATTCAAACTAACTCTGAACTGCTTAGTTCAGGCTAACCAGAACAATAAAAGAAGGGGGCCCAGAGATAAGAAAGGTTCTGGGGCCCCTCAAATTATAGTTTAACCACTGCAATTACTACTAAATGGCACACTCAGAATTGCAAGTCACCAAGTGTAGAAGCCATAAATAAAAAGTATTGAATAATTTTGAATGTGTTCAATAAGTATAAAGAATGAATTGCAAAAAACCCCGCAGCCTGCTTAGGGAACCATTGTGCAATTGAAACAAAGGAAAAAGCTGTCAAATAATATAAATAAAGTCTTTCTTGCAAATATTAGGTCACTCCAGTCTTTACCAAAGCACAGCCTCCATAAAAGCAAGAGGTTTCATTTGTGATGGGAACTTAGGTTAATTTTATACTAGAAAAAGACAATGGAGGGCAGGGCCATCTGTAGGGTAGGGCGAGCGGGACAGCTGACCAAGGGCTGCATGCTTTGGGGCGCCCCGCAGCGCTCACACTGCTGCCCCTCCCATGCCGGGGACCTGACAAGCAGGCCAAAAGTGGCGGCTCGGTTCAGTGCTGCTAGTCCCCCCCCCCCCCGTGCACTGCTCTCAGCTCTGTGCTGAAGCAGAAGGGAGGGGGCAGAAGGCAGGGCAGGGCCTGTACGGCTAACCCCCACCCTGGCTGTGCTGCCTCCTGCCTTCTCCTTGCTGCTCCGGCACAGAGCCGAAAGCAGCGCGTGTGGTGGGGCAAGCGGGCAGACCCGCAGCGCTGAACAGGGCTGCCCTTTTGGCTGGCTCACCCAGTCTCTGGCCTGGGATGGCCGGAGCAGGGGGCCCCACTCACCCGCCTGGCTGGCCCTGACCCCCCAAGTGCTGGGGAGCTGAGTGGGGGCCCCGCAGAGGGCAATTTGCTCAGGGCCCCACACACCCTCAGAGATGGACCTGATGGAGGGGCTGATCCAAAGCCCACTGAGGAAGTCAGTGGAAAGATTCCCAATATTTTCAACGGGTTTTGGCTCATTCTCAGCTTGCAGAACTCTGTATTGGTTAGCATGAGCATTTAAGAGAGGCATAAATGTGTGTTGGGACACCTGCCCTTCACTGGCCAGAAAAGAGTTAAGAGGGCCATTGGCGAGGTTGTGCAAAAAGCAGTCAATAGGAAGGAACAGCATGGCAGCCAGTCAGGGCCCAGGAGGCTAGTATAAAAGTGAGCATCAGAGCAAGGATAGGACCTCCCAGGACCTTGAAGGGGAAGAAACTCTCAGCACCCTGAACAGAGCAGTGGCTGATTACCGGGACTCAGCAGAGCTAAAGGTCCTGAAGCCAGGGTGGAGAAGGTACTGGGACTATGGGGAAGTGGCCTCAGGAAATCGATGGAGTTGTGCAGGAGGCACAGTTGAAAGGTGCCACACACATAGGGTCCCCTGGTCAGGACCCAGAGTAGTGGGTGGGCCTAGGCCCCTTCTACATCCCTGACTGCCATAGGACTGGAGGCAGGACGGCAGAGGCCATGTTGGGAGGTGACTAGAACTGGGACTGCAGAATCTAATTGGAGGAGTTGGGGGAAGGGAGCATGGATTGGAACCTGACTGGAGGACTGAGTCATGAGAAGGAGACTATGTCCACACGTAAACGTTTATTGCAAAATAAGTTAATTCAAAATAAGTTAATTTGAAATAAAATTGTTATTTTGACTTAACTTAAATCAAAATAAGCAAAAACCTCAAATCGAAATAGCAAGTCCAGACACAGGACTTGCTATTTTGAATCGGGAGAGGGGCAGCATGGAAGGTGTGGCAACATGGCCCTCTGGCAGGGCCATGTTGCCAGCCAAAATATAGAAAAAGGAAGGCACCCTGGGAAGGAGAAGGGAAAAAGTGTTAAATTGAAATAATGGTTATTTCGAAATAACACGTCTGAATGGCGTTATTTCGAAAAAAACATTTCAAAATAACGGCTATTTCGATTTCAGCCTAGGTTTTACTATTTTGAAATAAGGTTTGTTTTTTTGAAATGGTGGTCATTTCAAAATAACAAAACATCGTTCGGACATGACAACTTTCAAATCGAAACAAGGGTCATTGTTTTGATTTAAAAGCATTGTGTGGACATAGGTGGAGGGTCTAGCAATTACAGGACTGAGTGTGAGGCACTGTGAACCGGGGCATCTGTTTGGCTGAGAGCTGATTTCCCACATAGCTGGCAGGAGGCACCAAGGTAAAGAGGCAGACTGTACTACAGTCAGTTGGGGGGAGAGGGCAGGAAAGACAGGTACATAGGGGCTGAAAATAATGTATACTCACGAAGAACACATAGAGAAAAATCCCAAGCAGCAAGGGAACTAAATTACACTATGTCCATCTGCAATCTGAAGTTTCCTGGTGCACAAGAGGGCTTCCTGTATTGACTCCCATGTGGAGCTAGTTAACCATCTAGTTGTTTAAGAGAAAGCGGCAGCAGCTAGATTATATCTTGCCCTGCTGTGTGGGAGGAAGTTCATATCTATCTCCGGAAAAATACAGTCTCAGTGGGTTTGGTTATACAGTGAATAAAGAACAAAATATTGTAAAGTAAAATAGGTGCTACTGATACTGCAGCTCAGCAGAATATAACAAGCAGTTGTGTGGCACTTTAAGACTAACAGATTTATTTTTTGCATGAGCTTTCGTGGGAGAAGATCCCACTTCCTCTTCGAAGGATCTGAGGAAGTGGGATCTTCTCCCACGAAAGCTCATGCAAATCTGTTAGTCTTAAAGTGCCACACAACTCCTTGTTGTTTTTTCACAGGAAAATGACTGCTTTTAAAGACTGAGGTTGAGCTGCTGAACATTATTACATTTCACTGGAACTAGAGATGCTGAAGGGATGGGAAGCCAATACGACCTTTGTTCTGTAAATAGAGGACAATTTACACCATTCAATATTTATGAAGAGTATGGTTTGTTATTTCTTAAACTTCATTGCTCATATTAATCAGCATATTTACCACAGTAAGAGTATCCTCATCAGTATGTTGATAAATGAAGATACTTCCTCACTCAGTAAAGAGATCCAAGAAAATGACTGCCGGGCAATATTTTTTCCCACTTCATCCAGAAGAGATGGAAACTATTAGTTAAAAGCAGTGGGGATTCCGGTGGTTGTCACTGGCCAGAAAAAGATTAAGGAGAACAGGGAGTGGACAGAGGAAATGTTTACTGCATGAGTGCAAACATATTTACTATTCTTAATTTGTATTGCAGAAGTGACTAAAAGCCCCAGCTGAAAGGGGGCCCTTGTGTTAGACACAGTACAAATACGCAGTAAGAGACAGTCCCTGCCGCAAAGAGCTTACCACGTACATAGATAAGACAGACATAGTAGGAGGGGGAACAAAGTTGAAATGACTTGCCCAAGGTCACGCAGTAGATCAGTATGAGAGCCAGGCATACAAACAAAGTCATAGCATCATAGAAAGTGGAAGGGACTATGAGAGGTCCAGTCCCCTGCACTCACGGCAGGATCAAGTATTTTCTTAAACCATCACTGACAGGTGCTTGTCTAACCAGCTCTTAAAAACTTCCTATGATGGAGATTCCACAACCTGCCTAGGCGACTTATTCCAATAGTTAATCACCCTGGCAGTTAGGAATTTTTCCCTAAGGTCCAGCCTAAACCTCCCTTGATGTAATTTAATCCATTGCTTCTTGTCCTATCATCAGCAGTTAAGGAGAACAATTTTTCTCCCTGGCTATATCTACACTAGCAAATTAGTTTGAATTAAGGAGCCTTCATTCAAACTAATTTGAACCCTGTTACATAGGCTTTGCCTAGTTCGAACCAAAAAACCCTTAGTTTGAACTAGTTAGTTTGACAGGGTAGTTTGAACTAGCTGCTTAGTTTGAACTAATTTGCATATTTAGTTCAAACTAGCACAATGTAGACATGCTAGTTCAAACTAAATAGATTTGAACTAGTGGTTAGTTTAAACTAAGCGTGTTTTTTAGTTCAAACTCAAAAAAGCATGGCTAGTTGGAATTAAAGTTAGTTTGAACTAAAAAAACATGCTTAGTTTGAATTAACTTTCGAATTACTTAGTTCAGACTAACCAAGTCCAAACTTAGATTTTAGGTGTAGACATAGCCCCTTCTTCTCTAGACAACCTCTTATATACTTCAAAACTGTTATCGTGTCCCCTCTCGGTGTCCTCTTTTCCAGTTTAAACAAACCCAGCTCTTTCAATCTGCCTTCATAAGTCAAATGTTCCTGACCTCTAATCATTCATGTTGCTGTTCTCTGGACTGCCTCCAATTTGTCCACATCTTTCCTGAAATGAGGTCCTCAGAACTAATACGCCAGTTGAGGCCAAATCAGGGCAGAGTAGAGTGGAAGAATGATTTTTTATGTCTTAACTTACAATATTACTGTTACGACATCCCAGAACGGTGTTTGCTTTTTTGCAACAGCATTATACTGAGTCATAATTAGCTTGTGATCCACTATCACACCTAGACCCCTTTCCACAGTACTCCTTTCTAGGCAGTCATTGCTCATTTTGTATGTGTGCAGTGGATTGCTGTTCCCTAAGCAGAGTACTTTGTACTTGTCTTTATTGAATTTCATTCTGTTTACCTCAGACCATTTCACCTATTTGTCAAAATAATTTTGAATTGTGACTCTATCCTCCAAAGCACTTGGAACCCCTCCCGGCTTGGTATCAGCGGCAAACTTTATAAATGTACTCTACATCCGCATGTAAATCAGTGATGAAAATATAGAATAGAACTGGACCCAGATCCGACCCCTGCAGTACTGCAGTTGTTACACCCTTCCAGCAAGCCTGTGAACCATCAATAACTACTCTCTGGGAGTGGTTATCCAACAATTTTTTTTCACTCATCTTATGGTACAGGGGTTGGCAACCCAAACGAGCAGAAGACCCATTTTCCCCTCACCCTCCCACCACAACTGCATGAGCTTCAGCCAGCCCAGCAGCTGCGCTGAACCCCTAGTGCTGGCAGGGGGTTTATGGGCAGCACGTGCTCCCTCTGTCCGTCCCTCTGCTGGCAGACAGAACAGCGTTGCCCTGTCTATCCCAGCTGGCCGCCCCTCCCAAGAGTGGCTGGTGGAGAGCTGCAAGTTGCAGAGATGGGCCCCTGGAATGGCCCCACTCTGCGGAGTTCAGGCTGCTTCGACCTGGCCATCCCAGGGCTAAATGGACCTGATTCAGGACCTGGGGGTGAGGGTGCCTCTATTTAGGCTGGGAGTGGCTGGGTTGAAGTGGCCTGAACTTCACGGAGCAGGCCTTTCAAGGGGCCCCATCTCCACAAGCTGCGGCTCTCTGCCGGCCGCTCTTGGGAGGGATGGCCGGCTGGGATAGGTGGGACAGCACTGCTCTGCCCCACCAGCGGAGGGAGGGACAGAGGGAGCGTGCACCACCCGTAAATGCCCTGCCAGTGCTAGGGCCTGCAGTGCAGCTGCTGGGCTGCTGTCAGCTCATGCGGTTGCGGTGGGAGGGTGGGGGCAACCCTGGAGCCCCTGATTTGGCCACGATGCTGGGGCCAGCTGGGAGCCCCTGGAGCCCACCTGGCTCCCTCGAGGAGATTGCCAGGGAGCCAGAAGGGGATGTTCAGGGAGCCACAGTTGGCTCACTGAGCCTGCGTTGCTGATCCCCATTATAGTAACTCCATCTAGGCTGTACTTCCCTAGTTTGGTAATGAGAAGGTGATGTGAGACCATACCAAAGCCTTACTAAAGTCTAGATATACCACATCTACCACTTCTCCTCTATCCACAAGGCTGTTACCTCATCATGGAAAGCTGTCAGGTTGGTTTGACATGATTTGTTCTTGACAAATCCATGCTGACTATCACTTAGCACCTTATTTTCTTCTAGATGTTTTCTAATAGATTCCTTAACTATTAGCTCCATTATTTCCTTGGTACAGAGGTTAAGCTCTAATTCCTTGGGCTTCTTGAATCCTACCCTAGTGCCCTCTCCACTAGACGCTACTGCCTCCCCTAAGTCTCTTTGCCTCCTGTAACTATTAAGAGAAGTGTTGCATAGTGGTTGGAGAATAGCAAGAATTATGACAGTATATGAAAAATCAAATGCTGACCTAAGACTTCTGCAACACAGTGTAGTGCCATTGACGGTAGTGGAGTTATATCAGGGATAAATTTGGCGCATTTGGGTCAAGCCAGAAGACTGCCACAGAATTAGATTCACTTAATTTTGTCACATGTTGGGAGGGAAGCATGGTGCCACCTGCTGTGGCTGAGAAAGCAAAAGCAGTTACTGTGTGGCACATGCAGGTAGCTTGTCACTCACCCTGCGATTAGGCTGTTCTGGAGCTGTCTTGACCTTGGCTGTGAGCTTAGATTCAGTTTAACTGGATGCACTTTAATCCTTATATTCCTACCGCATTTTGCTTGAGGACTGAAGAGCCCTGTTCAGATACAGACCAGGCACCCGGTAACATGCAGATGGCTCTTGCTGTAAAAGGAGAGATTAGATACAACATCATAGAGAGAGAATTATCTATGACCAATCACTTCAATGATATACATGGTCCAGAAATTAGTATGGCAATTTAGAGTAGCAGCATTAAAATGAGCAAGAAAGCTGGGATCTTCCATCTGCTTAAAGCTAAGCCTGCATTTAGGTGCTTTGCTGACTTAGATCCAGGGTACTCAGCAATTTACAGTATTGATCACTGAGTTCTACTTTTAATTACAGCATCAGTGTTATTGAGGTGTTGCTGGTGTTTCCATTAGGCACCCGTGCATTTGTAATTGCTGAAAAAGATCCGCTGGGTGGAAATGTCGTCGGCTAAGTATCCAGATTTCATTTCTGTGAGCAATATTTTAAGAACAATCATTTGGTGCATTTAAAGAAAGGGTAGAGAAGCACAGTTTTGAGTCAGTCTTCTAGCAATGGTTTACTATTTAAAGACCATGGCAAAGGTTACTTTATTTTATACAAGTGAGAACCCTTTGCCTCCCAGCAAGTTATTGATGTGTCTGTCTTGCTACCTCAGGTGTATCCCATTCCCATAGTAATGAGCATCTCACTACATCCTGAAGTTAAGGATGTATTATTGCTCCATTTTAGAGATGGTAACTCTGAGGCCCCAAGTAAGTGACCTGCCTAAAGTCACACACAGGCCTCTAGCAGGATATGGAATTGAACCCGTTGGTTCAGCTCATGTTGGAGGTGAGCACTTGAACCAGTGGATCATCTTTTCTTGGTTTGGGCAGCCCCTGAGGGGCAACAGTTGCCTAAATGGAAAATGGTGGCACTCAAGGAGTTAATAGGGTCATCACAAATAAGAAAACATATGGCTAGGAACCAATTCCATAGATAGAGTTTTCAGAAATTAGGGAAGATACTATTGCATTGAGAGGCCAAGCGACTAATAGTGCGTTGTTGAAATCGATGGGAATTTTTCCGTAGACTTTAGTGGGGGCAAAATGAGTCCCAAGCTCAGGAATAATGACTGCTTTTAAATAACTCTAGTTGAGTTTGTTTTTTGAAGCTACTTCTTGAACCATGCACCTGTCCTTCTGTGGGGGGAGAAAAGCAGCAAAGAGAAAACAAGAATGTTGTTCTAATAGATCTACAATGCTAGAACTGAATACAGCTTTCCATCAATGAGGCCTGTACTAACTTAAATTACACGTGCCACTCTGGCTCAACTGTGCCGGCCAGAAAGTAAGAGAGACTCCATCTTTCCCCTCCCTCCTGATAAGTATGTGAACGGTGAGCCAGTGTCTGGATTGCAAAATGGGTTGTGCAGTCAGAGTCAGTCTGGATGGTACCCGTTGAGTGTCCCTACACTTATACAAGAAAAATTGTGGTAAGGAAAGAAACTGCCTAACTAGGCTTAGAGCTGCGTTCAGCAACCTTTGCCAGCCCCTGTACCAGCCCTGCCAACTGCACCGTCAGCAGGTGCTGGGCGTAGGGACAGGGACTACTCCTTGCTGGCCCAACCCCTGCGTGCGGCAGCTCTTTATCCCTGCTAGTGGTGCTACCCCATGGGGGGAGTGTGGAGGAGTGAGAGGAGACCAGCGTGGCACAGGAGCCCTGTGCGCTGCAGGTCTTTTTCCCTGCTGGCTATGCTCCCCAGCAAGGGGGTGGGCCCAGCAGGGAACAGGAGCTATGGCACAAACATGGCTCTTGTGGCCCCAGGCCCCACTGGGGGGCAGGACAAAGTGGGGAGCCGCAGCAGTGCTGTGTGCCACTCAGAATAAGCATGTGTGCCAGGGGTTGCCGACCCCTGACTTAGAGGAAACATTTAGTGTGATATATGCAGGAAACTGGAAGTTGGCAGATTTACCATTTCTGCCGAGGTGTGTCACAGGCTTGCTATGTTTGACCTTCAGCTGCTCAGTCTCAATTTCCCTCTTTCTAAAATGAAGATGGTAATTCTTCCCTGTCTCACAGGGAAGTTCCTATAATATTTTGACATACTCAGATGAGACCATATTGCCATTCTAAGTATTATAGCAGGATGCAGGACCCTATGGAGTCACCACGGAAATGCCTGTAAAAATGTGGTCTTCAGCCCAGTGGAATGCAGGATTTGACAGACCAGATCAACCCAGAGCCTGTCTCCAAGGAAGGAGTAAGGATCTCCGTAATGCTCAATTTCAGAATAACACGTTCATGAGAGGAATATGCCTCTGGTTCCCAGTTCTCTGTGGCTTTGTTACTGTGGGGGTTTGCATTCATGTGTGAAGCCCAGCTCCACAAAGGTATTTAGGAGCCTGACTCTCCCTGAAATCAAAGGGAGTTAGGCACCTACATAGTTTTGAGACTCTAGGGATGTATGGCTTTCTGTTTTTCACTGGCCCTGTAGATGCACTGACAGGGGCACCAGGGCTGTCCACTGTGGTGGCAGGGCCGGTCCTTCTATAGAGGCAACCTAAGGTGATCACCAAGGGCAGTGCTTTTCAAACTTTTTTCCTTGGGACCCAGATGCATAAAATCATTTATGCCCGTGACCCAACAATTACATCTTTGAGAAAGACATTCCAGTCTTTTGGCAGCAACAGCAGGGAGGTGCCATGACCCAGTGCCTAAGGGTCCCGACCCTTAGTTTGAAAACCACTGGCCTAGGACACCAACAATTAGGGGGCTCCAAGGGCTGGACTGGGGGGGGGGGGGGCAGCAAGCTTATACTGCCCTGCTTCGCTTCCCAGCCACAGCCAGACCCCTGCCTGCAGCTGGACCACTGCCCATGGCCAGATCCTGGTGACAATGATGTTCCCTGCCCACAGCCTGATCCCTGCCAGTGGCCGGTGGGGGTGTGGTGCTAAAATCAGTGTTAGCCTAGGTCACCAAAAAATCTTGGACTGGCCCCGTGTGGTGGTGCTCAGCTCAGGGGGTAGGGCAGCCCAGCTGGTGCTGGGGGGGTCAGGGTCTGGGGCTGAGATGGGTCTGGGGCCTGTTCTGTGGCCTGGCTAGAGCTGTAGAGAGGACGAGATCCACGGCCCACAGCCTGTCTAGTCACCAGGGGGCCCTTGGTCCAGAGGCCACAGTCCCTGGCACTCCTGTCCCACTCCCGGGCTGGCTAGTTTAGAGCAGACCAGACAGCCTGGGGGGCGCGGGGCAAGTAGCTTGATGGTGGGTGGCAGCGCTGTGTTGCTCAGCCACCGCTGGATTTTGGTGCGACTGCAGGACCCCCCTTTAGACCAGGGCCTGGGGCTACAGCCCCTAAAGCCCCTGCCTTGATCTGGCCCTGCTAATTTCTTGTGCTCTTTGCTGTACATCCCTGATACGTTGATTCCCTCATTTGTTAGTCTCATTTAGTTGCCTATTTCCCTCTGTTTGCATGACAAGACACTTACCGTGGGATTTTCAAAGCCTCTGAGAGGATACCATATTTATAATCCATCACCCACTCTCTTTCCTACCAGTCTAGATGGTTTTAATCTCTTTCCCCCTTAGGTTTCTGTTTCTTAGTCCTTTATCACCAACACCACCTCCTCCTTTATGCTTTCCTGTCAATAAACAGCAGCACATTTCCAGTCATGTTGGCTTATTTTTGTATTTGCTAAAATAGTCACAGCTATAAATCACCTTGGAAATGGATGTCTACATATCATGGTGCTTATTGATGGGATTAAAACACTGGCATCTTAGCTAGTTGTCTTAAATTCAAAGACATAAAATGTCTGTGGGTAAGGAATGTGAGTGAAGCCAAGTAACAAAAAGTACAATGTTTGTATCCCAATGCGAGAAGCCTGGATAACAAAATGAAGGAATTAGAACTACTGATAGAGCACGTAAAACCAGATATTATAGGGATAACAGAAACATAGTGGAATAGCAGTCATGACTGGGATACGTGCATTGAAGGGTATGTGCCTTTTAGGAAGGACATCTATAAAGGCAAAGGTGGAAGAGTGACATTGTATATCAGGTAGTCTGTAAAGGAATAAGAAGTGATGGAATTGAAAAGACAAGAGTCTGTCTCAGTAAAAATAACATTGAGAAGAAAATTACTACAGGTTTCTCCTAGGATAGTGTTACAGACCACCAAGAGCTGATTTGGATATGGATTGAGACTTCTCTGAGAAAGTAAATACTGCTGGGAATTGTGTGATTATGGGAGATCTTGACTTCCCAGTTATAGACTGGAGGACGTGCTAGTAATAATAACAGGGCCCAGATATTCCTGGATTTGCTAGTTGATGGACTGTTTCACAAGTTACTGAACCAACAAGAGAGGTTGCTGCCTTAGATTTGGTATTACTTAGTAGTGAGGACCTCACAGAGGAACTGGTTGTAGAGGACAACCTTGGTTTGAATGACCATGAGCGAATTCCATTCAAACCAAATGGAAGCATAAACAAAAATCTGTGACTAGGGTCTTTTGACTTTAAAAGGGCTAAGTTTTAAAAAAATTAAGGGAATTACTTGGAAAGTGAACTGAAGAACTCCTCGATTTAAAGCAGGCTTGGAATCACTTCAAGTCAAAGTTGCAGGAACCTTCTGAAGGCTGAATCTCAAGAAAGGGGAAAAAATTCATAGGCAAGAGTTGTAGACTGAGGTGGATAAGTAAGAATCTCAGACCGGTGATTAAGCGAAAGCAGAAAGCCTACAAAGAAAGAAACCTTTTGCAGGTCAGAATGTGTAGAGATAAAGTGAGAAAGGCCAAAGGTCAACTAGAAGTGGAGCTTGCAAAGGGAATTAAAACTAATACTTAAAGGTTCTATAGCCATATAAATGGGAGGAAAAAAAGAGAAGTGGGATTGCAAAACCATGAGGATGGGGTGAAGGTTAAGGATAATCTAGGCTTGGTTGAATATCTAAACAATTACTAGACCTCCATTTTTAACGAGGGTAATGATGAGCTTGGGGATAGTGGTAGGGTAGATATTGGGAATGAGGATATGGAGGTGGAAATTACCATGTGTGAAGTAAAGCCAAACCCATACTGCTAATGGGACTAATTGAGAGGACCACATAATCTTTGTACTAGAATCTCTGGAGAGGATAGCCATACACAGATTGCTATAGTTATACAGGATCAGTTTGCTGAACAGCACAAATTGCATGGTGCCGGCACAATAGGCCTAGATATTTTCCCTCCTTTCCAGAATCTGACATCATAAATACAGTTCTGGGAAGGAGATCTTTCACTCACTCTGTCTTGGGTTAGTATGGTGGATCCATAGACCATCGTTCACCCACCAGCATTCTTGTGGTCAGTTGACACAGCCCTGCTATTTCAGTGTCTAGGGCAAGGGATGATAGTGAGCCATCGCTTCCCTTCAAAGCACAGGGCAGAAAAGCAAAACAGTGACCCCTGTGAACAATCAACAGAAAAAGGTTTGATGGACTTCGCCAGCTGATAGTCTTGAAGCTGAAGTGACTGTCTAAGGCAAGGTAAGAGAGAAACGAAATGGGAGTAGTGTAGATGTCTTGGCACACAATGAATCTCCTAGCGGTCTCTGTACAAATAAGTACAATTTGTTTGGTGTAGTCTGTTAGATTTTATTTTTAGACCTATTATCTGCCAGGCTTTTAGCATGCATGTTTTTTCCGCAAAAGGCAGCGATGCTTTCTCAAGCACGTAGTCTCTGCTTTAAAACCATTAGCACATTGGATACAATTATTAATGCACTGAGCCACGAGTGAGCCTTTATGATGAGCTGTTTACACCTTTCACTCTGGGAGCCTTTTATACATGAAACTGCAATATTCAGCTGCACATCTGAACTCCTGAAGTAATCATTTTTTCTTCTGTCCAGGATCTCATTTGAGCAGGCTCGCTGCCTCTATTAGCAATGTAAACAGATTAATAGGCTGGTGGTGCCCCTTAACTTTCCAAATCTTCCACTTTTGCTGTTTGTTTTAAAGAGAGCAAACCTGCATAAACATGTATCTTATTCTTCACAAATTATTCGTGCACAGCTGCACTATTTCTTAATGCCATTTGTATGTTTTCAGTCACAGGTTGTTAGATGTGCAGTATTTAAGACTAACAGTCTAGTCTGATTTCTGATGGAATTCATATTGTTACCATTTTCATAGCTTTTCCCCAGACACGCTGAGTGGCTCAATAGAGCAGCTCTGTTAAAGGATACGTTTCGCATCGCCAGCCCCAAGCGCCACCAATTGCATGGGGCACATTCCAACAGGATCACGCCTCAGGTGCTGAAACAGAGCATTACAACTCTGACCTTTTTGACCCAAGTGATAGCCAAAATTCAGGGTCTTGCAGGTTTGTTTCTTTTTAAGAGGAAAAACTGATAGTAGAGTCAAATATTTCTTTGATACAAACATGTTTATGAAGTCCTAGTTCCCTAAGCACAGTAGGAATAAAACAGGAGACAATTTTTTCTCATAATTCCATGCCACTTTCCAGGGAGCATTCTGTCCAGAAGTTCTTCTAGCTTTGTCCTAGGGATGTACCAAAAGTCCTTCTCTGACTCTCTAGGGCTTTCTTCTGACTTTCTTGGTGTTTCTGCATTCTGCTATCCCTTTCTCTCTCACACACACCCAGCCCCCTCAAACCATACTCAGAATTTGTATTCAGACTCAAGGGAAAACCCCTTGGATGGCGCTCATAACTCTAGTCTGGATTGTGGTCTGTATTTTGAGCAGTGGTTTCAGCTGTCTACCCCAGAAAAGAGCTTAATTACTCTTTTGATGAATGAAAGGCTGCTGTCCCACCTACCATCTTCAATAAGGTTTCACCCAACTCTCAGCATAATAGAACTGTACACTACCGACTTAAGTCATCATGTAGAGTTTTACATTGTTAGTGATGTTAAATTGGTTGAAGTCGATAATTATGTAGATTACACTCAGCAAGGAGTTGAATTTAGAGAAAAGCACATTCAAAAATTAAAGTTGATATTTTAATTCTATGAGGGGTTGGCATGGTGGGAAAGCACAACAAAAGTCAGGAAAGAAAAAGATAACACTGTTTACAAAGCAGAAGCAAAATTAGCCACTACAAAAAGATTACCATGCATTATTTATAGCATAGACTGGCACTTCTGCTTTGAAACAAATCTTGTCTCATGTTTTGGCTGTTCTTCCAGAAGACAACAGAGAGGCTGGATAGAAAACTATGCAATGGGGTGAACTGCTGAAAGCTTAGGCAGAATGCAGTTTTATTTTGGTAGTATAAATCAAAGGAAACCAATACAGTTATGTGGATTGTCCTTGCTGGCAATGCTTTTGTTTTGCTCTTGAACTATGCTGAGAATAAGATTCTCTTTTGCCCTGCACCTTGTGCAGTTATTTGCATCACTACAGAATGGTTGTGAAATGCTTCCATTTTCAAATATTTAGCATTTTGCACCCACTTTCCACTGGTGCCTGGAAGGTGTAAGGCCCTTGGAAAATCAGCCCTAGTATGTAGATAGTAAAGGCATTGTATTCAGTGTCTGTCATAGAACATGGGAAATGGGTGAAGTGATTTTGGGGGAGTTTGAGGGTAACTTTCCCAAATATCTTCTAAATAACTGCCACTTAACGATAGCTGAGCTACCTAAAAGAAGAATAATTCCAGGGAGGAAATATTTGCTGAGTGCAAAGGATAAGATGCGTCTGCTGTGGACGAATTAGCCACATCTGCAAATAGATGAGCTCCATTACCTTACTGAGATCATCACGCACTGATAAGAGTCCACCCCAAACTGCCACAGTGAACAAATGCTAAGGGTGTGTCTGTACTGCAATGAGACACCTGAGGCTGGCCTGGGTCAGTTGAATCAGGCTTGTAGGAGCTGGGCTGTGTAATTGCAATGCACATGTTTGGGCCAGGCTCTAGGACCCACCAAGATGGGAGGGTGCCCCAGTTTGGGATGCTGCCCCAGCTGGGATGTGCAAACTGTATTTAAATAGCCCCTTAACCCAAGCCCTATCAGCCCAAGTGAGCAGACATGGGCCAGCTGCAACTGTCTCAATGCAGTGTAGACAAACCCTAAGGTTGCAACCGAAGTTCAACAAAGCTGCGGAAAGTCAAAGGTGAGCCTTCCCCCAGCCCCATGAAACTTTAACTCTGTTCCTTCTCTGGCTGATCCCGAGGGAGTGTTGGTCTCTGCAGCTCCATTTACCTCGCCCTATCTGTTTCTGCGCTCTATCCCAGGTCCCAGTGCCCAGAGAAGATTATACGGCAGAGCAGCACGCTGCCTTTGGAACTGTGGAGCTGTCCTCCACTTTGCAGCTGTGACAGTTTACTTGCCCACAAGACTGGACTGGCTTTATCAATTCCATGCTTGAGGCGGCTGATGCATTTTGCCTTCCACAGCCATTACATAAAGCTCCACTTTCCTGCCCTGGTTCAGTGAGGCGTGAAAGACTGTGAATGGTACAGGGGTAACGGGGTGAAATTTAAGGGCTATGACATACAGAAGGCTGGACTAGATGATGGGCTGTACATGCTGTAAATCAAAATACTAGGGCCTATACTTTTGCGACAGCATAGCATGCTGGATATACAAGACTGCACTCAATGAGACCACATACTCTTTCTCTCTGTGTTAGGGGTAGGGTGTGCTCTCACATAGCGCAGTCTCACATCACCAGCACTCTCTAATGTCAAGACCTGAAGCTTTTGTGGGCATTACGGAGCGCTAGGTGTGCAAGATCTCTCTCTTTGTTAGGGAGAGAGTCTGCTCCCACAGAGCACAGTTGCAGGCTGGATGGATGAGATTCACAGACCACCCTTAAACTCTTATGACTCATAACTTGCAGCACAGCAATTATCCCACTGATGTTTATGGGGACTGCATGTGCTGAAAGTTATACATATGCTTAAGTAGCCTGCTGATCTGTGCCTGTGAAATACCAAGTTCTTGGCTCTAAGACTAGCCTTAAGGGACGTGCATCTTCATTTAATTTGTCTCTGTTTGACTTCTTTTCAAGCACTGAATTCCTGGTACTACTGACTTATAGCAATGGTGACCTCTCTGCTAATTAGAGAACGGAGACTAACGACTGGGGAGTCACTAATGGAAATTGCCACATTCAAATGTTAGCTCAGTCAGGATTTAATCCTGTGAGGCAATGAGCACCCTTTGCACATTGTTGCAGCACCCCTTTGCACCCTTGGCACAACGCTGCAGCAAGGTCTCACTAAGCTGGGCCTGGTTTAGGGCAAGAGGGAAGATATTTCAAATTCAGGCTGGAATTAACTGTCTTCCCTTATCAGCTTCAGTTTGCCATGATCAATAAGTTTGCAAGTCCTGGTGACAGACTGACTGACTTGCTTTACTACAATGGATTTATGACAGGGGTCCCCATTGGCACCCCCAGCATTCTTCTTCAATCTGCTGAGGATGTTTTTTGTCATCCTATTACATCACAAATTCTACTCAAGAAAAACATAAGTTTATATAACATTACTGCATATGAATAATTCAGATTGTTTGATCATAGTAGAGAGGCTTGTGGACACTCCCCATACAGCTGGGGTTGCTATAAAACCAAACCGCTACTCTTTTCCCTACTCCCTCATTTTAATTTGGTAGCAATGATAATTAAATTCCACTATGCTGCCACAAAGCAGGAATGACTCCGCTATTCTCAGTAGAATTACTTTGAATTTACACTCTTGTAGATAAGAGCAAAATTTGACTTTCCTATTTTATTTCATACATCACAGTACTAAAATCTGTTCTTAGACAAATAGGCCTAGGGACTATAAATGGTGATGTTCTCTTACATTTCTACAGCAACTGAGTCCTGACTGGCCCCTCATGGCAGTACTATAACATACACAATAATTATAATGTTAAACTCTCATTAACTTTACCAGAGGCCATATCTCCTACTGAAATGTGCTGCCAGCATCTTTCTGATGCTGCAGATATCACAGCTTTCACTTTTTAAAGGGTGACTTTCTAGCTCCTGAGAAACGATCTTTGAAAAGAGAAAGTGTGAAGTGATTGGTACGGCTGGAAGGAATAAGAAACTGGGCTCTATTTCTACAGCAGGAGATGGTTGGGCTGTGTGTGGAGGAAGATTTGTACAGTGAGATGGTTGACTGAGATGTATCCCAACGTAGCACCTTAGTAATGAGTTGCCAAATCCTTAAGGCTCTTGTGCAGTATGGTGGGAGTGCTTTGAGGAGGGTGTGACAGTCCACTCCTTGAATCTGTTGTGGTGTGCTGCTGCGGCCCCCTGAACCCTGCTCCCGAGTGCTGACTTACCTCACTTCGCCAGGTGACTGCTCACTCCTGAGTCAGGCCACACTAACCTCCTGCATGTAATCAGTCCCAGGTAATGGGTGTGTGCCCTCTGGTCACCTGTGGGATGGTTCCCAAGAGAGCACCTCAGTCCCCAGACACCACACCAGCCATTCCCAGTCTACAGAGATGGGGACCCTTCTCCAGTCACCATAGGCTCATGTCCATCCATTTAAAACTGAAATGGGCAGATCTAGCCACACTTATTCATACCTTCTAAAGTCCACACAGCTTTAGATAAAACAAATACTCATTTATTGATTGGAATATGATTTTAGTGAGATATAGCAAAGAAATGCACAATCATTTAATAAAGGAGTCAGCAGTTACCACTGTCAAATAAAAGAGATAAAATGCATACTGATCTAATGACACTAAATAAGTTCAAATTTTAGCTTATTCTCATTTTTCTTACCCAAGAGACAGGCTGTTTGGTGGAGTTCAGCCAGCCTAGGCCTTCCTGGCCATATGGGTAGGCTAAGTATCTTCAGTTTCTCTCAGAGCGTCTGCATTCCTTTTCCAATCCCCCTCTGTCCTCCTTCCTTCGGAGCTAGGCGGCTAAATTTGCACTGCCATTGTCATGTAATTCTCCAGCCTCAGAGAGGGAATCCTGAGGGTCTGTGCTAGGTAACATGCTTTACACCTGTACACATACATGATGCTGCAGGAAACACGATATAACAACACGGTAGAGCATACAAAAGGGAACCTTGCATGGCATAATTGGCATCAAACCATGCAATTACATTGCAAAAGTGAACGGAATACTTGCACAGATCATAGCACAGGGGTGCACGGATATGCATCCTGTGACAGAGGTTAAGTTTCAGAGCAAAGGGGGGATGGGATGGGACAAAATATAATTTTGCAAGCCTGCCCCTAGATGCTCAGACTGAATATAATTACACAATGAAACCACCTTGAATGAAATGTACTAACAGCAAACTAGTCTTGAGAACATGCAAAGCCTCCTCTTTTACTATAAACAGCACGTCTTCAGTCTAATACAACCTCTTTAAACTTTTCGATGCCTCAAAACCAGAGCAGCTATTAATGTAACAGGCAATGAAATCTCCAGTGGCAACCCTGAGATGGAAGATCAATAATTCACAGCTCTATTTCTGGTAGCTTCTCATCCCCAATCTAATTTCTTTCCTCAGAACAATGTCTTAAATGCTCAGCTTGCTCATCCATTCATCTGTGGCTGCATCACCAAACACTTCTGGGAGAAATCTTGCTTCAAGTGAATCAATGGCAAAACACCCACAGGACTCATCCTCTTTACTGCACCTCGCTTTGTTCAGTCTAGTGCCCACCCAACCTGATGGGAAGGCTCCCATTGAGTCCACGGGGCATTGCACTGATTTTTCAAACCGGCATAGGCTCTCACCAAGCAGGAGTGGCAGCTGCTTCTCAGACGGAGTTGTTAGCCTTAGAGATGGGGAAAAAGTAGAGTTTTTATTAGAGATGGGGTTCTGGTCAAGCTAAAATAAGCAGCAGCACAAATCTTTGTCTGAATCTTGAAGTGAACTTTGCTGCAACTTGCGGGCATGTAATTGAAGGCCAGGTTAAGACAAGGCTCGAATTATGGCCTTAAAATTCACCTGCCATCAGAGAATGAACAAATAAAAGTTCCAACATCGTGAGCAACCAGACAGGGTCAGTTTTGAAGCTTGATTTAAGGTGGGAGGCAAGGTTTGTGATTAAAGGGCTGCATAGGGAAGCAGTTGAGCTGGGGTCAGTCCCTGGTTATACCACAGGCTGCCTGTGTGACACTGGGCAAGACACTGTATCTCAGTGCACCTTGGTTTCCCTTCTGTAAAATGAGGATTAAATTTCCTTTCTCCAAAGCATTGTATATATGGATTGTAAGCAATTTGAGGCAAAGATTGTGTTCCTATGTAGTGTTTGCACAGCATCTAGCATGATGCTCTGGGGACAGTAGGTGTTAGGAGGATTCACAATAATTTGAAGTATACTATAAATAAATGCTGGCGCATGGAAACAGCAATACAAGTGCACCAGAAACAGCTTATATTGCAATCAGCCTGAGTAATTCTGTTATCTTTGCTCATCCAACTCCTTTGGAACTCACCAGGCACCATCCTGCCATGTCACGGATTATTCATTAAATAATCATGTGCTTGTCCTGTCTTATACCTACACGATCACTCACAGCAGTCTGGTTCTGTATATTCCCTTTCTCTCATGAACCTGGCTCCCATGTCACATACTCCTCCCACTCTACCTTGCCATACTTAAAACCAGCAGGACTGATTCAGGCATTCAGCCATTTTTGATCCCCTGCTGTTATGTCCTCGTTGTTAATCCTCATATATTCTATTTTTATCCTTTGCCTCTTCTTCCTGGATATATTTGAAAGAAAAGAACTATTCACTGAGATCAACTGAAGTTAGGCATAACTGTTGTTCTTGTGTTGGCTTCTACTCTCTTTCATGTGGGTATTAATCAGGTGTAACGCCTTACATCAGTTTAAAGTGAGTGTGAGGACAATTCAATCTCTTGTCCACACTCCTGTTTTCTGCTTTAGGTATCTTCCCCCTCTAGACATTAACTGTACATAAATTAGCTTTTATCTACACTTGGGGGGGGGGTCCATTTGACTATGGTGAAACTTGTGCAAAGAGATCATAGTTGTTCAGCAGCTTCTCCTTTTGAGATGTTCTCTCTGTATCCCTAAAGGTGCAGGATACAATACATATCCAGATTTACTGGAAGTCCCCTATGCTGTTCATCTGAGATTTTTCTTCTCTGAAGTAAGCCCCTGTCCCATGCTCTGGAGGCCCTTGAGCATCCTTCATAAACACATCTGTAAATAAACCCACATGGAAATTATCCAAATATCAAATCCGGGAACCGTCAACAACATACATCTAACAAATCCCCACTAGAGTCCAATTGTAGTATGAACCAGCCCTAACAATATCCAAGGGCAAATGAGAAAAGATGAGCCTTATAGAGCACCCTCAAGGCTAACAGCCTCAGACTGTTACAGATGTAATGGAGGCCGGCCCAGTCACCATCTCTATTTCTCATTTCATAGCAGCGAGGGTTGAAGCATCTTTACTGAATGCAGCTGAGGCAGTATGTCACAAGGAAAGGGAGACAAACTCTTATCTAGGCATGTCCCGGGCCATTTAGGATTTTATGGGTCAAAATAGCTAATCAGTCCAGAAACCAATATGCAACCAGTGAAGGTTGAAGAGCACGGATCTAATTTGCTAATTAAAAGAAAAACTACTGAACAAACAGATTGCTGGATTCTGAACTAGTTTCCAGACAGATGTAAGAGGAAACTAATGTGATTGCATTGCAGTCATCTTAATCTGTGGTTGCAAAGACAGAAGTTCACAGGCGCAGTAGAAGGCAATGTGGTCTACTGGAAAGAATACTAAGGTGGGCCTCAAAAGACCCTGGTTTTATTTCCCTGTTGGCCATTGGCCTGCTGAATGGCCTTGGCCAAGTCACTTCACCTGTCTGTGCCTCAGTATCCCATCAGTAAAATGGGGATAATGATTCTGTCGTTGTAAAGCACTTTGTGCTGTGGTGATAAAAAGCACTATATTAGAGCCACTTGTTATTATATGGTGAAGAGAACGATGTGCCATGCAGATAGCCCTGGTCTGGTATCTCTAACCCCTGTATCCTGGCTGCATCCCCACTCTGTCTTCCATCAGCCTGGGCTACAACCAGCAAGGTGATCTCAATGTGCTCCCAGCAAGGCTCAAACTAGCCATGCTAGTGCTCCCCAGCCACCCCCGCAGGTGGCGGGGAGCTGGATCCGTCCCCAGTGGCAGCAGAGAGCCAGATCCTGCCCCCGCCACCATCTAGTGGCGGCTGGGGATGGATCCAGCTTCCCACCACCCCAGGTGCCGAATTTTAGAGGGTGGGCACAAAGCCTCTAAGGCGCCCTCTCAGATTTGTGCCTGAGGCTTTGCCCCAGTTGCCCTGCCCTAGTTACAGCCCTGGCTTTCAGTCCTGAATGTTCCTCAAACTCTCTGCTCAGCAGTGTCCAGCCCTCTTCTAGACAGTTCAGGGAAATAGTAAGATTAGTTTGTTCATTTCATAGACAAAAGCACATCACAGCTGATCAACTTAACCAGGATAAATACACTCTTCCCTGCAAACAGAGCACTGACTTGGAAAAAAAATAGAACAACTTTATTAACAATAAGACATAGGTAAAGTGGTACCAAGTAAAAGGAAGAAATGTAGCAATGGTTACTAGCAAATAAAAGTGGAACACACACCAAACCTTAATCTAGAAAGGTCCAGGTTTTGCTCAAGGTGGTTTCTCTTACCAATCATTCTTCCCAAATATAGCTGACTTTCCCTCAGACCAAACTTTCCACAGAACTAGATGTTAGCTTTCCTTGTCTTCTAGGTGAAAAAAATCTTTCCTAAGCAGGTTTTTCCCCTTATATTTAGTTTCCAGAGACTTCACCACCTTTCTTGAAGGACCTCTGTTTCTCTGCTTGAAAAAGCTTTGGACCCTTGTGTCTTTCTAGTGATGGAGGTCAAAGATGACTTCTTCTTTGCTTATATCTTCCAAAGTTCAGTGATCATGTTTCAAAAGGCAGGATGATCTTATGTGGTTTTTCCCTTTCTGTGGATTTCCCCTCCCTTTGATTTACATGTACATGGGGCTTCTGCTGATATTATTCACACCTTGCTTAATCTCACTGAAGACAGGTAGATAGTTGCCTTTTCTTGTCTGGGAAGGAACCTGTTTGACCACAGACTTCAATGCATAAGATCATTAAGTACCCATATTTCTTCATATACTGTTAAGCCAGATATTTCACCAGTGTGTCATTGGCTTTCAGAAATTGCCTCAGTCTGTACACTTTTAAAATACAGTAATGTTGTATACAATCAGTTGATTAAATTGCTTATCACTAGAGATTTATGCCCACTGCATCCCCATCTTTACACACAAGCAAACCTCCGCAATGTAGTCTTTGAAAGGTTAAACCCAGACAAAGCTTCTGTCTCCTCCTGGGGTGTCGATGCCTCCTGTTCCACTTGATAGTTTTATTTACCTGATACATAAACACACCTTCAATGTCTCTGATGGGGCTGGTCAAAGGTGCAAACATCCATACTTTTGTATAGGGCAGACCTGTTTACCAACTCCCTCTGAAAGGCCTGGTTTAAACACATTTTAGTCCTAATTCCAATATCTATCCATAACTCTTAGTAAATAAGACATGCCTCATACAATATTAATGATCAATGAATTATTAGTTTTCCAATGCTGTGTTACAGACACCTTTTTAGATGCCAATTGTAACCATAGTGAATTGGGGTCTGTTGAGTTGCTCAAGCCAGCTGGAACTCATTGCCTGGTACAAGACAGCCCCTTGCCTTTTGGTACTCAGGTGCTCTTAAGGTGAGACCTCCTTCATTACAAAGTGGCAGGAGGGGTAACTATTGGCTGACCTGCCGGTAGCAGGTCCAAGTCCTCTCTACGATAGACCATTTGTCATAATATTTTCCTTCTCTTTTATGCAGAAGAAACCTGTTCTATCACCTTTGTTCATTTATAGTCTTCAAGAGAGAATATGAGAGAGAACTCATTGTTTCCAATGGAGTTATTAGAAACAGGCCACAGCAACATAAAAGACCAATGTGTTATCAGATTTCAAACTACATATTACTGTCAAAGTCCTGGGCAGAGCACCTGAGCATGCAGAGGGAATACACTCATGGCACTGTGCCGTGCCAGCTCCCTTCTTTATTTCCCAGACTGAGTCTTCAACTTTTTTGTCCTCTTACTGACTCGTTCTTAGCTTTTGAATTGTCAGGGTCAAACAAGGCCAGGGTTAGTAAACTTGGTCCACTGTCTCCAAAGATTTCTTAAGGCTAGATTTTCAAAAAAGCCCCAGGCAAGGCCAGACTTTCAGAATTGCTTGGCTTCTGTTTAGGCATCAAAAGAAGACCTAGTGTATGAAAGAAAGGGTTTTTTGGTAGATCTGCAATCTCCTAGTGAACTTTATACTGATAAAAATGCTTTCTCTGGTACTGCTTATACGTGTTCACAGAATCATAGAAGATTAGTGTTGGAAGGGACTGCAGGAGGTCATCTAGTCCAATCCCCTGCTCTGAGGAGGACGAATCTTACCTATATCATTCCATCCTGGGCATTGTCAAGCCAGGCCTTAAAACCTCTAACAACTGAGATTCACCACTTCCCTAGGTAACCCATTCCAGTGCTTTACCATCCTCCTAGTGAATTTTTTTTCCCTAATATCCAGTCTAGACCACCTCCTTTGCAACTTGTGAGACCACTACTCCTTGTTCTCAGTGGTAGCAGATGACAGAACAATCTAGCTCCATTCTTTTTGGCCTTCCCCTTCAAGTAGTGGAAGACGTCACTCTTCTCTGCAGACTAAACAAGCCCCATTCCTTCAGCCTCTCCTCATAACTCATGTGAACTAGCCCCCAATCATTTCGTTGCCCTCTGCTGGATTTTCTCTAATTTTTTCACATCCTTTCTACAGTAGAGGGATCAAAACTGAATGCACTACTCCAAATGTGGCCAAATAGAGAGGAATAATCATTTCTCTTGATCTGTTGGCATTACTCCTGTTAATGCAGCCCAATATGTTGTTAGCTTCTTGGCAATAAGGCAAACTATGCGTTATATCCGGTTTCTTGTTCACTGTTACCCCCAGCTCATTTCCTGCAGAACTGCTGCCTAGCCAGTTGGTCCCCAGAGTGTAGCTATGCATGGGATTCTTGCATCCTAAGTGCAGGACTTTGCACTTGTCCTTGTTGAACCTCATCAGATTTCTTTTGGTCCAATCATCTAATTGGTTTAGGTCACTCTGTATCCTCTCCCTCTGCTCCATTGTATCTGTCACTCACTTCAGTTTAGTGTCACCTGCATAGTTGCTGAAGGTGCAAGCCACCGTATCATTGGGAACATTAATGAAGATATTGAACAAAACTGGCCCCAGCCTGACTCCTGGGGTGCTCTGCTTGATACTGGCTGGCAAGTAGACATTGAGCCACCAGTTGCTAACTATTGAGCTGATTCTATCCACCCTATAGTTCATTCATCCAATCCATACTTCTTTAACTTGCTGGCAAGAATTCTGTGGGAGATGGTGCCAACAGCTTTCCTAAAGTCAAGATGTATCACATCCGACACTTGCCCAACAACCACAGAGATAGTTATCTCATCATAGAAGGAGATCTGGTTGGTCAGGCATGAATTACCTTTTGTGAATTCACACTGATTTTTCGTGGTCATTTCCCTCTCCTCCAAGTGCTTCAAAATTCCTTGAGGACTGTTCCATGATTTTTCTAGAGACTGAGGTGCATCTGATCGGGCTATAGTTCTTCAGATCCTCCTTCTTCCCTTTTTAAAAATATGGGCACTATATTTCCTTTTTCCAGGCATCTGGAGCATGTGCAGATTGCCATGAGTTTTCAAGGACAATGGACAACAGCTCTTCAATCACAACAGCTAAGTTCCTCAACTGACCCTGTTCCCTGATCAAAACCAGTTATACTAGCCAAAGGGCTTTTACTGATGGTCGCTAACTGCAACTGTACTGGGGCTTTGGTGATATAGGGACTATGTTTAAAAAAAAAAAAAAAGCTGTACCCTGACCAACATTACTACACTGTCATATTTCTAGGCCAGACCTGACCTCAAAAGCCATACTTATTGCAATGTGAGATGCTGAGTGAGGAGCATTTCTGAAGTCTGGCCCTCATTTAAGTGCCTAAATGGGAACTGAGATCTTTTGAAGATCCTTGTCTTGACAATGGGTGCTGAGCAAGTGGAGGGGTGGTCCTGACTACTTCTGAATCTCTGGTCTATTGTGAGTCACTATAAATTATAAAACAAGAGGCACATTCATGGAAACACTCAAAATAAAGTATCCCTGTTTCTGTGAGCTGGAAGACCATGCCCCCAGGAAGGCCTTAGATCTGAGACAACAGTGAAACATATCGTCTTGCTAAACAATTATTCAGTTTAATTTTCTGTGAAAGGTTTGACTGCAGTGAACCTTGACAGAAATCATTAAACTGCGTAATCCTGGGGCCTTTCTATGAGAGCACAGGTGCTGCAAGTAATTGCATGCTCTCCTTGCTGCTGCTTGTTTTGGTTGAGGTAAAAGGCAAGTCCACTCTGAATAGCAGCTATCAAAATGACACTTCCTTATGCAGCAGCTTTGGTCTCTGTGAGCAGTCAGGCTCCTGCCTGTTGGCTTTGGCGGCAGGTGGGGAAGTAAGATTTTATTATGCCCTTGAGGGGTTAGATCACCTGTTAGGTACTGGGAGCCAGTCATGAGAGTGGGTGACGCCTCTGCTCTCAGTTGGATTTGTTCCACTTTCCTCTAACCTAGTATTTCCCAACCAGTGTGCCATGGCACACAGGTGTACTGTCAGGCCAGAGCAGATGTGCTACAGAATTTTTTGAAAAACTACTGTCCTATTAACCATCAGCTGGAAGCATTGTCTCCTGTTTCCTCTGCCATCCCTGCAGAACTTCATGGGTTGCCCTCCAGGGCCATTAGAGGCACCCCTTCCCCACAGTCATGTTACTTAGGGGAGATGGGAGTTTGGAAATTTCTTCCCAGGGCAGGGGCAGAGAAACTCAAGCCTGCCGGAACAGCAGCAAAAGCCAAAGCAACTTCAACAAGCACTGCAGGCAGGGGAAGAGAGAGGGCCCAGCCCAGTTTGTCTTTCACTACATGCCTGGGGAGCAGAGAAACTAAAGTCCGCAAAAGCACATGGTGATGTCATGCTTCTACAAGTCCTGCATCTGAGGTGACGCTCACACTTTGGCAGCACTGTCACACCTGCTGGCTGTAGTGAGTGCCAGAAAGAAAAAGCCAGAAGCAAGAGGCCAAGCCTAACAGGCCAGGACTGAGGCCTAGTGAAACTGGCTAAAAGAACAGTCAAGTAAAAAAAGCAAGGAGTCGTGTGGCACTTTAAGACTAACAGATTTATTTTTCGCATGAGCTTTCATGGGAGAAAAATCCCACTTCATCAGATGCTTCGAAGATGGGTAAACTTACAGAATGGAACAAAGCCACATTAGCAGAAGTCAGGCTGATAACTTACAACCTCACAGAAGCAGGCAAGAAAACAAGCCAATGCTGCAAACAAAGTACCAAGCACAAGAATCTGAAAAATACATAGCAGAGATAAAAGATAATGGAGCATCCTAACGTCAAAAGGATAACAGAACACCTGCCCCCTCAAGTGACACTTTAATGGATAAAATGTTCTCTAGAATTGATGACTAGAGTATGAGTAAGAGTGTACAGTGCCAAAAGCGTGGCAATTACCTGCATCAAAAGGGCAGAACAAATTACCCACAACAGTGTAGAAAAGTGGATCTCAGAGAACAACTTCGTCCGGCCTAGGGGATGACAGAAAGTCCTGCCATCAAACAGAGCCATTCCATTGCATAGAGAGCACTCATATTTTAAGTGTACTTGTAAGATGTCATTGTGCCATGTTGTAATAAACCTTGTCATTGTGCCATGTCACAATAAACCTGGCCGGGAGCTTTTGTTACTCAATGGGTCTGCGGTCATGTTCATTCTTTTGATTGTGAGTGTCATCTCAGTTATCTGCACAGAGCTGGGACAAGACAGACATGGGGGCATCTGGACATGCGCGCACAGTCAACAACTACACATTGCATTCTGTCAACGCAGCACTAAATCTCAGCTGTGGCCTCCTCTGGCACCATTAGATGCAACAGTGGAGTTTGTCTTCAGAGTGCCTGGATGCGTATCTATCTCTATCAAGCCTCAGTGCGCCCTATGCTAGATCCAAGTAGGGTGCAGGTAGCAGCCTTAAGAAGTGAGGAGGAGGTTCCTGTCTGATGGAGACAGAAGGGATGGTGGATGCATCTCAGGAGCTGCTGCCCTGTAGCCCAGCTAGACTCTGTGTTCGTCCAGGAAAACACCAATTCCTGCTCCCCACAACTCAACTGCAGCCTAGAACCCCAACCAGACCCCTTTCCCATCCAGACAACACCCACCACCAACACTGGTACTCAGCCACTCCCAACAGTATTCACAGGGATTAAAGTATAATTTGGCAGGCCCCAGAACCCTCCTAAATTGGCAGGCCCCCCTCGTGCTGGTGTGGGCCCCCTCATGCACCCCAGCTACTGCCCCCACCCTGGCTACTGCCCCCCACACCTACCCCCACCCCAGCTCCTGCCTCCCAAACACCAGCCCCCCCCCCAGCTACTGCTCCTAGCCCTTGTCTGGCTGCTGGTCCCCTCAACCCTTCACCAACCCCCTACCACGCCATGCCACGCCACCTTCCCCTGCTGCCCCCAGGCTGACCCCCCCCCTACGCCCTTTCCTCGCTGGGCCAGCTCACCTGCCCCTGAATGCCCCCCAGGGTCCCCTTACCTGGCTGCAGGGCCGAGCGGCTACAGCCCTGACCCCAGTCCAGGCAGAGGCTCTGGCCCTGGGTCGGCTCTGAATGAGCATGTTCAGAGAGACCCAGCTCAGGGTGGGAGATTTAAAATCTCCCAGTTGGAGCAGCTTCCCTGGCCTGCCAGAACGCACTGGAATGGCATTCTGGGGCCAGCTATTTTTAGGGGCTCCGTGTTTGCCCACCTAACTTGGCAATCATAGGCAGCCCCTAGAGCTCCTCCCAGCTCTCAATACTAAGAGCTGACAAGGTCCATGCAGCTCCATGCCCCTGCCACTGCTTGAGGAAGAGTATGTTGATCAAGTAGCTGATGTTAGAGCAATCCAGGGAATTATAGACAGGTCAGTTGAACCTCTGTACTGGGAAAAATTATGGAACAGATAATTAAGGACTTGATTTGCAAACATCTAGAAGAGACTAAAGTGCTTAGGCCTAGTCAGCATGGATTTGTCAAAAACAAATCATGTCAGACCAACTTGATAGCTTTCTATTATGTGGTAACGAGCCTTGTGGATAGAGGGGAAGTAGTGGATGTGGTATATCTAGACTTTAGTAAGGCATTTGATATGGTCACACATCACATTCTTATTAATAAACTGGGGAGGTACAAAGTAGATGGAACTACTACAAGATGTGTTAAAAACTGGTTTGATGACTGCTCCCAGAGGGTAGTTATCAGTGGTTCACATTCAGCGGGGAAGGACATAATGAGTGAGGGCCACAGCGATCTGTTCTGGGTTCGGTTTTGTTCTGTATTTTTGTCAGTTACTTAGATGATGGCATAGAGACCAAACTTATAAAGTTTGCAGATGATACCAAGCTGGAAGGTTTCCAAGTGCTTTGAAGGATAAGATCACAGTTCAAAATAATTTGGAGAAACTGGTGAAATGGTTGGAGATAAACAGAATGAAATTTAATAAAGATAAGTGCGAAGTACTCCACTTAGAGTTGAACAACCCATTGCACACATACAAAATGAGCAATGACTGCCCAGGGAGGAGTACTACAGAAAGGGATATGGATGTAATAGTGGATCACAAGCTAAATATGAGTCAGCAGTGTAATTCTGTTGCAAAAAAAGCAAATGTCATTCTGGGATGCATGAATAGGAGTATTGTGAGTAAGACTTGAGAAGCGATTCTTCCACTCTACTCTGCACTGATTAGGCCTCAGCTTGACTACTATGTCCAGTTTTGGGCACCTCATTTCAAAAAGGATGTGGAGAAACTAGAGAAAGTCCAGAGAAGGGCAACAAAAATTATTAGAGGTCTGGAACATTTGACCTGTGAGGGAGGATTGAAAGAGCTGGGTTTGTTTAGTCTGGAAAAAAGCAGACAGAGAGGGGATATGATAACAGTTTTCAAATACCTAAAAGGTTGTTATGAGGAAGGAGGAGAAAAATTATTCTCCTTAATCACAGATAATAGGACAAGAAGCAATGGGCTTAAATTATAGCAAAGGAAGTTCAGCCTAGACATTAGGGAAAAAATTAAACACTGAAAGTAAACACTGGATTAAACACTGAAATAACTTGCCTACGCAGGTTGGGGAATCTCCATCACTGGAGGTTTTTAAGAGCAGGTTAGACAAACACCTGTCCAGGCTGGTTTAATAGAGGTACTTGGTCCTGCCATGAGTGCAGGGAACTAGACTCGATGACTTGTCATGGTCCCTTCCAGCTTCTGTGGTTCTATGATTCTGTGTTTGCAGCCCAATGAAAATTATATGCAAACATGCAAATTAACTTGTGTGCAGTGTAATGTGTGGTGCTTCACAAAATGTCACGGCTATGTTGATAATGTTGTCAGACGGCTGCCTGGAGCCTGTTCTGGAACATTCACTTCCCTGCACTGATGGGCAATTTGTTCCAACCTTTTCCTGAGACTCAGTCTGTCTGGTCTGCATGCTTTCCCTTCCATATCTTCTTCCCTGCTCTGCCCCCCTCCCTCCTACGACTCTTTGCCTTCCTTTTTTGGCCTTTAGCTGCTCCTCTCCTAATAACACCCTCCCCAAAGAAAAATAATTATGATGCTAACTTGACGTTTGCTGCCATCGCTTTGCTAATGTGTTATAGCAAGTCTACTTTGCCTGTGTTGCTCATCAGTTTAAATGTTAAAGTCTTTAGGACAGGCACCTTCTAGCACTCTGACTGTCCAGCACCTAGTCCCCAGGCCCTGTTCCTGAGTAGTTCTGGGCGCTACCATCAAATACTACTTACTTAAGACATGGTCTGTTAAACCGGAGCAACCCTCAACAGGCAAAAGGGTTGCAGAGGGTGAAGTGAGGACAACTCTTGCCTTTATAATTATTACTGGTGAATGTACGAGAGCCAGCAAGACCCCAGTTTGACTCATTTCCCAGGATCAGTTTGTAGGGTTGGCTGTTAAAAATAAACATGTGTCACATCTTTTTTTTTTTTTTTTTGAGTAAACTTCAACTGGACATAGGGGACCGGCAGTACATATGAAACCTCTTAGCACCAATTTTACAAAGTCACTTTCCCGAGTAGCCCAGCTTTTGCTTTCTCTGTACAGCTCCTCACTCTGCAGTACCACAAAAAAGACCATGCTCGTCCCCTAAAATAACCACTGGGCAGTGCCAAGGTGAAGGGCATGTGCTGATTTCTGTCCTCTTGCAGACACCAGCATCTAATTCCAGGCTGCCAGGAAGTTCCTCTGTCTAGCTGGGATTCTGTGGGTGAGGCACCTATGCCATTTTAGCAGTGTGGGAGGAGGGAAAGAGGCCATCTCTCATACCTTTTAGTGCAGTAGTTAGGGTCCTCATCTATCATGCAGAAGAGCCCTGACTCAAGTCCCCACTCTGCCTGAGTGGGAAAAGGGATTTGAACTGTGCTGTGCCAACTCTCCATTGCATGCTCTAACCATGAGTTGATGGGCTCCCTCAGTCTCGTTTGCTGCTGATGTTCCAGCATGAATGAACAATTATAAGAAAGGCCTGGGAGCAGGCTGACTGGATCTTGGGTCTCCCAGGTGAGTGCTTGAATCAGCAGGCATCAGTGTCCTCACGCTCATTTATTGTCTCTCCTGGTGATCATTTAAAGCAAGGCTTCTCAAACTGTTTTTGGCAGGAACCGTCTCTGAAAAAAATTTCAGGCTGTCCTGAACACCTCCCCCTCCTCAAAATACCATGCCATGCCATGCTTATTTCTGCACCACTGCTGGGCATGGCACTTCCTTGGAAGCTGGGCACTTGGTCAACAGCCACTGCTCTCTGGCCATCCAGCTCTGAAGGGCTCAGGCTGTCATCCCTGCATGAAGCTGAAATCCAGAGTGTCAGCATGCATGGAGGCTGACAGTTCATGACCCCTTTCCCAAAATAACCTCAGCGTACAACCCCCAGTTTGAGAACCCTTGATTTAAAGATGCTGTCACCTGGGAGAACCAGGATCCAGCCCTTATGCTCTGATGTGCGTCATTCTGGGACAGAGGCCTCCAGTCACCTGTTAGGGGGCTGCACTGCACATGCGCAGAGGCAGGAACACATATGCCATGGGAACTTGTATAGCAAAAATTTAGGTGCTGAGTAAGTTTAGACTCCTGTAAGTCTGGAGACAGCCGAATGGGGACTTTATGAACCCCATTAGGGGGTGATTCTGGGGCTCAGGCACCTAAATCTTTTTGTGAATCTAGCTCCAATTGACCTGTCCAAGGTAGTCTGTGCCAGGGCTGAGAGACGAACACAACTCTCTCAAATTCTGACATGCATGGTTTTATTCCTAAGGCATATACTTCCTTGCTCCATTTAGTTAGACTTTTAAAGCTACATAATCCAGCTAAAGTCAAATGACCTCTAGCTATTCACCATATGTGTGTGTTCAGCACATCTAGCTCCCCATGGCAAATCAGTCCTGTATCAAGTGGAGCTCTAACATGTGGAAAATATCAAACATCTTAGTCAAAAATAGTTTTTGAATCATGCCCTAAGCTTTTCAAATGGCTGAAAATGTCTCTAGAAAAGGTTAATAATTTCATAACATACTAGCCACGGATTAGTCCCTACATGCTATGGCCTGTTTTTTAGAAGTGTGTCAAGGCTGTTCCCCACTCTGAGTGCAGAAGTTTGGGATCTGCAATAGGCCTTAAAACCCACCGGCCCTAAAGCCTTGTCTTCAAACTCTCCAAGGGTACCAACTCCCGGCCTTGGAGTGGTATTGCTGCCACCACCAAAGTGTGAAAACCTCTTGAAAACCCAGGAAAGCGCACTTGGAAATTCAATCCTGCAAGGTACCCCCAATCACCTTTATTCCTCCCTCAGGAGAGTGAGTGAACCTCAGCTGGGATATCAGCTAAGAATGGAACAGAATCCCCTTTAGAAGTTGGCCGTGCAGTCTGAGGCCCATGCACACAAAACTTCCTGCCTTTTAGGACACAGAACCAGAAGTTATTTTAAAAGGGTAAATTCTTTAATCAAGAGGAAGAGCTAAGAAAGGCAAACAATTGCTTCTCTGGGATTTAACTTAAGTCATGACAGGATGGTGGGGGGCAGTACATGTGCTCAGCATAGAGGAATCTGAAAATGAACCAAAAAAAAAAAATAACCTGACTGCATCTAGCTAAACATTCCCCGTTCTATACATGGTTGGTCAGTTACAGACTTGAGCTTGTTTTAGGCATGGATTTAGCTGGAGCGCCTCCAGGCCTACCTCCCTAGCCTCTTCCTTGTCCTTCCAGGACCTCTGCTGCCACCAAACAGGCCAGAAACAGGGCTGGTGCTCCAATTAAAAAAACAGTACTCTGTTTCTATTGGCTCTCCTGGGACTTCTGTAGGACTCACTGTCTATGGTGTTAACCATTTTCTCTCCAAGGTACTACAAAGTGTTTAACAATTGCAACTCTCATTGGTTTCAGTTTGCATTGGGATGCTTAGCACTTCTAAAAATTGGGCTGTGGGCACATGTAATATTTTCATTCTGTGGTTTAATGCTCACCATGTGAGAAGCATTTTTGGAACATTAGATATACAGCAAGATGAAAGTTTCAACCAAAAGCTTGGGGTGGGGTGAGGGATTAAAGGAGTTCGCTGATCCTTTCAAAATTGAAAGAACACTGAAATACAATTGTGATGGGCTTTATAAACCACCCTCGCTTTGAAAGGGTTAATGTGACTCTAAGAAGTCAATTGACCAGCCTGGCTGCAGCTGATGGCTGGGCCAGGCTTAGTAAAAGATAAAGCTCAGCTGTGGAAGCAGCTGGGTGATAACTATAAAGAAAGGAAGTCTGCTACAGGAGAGAGCTTTGTTGAATGAAAGCCTGGTGGGGTTCTGTGGCTGGTTGAGGCTTTAGTTACTAGGCTGGGTGATGTGACATGGAAGAGGTAACATAGCGTTGAAACCAGGCAAGGCAATGAGGGTAGGAAAGCACTGATGGAGACTGGAGGCAAGTAAGGAAAAAAGAAAAGGGTAGATTTTCTGGAACCACAAGAAGGTCAGCATATAGAAGAACAAGAAAGGGAAATGAGGCAAACTTGCATGATAGTAAAAACCTTAGGCAAGGACATAAAGATAGGGGATATCAGCCCCCTGGTGATGGCAGAGTGGGTCAGAGGAAAAAAAAAAGCTGGAGATTCACTAATAGCTAAGAAATTACTTGTTGGAGCTACCAGGAGACTAATGTAAAAACAAAGGAGTAGTAAAGTTCCTTCAGATAAAGGTGCTACATAAAATAAAAATGTCAGCTCCCCAAATTCCTCACAGAGACAAGAAGGGTGGTACATGGTGTGCCAGCTGAAATGGCAGAAGAGAAAAATACAGCAATGAATAGGAAGATAATGTGGTAACTGCTAAGATGCTAATTAGCAGACATCAGAAGACTGCGTTAGCAACCCTTCCACAGCTCTACTGGACACATAGCAGGGTATATTGCTAGGAGACAATGATTTTAGGGTATTAGATACCCTGAACTTAGTCTATATTCCTTCTCCTGTGAACTTGCATCATGGTGTCAAAGCTTTTGGTCCTATTGCAAATAATTGCAAGGGACAAATGCCATGCAGTAATTATGGAGGTAAGCATTCATACAATCCTTCTGAGGAAAGGACAGAACAAAAATGTTGCAACTGTGGAGGAAAAAAATAGAGAGGAGGTACTGAGGCAAAACAACTCAGAGAAACATAAAAACCTCAAAATTACTAATAACATCTCGTATGCAGAAACTGCTAGAAGATTTATTTATTTATAAAAATGGTTGTGGTGACTGGAGTGGATCAGTAAACCTGGTGTAGAAAAAGGGAACAGCCAGCGACAAATTAATGGGAAGGAAGTGGCAAGTAACATTGGGG
This sequence comes from Podocnemis expansa, assembly GCA_007922195.1. Taxonomy (NCBI): domain Eukaryota; kingdom Metazoa; phylum Chordata; order Testudines; family Podocnemididae; genus Podocnemis; species Podocnemis expansa. Next base: position 43,051,989 of record ML681996.1, on the reverse strand, counting down.
GAAAAGGAGATGGCGTACAACTTATAAAAAGAGATTGAAGTAATAAACTATACACCTTAAACAAGAAAGTAAACAGAAAATGAGAATTCTGATGATAGCTGCTGAAAAGTACCTGAGGGCTAGCCCCCATCAGTGGAACAACTCCAGATTTTCCTACATGAAGCAAATTTTGAAGGTTAAATGGAATGGTGACTATTTTCAGCTGGAATATCCATAGTCTAATAGCACATGGCCAGAAATTAAGGAGAAGTGTTATTGATATGAAAACAAAGCTGAATCTAACAAACAAACAAAAAAAGCTATAAAATCTTTGTACAGGGTGTATGTAGACATGACAGAGAAATACGAATGAATGAAGTTGTCTGGCCTACATTAAAGAGAACCTCAAATACCTTGAAGTAGAAGTTAAAGGTGATAAAAATCAAGGATAGTGCTTTTGATACTGATAGAAATCTAGAATTGTTTTATATCAGCTGATAGTATGTACAATCCATGCAAGTAACTAGAGGCTATGGACCTGAAAACTAATTGCAGGCTCATGCGCTCATTCATAGTCTGTGACCTGAATAATCACAACAGCTTGTGAAGAATGATTGATTGAAAAATGGAAAATATTTAAAGAAATTCTTTAAATAGAATACACCTAGGAATATTAAATGATGGTGCATCTACCAGGTTCAATACAGCTGATGGAAGCTTTTGACACCTGGATCTGGGCATTTCTTTTAGCACTGTAGCAAGTAAGTGAAGCTCTGGAAATTTTGCAGAGGAGGGAATAGCTAGTAATTACTTCCTGACACGTACAGCTCAGTGATAAGGAAATATTGAAGGGAAGGACAGTGTTCCTCCTTGGAATCTTAAAATAAAAACCAAACCAAACCCCCTGGAAACTCTTTGGAAACAAAAGTGAGGAATATACAAACAAAGGCTATATGATTGAGCAACTGAGGGTAGTCCTATTACTAAGGGAATCCTAAAGCCAGGCAGTCTAACTCCTAGGATACCAACACTACCTAAAGGTAGGAAAAGGGGTTGCAAGTGGAAAAAGGAATGTGAAATAATTATGGAAAGGAATACTATATATAAGATGTCAGAAAAAATCCTTAAATAACAAGGGTTAATGAAGTGTTAAAAAAAACAAAGGAAATTTCATGAAGGGCTACAAAACGAGAGCTAGACGACATACTGTGGGAAAGCAAATTTAGATATCTGTGCTGTATTGCTATCTAAATAAATTAGGAAAATGAATGCAATAAAGAATAAGAGCTACCTAATAAAAGCCTTGCCATTGCAGAGCCTGGAGTAAAACTTCCACCAAAGAAAAAGCAAAAAAAATTCAGGCCACCATCTAAAAAAGCCAGTAATGATGAGGATCAAACTAGAGACATCAGGGAGAGGGAAAAGAAAATTCATTAAGGATAACTGAGATAATGAAGGGGCAAAAGGACAATGTGGATATTTTAAAGGGAAACTTCAGTATAAGAACTCCAAAAAGGGTGACAAGGAGCAAAAACATAACTCCAGGCACCAGTAAAATAATCTTTCAAATCTTGAACACTGAAGTGAGGGAAGCTTGAAGATAATGCTAAAATCCTATAACAACATCAATAGAGGAAAAGGTGAAATGCCTATGGGCTGGAAACATGCAATTATTATCTTGGTGAAAAACTGGGTAAGTTGTGCTTGAGACCAGAGGCTTACAGATAGTTTTACCTAAGCATGTGAGGACAATCTATAGAAAAAAGAACAAAGATTAGAAGCACACCTAGCAAGAAATAGTGCTGTAGATGGAAATCAGTGGGTTCAGAAGAAGTAAAATGTGGTCAGTTGCACTCCTAAGAATAAAGACAGAAGCACAAGAATGAATATGAAGACTCCATGATGGTAACCTTGCTGGATATGGAAAAAGCTTACAGTGTGGGCTGGGGAGAGAGGGGCTGTTTCATGAAGTGGCCTCGAGGGGTATTATGGATAAGAGACTTTTAAAGCAAAAGAACTATACAGGTCTAGATAGGGAAAGCTTTTTCCAACATATACTCCATTGCAATTGGAAGTCCATAGACGAGGCTGACTAGCCCAACCCTCTTTAGCATCATGCTACGTGACTTCCCTAGCTAGCTGAGTACAGGAATAGGTATCACAATATTTTCAGGCGACTGTGCTATATGAACCACATGCAGAAACCTTTAAAGCAGCCCCAATGTAATCAAAGTCACACTTCAGAGAAGTGTGGAATGGAGAAACAAGTGGGGCTTCAAACTCTTAATTGGCAAAATTAAAGGAATGATTTTCACAAGCAAAAATCCAAAAAGGTGTGATGTTATATCTATAGGACCAACAGATAAATAGTGAAATATTATGAATTCTTGCGCATGATATCTGATAACCAGCTGACTTAGTGGGACCATACTGAATAGATTAAAGACGAGTGCAAGGAGAGCATCAACATTGAAAAGTGTCTCTGGAACATGGTAGGAAGTGGATAAGAAAAGTAATGATGTTGTAAAGAGTGCCAATCAGATCACTTATTGAGCTTGGTTGTTTGATCAAAGGCCAGATACAAATCTGGGAAATCCAGACAATAACCAAGCACAGGCATCCCGAAAGACATCACATGCAATACACTGCTATGTCTCTGTATGTAATATAGATAGCTGTTCAGGGAAATACCTACCACTAGAATGAAACTCCTAGATGGAACCTTTCATGCCAAAGTGCTAGGTAATAGTAAAGGTAACAACACAAAGCCCATGTGTAGGTCAACCTTAGAATATGCCACGTAAAGACTACAGAAGTGGATAATGGATCTTGATGAAGAGAAAGAATTGAAAGATCCCAAAATCTACAGCTATGGGAAAATACTCCTATCACTGGAGAATGACCCCTTGAGATAGATATGGAGTCATATAATGAAATAAGTGGCTGATAAATATGCAAGCTATAACAAATCAATATATTGGTGATACGTGGGTCCTATTGTCAGATAAAACAAACAAGGAGGCCTATGGCACTTTAAAGATTAACAAATTTATTTTTTGCACGACCTTTGATGTGAGAAAATCCCACTGATGAAGTGGGATTTCTCCCATGAAAGCTCATGCAAAAAATAAATTTTGTTAGTCTTTAACTGCCACAGGCCTCCTTGTTTGTTTGTTTTACTGAATTAGACTAACATAGCTACCCCTGTGGCTATTGGTCGGATGTAGACAAACAACAAAAAGGAAGGAATAGAACAATGGGAACAGCTTTCTGTGTGCCCTCACTTGGACACAAAGAGCTGACTTTGTATCAGTCCTTATGGCTGAGCTAATAAGGATTATACTAGTACTAAACTGGACTTCAGATGTGTAGCCAGCTGTTGTGGCGATCCTGTCTGACTTCTTATCACAGTTGAAAGCAATTGACAGTGGTAAATCTGACCACAGCAGTGGTGTTATTGAAATATTACTGCTAAAAAGCAAACTGATTCAACTGGATATAACAATAATAATGGGTCCTGGTATGATGCTGTTGAGATTCAGGGGACCATTTATGATACTTTTTCATGTTAATATTTCATAATTGCAATAATCCATGGGAGCTATGCCACGTTTGGTACTGATAGAAAGGTTGTAACTTGCTAGGAATGATGATATTGTTTATGGGTAGATGTCATATCTGTAGTAGAAGTTAGGAATGTGTTTTTTATATCTATAGTTCTACTTACGTGGTTCTGGGAAACTCCCCGAACTGGATGTCTGCAGTCATTGTCTCCTTAATGGCCCATTAAGGGAATCACAGGCACAATAGGCCTAGGGAGAAACCTGCCCAGGGAGTCACCCAGGCTGATCAGGTGACTCAACTCCATTTTGATTTGCCAAAACTCCACACAGCATGGCAGGGGTAGGCAACCCCTGGCACATATGCCAACAGTGGTACCAGAGCCTATTCAGAGCAGCACATGGCACCCTCAAAGTGGAGGGCAAAGCATTACAGCAAAGTACAGGGAAGGCATGGGCTCTATTTTAAAAGCTTGAGAACTGCAGCAGTAGGTATCTTCAGTGTGGGTCAGCAGGGTGTCATCTTTCTTCTGGGCACCTAGATGCCATCCACTTCTCCAGTACCTGGAGAACCTAAACAAAGTGCCTGGAAGTCCCAGGGATGGGCTGATCCATGACCCTCCCTCCCATTCCTATTTTCTGATCTCCCTGACTCCTGACATTTAGCAACAGAAACCTGTAGGAGAAAGGGAATAATATGCCTGGTCAGAGGAGGAGAATTTTTATATGTCCTCCTCACATGGTCTGAGGTTTTTAAGAGGATATTGCCAGCACCTTGATTCATTTGTAGGGAACACTGGAGGTGAATGATTGCTCATTTTACAGTTTTAATGCAGAGGGGTATGAAGGAGTTGTACCACAACATGGCATGGGGCCTCTGTGTGGTGGGGCCCAGAGGCCAGGGACTCATTCCCTGCTTTCCCCAAGGGGCTGGAGCCCATGCAGGGAACCCCCCTTTGGCCCCAGTCAGCCCCTCCTCTGCCCCCTGCCTGACCAGGGCCTCCAGCCCCCCCCCCCCCAACTTCTACCTGCTCTGTCCTGCGGAGAGAAGCCCATGCCAGAGCTGCTGCCTCTGTCTGAAACTCCCTCCCTCCTCTCCTCTACCCTGGCTGAGCCACAGACGCTGCTGCAGCACGTGGGCGCGGGAGGGCCAGCTGGAGCTCAGAGGCTCAGTGAGCTCCCTCTCTCCCTGCCTTCCCAGGGACTGGCCCCAGCTCCCTGTGCCCACACTGGGGGTCCAGGCAAAAGACTCGGGGCACAGCTGGGGAGATTTGGGGCACAGGCCCCCCTGTACCCAGTGCCAGCAACACCCCTGGTCATAGCCTTAACTCCCATTCTCCTCAAGGGGATAGGTAGCAAGTATACAGGCAGATGGTGCATGCTACTTCTTTGTAATGGTGCAATAAGGTGCTATGCAGATCATGTGACCCATGGCTCCAGCCCCAGAAGATGGTGGGAGAGGAAGGTCTCATTTTTAGAAGACACCAGGGTGTTCGACCTGCACCTGCCCTGCCTAGGACCAGAAGAATGACTCAGGGACCCATGGCATTAGAAGCTACTCTCCGTTTCCATCTCTGTGGCTTTACCACTCCCAACTCATATTTGCCCTGTAGAGCAGCAGTAACATGACCATTGGCAGCTACTATGCATGAACAAAAAGCTTGCTATAAAACATTTTCATGCCACCAAATTGAAAAAGTTAAGGGACATCCTCAGCCCAGTTACAACTGACCAACATATCTAAAGCAGTGGAAGTTTTACCTCATTTGATCAGCAGCAGCAATCTATTTGTTGTGGGTTGAGAGTGTAGACATCCTTGCTGTGAGGCCATCATTCTGTTTTGGCAGAATCCACCCCAAATCATGTGCGCTCGTCATTATGCTTACAAAAACATCATGTGGCACCTGCCCTTGGTTTTTGAAGGTCAGCATGAATGCCAACAACCACATACAGAGCTACTCGTGGGCTATGTCTACAGTTTGCTTTTTTTTTTTTTTCCTGAAAAGGCTATATTGAAATAACTATTTAAAGGTTATATCCAAATAGAGCTTCTTTATGGAACACCTATTTTGAAATAAGGCAGGCACCACTGAAATGAAATAGTGAATCCACATAGGGCTTTCTGTGCCAAAAATAAAAGGGATGGGGTGAGCGAGGAGGCGTGCATTGTGGGAAGTGTGGCATCCAGGCACAGCTGATGGTCTCCCCTTTCCTGGCCAGTGCTTTAAAAGAGGAAGGGAGCTCAGGCCTATTCCCTGTGTGGCTAGCAAGATGGAGGGAAAGCAGCTCATGGGCCAGACCCCACTGCAGCGCTTCCTGAGTCACCTGCACGAGACCTGGCAGAGTCTGGGAAGGCTGCATGCACTGTGGGGCAGACGTCCCCAGGACACAGTCCTGGAGGCAGTACATGGTGCCCTGCACCCCTTCCAACAAATCGTGGAGGCTGCCATGCTCACTACAGGATACTCCATGCCTTGCCGCCTGTGGGCACGTGAGGCCAGCACTGAGTGGTGGGGGAGAGTCATGCTGACCACCTGGGATGAAAGCCACTGTTTGCAGAACTTCTGCATGAGCAAGGGGACCTTTGTCACACTGGTCCATGAGCTCACCCCAGTTCTGCAGCAAATGGACACCGAGATCTGACCTGCACTGCCCATCGAGAAGGGAGTGGCTGTGGCACTGTGGAAGCTGGTAACCCTGGATTCATATCTCTCCGTCAGGCAGCGATTCAGGGCCGGGAAGTGCATGGTGGGGGCAGCTGTCTTTGATGTGTGCAGGGCAATTAACCAGGTCCTGCTGCCCCACCTCATCACCCTGGGAAATTTTCCAGAGACCCTTGATGGCCTCCATAAACTCAATTTCCCCAGCTGTGTGGGGATCCTGGGTTCAACACACATCGCCATCCGGGACCCAGACCACTGCGCCCAGGACTCCATTAACAGAAAGGGATACCATTTGATCGTCTTGCAGGACCTGGTTGATTACCAGGGCATCTTCCAGGACATCTATGTGAGTTGACCAGGGAGGGCACACAATGCCCGCATTCTCCATAACTCCTCCCTATACAGGCGGATGCAGGTGGGCACCCTGTTCCCCGAGTATAACATCATTGTTGCGGATGTGCAAGTGCCTGCCTGTAATCCTGGGGGATTCAGCCTACCCCTTGAAGTCCTGGTTAATGTGGCCCTTCACAGGGCAGAGGGACGCCAGCAAAGACCTTTTTAACCTAAGGGTTCACTGCTGCTGCTCGGTGGTAGAGCAGACCTTTGGGACTCTGAAGACCCCTTGGAGGGCTCTCCTGACCCACCTGCAGCTTGATAAGCGAAACCTGCCACTGGTTGTGAGTGCTTGCTGCTGCCTTCATAATCTGTGTGAGCTGCAAGGGGGAAGGTTGCCACCACTCTGGGAAGCTGAGGCTGAGTGTCTTGCACAGGAATTTGAGCAGCCTGAGGAGACCCTGCCCCACACGCAATGGGCTCATCAGCAATCCTGGATTATTCACTTTCTGGAAGAGGACAACTCAGGGGAGAGCCTCCCGCCATGCTCCTCCATGGAGACCTCCCCTCCTGAACATGCCCATACCTGCCCCACTCCCGCCCCCACCTGCCCAACTCCCCTGGCACCCTGCACCAATAAAAGTCACTGAACATTGACCTATGGTGCACAAGGGTTTTATTTACAGAGGGCAAGGGTTGGGGGCAGGGGTGGGGCCTTTCAGGGAAGGGGGGCAGTTTGGGGGGGGGGTGGGGAGGGTGGATGTGCAAGTCCATAGCTACTGTCCAGGAGCTGGCGGGTCCCAGGCCTGCAGGCGGCCACCCTGAGTCCTGGCCCAGAGCCATGGAGGGGGTGTGCCGGAGTCAGGTGCAGGGTGTGGGGAGCGCTGCTGATGCTCCAGGCACTGGAGGGTTCAGTTTTGCTCCCAGAGGAGCTCCACCATGGCCTCTAGCAGTCTGTTTTGTGCTGCCCACAACTCCTGTTTGACCTCGTGGTGATCAAACTCCTGCTCCAGCCATAGGTCCATTCTCTGGTCCACATGGTCCCTGACGCAGCCCAGATCTTTGAATTGCTCTGTCTGGGAGTGCTGTGCCCTCCTCCTTCTCCAGGGTTGTGCCGGTGTTGCCCTGGAAGGGCTGGCAGGCACGGGTCCGGCTGCTGGAGAGAAGCAGAGGAAAAAAAGCCTCCTACTTGTTCCCGAACTGTGCTGCCTGGGAGTACCTGCTGTCCCCTTGCTCTCCCTGTGCCCTTCCTTTGGGGCAGGGCCCCCTTGGTATGCCCCACTGTGCAGTGCTGCCCTCCCAGGTGGTGGGGCGGTGCCCATGGTGGCACCCAGCAGGCAGCTGTGCACTGGAGGTTTCCCGGAGGCCATGTGCCAGCAGGGTTGGTGGCATGCTGCCTCGTCTGCCAGCACATCTTCCCACATGGTGCCAGTCTCCCCAGCTCCATGTCCCCCTGCCACGTGGCCACCAGCCCCTCTGCTCACATGGGAGGTCCTCTGGATGCCCCCCCCAACCCAGCCTGTCCTTGTTCTACCTCCCCCGGCACTGCCTCTCACCACCCACAGCCATGCCCAGTCCAGCCCACCAGTGCAGTTGGAGGGCACTCACCTGCTGGTGCTGCAGCTCTGCGGTCTGATGTCCCCATGCCGGGGCCTTCCTCCTCTGCACTGGGAGCCCCCTCCTGCTCCTCTGATGCGGTGGTCTCCGTTGTGCAGGGATCAGCTTCGGGCTGGCCGCAGAGTGGAGGGCTGCCTGGGTAGCTTGCGGGTCCTCCTGGCTGCTGTGTGCCTCCTGCTCCCCAGGGGATGATGGCTCTCCAGCATCAACCATTGCAGCAGGGAAGCCACTGGCATCCTGGCCCAGGAAGGAGCCCAGCTCCTGGAAATGCTGCTAGGGTCTCTCTCCTCCCTGGCCTGCTGGTATGCCTGCCTCAGCTCCTTCACCTTGGCCTGCACTTTTTCCATGTCCTGGGTGTGGCCCTTTGCTTCCATGTCCCTGGACATGGAGGCATACACCTCCTGGTTTCTGTGCTGGACCCTGAGGGTGGTGTGTATGTCCTCTTGGCCCCAGACAGCCAGGAGGTTGAGGATCTCCTCATGGCTCCATGAGGGTGTCCTCCATTGGCACTGGCTCCCCTGTGCTGCCATGGCTGACTGTCTGTGGGCAGAGGTGGCCAGTTTTGGAAAGATCTGGCCAGGGCGTTGAATCCTGACCTTTCATTGACTGGGGCAGGCTCCTCCTCATCCAGGAACCTGGGAGGAAGGTCTATCCTGGGAGAAGGTCACAGGAAGAAAAGCTATTTCGAAAAAACCCTATTCTGCAGCCAAAACAGGGATTTTTGAAATAGCTGTTTCGAGATAAGCAGTATTTCAATAGAAAACCAGGTTTAACAGAATAGCTATAGTGGTTCCTTTTTTGGGGATACAGAATGGCTTATTTCAAAACAGTGATTTTAATGCCCAGACACAGAAAAGCTTTTTGAGATAAGTGTCCTTATCCCGAAAAAACTTTTCAATGTAGATGTATGTACCCATGGAGATTGGGTGGTGCAGCACAAAAGCAGAACCCCAAATAAACCACTTCAAAACCCTGACGGCAAAGAGCCAGCATCATATCTTTCCTAACAATGAAGAGGATTTGAAATCAAACAACTTTCTGGTGCGAACATCACTCACGTGACCCTGGCCTCCTCAGATAATCTTCTGAATATGCAAAAATCAGGGCAAGCTGTAAAACTAGGGGCCAAACCCCCAAACCACTGACGGGCGGTACTTCAACCAGTCTCCCAGTCAATAACAAAACATGCTTCTGATTCTCCACTCTGGTCATCACTAAGCATAGCAAAATAGAAACAGACCCCTTGGTTGCACATCAGCTCCTCCAGTCCCCACCTAGCCACTGGCTCTCTTAAAGAAATAGGTTCTCCTGACCCCAAAGGGCCAGCCACATTGGTCAAACTAATACAGGCTTGGATCTTACTCAAAATACCACACTGCCAGCCAATCCTTTAGTAACTATAACTAAAGGTTTTAATGTAAAATGAAAGAAACAAAATATGAGAGATGTTAAAGGGTCAAAGTGAATCACATACATACAAATGATTTAGAGTCCATAGAAAGCAAGTCCTTGAAGAATTTGTAGTTTGCAGGTTAGTTCGATTCCTCTGATAGACACCCAGCACCTGAGAGGGTCTCAGTCCTTTGTTCAGTTGTAGCAGAATAATTCCAGAGGAGGGTGTTGGTTGCAGCTTGGAGATTGAAGACTGAAGACAAAATGGAGATGGGGCCACTGCAAATTATCACCTCTGGGTTTCCCCATGCTCTGAGTCCTTGCCAAATCAAAATGGAGTTGAGTCACCTGGTCAGTCTGCGTGACTCATCAAACAGGTTTCTTCCTAGTCCCACTATAGTTAGGAGCTTACTTAATGGGCCATTAAGAGGACAATGGTTTTATACCGACCCAATCAGGGAATGCCTTAGAATCCAATAATTTGGAACACAAATAGACCGAATACATTCCTAATTTCTAATACAGATTTGACACCTACACATAAACCGTATAATCATTCCTAGCAGATTACAACCTTTCTATTGGTATCAAACATGGCATATCACATATGGATTTTTGCAACTATGAAATATTAATATGAAAGATAATTATAAACAGGCTCCTAGGCCCAGACAGCATCACAACTCAGATGTTAAGAATCAAACCAGTGAGTCTTCAACAAAACCTTGTTAACAATGTCCTACTATCACACTGGGCAGCAGATTTCTTTTATTGGGTTCAAATCAGTTTCATTAACTCAATCAGACTTTGTTTTATTTAATGCTTGGGGCCTTCACAAACCAAGACATGTTAACTTAATGTTGATATATAGTTTTGTAAACTGAACCGCCTACATGCTTTTCTTGCCTTATGGCTGTATTTTCTGTCCTCTTTCCTCTCAGTCTGTCTGATCAGTCCATTTGGTGTGTATGCTAGTTAAAGATTAATTCAGACAACACTGGCAGTTCAAGTCTTGAACATTCACAGGAAATAAGAAAACAGTTTTTGAAACAAGCTCTTCAAACATAATGGAAAACCCCCACTCACAAAAGTTCTTTTTTTTTTTTAAATATAAATGCAGGAGATAAAAAGTCTGAACAAGTGTAATATTGCACACCAAGAGCACATATGCTCCAGATCACATATTTCTGTTGAAAGGAAGGATGGTCACTGAATGGGGGTCAGAAGATCTGGATTCAATGCCTGGGTCTGCCACAAACTGCCCATGTGAACATGGGATAGTCACTTGATGTCTTCTGCCTTAGGTTACTATCAGTAAAATGGGGATAATGACAATACCTTGGTCCCTGTCCAAGTACATTGTATGCTGTTTGGGGCAAGGACCATTTTCCTGTGTAAATATACAAAACCTAGCACAACAGGTCTCTTATCTTACCACTACGAGCAATTATATGGCTAAAAATAACCAGTATGGAGAGAGCAGACTGGTGTTTTACAAGCAATGGCAACTTATAGCTAAATTGACATGAGAAATTCAGACTTACATGTGCTCTTGTTTTGTTTTGGTTTTGGCTATTTTGTTCAAGACTTCTAGAATAAAAATGTACAATGCATACCTATCTTATTAAGGGTGCATCAACACAAAAAGCAACTCCACAGGAGTGAGTCTAAGCTATGGAGTTCAACAAAAAAGGCAGTGTAAATGGTATCTTTCAGGCTGCAGCCCTGACTCTGAAACTTGGCAAGGAATGACGGACTCTACACCTAGGTTCCAGCTTGAATAGGACTGTCTATACTACTATCTTTAGCCTCATAGCACAAGCCAAAGTCAAGTGACTGCTGCTCTGAGATTTGCTGCTGGGTTTTTTTTTTTTTTGCAGTGTAGATATACCCTGAGACTCACTGAGTTAGACATATCCTCACAGGCATGAACGGTGCTGATACATTATTGCTTTGGCAGTAGAAGGAGGGTTGTATGACATTGCTCTCCCTTAGCGCCAGTCAAGCTCCCCTAATGACTTTTGTTTCTGTTAAGCCCTGTTCTAAACAGAAATTTAATATGAGCTCCAGCAGAGAAACTTATAAAAACATGAAGCAAACTGTAAACATGCTTAGCGAGAATGTTTGTTTATAATTATGGACCTTGTAAAAAGAGGTATAAACAAGGTAATGTACATCCCAAAATCTTGGGCTATACACCACAGCTCTAGCAGTTCATCAGGATTGGCTTCTTTGCTAACTACCTCATTGTGGAGCATCCCCTGGCTGAATATTGAACGTTCCTAAAAGCTCTCTTTATCAAGAGCTTTTCTATTTGATTTCCTTCAGCCAGTTCCCATAGCTAACATTTTTAGTTTTGTCTAATGATCTCCCACTTATAGAATCATTGAATATTGGGGCTAGAAGGGACCTCATGAGGTCATCTACTACAAGACTACTCCTGCTAGATCATCCCAACTAATGTTTTGTCCAACCAGGTCTTAAAAGTTTCCAAAGAAGGAGATTCCACCACCTCCCTCCGCAGTCTACTCCAATGCTTCACCACCCTCCCAGTGGCCTTCATGATTTTATCCCTGCTGCCATGAGCAATATCATTATACTTCTCCCACGTCATCTGTCCAAGCTTCCACGTCTTGTAAGCTTCCCTTTTGTGTTTCAGTTCACTGCAGAGTTCTCTGCTAAGCCCAACTGGGCACCTTCCATATCTGCTGTTCTTTCTGCACATCAGAATGGTATCTTCCTGTGCCCTTAGCAGGGGCGTCACTGGTGCTGGGCACTCTGGGGCACGTGCCCCGAACCCCAGCGCCAGTGCCCCGGATCCGGGGCCCAGCTGCCAGCGGCCACGGCGGCCCCATCTCCTGCCGGGGATCCGCAGCCCGGCCACCCACAGCCAAGGCAGCCCCGTCCCTGGCCGGGGATGCGGGGCCTGGCCACCTGCGGTGGCGCAGGAGCGCCTGGCCCTGTCCCCAGCCAGGGGGCGGGGCCAGCGGGCCCAGAGGCGGGGCCTGGGCCCCTGCCCCAGGTCCCCCCACCAGCCAGCAACGCCCCTGGCCCTTAGTAGGGTTTCTTGAAAATACAGCCATTTCTCTTAGATTCCTTTCCTCCTCAGATTAGCCTCCCAAGGGATCCTGCCCATCAGTTCTCTGAGGGAGCCAAAATCTGCTTTTTCTGAAATCCAGAGTCTGTGTTCTGCTTCTTTCCTTTCTTTCTTTGATCAGGACCCTGAACTCTACCATCTCACAGTGGCTGCTGCCCATGTTGCTGTTCAGTTCTACTTCCCCAATCACTTGTTCTCTGTTTGGGAGCAGCAGGTCAAGAGGTAAAAGGCCCCTAGTTGGTTCCTCCAGCATTTGTACCAGGAAGTTGTCCTCAATGCTCTCCAGAAACTTCCTGGATTGTCTGTGCACTGCTATATTGCCCTCCCACTAGATGTCATATGGTAATTGAAGTCCCCCATGAGAACCAGGGTCTGTGATCTGGAAACTCCTGCTAGTTGTCCATAGAAAGCCTCATCCACTTCCTCCTTCTGGTTTGTGGTCTATAGCAGACAGACACCACAACATCAGCCTTGTTTCACTCTCCTCTAAACTTAACCCAGAGACTTTCAACTGATTTGCCCACCAAAAAGTTAGACTTGAACCACTGGAAAGTGGGAATGCTCTGCCCAAAGCACCCAGTGAATGGTGACCCTGTACCTAGAGAGGAAGGAGGAACAAAAGATTAAGATGTTAAGCAAGGATTTGGTTCAATTCCCTGCTCTACCACAAATCCTATGTGACTTTGAGCAAGTCTCATACTGTCTTGGTTGCCCCATGTAAAATGGATGTAATCATCTTGCCTCCTCACAATGGGAGGATGATTAGTTATACTAAAGATTCATAGGTGCTCAGATGTTGCAGGGGTGGATGCCTCATAGAAAATGAAGATTGGAAGGGACCTCAGACGGTCATCTAGTCCAACCCTCTGCTCAAAGCAGAGCTAACTCCAACTAAATCGTTCCAGCTGGGACTTTGTCAAGTCAGGTCTGAAAAACTGCTAAGGATGGAGTTTCCACCAACTCCCTAGTATAGTGGTTTTCAATGGAAATGCCATGAGAACTGTCCAGGTAAGTGTGCTGTGAAATTTTGTATAAAGGTAATGAAAATCAATGCAAAACAACCATTCTTTCATTGTAAAAATATTGTACCCAACCAAAATTACAACTCATAAAAACTTGTGAAAATTAATCATAAAAAAGCCAAGTATCGGTCTTTTGATTCCAAAACATGAACGTTCTAAACGTGGGTGGCCAAAGGGTAAAATTAAGATGATTTCTTTCTGGTGGATTTGAAACATTAATGCATTTGCTCCTTCTTTATCTCGTTGTATGCACTGTATTGCAAACCTCTCTAGTAAGACCATAACCATAGTAAATGTAAGTAAATATGACATTTATGAATAATCATTCAGCTAAAAAAAGTGGGTATTCCCTGGAATTATCTCATTGAGGTGTGTTGTGTTACTGACAAGGTTGGGAACCATTGTCCTAATAACCCTTTCCAGTGCTTTACCACCCTCCTTGTGAAAAAGTTTTTCCTAATATCCAACCTAAACCTTCCTCACTGCAACTTGAGACCATTGCTGCTAGTTCTGTCATATACCACCACTGAGAGCAGCCTAGCTGCCTCCTCCCTAGAACTCCTTTTCAGGTAGTTGAAGGCTGCTATCAAATCCCCCATCACTCTTCTCTTCTACAGACTAAACAAGCCTCATTCTCACAGTTTCTCTTTACAAGTCCTATTTGTTCACATTCTTTCTGTAGTGAGGGGCCCAAAACTGGACACAGTACTCCAGATGTGGCCACAGCAGTGCCGAAAAGATGAATAATCACACCCCTCCATTTGCTAGCAATGAATACCTGAGTTCCCAAGATGGATAGCAGGACCAGAGGGGCCAGGGGTGAGGGGGGCACAGGGGCAACTTGCCCCAGGCCCCCACCAAGGAGAGGGTCTCCTGTCCTGGCCCCTGCCTCTGACTCTAAACCACCCAGTGAATACTGGGGCTGGGTAAACCAAGAGGGGCTTGGTAATTGGGAAGGTGGCTGGAGTGAGCTGAGATAGGAGACCTGGCGGTGGAAAGAGGTGGTGTGAGTCGTGTGTATGGTACAGTGAGGGGGCCCCTCACAACAAATCTGCCCCAGACCCCTTAAGTCCTCTGGGGGCCCTGATGGATGGTCTGCAAACCAGCTATGAAAGGCTTTCAAACCATTTGCCACAATTTGGCCAAGTAAGGCCTTATTCATTCCTGTGTTGAGGGTGAACACAAGGCCCCAGTGAATGAATTAAGTCCCCTTTGAAGGAGGAGACAGTGCATAACCCTTGGTTTGTCCCTATTCATAGCTTCTTCTGTCTGGCTGGATGGGGCCTGCTAGCAGAGACAGGTGGTCCTCTGAGGCTGTAGACAGATGTGTGTCCCTCGAGTCAAAAAGTTGGAAACCACTGATCTAACCCTTCCAGGAACAATGGACTGCCCTGAGCATCTAAGAAGGTGATGCTCATTTGACTCAAGTGGAGGAAACCATGCCAGACATTGTTGATCACCTGACCCAGGGCATGGCAAAGGAACATGGGTCTAAGGCAGAGATGTTTTGGTCTCTTCAGCTCTCTCTTGCAATCCATCTACAAGACAAGGTGAATCAATGTTGCAGCCCTTTAGGACAGGGTTAGCAAAAACAAAGCTACACAAATATCCAGATTTTAGATGAGATTTGCAGCTTTCCTAAAGAAATCCATAGTAAATAATCCTCAGGCAGTAGCTGTGCAAGTGTGAGTACTTGCTAATTTTCATCTTAAACCTCTTTGCTTAGGAAATCTGTTTGTTGTTTTTGTTTGTTTGTTCGAAGAAAATGTTTGGGGGACTGAAATTTGCCCGCTATTCAGCCACTCAAGCCCTGAAATCTGATAATGGTTAAGAATGTCAGGCTGCTCAGATGAGCCAACTTCTTCTGGCAAGTGCAGAGAATAATGTCTTGGCAAAAATATTAGACATCTAACCAGGTTTCTTTTAGTAAGAGGTTGTGATATTTCTATTGCATGTCATACAAAGCTAGATGCATCACCAGGAACATGTGGATATTAACTTCAATCTGCCAGTTTAGACAAGCAATGAATAGCTATAGAATGGGTTCTGCTCCAGTAAGACAATGGTTGGATTTAACATCTCTTTTTTCTTGAACAACTGATCTTGCATAACATTGCAGTGTCCTGCCAAGTCCTCATACATAATTCCCTCTTAAAATTCAGCCATCCAGGTTATTGAGGCTTTCAATTTTCTGAAACCAGATGTGGTCAGGGATGGATTTCCTGCGTCTCCCTGGTTATGGGCACAACTGTAGCAAACTCAAATACTCTCTCTAATGTTGATTCCTCTTGGCTAGTGCTATGGGAAGTGTCTTTTCTTACAGCAGTGGATTTGTCAGAGCTTCTTCTCCCTGAAGTTAGTTGCAGGAATCTTCAGTATAAATCCATGCAGCCCCTTCTTTTTCTGCTGGAATTAGCACTATCCAGTCAACTTACTGAGCAACAAGCACTCAGTCACGTATGCATGTGAGGAAACTGCTGCAAAAGGCTCCAGAGTAGGGAGAAAACATCTTGCTGTCCACTCCTGGCTCAGCTTCTCGCAAGTCACCCGCAAGCCACATGGACTCTTCTCACTGCAACTCCCTGGCTGTTGCTCTCACGGGGTCTGATCACACAGCAGCAAGAAACCTTTGTGGAGCATGGTCAGTGCAACCACACACAATGTCCAGAAACTTCTGGCTCTGGGCAGCTAAGTCTGCCCAGCAACGACAATCTACCCCACGTGACTGGTTAAAAAGATACTCTCAGTAAGATGTATGGGTCACACAAGCACAACCTATAGACAAATGCACAAAAACTAAGTCCAATGTTCTCATAGAGATTTTGCCCCTCATGAAGATAGAGAGTTGAGGGGTGCCTCAAATGTTAGAGCAGCTGTTCATGCCTGGGTTAGCGGGGTCTGGCTCCTTTCCGTAGACCTTTTCCTGATTTGATGAACCTTTTGCTTCAGTCATCCTAGCATAGAGTTTTCTCTTAAAGGTGCAGCTTGCTCAGTCTGTGACTACTACTTATTTTATCTTTGATGGGAACATTTATTTTACAGTACAGCATCTCGGCTGAACTTTTAAAGGGCCAATGTCATCTTAGACTTAAAGGGATAAAAAGACTACAAGTGTTTCCACAATTAAAAATGCTATAAAAACTGTTTTTCTTAAATGATCACGTCATTTCAGTATTTAAAACCCTATCTTCACAACACCGAGAATCTGCAAATGAAATAGACTGTAAACATAAGTAAAAATGACAACTGATTTTCATTGCCTAAGAGAAAAGAAATGCAAAATCTACCTATGCATTTATATGTCTGCTTCATCATTTTGGTATCAGAGTACTTAAATAATGTCTGGGGAATTAGAAGTTTTAAAGTTATTGTATTTTAGACTATTAAAAGTTATATCAATCACATAGGTGAAGAAATATATTTATTCTCAACACGTGCTTTTAAAGTTGCCTGCGCCCATTTATCTCTCATACTGCAAAGGAAAAAAATTATTGCTAATAAGAGTTAAAAATCATTGGCTGTGTTCAGTAGTAACAGTAATGTTTTGAAGCACTGCCATCTGGTGGCATTGTAGAGATAATATCTGATACCACTCACCTGCAAATGCAATATTTTAAATCTTTCATTCATGTGAGGAAGTGGGATTGTGCCCAGGAAGCCCATGGGATAAATTGGTTAGTCTTTAAAAGTGCCGCAGGACTCCTTGTTCATTTTAAATCTAAATAATCACTAACTCATTGACAGTCAATGAGTGAAATTCTGCCCTTGGTCATACTAATGCAAGCCCACTGGCAGGAGCTCAGCATCACTGAATATGTGTGGGTGAGGGCAGAGAATGGCTCCATGAATTTAAGATGAGCAAAGCTTATTTACCAAATGTTAAAAACTTCTAGGGTGAAATCCTACTGATATCAGTGGGGGTTTGTTGTTGGCACCACTGGGGCCAGATTTCACCAGGATTTCATTTCAGGCTGGCATTCTCCCACAGAAGCCCCTTTGCTGGCAGTTCAGCTTGATCAGACAGAACAATCCATCTTTTCCTTGGGTTTGGCATTTGTTTTGCTGAAAGTCACTAGAAATGGTGTTGAGAATTATATCACAGTCCAGTGCTCCTTGACAGTGTCCAAAGTCATCAATTTAGATGGCTCGGACGCTTTGTGGAGCATGACAACTCTGCCGTTTCATTTTTACTCAGAAGTTTTAAGATCTTGCTGCCCCAGTTATAACAGGTGATCTCCTGCTGCCTGGCACAGTCTGATTCAGATGTTGATACAATATGTATGGTTTCTCTTGTGCTTGCCGTCGTCTTCTGGGTTAATCCAATTTGCACTGCAATTTTGCAATGTATCCTCAGCCTAGATTACTACTGCTCTCCAAAACTACTACAATTAATCTATGAAGGCTTAATCTTGTGAGAGATGAAGTGTCTTTTGGAAGTTGCTGAGCACCCTCAATTACCCTGAACTTCGATTGAAACTGAGGGTGGTCAGTCCTTTGCAGAAAGTGCTCAGCTCATTGTGAGACTGGGCTAGTGTCACCCATTCCAACAGAATCCTTTTGCTTTGCTCAGGTTAGGAGTGTGGTTTGGGCCTCAGATTTATACTATGTGCAACTGGTCACATCACAATGATCTGATTTCACCAGTAAGCTACTTCTTTTGTATCAGTGGCTCCATGGGCTTTTGGAGGTGGTTTCGATGTTGTTGTTCATGTTGCAGTAGCACCTACAGATCAAAATCATAGAGAAGGACTTCTCTGGAATAAACAAGGAGTCCTGTGGCACTTAAAGACTAACAAAGTTATTTGTTGCATGAGCTTTCATAGGAGAAAATCTGAACAAACAAATCTAAGCAAGGGCCCTTGTCCCATGGAGGGCTTGTCTAGATGAACAGTTGGTGTTGCCGTGTAAATCATCAGGGTACTAGTATGCTGTGCACTAACTCTCCCGGTGGACGCTGATATCCCATGCTAAAAGTTCCCTGAAGCACTTTGCTCTGTTCTGCTTTGAATCTGAAATAGATCAGCATGCATTAGAGAACATTTAGTGGATGACAGCAAGATCCACATGGCCAGTTATTGCATAGCACCTTAGCGTGTGATGGCTTTACAGCTTAACTCACCACGCACTAACTAGATAAGTCATTCTAAACAAGCTCTACATACAGGACAAGACAACAAATGTACAGAAAAAACAGAGGGAGTACAAGGAGACAATGACAATATAATTAAGTGTGATGAGCCGTCCTCACGCAAACACTACCAGCCTGATGGCCATCCACATAGTCTGCTGACTTCCCACTTGGTTCTTTGTAGGTTTTTTTTACTGGCCTCATTCTCAGCAAATCTGGAAGCGGTGTGCCTGAGGCTGCTGGTCTGCCAAATCTGTCTGCATACTGCTGAAAAACACCAGTTTTGGTTTCATTGGACCTTGGATCAGCACAAAGCTTTTAACTTAAAATATGTAACTGGAAAAGAACAATCATGGTTTTCCTTCCATCAGACGTGATGCCAGACTAAAGCCCTTTCCCACATGGTCTGTACTGGGTTGGCCTTGTTTACCAGCATTTTTTCAGGTCATTCAAAGGCTCTTTTCAGAGTTTACGTGACTGAAAAGTTCTTTCACTCAAATCTTTTTTCCACTTTTTGTTTCAGTTGAGTATTGGGATCCAAAATGCTGGATCCTAATACACCCAAACTTTGAGTTGTTTGCAATCGGGATAAAAATTGTGCTTTGGCCCATCTTTTATTTGATCCTTTTTCTTCTCCAGCAATCTCTGTTAAAATGCAAACAATTTCCCTTACTACAGCTACAAGTTTGATATATTTTGGGGTCAAATTCTTTAAATTTTTTTTAATTGGAAGTCTATACAAAAAATACCTGTGTGTTCATTCATTTGCATTTATATGTAAAGCTACTGCAGCTGGGCATACACAAAAGTCTGTCTAAACACCCCTTTGTGTGTACAATTATGGATGCACAAAAATATGCATAATTATTCATGGACCTCAAACATTTTTTAAAAAATCCCTTGCTCGCCATTTTGTCCTAAAACTAGCCTGTTCTCTTGGAAAAAAAGATGGTTTAGAGCAGTACTACACAAGATGTCCCCTTGCTTTACTTGTTCCAGGTATTTAAAGTTCTTTACTAATAAAAGCAGAAACCTCACCAATAGCTCTGTGATTGCTGGCACCCCATGTCCCATGTTGATAATAGGAAAGTGACTGCCTAGAAGTCGTTCACACCCATTACTAGGAACTGTAGCTTTGACAAGATAAGATGCAGTTCTATCTTTGCTCATTACACTATTGTCAATGTCCATGCTGTGGAAGAGATACAAAACAGAGACTGACAAGACCTTTCATATATGAAGAAAGCTGTCTTTATGATGACCCAGCTCATGGAAGATGTTAATAAATAAGGAACAGTAGCACAAAACTGGCATTTGAAAGAGATATTCCAGCTCTAGAGTGATGGCTGTGACAGCAGTGAAACAATCCCTGGGAAAAAGAGGCTTTGTTACTGGGTACCTACAACAAGTATCTGAACTGTCTAATGTCCAGAGCCAAAGATGTGAGGCCAAAGTCACATAAACCTCTGACCAGAGCAGGGCTGTAACTATGGCAGGGTGAATGGGACTCCATTAAAGGGCACGTTTTGCGCTGCTGGCTCCGTTATGGCTCTGGAACAGAGTGAACAGTTTTGATGGTTGGTCGTATCTCCTCTGCAGGAAAAGAGATCTCGGTATTGGTTTGGACAAGAGTGACCAGTCAGTGTTGTGCAGTACCCTTTGGTACCACTAAAACTAAAATAGGATGTGCTTGCTCAAAATACTTCAATAAAATTGGCTTGAGCTTAACACCTTAGTGCTACAGCACAAGAGATGCTTGGCTTTGCTGAACAGGTCATTTTTAGGACAGGTTTGTTATCCCTCTGGGTATGTCTACATTGGGGGCTCTTCTAAGTCAACTTAACAAGGTTAAGTTGACCTTGTTAAGTTGACTTAAGAGAGCCTCCAGTGCAGACATACCTCAGTAGTGTTGCAGCCCCCAAGAAAGGGTTGGGGCTCAGCCCCACGTCCCACCCCCTGCCCTGCCCGGGGCCTGATCCAGCTCCAGGGGCCTGATTTGGCTCCTGCAGCTGCTGGCAAGGGGCTTGGAGCCAGAGCTGGATCCAGCCCCTGCCATTGCCGCAAGTGGCAGGTAGCTTGTAGGCAGATCTGGCCCCTGCTCTTGCCGCAAGCGGGAGGCAGCTCGAAGCTAGCTCCTGCTGCCTCCAGTAAGTGGCTTGGAGCTTGGTGCTTGCTGGTGATGGCAGGGGCCAGCTCTGAGCCACCTCCCACTTGCAGCAAGGGCAGGGGCCGGGTCGGGCTCCGAACTGCTTACTCACAGTGGCAGGAGCCAGCTTGGGCCCATGGAGCCAGATCGGGCCCCACAGTGGGCAGCGGCTGACTCTTTCTTCAGGGCAGCAACACTCCTGCCATCTATATTACTGTAAATTGGTTTAATAAGGTCAACTTAATGCTTCAGTTGACCTTAAGAGCTGGTGTTATTCAGTCGACTTAAGGCAGCACTTAATAAAAGTGCAATGTAGATGGTGAGTTCCTTAGGTCAACTTAAGGAATGGGAAGTCAGCCTCAGGCTCCAGTGTAGACATACCCTCTCTGTATTCATGGGCATCACAAGGGTTGGGCAGACAAAAGTAAAGCCTCCACCCTTGCTCCTTGGCAAACATTTGTCCCTGGCTGGTAATACTGCTTCTGCTGCTGTTTTGATCTTGGAATAACTGCAGGGCTGAGCTGGTGGGTCTCCTTTTCCTGCCTATAGAAAATAGCTGGGGCAGAGAAGCTCTGGTTGCTACAGCCAACTGCTGGGGACAGCAGGGCCTCTTCAGGGTTGCCTGTAGGGAAGAGGGATGCTAAGGACCTGACTCTGGGAATGCTGTTGTGGAGCGACTGTGGTGAGCTGTAGAATGGTGTTGCTGCTGCCAGGCCTTTCTTACTGTGCAACCTTTATAAGAACTGAACTGCACCACTGTCTCTTCGTAAACCCGTGGTGAGGCCAGGTAGGCGCCATCCCAAGCATCAGCTGGAGTGACTGCCACAAGAGTGAACAGATTGCGGAGGAATGATGCAATTCAAGCCCCCACTTTGGTCCTGCCTCTCCCCAGGATGTTTATCCTGATCTTCTCCTGCTGCTGCTCATGCTGTTTGGTAAAACAAACTTGTGGCACTTTTAAAGAGTAACAAATTTATTTATTGCATGAGCTAAAGCTCACCTGCCTTTCACTGTATTTCAACAGGCAAAATGAACAGGATGCTTGAAAAAGGTTCTGGAGTGATGCCTTCTAGAGGAGGCTGCATAGTCTCTGTCTTTGTGTTTGCTGGAATATACTTACATGGTTTGAAATGTCATTACTCTGCTTCCACCCAAGCCATCTTAGAATTCATTGCTATGATTTTCCTTCTCCGTGTCATACTTTCCTCCTTCCTCCCCCAGGTCCATTATCTGGGGTGTTTTTCTTGACGTAGTTGCACAAAATGATTTAGTCACTGCTTTCTCTTACCACCTCCTGGTTTTTACGTTTCATTTACCCTGTTCCCTGGAGAGTCACAGTTTGCACAATGGCTGGCAGAACGTTTCCTCATTTTAGTACCTGGGGAAACTTTCTGGGAGTTATTTTGCTTTTTCAGAGTTAGCTACCTCATTTTGTCTGGCAGTTCACTTTGCATTTCTGATATTTGCCTCTCTCTGTGTGTAGCATGTTCTTATTAGTCTGTAAACTATATTCTACACTCCTTTTCTTCAGCAAACATCACATAATCTTTTCTTTTTGCAAGTTTTCCTGTTTAGCTGTATGAGAGACTTTATGGTGTTTTGTTAGTTGGTATTTTATCTCTTCAAAACCAGTTTCTCTTTCTGAGACCTGACACATTACTCATTCAGTGAATTACACTGGAAACTGTCTTTTCAGCATTGTCCCCTTCAGAGCAAATTTTTCTGATTTGCTTAGTGCCACTGAAGATTGTGTTTCTGTAAAATACTGCCTGTCTAATCAGGCAGGCAAGATTATACTCCATGGGTCATTTCCAATCTGGCATAAGCAAATACAATTCCATTGACTTCAGACATGGAGATCAAAGTGTATGGGGAAAAATGGGAACCACCAAAAGCCAAGTAGAATTGAATCTTGCAAAGGAAATTTAAAAATCAGTAGTAAAGTGTTGTACAGCCAGATAGAGAAAAGGAAAACAAGGAAAGAAATCAGACCATTAAGCCCTGAGGATAGGGTAGAGATTAAAAATAATTTAGCCATGGTCCAAAACCTAAATGAACACTTAATTTAGTTTTTAATAAAGGGTAATTAAGAACCTAGGGGTAGTGACAGGGTGGCTAATGGAAATGAAGATATGGCAGTAGATATTATCACATCCAAAGTCAAAGCCAAACTCTAACAGCTTAATAGGACCAAAACGGGGGCAAATCAGGGGCCGCATGGCACCTGGGCCTCCCTTCCCAGCCAACAGGACAGACC
Source organism: Podocnemis expansa (assembly GCA_007922195.1). Taxonomy (NCBI): domain Eukaryota; kingdom Metazoa; phylum Chordata; order Testudines; family Podocnemididae; genus Podocnemis; species Podocnemis expansa. Next base: position 43,028,795 of record ML681996.1, on the reverse strand, counting down.
TTGGAGGGGGAGAGGTCTGGCGCCAGAGGCTGGCCATGGCCTTGTCAGTCAGCCCCCAGGGGGTGGCAAGGCTGACTGATGTGCAGTGTGGCTTCTGGTGTGATCCGAAATCTGTACCAGAGGCTATGCTGCATGTGCAAGTTGGCCCCACCGCACCCAGGGGCCGACCAGAAAAACTGCAGCAACCCTGCCCTGCCCCTAGGGGCAGATTAACAAGCCCAGGGATGGGGCGGGAGCTCGGAGCCTGGCCCACCCCCCCACTTCTCCCCAGTGCCAGCAGGGTGGAGGGCCCCCACATTGTGGTGGGCCCCTGGGTATGGGCCCTGTTGATCCTTGTGGTAATCTGCCCCTGGACCAAAATGGGGACTTGGATAATCTCCACTGAAAAATAGTAAAGGAACTGGAACAGGAAATTGCAAACTTATAGCAAAGATTTTTAATGAATCCATAAACTTGGTAAGGTCATATCTTTTGACTAGTGAACTGCTAATGCGGTACCTATTTTTAAGAAAGGGGAAAAATAGTGATCTGGGACTTGTTCATCAATTGTATGCAAAGATTTGGAAAAAAAATTGAAAGAGAAACTAGTTACAGACATAACTGATAATGGTAATTGGGATAAAAATATAACATGGTTTTATAAAAGGTAGGTTGTACCGGAGCAATCTGATCTTTCATCGGGAAAATAACTAATTTTTTAGACAAATAAAATGCAGTGGATTTAAATGATTTGGATTCCAGGAAGCTATATGATGTAGAGCCACATAAGAAATTATTAGTTAAATGGGAGGATATGGGGATTAATATGAGAATGGAAACATTAGGGACATAGAGATTGTTGGGGTAAAATACAATATGGTTTTGCAAAATATAGATCATGCCAGACCAGCCTGATCTTTCTTTGAGAAAATAACTGATTTTTTTGACAAAGGAAATGCAATAGATATAATTTCAGTAAGGTATCTGATACTGTTCCACACAGGAAATTATTAGGTAAATTGAAGAAAGTGGATAAGGAATTGGTTAAAGGGGAAATTATAAGGGGTTATACTGAGAGGTCAGCTGGCAGGCTTGGAAGAAGGTTACTAGTGAAGTTCCTCGGGGATGAGTCTTGGACCAATTTTATTTAACATTTTCATTAGATTTATAGACTCTCAGGTCAGAAGGGATCAATATGATCATCTAGTCTGGCCTCCTGCACATTGCAGGCCATAGAACCTCACCTATCCACTCCCGCAATAAACCTCTAACCTACTACAAAGTTACTAAAGCCCTCAAATCATGATTTAAAGACTTTAAGGTACAGAGAATCTACCAGCAAGTGAGCTGTGCCCATGCTACAGAGGAAGGCAAACCACACCCCCCAGAACCTTTGCCAATCTCTCCTGGGGTAAAATTCCTTCCTGACCCCAATATGGCAATCAGTTCATAACCTTGGCACAAAAAATGGGAGTATGCTAATTAACTATGCATATGATGCAAAGTTGAGAGCTATTGCCAATATAGAGGAGGACTGGAATGTTACACAAGACGATCTGGAGGACCTTGAAAACTAGATGAATAGAAATGGGTTGAAATTTAATAGTACAAAGTGCAAGGCCATGCACTTAGGGACTAACAACAAGAATTTTTGCTATAAGCTAGGGATTTATAAATTGGAAGCAACAGAGAAGGAGAAAGACTTGGGCATCCTGGTTGATCAGAAGATGAGTAGGAGTCATCAATGTGATGCGGACATGAAAAGGCTAATTCACTCCTAGGATGCATTAAGTAAGGTAAATGTTAGTACCATTGTACAAAGCATTGATGAAAATATTAGTACCATTGTACAAAGCATTGATGAAACCTCATCTGGAATTCTGTACGCAATTCTGCTCTCCCATGTTTACAAAATATGAATTCAAACTGGAACAGATACAGAGAAGGAAAGGAAAATTTATCTTGTGAGAGGAGATTCAAAGAGCTTGGCTTGTTTAGCCTGACAAATGAAGGCTGAGGGGAGATAGGACTGATCTCTATAAATACATCAAAGGGATGCGTACCATAGAGGGAAAGGTGTTATGTTAAAGGACAATGTTGACACAAGAAAAATGGATATAAACTGGCCATTCACTAGTTTAAGTGTGAAATTGAGATGAAGGTTTCTAACCGTCAGAGAATGAAGTTCTGGAACATCCTTCCAAGGGGAATAATGGGAGCAAAAAAACCTAACTGGTTTCAAGACTGAGCATGATAAGTATGTGGAGCTGGTGGTATGACACTACCTACAATGGCATGTGGCTTATCTGTGATTGCTGCCAGCAAATATTTCCGATGGCTGGAGATGGGACATGGGATGGGGAAGGCTCTGAAGAGAATTCTTTCCTGGGTTTCTGGCCAATATGAGTTCAACTGATCACCATATTTGGGGCTGGGAAGAAATTTTCCCCAAAGTCAGATTGTCAGAGACCCTAGGGTGTTTCTTCAATCCTTTATAGCACGAGGCATGAGTCACTTCCAGGTTTAAAGTACCGGTAGTCAGTTGTGGATTGTCTGTAACCTGAGGTCTTTAAATCATGATTTTTGCAGATTTCAGTCATTCAGGCAGAGGTAACACATTGGGTAGGTGGGGCTCTGTGCCCCCAATGTGCGTGAGGTCAGACTAGATCAGTGGGTCCCAACCTTTTTGGCACAAGGGCCACAGATATCTTGCTACAATAGCCCTCTTCTCCTGTGCCCTGCACCCAGATAGGAGTTCAGCAAAGAGGCCTCCTTGGTGATGTCCCATCCCCCTGGCTGCAGCAGGGACACCTCATGTGTCTTGTAGTCACGTGCACTCCACCTGCGATCATAGGCCACTGGTTCTGAACCACTGTGTCAGGACACATTACTCACAGAGAGCCAGGGAGATGGCTGGATTTGGCCTGAGGGGGTGGGCTGGTGTGTCCTGTAGGGTCATGATATGCCATCAAGTGTTTCATGACCTGCAAAAGGTTCCCTTCTGCAACTGAGGGGTGGGGACAGAAGATCAATGGTCCCCTCCATTTGGCCCCAGCAGGGATGACAGCACCTGTGGAAGCAGGCAGAATGCTTTGCTCTCTACTGAAGGTGGAGTAGGGGAGTCCCTGCCCCTTAGCTGAAGCAAGGAGTCTGCACCAGTCTTTTAGCCCCATGGAGTCATATTCCATCTGGGTCCTTAGGCAGTGGCTCTCTTCTGCAGCCAGCAAGAGGGGAGCCATGGGTCACTTTGAAAACCTCTCTGGACCACTTTTGGCCCCTAGGCCAAAGGTTGGGAACAAGTCAAGTGGATGATCATGATGGTCCTATCTGGCCTAGAAGTCTATGGCTGTGTTCACACAGTACTTTTATTTCGAAATAACAGAGGTTGTTTCGAAATAAGAAATACCCTGTTCACACGACGCACGGTTGTTTTGAAACAACTTAAACCCCATGTGGGGTTGAAACAATGTTGTTTCGAAATGATTGTTTCGAAACAATGCCGTCCGAACATGTTGATTCGAAACAACAGTGACTTGTTTCGAAATAACTGTTGCCAGAAACTGCTATTTCGCTTTGAGCTTTTTTCCTTAATTCGAATTAACAAACTGTTAATTCGAATTGTTATTTCGAAATAAGGCATTATTTCAATACAAGTTGTTTCGACGCAACTTGTATCGAAATAATGCCTGTGTGTGAACACAGCCTATGAGTCACAAAGCTGGCTTCCAGAGTTTTTGAAGGAATGGGCTAGTTCTGTGTCATACTCTGCTTTGCTTTTGAAGCTGATCACCTCTGTGCAAGTTTATGTGCTTGTAAGTGTAGGATACAGCATCCTGAGTATGCCGACTAATTTCTCTCCAAACAAGGAAATATACACCCTGGAGGGCCAAATTCAGAACTAGTAAAAGGAGGTACAAATCCACTGGCTTCAGCATTTCACCCACTGACTTTGGACTCCATGTTTCCTGCTCTGGTTCCGTCTACTTGCCTAACCCAGACAAAGGATATAAGAATTTCAGGTACTAATTTGTAATGGGTCCAGATATATATTTGTCCTTATTTTCTCTCTCATTCTTTGGTCCTTTCAGACCAATCTATCACCCAATATCCCAAAATCCTCCAACATCAGAGGGGCAGAATTCAGTATGCTGTTTCCTTAGTATGCTGCCTTTTGTCTCCTACAGCATCAGCCTGTGGATCACACTCTTGTACTCTAGCTGTTGATTACTATTGCCTGTGCAACCTGTCTGTTATCAAACAGCTAAGCACTGCTGGATGGGTCTAAACCCACTGATGTTCTCAACAGGAGCAAAGAAGAATAAATGAAACAGCTACTTGAATGACTCCCATGGGTGACTGCAGCAGAAGCCACTATAGAAGCAGAGAGGAAAGCCCTCAGGCAGGACACCAGCTTAAATGAAGACACTTGTGGGCTGAGCTCTAATAGCATGAAGCGACCAGGTGGAAGGGGCAAGGCCATTATACTCACTCACTGTAACTGCTTCAAGATCTCTCCATTCCCCTGAGCTCCAGCCCACTGTATTTATAATTTCTTCACCAGCTCCTGCTTCTTCCTGAAGGTGTTGGGCAACTGGAAAGCAGGTTAGGATAGAGGGTGGGACTCCAATCGTCTTGGTTTATTCTGACTGGTGAGGCTGCAGATCTCTTGGTGGGAGTGCTGGCAGCCAAAATCAAATGTTTTTTCAAATGTGCTAGGTTATATCAGTGCTGTTGTTGATGGATCAGCAGTCAGATTCTGTTCCTGTTTGTGGCACACAACATGCAAAATACCCCTGAAATCCTCATGCTCCTTTGTTTGGGCAGGGAGTGAAATTGTGTCTAAGCTGGCACATGCTTTCCAACAGGGTTATCTCTGAGGAAGTGTCAGCAGTGTTGATGCTGTCACGTACTCCACTTTTACAGCATTGCCATCTGCCTGGCAGCAGTCCAAGTACTGAAAAAAATCCCTTTGCCCCAGCCCATCCGTTCTTCTAGTTTTGTCTAGTTTTCCCTCCTGTTCTCAGATATTTATTCCAAACCCATCCAGACCCTTCTTGTCTGTTCTGGTTTTGCTTGGCACAGATTGCCAGTAGGACATGAGTGAGCTGCATTTCTCACCACATATTAAGTTTAAAATACAGCTGAACTGTGGCTAATAAAACGACCGTTTCATGTCTCACTTCCTCAGGCTGGCAAGGGCTCAGCATGCTCAGCTGGTGATTGATGTCAGACTATAATTTGCAAAAAAGGCACGCAGGGGACAACTCTTGCGTTGGCCCAGAGGCTTGGATGATGTAAACTGGTATAGCTCTATTGACCCGAGTAGTTTACCCCTGTTGATGGCGCAGGAGTTGTGACAACTTACACATGCTGAGGATACGGGTCACTGACTCTGGCCAGCCTTTGACTTTCATTAATGAGCTAGAGGGAGAGCCCTCCTTAGCCAGCTCACCATGGGATTGTTAAAGAGGAAGCAAAGGAGGAGAGGGCAAGAGAATGAATCTACTTGGTTTTTTTTTAAAAAAAATTAACTATTTTGAGTCACCTGCAAATGCCATCATTTGGGGCAATTGCTAAAACAGATCCTGTTGGCCGGGGTTTGAGTTAAGGCCAGCTCTCCAGTACAGCCTGATATGCCTGTGTCTGTCAGGGTGTGAGATCTGATTGCTGTAGCTCTGCTGAGAGAAGTTCTTAGGGCAGATATGGCTATAGCAGCAGAACTGCACTTTTACCAGTATAGATGTACAAAGCACAGTTTTGCCAGTGTAGCCACATCCATTTTAGAAGCCCTCTGCTGGTGCAAAGTTCCAGAGGGGCAGCCGTGTTAGTCTAGTCCGGCAAAACAAACAAGGAGTCTGGTGGCGTTTTAAAGACTAACAAATTTATTTGTCATATGAGCTTTCGTGGGAGAGACTCTTCAAGCGTCTGAAGTGGGATTCTCTCCCACAAAAGCACACATGATAAATAAATTTGTTAGTCCTTAAAAGTGCCACCAGACTCCTTGTTTGTTCTGCTGGAATAATTTTTTTATAGCTACGAGGTAAAGAGCTTCGAGTGTGTATACATAGTCCTATTCTCCATCCTGTGGTAATACTAGATTTACAAGCAGAAGAATTCTAACCATAAAAGTTATAAAATCAGGGGCTAAAGGATGCGGGAATGCCCTGGAATGCCATTCTGGGTCCCACTATTTTTAAGGGCTCAGTGTTACGGGGCCCCTAAAAATAGAACGTGGAGCTGGAATGCTGCGTTCTGGGTCCATGTTCAATTTTTAGGGGCCCAAAATACAAGGCCCCAGAGCAGCGTTCTGCCAAGGTCCGGCAAGCAGGGGCTAGGGATGTTACTAGGGGCTCAATCCCCACCACAAGCCCCTTCCCTTCCAGGCCCCATCCCTAAGCTGGGGACTGCTGCCCGAGCCCCAGCTGCTGCGCCGCCCTGGGGCCTACCGCCCACACCTCCCCAGCCGTGCTCCCGCTGGTGAGCATGGCAGTAGCTGGCTCGCACTGGGTGGGGGGTATTGGGGTGAGGGGTGGCAAGACCTGGGGTCCGGTAGGGTCCACCAGTGCAGGAGGGGGGCCCACTGGCAGTGGAGGGGGGGCACACTGGTGCGGGAGTATTCCAGGGGCCCCCAAATTATACTTTAACCCCTGTATCAAATGAATATTGTATGTCCCCCCCACCCCATTAACATGTTGCTTTGGATTGCTAAAGCACTGTTTAAGCAAAAATGGGTTTGTCATTTTGCCTGCTGTGCCTGCAGATGGACAACATCATGGATGAGGTGGTTTTCTTCAGGAGATGAAAAACAAACAAGGAGTCCTGTGGCGTTTTTGGCTATGTTTACACTTGTAGTTTAGTTTGAATTAATGAGGATTAATTCGAGCTAAATTAATGTCGGCCACACTGGCATGTCACCCAGCCAGTGTGTGCAGCTAGAGCTGGTCATGGAGGGTCCCTTCCCTGCCACCCGGCCAGCCTAACCAGAGCCGGGTGCAGGCGAGTCCCTTTCCCCAGCTCCAGGAGGAATGTGTCTTTGCCAAAGGCGCATTGCTCTTCGGGGCCAGGTAGGGTCAGTCTGGCGCTCTCTAAAATTCAGTGCCTGGGGCTTTGTCCCATTTCCCCTGCCCTAGTTATGGCCCTGGGAATCGCCCTTCTTGGGGGCTATGTTGCCACACTTCCCATGGTGCCCCCTTCCTAAATTGAACTAGCAAATCCTGTCCATGGGCATGCCAGTTCAATCTGGGTTTCTAGTAGGGCCGTGTTAGTTCGAATGAACTTAGTTCGAATTAACTATTATTAATTCAAATTGATTAACTCAAACTAATTCAGTTCAAATTAATTTCTTAAGTGTAAACATAGCCTTAAAGACTAACATATTGATTTAACACATGAGCTTTCATGGGAGAAAATCCCACCTCATCAGACACTTAAAAGTTTTTCCCCCATGAAAACTCATGCAATAGATAAATTTTTTAGTCTTTAAAAGTGCCACAGGATTCTTGTTTGTTTTGCTGAACTAGACTAACACAGCTAATCCTCTGGAACTTGTCGACATTCAGGAGATGGTATCAGTTTTGACTGCCACTGTGGAGTAGTAAACATAAGCCCCTTATGCTTCCAAACTGGAATTATAGTTGCAGTTCTTAATTGCAATTAATTACAATTACAATTTTGATTCAGCTCACAAACTCAGTCTCAAACCCACTGGCCATTGCTAACAGTTCTGTGCTGATCTGCCGCTGTTGTCAGGTGTTGTTCAAGAGAGGCCTAAGTGTTCACTGGGCAGAAATATTGGTGGCAGATCTATCAGGGACACTGGGGAAAGTGAATGATTCTGAATGGCACCTGCTTGTGCCAAGTCAAGCCCAAGATGATGCTGAGTCCTCAGTGTTCAGGAATATAAAATTCTCTCTCAGAAACATGCTGGCAGCAAATCCAGGATAATGACAGCAGCTACTTCTAATTCTTAGCTTTGAGGTGTTTCAATTTTTAGGGTTCCATGTATCCCAGAATCTGCAGTTGTAGAAACTCTGCTTTGGGACCTTATGTTTCATTAAAGAAATAAATTCTAGGCTCTATAGTTGTGAATAAAATCTTCTGATCATTTTAAAAAATGCAAGGCCTTGTCTACACAAAAATTGTCTCAAGTTGTTTTCCTAGGTGTATCATTTTATTATAGACTAGCCTAAGAATGTCATAAAGGGAGGGGGCCCTTCATTGATTGTGTGTCAATTTCATATTTAACTAATTAGAAGTGTAATTTTTAAAAAACATACCTGAAGCTGCCCCAAAGCTTCCTGTCTGTCACTCAGGAGTCTCCCAGAAACCAGGTGACATTGCCATGGAAGTTAGCTTTAGCTTGCTGAAGGATAAGTGGGGCTGGGCTCATTCTCAGAGCTACAGACATATGGTGTATTTGCAGTGAAACCCAAGAGGTCTTAAAAGTTAGCAATTTCACAGTAAATAAAAACAACTGAAACACAAATGGACCTGTTTTCAACTGAAATGTCTTTCATGCAATGTTTTACGCTGCCTTGAAGCCAAATGACCCCTTTTTTTTTTGGCCTCTTGCATAACTGTAAAATTTCAGAGAGGCAAGAATAGGTAAAATGAAATTGCACAGCATCTCCTAGAAAATTTTCTGCAGTTTTGCAGAGTTTTAGTTGGATCTTTCAAAATCCTACACTGCACTCACTAGGTATATTTTTCCAGCAGTTTTGTGTGTGCAGTTTATTATGCATGAGTTATTTGCACGTGTAGATACCCTCATTTGCACATTCACAATAAGTCTCTAGAAATCTAACTACTCTTATTATTGTGTTACAGCAACAATTAGAGGCCTCAGCTAATATCAGGATCCCACTGTGCTTGGCCCTGTACAAACTTATGGCAAGAGAGAGTCCCTAACCCAAAGCGCTTAAAATCTAAATAGAAAGGCAGGTGCACAGGGAAAACGTAGACAAAGAAAAATGAAGTGATGTGCCAAAGTTCATACAGAAGGCAGTGGCAGACTTGGGAGACAGAGGTTCTGTTGCTGGTTCTTAGTTCAGTTTCTTATCCAGTGGGCTACATTGCCTCTCACTTAGCTGCTACTAATTTGTGCACACAGATTGAGGTCTCTGCTCTCTCAAATATTATGGCAAATTATGGGTCCATGTCTTTAGGCTGGATGATGGTACCTTTGAAAATTAAGGGAGTGTGTTCTGCTTTGGATGTATATCTACATAGGGATAAAAAACTGGCTATGGCAGGTCAAGGCCAGCTCAGTTGGGCTCAGGCTACAGGCTGAAAATTGCTGTGTAGAAATTTGGGTTTGGGCTGGAGCTCAAATTGTGGGACTCTCCATTCATACAAGGTCCCAGAGCTCGGACTTGGTCCATCTGTACCAGTGGTTCCCAATATTTTCTCTGCTGTGGCACACCTTGCTACCTTTAGTTAATTTGAGGCACCCCAACATATAGTTTCCAAATGAACTCATGAGTATTCATGAGCCAATGAGCCAATCCAGAACTCTTTAAATAGTTTTTCAAAAAAATTTGTGGCACACCTGCTCAGAGCTGATGGCACACCTGTGTGCCTTGGCACACTGGTTGGGAAACACTGATCTATACAGCAGTTTTCAGCCCAGAGCTCCAGTTTCATAAACGTTAGTTGGTTGATGTGTGCTATCATGGATTTTTATCCCTGTGTAGACATATCCCAAGAGCCTGCATGACTTCCACTGAAGTTAAAGTAGCTGTTCATGCATATCTGAGAGCAGAATCTGGAGTTACATTGACTGGTAACCAGTCGGGGGGGGACTGCAGAGGCTCTCCAGCATGCCGTGCATTGTCCGTGTCAAGAGTGGAGCACCCCAGCTCCAATTTGCGTCAGGGCTCCCCCAAATGGGGGGAACACTCTGCGGGTTGGTCAGGTCAGTTTTATGGTTCCTAGATCAGCTATGCGTAGCACTGTCCAATTCTGCAGGCCCGCAGCATGCAGTCATTGGAGGGGTCCCAACTGCCCAGGGGTCTGGCGATCAGGGCAGTGGTCTGCACCTCAGAGCCCCTGGCTCTCAGGATGTCGGCCAGGGGGGTGGGAGGGTACACTTCTTTTTCCAAACTCACTGCTGTGAAAGGCCAGTGTCTTGTTTTCAATTGGGACCGTGACATCAATCTGCATCCAGCCTCTGCAGACTGTCAGTTCCAGGGATGGCAAAATTCACTGCAACCTACCCAGGTGAGGTGAGATGGCTTTTACTAGCCAGGTCTGGACCATGTTGTGCTTCAGCTGCCAAACCCTAGAGTGGGACTTGCAGCTGTCCTGAATGTGGGGCAGGCTCTTGTTGTACCCACCCTTCCTGCAATGCTTGTCCTGATTCCTGTGGCAGACAGCTCCAGTAACGGTAAGCAGCTGATTAACGGGACAGTTTATACTTTCTTAAAACTCCTTGCACTTGAAGTAAAGGCAGCTGCCACAGAAATGGGTTCGAGGGCCCATTAATCTGCCTTGTTTAAGGAAATGTTAAAAGAATGAAACCTGTATTGCTTGGGTCATTAACAGCAAAAGGTGGGGTGGGGAAAAATAACCTTTTGCATATATTACAGGGCAATAGGACTTGTTTCGGGTAGTGTGGCAGGGTGGGGCTAGGACTAGGAATGGTGTAATGAGGGTTCATTTAGATTGAATGCACAGCAAGACACTGATCAGTGAGTTGGGCAACTCTGAGGCAAAGCCTTCCCAGGTAAAATGTCCCCTTGATCTGAATCATCTGAAATTAGACTGGACAAAGTACTGGAAAACTGACTCTTACTGATACAGACCATTCCTGCCTTGGCATTTGGCTGGTTGGGCTGATATTTTTATGGTTTTTATCCCCCATAGGGAGAAAGCTGTGTAAACAAAGACCGTGTTCTGTACTTGATGAACTCTTAGAAGTGTTTTTTTGTTTCTCTGTTTTATATGAAAAACCACCAAAGATCAGAAAGTGGGCACATCTGATGAAAGAAGGACAAGAAGAGGCCCAGACTTATCCATGTTGCGTCCCTATTCACACAGAATATAAAACCCTTTTGTGGTAGGCCCTTCAATCTGGGTCTGAATAGTATCTGCAAATACTGCTCAGAGGTCAGGATGCCATGTGCTAACACCAGAGAATAACATTAAACCCTCCAAGCTCTGTGCATTTAGATTTGAATAAGCAGCCTTCCAGGAAGCTGAAAAAAACCCTATTTGTGTGAAGCAATGTAGGTCATTGCATGTATCAAGAAGTATGTGTAAACAGCACAGCATCTCTATTACTTTGCTAATTCCCTATTCAAAGCAAACCATGTGGGATGCAGCATACTCTGAATGTGCATAATTTTCCTGTTCTAAAATGTGTTCGCAGGTAATATGTCAAAACCTTTGGAACGTTTACAAGAGATGATACATTATAGTGCATTTTGTCTGAATGTTTTGGAGTAATTCCTGAATCCTCATGGGTAGGAGTTAAAAGTTGCATGAATTTAGCATAATAATCCTTTTGCCATTAAAGTGGATGAATGTATTCGTTCCCTGACATAATAATCAAGGCCCTTTGCCTTATTAGTCACTGAAATGACTAATGAGTCAGTTACTCTCAAACATCCCATCTTCACTTAGTAATGTCAGATCTTCATGGCTTCTAACCTGTGTTTCCAGACAGCTTTTGTTTTTCTACAGCCTCATCTGTGGCATGAAATGTTACTACTTCTTAAATCACAGCATATACTTATTGCGCTATGTCCATCCAGCTAACCTTCTGCAAACACTACCAGGGGAACATTTTATTTGAAATTCTACATGGAGTCATATGGTCCAATGGCTCTGGGCCCAGTCTGGGAATCAGTCAGGAGCTCTGAATGCCAGTCCTACATCTGTCACTGTGTCTAAGCTTAGCCGAGTCACTTCATCTGTCTATGCCTTAGTTTTCCCATCAGAAATATGGGGATAATAATCTGCTCTTTCTTTGTGAAGAGCTTAGCTTTAGAGATGAGGAATGTCATGTAAAAACTAAGGGCCAGTTGTAATGCCCACAATGTGCTAAATACCATCTGAATGCACAAGGCTTGTATCTGCCCCACTTGCTCAAATGATCAGTAACTTTCTATACAAGTAATCCCACTGGAATTCAACAGTATAGTCCCACACAAGAGGTTCAGCTCAGTAGGTAAATGAGAGGAGGTAGAAGGAACTGAGCAGTGTCATCCTATGCAAGATCATTGATTTGGGAAACATTAAGGCAGTTGGACGAACCTATGTGCAATTTGTAGGACTGTCAATCAATCAGAGTTAACTCAAACTCTTAATTTATTTTGAGTTAACTTGATTAAAAATTGTGATTGCAGTTTAAATCGCACTGTTAAATTCAAACTGGTATTCTGTTATAAATATTTTGGTGCTTTTCTACAGTTTAAAATATACCAATTTTAATTACAACACACAATACAAAATCTGCACTGTATAGTATTTTTATAAAGAATATTTGCACTGTAAAAAAGCAACACGAGAAATAGTATTTTTCAACTTAGATGCATATGTGAGGTACTCTTTATTGTGAAAGTGCAATTTACAAATGTAGGCTTTTTTGTTACGTACTTACACACAAAACCAAATCAATGTAGATCTTTCAAGCCTATAAGACCACTCAGTAGGATTTCATGTTAACTTCATTGCTGAGACACTTTGTTTACATTTGTGGGAGATAATCCTGCTCCCTTCTTCTTTACAATGTCACCTGAAAGTGAGAACAGATGCTCTTGTGGTACTGTTGTATGTGGCATGTTGAAGTATTTCTGTGCCAGATACACTAAACACTGGTATGCCCCTTCATGCTTCAGCCACCATTCCAGAGGACATGCTTCTGTGCTGATTACGCTAATTAAAAAATGATGTGTTAATTAAATTTGTGACTGAACTTCTTGGAGGAGAACCATACGTCTCTTGCCCTGTGGTTTTACCCACATTCTACCTTATATTTGGTGCTATGGCAATCTTTGATGATGACTCAGCACGTCTTCAATTTAAGAACGCTTTCCTGGCAGATCTGACAAAATCAGCCTTCTCTTGGCGGCATCTGCTTCTGATGATGAAAATTTACCAGGATCAGTCCACACTGCTTTGGCTCACTGTTGCACAGAACAGCCCATCATCAGCAAGGAATCACGTCCTCTGGAATGGCGGCTGAAGCATGAATGGGCATACAAACGTTTAGTATATCTGGCACGTAAATATCTTGTGATGCTGACCACGACAGTGCCATGCGAATGCCTGGTCTCACCTTAAGGTGACATTGTAAATGAGAAGCAGGCATCATCTCCTATAAATGTAAACAAACTTGTCTTAGTGACTGGCTGAACAAAACGTGGAACTGAGTGAATTTGTAGGCTTTAAAGTTTACATTGTTTTTATTTTTGAGTGCAGTAATTTCTTTTTATGCAATTCTACATTTGTAAGTTGCACTTTCATGATAAAGATATTGCACTACAGTACTTGCATGAGGTAAATGGAAATACTACTTCCTTTATTACAGATATTTGCACCAGATTAAAAAAAACTATAAAGTGAGCCCTGTACACTTTGTGTTGTGGTGTAATTGAAAGCAATATTTTTGAAAATGTAGAAAATATCCCAAAATATTTAAATAAATATTATTCTATGATTGGTTAACAGTGCATTTAACCACTTAATTTTTTTAATCGTATGATTAATCATGATTAATTTTTTTAAGCACTTGACAACCCTAGCCATTTATAATGTCATTACATTGATTTTTGAAATTGGCCTCTCCATCTCATACCTGCCTCTGTCCCATCTTCCTCTCAGCTGCAAATACCATCCCCCTATCACAATGGGTGGAGGAACTTGATGAGTCTGGGAGTGAAAGGGAAGAGTTCCAGCAATGAGGAACAAAGCAGCCATGAGGGAGTTCCCAATCCAGATCCAAATCTTGTACTTTGAGCCATGTCTATACAAGAATACATCTCCTTCCTACCCCATTTCTTCTGGATCTCAAAAGCAAACAGCAAGTGAATGCAATCGTACGTTGACACCAGGGAGCTCAGTGCTTTAACCTTGGAAAGGTCTCTCTGGCAGCTGATTTGAATTATTTCTCACATTCTGTGGAACTTTAAGTCGTTCTCATTTTTATTGCACCTCACGCTGCTCCAGCAGGGAAGGGGCTTTGAAATAAAACACATTCATAATCTGTTCATGCTGTGGAGAATGCAGATTTCTCTCTGCTGGAAAGATTCTGCTAGGCATGTGGTTAGGTCCCCAGTGCACTGAACAGAAATCTGAAAGTTGAGAGAGAATAATGCTGCAGCCTAACAGGCTGTGGCCCTGTGAATGGGGGCAGGAAGCTGGAGCTCCTGACTATGCTGTGTTATCAGGATGTGCCTCAAGGTAAGACTAGAAGAGAGAAATCTATCCTGGCTCAGTATACCTGCACTGGTTAGGTCTATCCTGGCCCAGCATACCTGCACTGGTTAGGTCTATTCTGGCCCAGTATGCCTGGACTGTTAGACTTTGATGTGAAGTGATCAGTCACAATCTGAGTTGGTGGTATATTTGGCAGCCAGAGATTGTAATCTAATCTCGTGTGGGATGAGGTAAAGTAAGCGCTCCTGGATCTCTGATCCGTAAAGGGTTTAGTCTCTGTTAGGTGATTCCCAAAGCTTACCTAGCTAGCTCTCCAGTAACCTTGTCCATGCAACAAAGACAATTTTGTTTGAGGAACCTAGCATGTTAGAAGACTAGCTAAAAATACATTACAGGCTAAATTGATGGGCCAGAACCTACGGGTAGTGTGGGAGTGTTTTGGCCCCTTAACTCCGCAGCTGGGGCTCTCTCTCTGCACAGTGCTTTGTCTGTTACAAGCAGCAAATCCCTCTAGGTGCAGTGACATCAGCACGCAAAGGTGTACTCTGACCTACCGGTAGTTAAGTTGCATGAAGTTTCTGCAAGCCACTTATGAATCAAAGTCAGGGAAACACCTGCAAATCTCCCATGCTCCAAACACTGCATCCCAGAACTACATTATCTTGCACTGTTCTGGGCCTTCTTTTGAACCGTGCAGATCTATTAATTGGTTCACCATTTTATCTAAGAAAAGCAGACATGTTAGCCTTTGTAAGCTGAGTAGATTTCCTAAGCACTTTAGATAAACTCACTGGCAAGGATAAAACATTAAAATAAGTTTATTAACTACAAAAGATTGATTTTAAATGATAAATGATAGTTACCTTGAGAAAATAAAAAGTAAACAGACTTTCTAAATCCTAGGATTTATTAGACTAAGCAAGAGTTGAATCAGATGGCTTTTCTTACCTGGAGCAGATGTTGCAGCTAGGTTACAGTTCTTAATACACATTGGGACTGACTTTCCACCTCCGACTGGGACAAGTCTCCTCAATTCAAATCTTCATCTTCCTGAATTTCTTTTCGTCTTCAGCATATGTGGAGGAAAAGAGTGGCAGTCTCATATGCCACTGTCCCTCATTTTGTACTCTTAGTCCATGTCTTCTGGAAAGAAAGCGGCCCAGTGCATGTTGCCAACTCCTCGAGGCAGGAAGTAGCCAAAGATGGACCCAAAAGTAGCTAGATGTAGCTAAAGATGCATCTAAAAGTAGCTAGAGATGTAGTTAAATTAGTATTCAACACCTGTCACTATAAAGAGTCTCCATAAATCATCCTTAACTATATACCACCACATATTAGACGTTTTGTCAAATTTAGAGTTGAGAGAAACGTGCTTGGAAAACAAACACTCAACACACAGTATTACACACTCTGTCCTCCCTCCCCTCCTTGCATGTGTTAGTTTTTAATTTTTGTGCCTTTGAAGTTACATAATGAACGCTGTATGTTTCTTCTGTACAAGCTTGACCTTGATGACCGGGACCCCCTGTGGGTGCAGGTGCCAATTCAGTTCCTCCTGGGGACACTGCTTTGTGGGTGACATTTACAGAGCAGTTAGACTGAAGCAGGAGCTGGTTATTTTTCTCCCCTCCTGTGTGGTTCACAACTGCAAATAAATGTCTTGCATCTGCATTAATTTTCACTGCTTCCTTGTGAGATTATGTAGCTGTGAACAGCTTTGAAAATAGATAGCTTTGTGGCTGGCACTTCGACAGTCATTTTGTAGTTAAGTAGCTTGAAAAATAATCAAAGTAGCTACAAAGTCATCAAGTTGGCAACACCAGGCATATGCTGTCCTGGTGAGCCTTGCACAGTCACAGAGTTGAACAAGTGTGGGTCTTACACAACTCTGTCTTATTGAACTATAAATCTCTTGTTTGCCATTCACCTTATGATCAATGGTCATTTAATGCCACCCTGGGTGTGTGTTACCTCATTTGTCACTGGAGAACTAGCAGTGGGTGACTCACAACATCTCTCAGTAACTACCATCTAGCAAAATCTTGTAACTTCGTACATAGTAACAGTACACACATACACTGGAGGCTTAAGTTGACTTAAGCAATTCCGTGGCCACATTTGGCATTTATTAAGTCAACTTAAGGGCTTAATAAAATTGACTTAAGCCATGATAGCCAATTAAGTTGACTTAATAAACTTGACTTAAGTCAGGGGACCCACTTAAAGTTGACTTAAAAAAGTTGACTTAGAAAAATGGGGACTCTCTAAGTTGACTTAATAGTCGACTTAACTGAGCCCTCTAGTGTAGACAAAGCCATTTGGACAGGGCACTGTGATTCAGCATTTTATGAACTTGTCATGCAGTATATTTTATGACATTCTGTGTATGAACTATCACAACCATACACATGGGCGTTACAGGTGCTACTTTGAGGTCTTGTGCATCTCAGCTGGGGTACATGTTTAATAACAGGTGGCTGGCTCTCAAAATACACATGGTGGCCTCTTAAGAGGCTGCTTCAGAGGCAAGAAGATAGTAACTAACTATTTCTTTGAATTTGAGACCCGTTTGAATAGTTTTATTCAAGCTTTAAGACACAGTAACTACCAAGCTCTTTTAAATGATCTCTTCCCTTCTTAGACTCCTGCCTTTGGCTTTCTCATTTTCTTTTACTCTTGTTCTAACTATAATACAGGTTGGTTTTTTTTTTGTTGAAGGACACAAATTAGATCATTAAATATCTGGCACCAAAGCATTAATTTCCTGCTCTGCGATTTTCTATCTGTTTTTTCTGTGACACGGTGTTGTCATCTAAGGCCGGATTTTCCCACTTTGTAACATAACCCATTAGTAGATAATTTGGTGTAGATCAGTAGTTAATCATTGTACCTAGAATTAATGTATCCATTTTCTTTTATATTTGCCATGCTCTTTTGTGTGCATTCAAAGCTGCATGCTCTGTAGGATGATGAGAACAAAGAATGACTGCAAGATTGTAGACTTGAATTAAGATTGTATAATCTGTGCTGCCAAAATCCTTTCTAACCATAGACATCAAAGGCTTTTACAAACGAACGTGAACTAGGCCTCAAAGCCCCCCTTGGAAAACATATTCCTATACCCATTGTACAACTAGGGAAACTAAGGAATGGTGGAGTGAAGACCCAAATGTCTAAGTGTAGCCTCTTGATTTTGGAGATCCCCAGTTTGAATTCCCAGCTTCAAATGATAATGGCCTAATTCTCCATTGCCCTACGCTATGTCATTTTCACCCATGCAAAGTGGGGGTGAAAGCATATGAAATCAGAAAAGAAGGAAATATTTTCTATCCACTTTGTTTGATTTGCATGCATGCAAATAACTACCCAAGGCAATTGTTAATGAGTGGTCTTGAGGAGATCTTTCTAACAGATTCTATGCAGAGAGGGAGAAAGAGACTTACATGCACACAAACTACATTAAAAGAGTAGTTGCAAAGTCAAGCAATCAGAAGTTAAGAAGTGCCAGAATTACAAGTTCTTCTGCAACTTTAGTTTGGTCCCCTTATGCGCACAATAAACTTTTGTTAGATCACATAGTGTTTCTTCCAGAAGACCCAGGCTTTATTCAATATGCAGGATGGGCAGTGCTCAGTTAGCGAGCAGGTATTGAATATTTTTTTTTCTTCTTATTGGTCAGTGTATGACCCTAGTCCTTATTTACTGTACACTATTCAAACCCAGCTCTGAAATCAGAATTAAGAATTCCTCATGGGCTTTTCTATCATGCTTATCATTAAATTAGTGCTTCACAAACATTATTTTGTCTTCCCAGTACCCCTGGGAGATGAAGGGATATTTTCCCAATTGGACAGGGGAAGAACTGAAGGACAGAGAGATTAAGATTTAAAACAATCCACTAATTTTGACTGTCCAATCTGAAGTATCTGTGATCGGATTTTTTTTCTGAGTATTTAGCATTATATAGCAAATTATATGTTCAGAGCAAGGCTTCCCTTGACTTCAGTGGCAACTGGGAGTTCTCTGTGCTTCTGCAAATCAGACCAAGATCTCAAGTCAGGAGTGCACAGTTCATGGCCGCTTGTGAAAAGTATGATCTTAGTGACTTACCCAGCATCACACAGGAACTTTGTGGCAGAGGAATGGGGAGACTGCAGTTCACCAGGGCAGAATTTAAATGCCTTAACCAGGACCCTGTCCTTTCTTTTTCTCCTGTCCCCTCCCACTTTCACTACGGATCCGCCCCATTCTGCAAGAAGTGAGACAGGTGTCCTACAGACAATATCTTCCTTACTACATAACCTTGATGATCACTACAGCAGATCCATCCTGTGCACTGAGTGAGGCAGGGTTTCTGGGGTGAAAATAGTAAATGATCAGGTAGTTAAAGATGCTATTGTGATGCATACTTGCAAGAATACTGAATTAATCCCCCTGGATCCCAGGCCTCTTGTGTTATTAGTCTCACTTTGCCTACCTCATCTGGCTCCTGGTCGTGCTCCCCATCAACCCTCTGTTACAGTTTCTCTCCTCCCGTCTGCAGCCTCTGGTCTCTCACCTGTGGTGTATGAAAAAACTGTTAAAATTGAAAGTTATCATTTAAATCCTCAGAGTTTTCTTGGTGCTTCTTGCAGGCTCGGGGGATTCTGCAAAGAAACAGGCAATTAGAACCAGTTCTTCAGAGAGTCAGGCTAAATTAAAATGAGTTGTTGTGCCTTTGTTTTACAGAGCAGCCTGATTTGTCTCTTTCTGTATCTGGGTTCCTGGGTATTAAAGTTCACACTGTTAATATATAAAGTAGTTTTATACTGCAGCTTTACAGTAAGCCTTTTTATCTAACTTTTCTGTTTGCATGCTGTGAACATAAGAGAAAACTCTCAAGAAGGATGTGATGGGGGGGGGGGAGATAAAATAGAATAAAAAAGATAAAATAAAATGGCAATATGGACATTTTCCAGTTTAATGAAAAAGAGGAAGATTTTGCAGCATATACTCAGACTTGAGCAGTGTTTTGATGAAATTGCTATAGAAGATGCTGAAATGTTTTCCTAACATTGGTGGTAAAAACCACACTTGCAGTGCTTAAAGATTTGTGTTCACAGGAACTTGGTGGAGTATAAGTACATGATAGAGCTTCTAAAAAAGCATTATGTGCCTACCACAAATTTAACAGAGCAATTTAAGTTTCACCAAAGAAGCCAGATGGAAAGCAAAAGTAGCTCTGAATTGGTGGCAAGCCTGAAAAAGCTGTTGTTGCTGCATAGTGTTTTAGCAGAGCTCCAAAAGAGGCTCTCTGATCAATTTATTTCTGGAGTAAAACACCCTGAATTCAGAGATACACCTCCGAATGTTGTACATGAGAAGGAATTGCCACTAAAGGGAGCTGTGGTGATTGCTCTGTTGAGCCGACAAACAGAAATGTGCCAACCCTGAAAATAATCTGGCCTCATTATGCCATGCCTGGGAAGGAGGCCCTCAGCAAGGGGTAAACAAGATGACAATTCAGCTTAGTAACACTCGCAGGATCCAAACAAAATGGATGGAGCCTTGTTTTCATTGTTTAGGGACATAGCTGCAGGAGCAATGTTTCTTTAACAAGTTACAGTGCAAGAAATGGGGTAAGAGAAAGTACAGGCCAACCAGCCTTGCCAGAGTACACCAGAAAATATGCTGAGAGGAAGGAATCAGTGTCCACTATAGCCCATGGGGCTAACCTGCCAGCTAACTTTAGCATACTCTGTCTTTGTTTACTGGCGTGGTTTATTATATTCAGCTTCTGTTTTTGTATTGGATTTCTTTATTATTGTTTGGCTGTAACACAAGGAACCTACAAGCCTATATCCTGTATGATTAGTTTAAGTAATTGTCATAAATATGGTTGAGTAGGCTTGTGACCTCTTGCCACAACTAAATGGCCTAATCGTTACATTTTTCAATTTTGAGGAACGAGACTTACTTATCTAAGAAAATCAATTCTTAATGGAGAGCACAAGGTACACCACAGAAACATGGAAGTGACAACCATAAACCACTTTGGGCAAGAAATAACAGGCTTGAGAATGAGCTGACTTGCATTAATATATATCGATCTGCTAACCTAGGGTATGGCTACACTGGAGGCTCTGTTAAGTCGATTTAAAGCACTTAGAGTGTCCACACTGAAAACTTCTGTCAACCCCCTGTGTCCACACTCACAGGTGCTAGGCTGAACTCTGGAAGGGGACCTGGAGGCCAATTAAGTTGACTTAAGGGCTATTCTCTGTCTATACTGGCTTGAGTCAACTTAAAAAGGTTGCCATAAGGGTTAAGTCGACCTTAAGAGTTGGTGTTATTAAGTCAACTTAGGGAAGTGCTTAAGTTGATTTAATAAAAGCTCAGTGTGCCCACAGGGGGTCTGTAGGTCGACTTAAGCTTCCTTAAGTTGACATAAGGCTCCAGTGTAGACACACCCCTAAAGAATAAGTGTACCCTGATCTAATGTGAGTAAGGAAGTTGGATTTGGGCATAGAAGATTGGCTATTTTTTATGACTAGCCACAAGGGGGTGAACCACTGGGTGGCAGCAGCTTTTTTTCTCCATCTCGTAGACTCTAAGGCTGTGTTCACACGGCACTTTTGTTTCGAAACAACCTCGTTGTTTCGAAACAAAAAAAAACATGTTCACATGACGCACAGTTGTTTCAAAACAAGGGGAAGCCCTTGTTTCAAAACAACTGTGTTGTTTTGAAACAAGTTAAACCCCATTTGGGGACGAAACAACATGGTTTCGAATTGCTTGTTTCGAAACAACGCATGTGAACATGTTGTTTCGGAACAATAGGTTCCGAAACAACATTTAAAGGGCTGCCGCCTCAGCACCCTGGCCAGGGAACACTCAGCACCTTGGCCAGGGTGCTGAGGGGTGTCCCCTGGCCAGCAGGCACTGGCGGGGGTCAGCGCTGCACAGCGCTGAATCCCCCCGGTGCCTGCAGAGCCGGGCTGCGAGCACCGGCGGCGGGCGTCCCGCCGGCGGGGTCTGGGGGCAGCTCTGGCAGGGGGGCTGAGCCACCCCGCAGCGGCTCACCCGCTGCTGGTGCCTGCAGCCCCCTTTCTGGGGCTGCAGGGTGAGCCAGCAGCGGCTCACCCCCAGGGGTAACGAAATAGCATGTTCACACAGTGAACTTGCTATTTCGTTTCCCGCTTTTTTTCTTATTTCGAATTAACATTTTGTTAATTCGAAATAAGATATTTCGAAATAAGGTGTTGTTTCGAAACAAGTTGTTTCGACACAACTTGTTTCGAAATAACCCTGTGCGTGTGAACACAGCCTAAGGTATGAGTCTCAAACTCAAAACAGCATGAGGGCCGCATGAGGATTAGTACATTAGCCTGAGGGCTGCACCTATGAAACCTTTTCATACAAAGATATTGCAAATATTGGTAGCAATAGCATCATTGCAGGCTGTAGGAAACAGCGTTAAGGGCTGCATGTGGCCCATGGGCCACATAGAATCATAGAATCATAGGGTTGGAAGGGACCCCACGAGGTCATCTAGTCCAACCCCCCGCCAAAAAAA
>ML681996.1:42976808-42996882 GCA_007922195.1 Podocnemis expansa | reverse complement strand
TTCAATTCTATTGTATCTACCTCCCTGGATTTTCTTTTGGTGTTGACATGTTTGAGACTCCTGCTCTAAGGTCAGAAGGAACCAGTATGATCATCTAGTCTGACTTGCTGCACAATACAGGCCTCAAAACCTCACCCACCCACTCCAGCAATAAGCCTCTAACCTGTGACTTAGTTATTTAAGTCCTCAAATCATGATTTAAGGACTTTAAGATAGAGAGAATTTACTAGTAGGTCAGCCATGCCCCATGCTACAGCAGAAAGCTTGGGAGTTTCTTGGCTGCCTATTTTAACTTAGTTTCTTGATATTTGATCCTTCAGCTCTCTTATCACATCTTGAGACCATGCATGAACCTGATCCCTCAGATTCATTTGGCTCATCCTTTTTCTTACCACACCTCAAGGAAGGCCTGAGTATGTTAATCTAGGAAGCTTTTGTAAAGAATGACACTGCATGTGCCCCAAGAATTGGATTCTTTCCTTTCTGTTGTGGGGTTTGGAACTTGGATATCACTTTCACTTACTTTAATAGATGTCTGTAAGTAGTGTTTCATCCTTAGTAATACTGTTTTTGCCATCTCCCCCAATAAGATATTGAAATCATTATGGTTAATTCTGCATAGCCTGATTCTGGGACAAGAATCTTATTATCTTCTGGTCAGGTCAATTGGTGAGCCTTTATTATAACAAACTAATCTCTAAAATTAGGTCATACT
Source organism: Podocnemis expansa (assembly GCA_007922195.1). Classification (NCBI taxonomy): domain Eukaryota; kingdom Metazoa; phylum Chordata; order Testudines; family Podocnemididae; genus Podocnemis; species Podocnemis expansa. Next base: position 42,996,167 of record ML681996.1, on the reverse strand, counting down.
ACAAGTAGGATCCACCCAACTAGTCATGTGACTGTGGTGGAGTCAGACCTGGATGCAGCTTGTCTCCTAGGCTGTGTTCACACACAGGGGGTTATTTCGATACGGTTGTTTCGAAACAACTTGTATCGAAATAACACTTTATTTTGAAATAACTTAATTCGAATTAATAGTTTGTTAATTCGAATTAAGGAAAGAAGCTCAAAGCGAAATAGCAGGTTCAGGCAACAGTTATTTTGAAACAAGTCACTGTTGTTTTGAAACAACATGTTCACATGGCATTGTTTCGAAACAATCATTTCGAAACAACGTTGTTTCGCCCACAGACTAGGTTTAACTTGTTTCGAAACAATGCCGTTGTTTCGAAACAACGGGAGCCGTTGTTTCGAAACAACCAGGCGTCGTGTGAACAGCCTAAATCTTATTTCGAAACAACCGCTGAAAGGATGTGTGAGATGTACCATTTCAGACCTACGGTGGTGGTGGGGAGGAACAGATATATCCTTTGGAGCAGCAGACCTTCTCTTCTTGCCTCTGTGGGGGATGGGGGAGGCCACTTCCCTTTGCTTTGGTGTTCCTGTGCAGACAGAAACTTGCAGGGGGAATTAGCAGTTGGGGCAGAAATCCTGGTCCTTTCTGCTGCAAACCGATCTTAAAACGATCCCTAGTCCAGGCCCTCTGCAGGGCATGCAGGTAGTAAATCCCTGGTACCAACCCTTGAGGGCAAGATGGGCAAGTAAAGCAGTCTATTGCCCAGGCTCCTAGTCAGAGGTTTGCAAACACCACAGTCCTTAGCCTGAGTCCTCAGGCAGGGTGGGTGTGGCAAACAAAGTAGTCTTTAGTCTAAGATGCTTCACAAGTTGAGGGTTGATCACTCCAGGGTTGGGCTGGTGACAGGGGCGTAGGCCCACCTGATTCCACTGCATTCCAACCAAGGCAGGGGGGTCTGCTACTTCAACAACACACATCACTGACACAGTTGCAGGTCACAACACAACCAAACTGTCATCTGGCTTTCTCCTTTCCCCTGAGTACACAGCTCTTGGGATCTTCTTCAGTCTCTTTGGTATACTTGGCTGGGGCAGACTCCATAGTCCATCAGTGTTGTTGACCAGTGGCAGCTCTTCAAAGTCATAGATGGATGGAAGCTCCTCTAGATCTCAGGGAGCCAGCTGCTCTGGCAGCTTTGTGGGGTCATAGGTGGCCAGCAGCTCAGTAGCCCATGTGAGGCCCAGGGCTTAGGCAGCTCTTCAGCAACAGGGGCTCCAGAAGGGGTTGAGAGTCATACAGTCATAGGGTTGGAAGGGACCTCATAGGTCATCTAGTCCAGCCCCCTGCCAGAGGCAGGACCATTCCCACTAAACCATCCCAGTCATGGTTTTGTCCAGCCGGGCCTTAAACACCTCCAGAGATGGAGACACCACCACCTCCCTTGGCAGCTCATTCCAAGGCTTCACCACTCTCCTAGTAAAAAAGTTTTTTCTAATATCCAGCCTCGACCTCCCTAACTGCAACTTGAGACCATTGGTCCTCGTTCTGTTCTCTGTTATTACCGAGAACAGTCGAGCTCCATCTTCCTTAGAGCATCCCTTCAAGTAGTTGAAGGTTGCTATCAAATCCCCCCTCAATCTTCTCTTCTGCAGACTAAATAAGCCTAATGCTCTCAGTCTTTCCTCATAGGGCTTGTGCTCCAGCCCTTTAATCATTTTGGTTGCCCTCCTCTGAACTCTCTCTAGCATGTCCCTGTCCTTTTGTAGTGGGGAGCCCAAAACTGAACACAGTATTCTAGATGTGGCCTCACCAGTGCAGAATAGAGGGGAATGATCACATCCCTTGATCCGCTGGTAATACTTCTTTTGATGCAGCCCAGTATGCCATTGGCCTTTTTGGCAGCAAGCGCACACTGCTGACTCATATCCAGCTTCCCATCCACCATGACCCCCAGGTCCTTTTCTACGCTGCTGCTACTTAGCTGAATGTTTCCCAGCCTGTAGCGGTGCATGGGGTTTTTTCGTCCCACGTGCGGGATTTTACACTTGTCCTTATTGAAGCTCATAAGATTTCTATTGGCCCACTGTTCCAATTTATCTAGGTCTCCCTGAATCCAGTCCTTGCCCTCCAACGTGTCTACTGGTCCCCCCAGCTTGGTGTCATCTGCAAACTTACTGAGAGTGCAGTCTATTCCATCATCCAGATCATTGATGAAAATGTTGAACAGAACCGGCCCCAGGACCGACCCCTGGGGCACACCACTCGTGACTGGTTGCCAGCTAGAAATGGAACCATTGATTCCTACATGCTGAAACCGTTGATCTAGCTAGTTTTCTATCCACCTTATAGTCCACCTATCCAACCCATACTTCCTTAATTTGCCATTGAGAATGCTGTTGGAAACTGTATCAAAAGCCTTGCTAAAATCAAGGTATATCACATCAACGGTTCTTCCTGCATCCAGAAAACCAGTCATCTGATCATAGAAGGAGATGAGATTGGTCAGGCATGATTTACCCTTGGAAAATCCATGCTGACTGTTCCTGATCACTTTATTTTCCTCTAAGTGTTTGAGGATGGATTCTTTGAGAATCTGCTCCATAATTTTTCCAGGGACTGAGGTGAGGCTGACTGGTCTATAATTCCCTGGATCCTCCTTTTTCCCTTTCTTGAAAATAGGCACTACATTTGCTTTTTTTCCAATCCTCTGGCACCTCCCCCGTTCTCCATGAGTTTTGAAAGATAATGGCCAGGGGTGCTGCTATCTCATTGGCCAATTCCCTTAGCACTCTTGGATGCAGTTTGTCCGGCCCCATGGACTTGTGCACATCCAGCTTCTTTAAGCAGTCCCTAACCTGACCTTCCATCACCAAGGGCCTCTCTTCTTCTCTCCAATCTGCCATACCCATGGTAGTGGGCTGGGAGCTGAGCCTGCCTGTGAAAACTGAAGCAAAAAATGCATTGAGCACTTCAGCTTTTTCCTCATCCTCTGTCACAAGGATGCCTGCCCTATTCAGCAAGGGGCCTACACCATCCTTGATCCTCTTCTTGTTATTAACATACTTGTAGAACCCCTTCTTGTTATCCTCTACATCCCTCACTAGCCGCAACTCCATTTGTCCTTTGGCCTTTGATTTTATCCCTTCAGTCCCTAGTAATATCTTTATATGCCTCCTTGGTCATCTGACCAAGCTTCCACTTTCTGTAAGCTTCCTTTTTATGTTTAAGCTCAGAGCAGAATTCTCTGCTAAGCCATTCTGGCTGCCCCACATGGTTGTTCTTTCTCCTAATTGGAATGACAACTTCCTGTGCCCTTAGCAGGGTTTCTTTAAAATATAACCAACTCTCTTGGACTCCTTTCCCCTTCAGATTAGCGTCCCAAGGGATCCTGCCCATCAGTTCCCTGAGGGAGCCAAAATCTGCTTTTTTGAAGTCCAGGGTTTTTGTTTTGCTTCTTTCCTTCCTTCCTTTAATCAGCATCCTGAACTCAACCATGTCATGGTCACTACTGCCTAGCTTGCCATTTACCTCTACATCCCTGATCAATTCTACCCTGTTTGTGAGCAGCAGGTCGAGCGGTGCAAGGTCCCTAGTTGGTTCCTCTAGCATTTGTACTAGAAAGTTGTCCCCAACATTCTCTAAAAACTTCCTGGATTGCCCATATACTGCTTTATTGGCCTCCCAGCAAATGTCAGGGTAACTGAATTCCCCCATGAGCACCAGGGCCTGTGATCTAGAAGCTTCTGCTAGTTGTCCATAGAACACCTCATCCACCTTCTGCTTCTGGTCTGGTGGTCTATAGCAGACACCCACCACAACATCCCCCTTGTTGCTTTCCCCTCTCAATGTAACCCACAGACTTTCTATTGTTACGCTTCCGCTTCCATAATGGAGCTCTGAGCAGTCATAGAGCTCTTTTACATATAATGCTACTCCTCCCCCTCTTCTTCCCAGCCTGTCTTTCCTGAAAAGTTTATACCCATCCATGGCAGAGCTCCAGTCGTGCAGACTATCCCACCACGTCTCCGTTATTCCTATAATATCATAGTTCCTTGTCTGTGCTAGTATTACCAATTCTTCTTGCTTATTTCCGAGGCTCCTCGCATTAGTGTACAGGCACCTAAGATACCCGGTTGTTTGCCCCACTTTGTCATGTTGATTTCCAATTCTATTACATAAACCTCCTTGCATTTTTTCTTGGAGTTCTCCTCCCCCACTCTCCTCACATATTGGGGCTTCAGTAGAGCGCTTATGACATTTATTTGATTCCCTCCCCCCCATGTTCCAACTACCTTCTCTTTTATTGCTGTTGATACAGTCCCAGGACCCCCCAAGTTCCATCCCTTCCCCCAGGTAACCCACATCGTCACTTACCTGTGGGCTTTGGTCTCCTTCCCACGTTGAACCTAGTTTAAAGCCCTCCTCACTAGGTCAGCCAGTCTGTGCCCAAACATGCTCTTCCCCTTCCTGGACAGGTGAAGACCATCTCTGCCTATCAATCCTCTGTCCTGAAACAGGACTCCATGGTCAAGGAAGCCAAATCCCCCCTGACCACACCATCTTCGCAGCCAGGCATTCACCTCTAGGATGCATCTGTCTCTCCTGAGGCCTCTAGCCTTGACTGGAAGGATTGAGGAGAACACTACCTGTGCTCCAAACTCTTTCACCCTCACTCCCAGAGCCCTGAAGTCACCTTTGATCTGCTGAGGATCACCTCTCACAGTATCATTGGTACCCACATGGATAAGAAGCATGGGGTAGTAGTCTGAGGGGCGGATGATTTTAGACAATCCCTCCGTTACGTCACGGATACGGGCACCTGGCAGGCAGCATACCTCTCTAGAGGCCTTGTCAGGGCGACAGATTGGGTGCCTCCGTTCCTCTCAGGACTGAGTCCGCAGTCACCACAACCCTACGTTTCCTCTTAGGTGAGGTGGCTGTGATCTGCCCAGCCTTTGGCGTGGATGGCATCTCCTCTACCTCCTTTAGTGTGTCCAGCACTGCATAACGGTTCCTCACCACAATGGATGGTGGGATGTGAGCAGGTGTGGAGAACTGTCTACTGCCAGAGGTGACCAGCTGCCAGTGTCCTTCCTCTGCCATAGCCATCCCATCCATTTCCATTTCCAGAGCTGTGGCAGTAGCCCTTGGCATTGGGATGTTCTTCCTCTCTGGTAGCTCTATCCTGACTGAGGAAGAGGTCTCCCCTTTAATACTTCCTGCTTTCCGTTCTGCTTCTGGTGGGGCAGACAGGTTTGTTCTGACTGTGCTTGTCCAAGAACAGGCCATCCATTCTTGTCCATCTCCAACCACACTCTCTTTCTTCGCCCCTACTCCCCTCAAGTCCAGCTCCCAGGTATTGGAGCTGGGCATGCTTCGTCACCAAGGCTTGACAGTCCATCAGCATTGGCATTTTCTTTCCTCCCTTATTTTTGAATGAAGAATGCCAATGACAGCAGGGTGAGGGACTATTTCATGAGGCGTGTGCCTGTATCCTTCATAATCTGGAGCCATTTGAACAGGGTGTGGTCTGAAACCAAAACAACAATGCCTCCTAGGAGATAATACCAGGGGGCCTCCACTGCCTACTTGACCAAGAAGGCTTCCTTCTCAACAGTTGAATGGTTTTGTTCCTGGAGAAACAGTTTCTAGCTGATGTACAGGATGGGATGCTCCTCTCTGTTGAGCTTCTGTGAGGGGATGGCCCTAAATCACATGGCTGAGCCATTGGTCTGGATGACTAAGTTGCAGGAGAAGTCCAGGCTTTCCAGGATGGGTTTTCTGCACAGGCAAACCTGGAGCATTTGGAAGGCCATTTCAAACATGCAGGCTTCTGGATGCACTGTGGCTGCTTTTTGGGCAGCAATGGAGACAAAGTTGGGGATGAAGCAGCAGTAGCATCCCACCTGCCTCAGGAACTTCCTCACCTGTTTCTCTGTGGTCAGGGTTGACTGATCATGGATGGCCCGGACCTTTCTAATCAGTGGGTGGACCTTCCCATGCCCTAGGAAGTATTCCAGATAGGTAGGTTGCCTTCTGGGAGCTGATCCAGCTTTTCTTGGGGTTAGCAGTCAGTCCAGCACTGTGGATGGTCTGCAGAATGGCTGTCACTAGATTCAGGTGGCCCTCTTGGTGGTGGCTATAAATCATGGGATTGTCAAGGTAATTAGCAGTGTAGTCTGTGTAGGCCAGCAATAGCTGGTCCATTAGCTCCTGGAAGGTTGTGAGGGCCCCATAGAGACCAAAGGGCACCCAAGTGAACTGGTACAGCCTGCTATAGGTGGCAAAGGTGGTCTTCTCCTTGGAATTTGGTTTTAGCAGGAACTGCCAGTACCCCTTGGTCAGATCAAGAGTGATGGCATAGTGGGCTTCCCCTAGGTGATCAAGAAGCTCATCCACTACTGGAATGGACTACACATCAAATTTAGAAATAGCACTGACCCTTCAAAACTCAATATAGAACCTCTGGGTCCCATTCGGATTAGGGACAAGCACGATGGATTTATGCCACTCACTTTTGAACCTCTTGATGAAGCCCAGCTCCAGTATTGTTGTTTGACTGCTTCCTGCATCTGATGTTGGAGTGGCCTAGTCATCTCCCAAATTACACCCCTGGGACTCATATGGATGGAGTGTTAGAGCCATGTGGCCTGTCCTGACACTGCAGTAAACACCCTGGTGTAGACTGAGGGCATTGCTCAAGAGTGGCTCCTGATTCATTCAGGATGGGGAACTGGGAACCCTAATCTAGTTCAAGCTGGGGGGAGGGGAGGGCAATCGGCAACCTATCCCATCCACATCACACCCTCAGGAGGATCATATGTAGGTCTGAAGTTTCTTATATCAGTCTGGTTAGCAGATCTTGTATGTAAGGATATTTTGTTTAAAAAAAAAAAGCAAAGAGTCACAGATTTATTTATTGCATGAGCTTTCGTGGGAGAAAATTCCACTTCATCAGACGTATGAGCCCTGCTATCATGCCAATAGCTTAGATGCTTCTGAGGGGAGCAACAAGAGTACACAATCGCTAGGTGAAAAGTTCTGTGTTTGGGAACCTTGGTTGTAGGCTTGTTCTTGGGTCTTTTTGACTGCCTGCAGGTTCTCCCTGGTGGGATTCCCAGCTTGGGTCAGATTCTCATAGAGCCAGGCTAAGTAGTGGAGGGACCCCTAACTTGTGGACTGGATCCACTTCTGTGTCTCCTACACTAGGTCCAGCAGACTGCAGGGCTGTCATCCACAGAGCAGTTTGAATGGGGAGAATTTGATGAAGGCTTGACATGCCTTCTGGATGATGAGGCTCAGAGGTTGCATCTATTGAGCCCAGTGTTGGAGCTCCTCTGGCAGGAACTTCTACAACATTTCTGATTAAAAAGTTTTACAAGGCCATCAGTCTGGAGGTGATACACTCATGTTTTCAGTTTTTGGATCCCCAGATGGCCACACACCTCCCATGATAGCTGGGATGGGGATTTAGTCCCCTGACCTGTAAAAAAAATTTTTTTAGGCAGGCCCACTTGAGGGAAAAAACATCATAAAACTTCGTGGCAATTTCCCAGGCAATAACAGACCACAGGAAGATGGCTTTCGGGAAGCATGTAGCATAGTCCAGACTAAAATGTACTGGTATCCAGTTGCATTCTTGACTATGGGGCTATGAGACTGACGTAGCATAGATCAGTGGCTCCCAGCCTTTGCTCTGCTGTGGCACACTTTGATGCCTTCAATTATGTTGTGGCATACTGCCATTATAAATAATGAATATTCAAATTAACACATGTATTTTCATGAGCATTGGCACCAGGGATTTCCTTACACCCTCCCAGTTGTCAGCTGTTAACACTGTTATACCAATTTAGTGAGCACCACCCTAATTTCAGGTCCTTGGGAAGCTGATATGGCACCTTGTTTTGGAGGTGCAAGCCCAGGGCTCCAGCTCAGGGGACCCCCCCCAGCAGGGGCCACATGGGGCACTGTCCACGGCTCTGGAGAACCCCCTGGTTGGGCTTGCATCGGGCCACCACCTGAGGCTCTGGCCCTGGGGAACATCTGGGCCGGGACTGCATGGTGGCGCCGCCCGTGGCTGCAACTCTGAGGAGCCCTCCTGGCCAAGGCCATGACCATGGTCCAGGGGAATCCCCCACTGGGCTGCATGGGGCCGTCAGCCACAGCTCTGGGAAACCCCCTGGTCATGGCCACATCGGGCCGCCGCCTGGGTCTCTGGCTCTGGGGAACCTCCAGGCCAGGGCCACGTGGGGCTGCCACCAGCAGCTCCATCTCTGAGGAGCTCACCTGGCCAGGGCCACTGCCCATGGCTTGGCCACTGCCTTGAGGGAATCCCTCACTGGGGCCGCATGGGGCCGCTGCCTGTGACAGTGGCTCCAGCTCCAAGGAACCCCCCAGCCGGGGCTGGGGCCACTGGCGTAGATCATGGCTGCACTTTTGAATGGGGTTCCCATCACAGGCAAGAGGATCAGGGGGCTTTTGGGATTCTGGCAGGGGCCGTGACATGGCACTCCAGACAGAAAGCACAGTAATTCTTGATCTAATGGTGCACTTTGGAGCCAGTAGAACAAGGTCAGAACCCAGGTCAATGTCATCTTCTGCCCCAATGGTCATGGCTGGGAGCTCATGGGACATCCAAAGAAGTATGGCTTATCAGTGACATCAGGGAATGACGAGCTGCGAGCAAGGTTCACAGGTCCGGGGATCCTGCTGCATTTGGTACAAGTGTTCTCTTCTTGGTTCAAAGCGAGGTCTTTGAGGGATGTGCTGGGGGTCTGTTGCAGTTCCGTTAATGTAGGCCAGTTCATCAAAGGTTCAACTAAGGGTGGGCTCCTCCCTCTGGTACCTGCTGAAGTTGATTCCAACAGTCAACTTGGGTAGTCCTTCATCCTCAGGTCTGACTGATGATGCCTTCCAGTATTCTTGGTGTGCATTAGATGGTTCTGTGGATCCCGCAGGGCTTGCCTTTCTGATCCCTCCATGCCACCATCATGGACCTTTCCCTCCAAAGCCATCTGCTCAGGCAGGTTCTCATGGGTCACAGTGTGCAGGACCTTGTTGAACTCTGTCCAGTCCTGACCAAGGATGGTGGGGTATAGAAGTTTCAGGGTGATACCTATGGCCATTTCTTGCATCAGTCCATCCATCATTAGGGATACTTGTGCTGGCACATGTGTGCACATCCCCATGGATGCATCACAGTCTGATCGGGCCCCAGGCAGGTGTGCCATCTGGGTGCATTGTTGCCACCTCATCAGGGTCTTTCCACAGCCCAAATCAAGGAGGTGAATAGTCATTCCCCATCAAGGACCACAGGGATGGTTGCGAAGGGGCTGGGGTAGCACCAGGTCCAAGTGTCTCCTGTGCACATTGGCCAAAAGGAACAGTCCATGTTAAGGCACTGTCTTTGGAGGTGCTCAAAACGACCACATGTGAAAGCAGGGCCCATGTTTGGCTGATTCTTTGTATCTTCCATTCCTGTGGCTAAATTAGAGGGGTAGGGCCTCCATCTGTCATGGTTTGCATTGGTGGCACAAAGCTTTGGAGTGGGTTGCTGTGTCCAGTCGTGTCATGATTTTCTGTCGGGGCTGGGGTGACCTGAGTACTAAGGCATTCTCCACTTGCTGAGCAGGGTGTAAGGGTGGCTGTTGAAGTACAAGCAGCAGCTGGGGTCTCTGCATCTATGAATTCCTCCATGACATTCACAGCTACCTTCAAAGTGACTGGTCAGTGGCACAGCACCTCGGCCCTCCCTCGTGGTGGGAGGCTGTGTCTAAATTTTTGCACTGCTACCTTTTCCACCAAATTGGTGGTGGAGTGCTGCTCAGGTAGAAGCTATCATCAATAGGTGTTCTTCAATTCCTGGGCAGTGATAGGGCTCCCAGCACATAAATCTTCCCCCAGAACCAGTGACAGAAGGTGTATGGGCTGATATCTGGGGCATCCAGAATGTAGCCCTCACTAGTTTATAGTCACAGGCCTCCTGGGTCGGCACCATTAGTGACCCATTGTTCTGCCTGGCCCCAGCCACAGAGGTGATACACTCCAAAGTGAGCAGGAAGGCATCAGGATCATCTCTGCAGCCAACCATCATGAGGTGCAGCAACATCACAAGGGTCACTGGGGTGGTTGCTCTTCTGGGAGCAATATCAGGCATATGGGTCAGCAGGGTGGTCAGCAGCTCAAAACAATGGTGGTGTTGGTCCTGTTATTGGGCACCAAGCTGCTGGATCAGTTGTTGCTGCTGGGCCTGTAGGTGCTGGAGAAGTTGTTATTGCCACTATAACTGTATGGCCTGCAGCTGCAATCTTGACCCTCCACCTCATCCATTGGTCTGGCTCCATGCTGATGCTGTAGTTGTTTGCACACTAGGCCCGTGGGCAGCCCCCTCTGGATCAAAGGGTGTACACTGCCTGCATTCTCCACCACATGTAGAGTGTTGAGCTGTCCCTCCATGTCCATCTGAGAAGGAGGCCACAGCCCCTCACTTCACTGCATCTGTGTGGGCATAAAAGTCACAGACCATTTGCTGGAAGTGAGCCAATTCCTAAAACAAAAAAATTATTAGCAAGACAGACAGGGAGAGTGAAATTTACCAAACCCGAATTGTCCCAAGTCTATGAGCCTGTGGTATGTGGGTTAGAGTAAAAAAAATTGACCATGAACACATGCAAGGGCTATTTATGTATGAAGGATTGTCTATGAAGTAGCCAGTATACCTGCAGGGGTCAAAGAATTGTGGATCAGGTACTGCAGGAGATAAATGATATTGTCTGTTGTTTGGATGACATATTAATAACTGGGAATAATTCAGAGGAACATTTAAAGAAATCTTAGAGAAGACTGCAGTTTTTTGGTACTAAAGTTGTGCGAGTGCTTTTTTCCCAAATCAGGGTACTTTCTCGGTGCACTGTATAGATGCAGAGGAGGTACATCCCTTAAAAAAGAAGACCAAAAGCCTTTGCGATTGCACCAGACCACAGAATGGTTCAGAGCTCAGAGGGTATGTCTACGCTGGAGCCTTAGGTCAACATAACCTCCTTTAAGTCAACCTAAGGAACTCCCTGGCCAAATTTAGAATTTATTAAGTTGACTTAAGCATTTCCTTAAGTCAACTTAATAATACTTGCCATGAAAGTTGACTTAAGAGTTAAGCTGACTTTAGACAGCAGGAAAAGCTAAGACCTGCACCCCTTCCCCTGCCTCCGAGGGGCCATTCCAGCTCCAGGGACCCAATCTGGCCCCAGCCACTGTGAGCAAGCATGGGAGCTGGATCCGGCTCTGAGCCCCTTGCTGCAAGTGGCAGGCACCTAGGAGCTTGCTCCAGCCCTGAGCTGCTTGCTGCAAGCACCAAGGGGCTCAGAGCTGGCTCCTGCTGCTGCTGGCAGGCAGCTCAGAGTCTGATCCAGGCCTGAGTCACTTGCCACAAGTGGAAGGTGGCTTGGAGCCCGATCTGGCCCTGAGCCCCTTGCCACAAGTGGCAGGTAGCTTAGAGCCAGATCCAGCTCTGAGCTGCTTGCTGCAAGGGGCAAGGGGCTTGGCAGATCAGGCTTCAAGCTGCCTGCCGATAGTGGCAGGAACCGGCTCTGAGCTGCTTGCAGTAAGTGACGGGGGGCTAGATTTGGCTCCCAACCACTTGCTGGTGGTGACTGGGGCCAGATCAGGAGCTGGGGCAAGGCAGGGAGCAGGATATGTCTACACTGGAGACAGTGTAGACATACCTGTAAGTCAACTTAACAAGGTCAACTTTAAGTTGACTTAAAAGAGCCCCACAGTGTAGACATAGCCAGAGAGTTTAATATGGCCAGAAACAATTGTGAAGAGCTCATTTTGAATTCACCTCAGTCTGCCCAATGTCAGCCCTGTTATGGGTTTGGACAGAACATGTGACATGGGTTTGGACAGAAAAGTAAAATCTCTTTTGAGGAAACAAAAAAGGAACACAGGAGTTTCCAGCTTAATCATACATTTTAACTCAGAGCTTCCTGTAACATTAGACTGTGATGTCTCTCTTGGAGAATTTAGGCTGTCACTGCACAGACGGGTAAAGATGGGAGTTGAAAATCCAGTGCATTTGCTTACAGAACATTATCAATGTGTAACCCTTCTGCCAGGTTGAGATGGTAGAGCAAGGACAGGGTTCTATATCTAGGGGTTTCTGTAGAGTTTTAGGGGAAATTATAATCTAATAATGAGAAGCAACATATTCAGAGCTGTGTAAGGAGTCTTTATTGAAAGAGAACTGAGAGAGGACCCGACAGACAGGTTTCCCTAGCACCTAAGCAACCCTCCCATTTATCACTATGACAACCCCAATGACCCTAGGCAGTCCAAAACACCACATATTCTTCCCCCTCTAACGAAAAAGCCCGCCCCCCCAAGAATAAAGCCCTCCCCCCCAGAAAGAATAAGAACTAAACTAGGAGATGAGGGTAGAACCCCCAGGGAATTATTCTGCCCCATGAAGAGGGGGTCACCACTAGCTAAAGATCCAGCTGATTAGGAGGCCTTCTGTCGCGAGGTGGATTACGGTGAACTTCTGGTGTGCCCACACCACAAGATGGTATTAGTGGTGGTGTGACCACAGGTACTGGGGTAGTAGCCAGAACCGGAGAGGATGTTGTGTCCGGTTGGTCCAGTGAGGCTGAAGGTGTTGAAAGGGTGGCTGGAGCAGGAGAGACAGAAACAGTAGTTTCATGCTCTGATGTTTTATCATCGGTAAGGGTGAAGTCAGATATGTCTACTGGAGATGCATCTTCTGGATGGATATGATGGAGAAGCAACTGATCTACATGCCGTCACCAAACTAGGCCACTCACTGTCTGGGCAGAGTAGGAAACGGGTTCTGTCTGGGCAATGACTATTGCTGGGACCCATTTAGCTCCTGAAGCATAGTTTTGAGCGAGAACTGGCTGTCCAATACTGAAGGTGCGGCCCTTTGTTCTTGCTGAACATCTGCTGACCTGGTTCTGCTGTTGGTGTTGAACCACTTGCTGTATGTCTAGTGGTTTCAACAAATCAAAGCAAGAGCACAACTGCTGTCCCATCATAAGAAAAGCTGGAGATGCCTTAATTGTAGCCTGTGGAGTGTTTCTGTAGGACAACAAGAAGCTGTCCAGACGCTTCAGAAGAGGTGAACGTCCCTTCGCAGATTTTAGAGCTTGCTTCATAGTCTGTACGAACCTTTCAGTGAGTCCATTGGTGGAAGGATGATACGGTGCTGACCTGCTATGATGTATTCCATTGGCCTTCATAAAAGTTTCAAAATCCTGAGAAATGAATTGTGGTCCATTGTCACTCATCAGCTGTTCTGGAAGACCATAATGACTAAAGATGCCATGCAGGGTGTGAATAGTCGTTTCCATAGTAGTGGACTGTATTACAGAGATTTCTGGCCATTTTGAATGGGCATCCACAGCAATTAAAAACATACATCCTTCAAATGGGCCAGCAAAATCAACATGGATACATTGCCATGGCCTTTCGGGCCAATCCCACAGGTGAAGATGTGCCAACTGAGGTGCGTTCCGGATGCTCTGGCATGAGGTCCAAGCTCTAGCTGTTTCTTCAATGGCCCTGTCCAAGCCAGGCCACCAGAAATAGCTCCATGCAATTTCTTTCATGCTCGCTATGCCGCAGTGACTTGAATGGAGCTGTTCTAACAAACGTAGTCTTAATGACGGTGGGATAATGACACGCATACCCCACAACAAACACCCAGATTGGGTCGATAACTCTGTCCTCCTAGACACACAGGGGCAGAGGTCAGGAGAGCCCTGAGAGTCAGGTAAGAATGTTCCATGCATCACAAAATCCATAACTTGTGAGAGTACTGGGTCAACCCGTGTCGCTTTCTTCACTTGAGTAGCCGTGACAGGTGTGTTTCCCACCTGTTCAAAGTAAAAGATTCCTTCCTGACCCTGATCTTGATGGTGTGCTGGTAAGGGTAGCCTTGAAAAACCATCAGCACTGCAATGCAAAGAGGATTGCCTATACTTGATTTCATATGTGTATCCAGAAAGTATCAATGCCTATCCTTGCACCCAACTAGCAGCCAAATGTGGGATGCCTGTGTGTGGCCCAAAAATTGATGTCAGCGGTCGATGGTCAGTGAGAATTGTGAACTTCTTTCCCTGCAGGTAGTGGTGAGATTTCCAAATGCCAAAAACAATGTCCAGTGCTTCGCGTTCAATTTGGGCATAGTTAGTTTCTGCCTTGGTCAAGGAGCGTGAAGCAAAAGCAATAGGCCTCTCTTCACCAGAAGGCATAATATGTGACAATACAGCCCCAACTCCGTAAGGGGAGGCATCACAAGCTAACTGTAGGGGCAAAGATGGGTCAAAATGTGTCAGAACCCTAGAGTTTACCAGTGAGCATTTAGCTTCGTTACATGCAACATCACAGGCTTCAGTCCAGTTCCAGGCCTTTTTCGGCCCAAGAAGCTCACATAGTGTTTCAGGAGCATCACTAATTGTGGAATAAACTTGCCATAATACTTTAATAACCCTAAAAAAGAGCGAAGTTGGCTTACGTTCTGAGGTAGCGGAGCATCCATGATAGCCTTAACCTTGGCCAGAGACTTATGGAGACCATCAGCATCAATTATATGTCCTAAATATTCAACTGAGGGCTGGAAAAACTTACATTTGCCTCTGTGAACACGTAGACCATACTCTTCCAGTCGTTGCAGAGTAGCTTCCAAGTTTGTAAGGTGTTCCTCCTCATTTTTGCCCATGACCAGGATGTCATCCAGATAGCACTGTACTCCTGACAAACCACTCAAAATCTGATCCATTGCCCTTTGGAACAAAGCTGGGGCTGAAGTAATGCCAAAAGGTAAACGATAGTATCTGTACAACCCCTTATGTGTTACGATTGTTAACAATTCTTGAGATTCTTCTTCAACATGCATCTGTAAGTACACTTGACTCAAATCAATCTTGCTAAATTTTTGTCCTCCAGCCAAACCTGCAAAGATTTCCTCAATGCAGGGAAGAGGATATTGTTCTGCACATAACACTGGGTTGACAGTGACCTTGAAATCTCCACAAATCCGAATGGAGCCATCCTTCTTCACTATTGGAACAATGGGTGTCGCCCACTGGCTGTGAGTAACTGGCACTAAGACTCCCTCCTTGACTAACCGCTCCAAGTTTTCTTCCACCTTGGGTCTGATGGCAAATGGCACCATCCTGGCCTTCAAACATTTTGGTTGGCAATCAGACTTTATATTTAATTTCACAGTGATTCCCATCATGCTGCCTAAGTCTTCACCGAAAACAGCAGCGTCTTTTGTTAGTACCGCTGCTAGATTCATTTCTTCTTTAGTCAATCGATGCACTTGTGACCAATCGAGCTGGATTTTCCTGATCCAAGATCTTCCCATTAGGGCTGGGTAATTCCCCTTCACCACAAACAGTGGTAGCTTTGTGGTCTGTCCATTGAGTTCTACTTTCACATCAAAAGTACCCAACAGGGGAACAGTCTCTCCAGTATATGTCTTCAAAACGACTACTGTCAGCTTAAGTAGCAGATGTCTAAAGTCCTTCTCGTACACAATGTTAGAAACTAATGAAACTGCTGTGCCAGTGTCCAGTTCCATGCGTGTAGGTTTGCCTTCCAACACAGGTGTTACCCAGAATTTACATGGGCCAGCTGTTATAGACAAAACATGGAGGGAATCTTCATCTTCTGATTGGGTGTCACTATGATCACCTGTATTCTGCTCTACTGCATGCAGAATTTCCTTCTTAGTCCGCCAAACCAACAGCCCATTTTTCTCAGGTCTGCCTCTTCTGTTTGGCTCATCCTTCCTTTGTTTGCAGACATGTTCAATGTGCCCTCTCTTACCACATTGTCGACACAGTAGTTCTTTAAACCAGCACTCTGATGTGAGGTGGTCCTGCTTCCCACACCGGTAACATTCCTGTGTCCCCGGTGCCCTGGGGGCAGGTTGTAGGGATACTTTACGGACACTGACCCCAATCTATTGCATGTCTTGGATGACACGTTCCATGGAGACTGCAATTTCTACAGCCTTCTGTAAGGTGAGTTCACCTTCAGTCAATAGGCGTTTTCGTGTTGATTCACTGTGCAGGCCACACACCAGCCTGTCATGCAGCATTTCCTCTAACATGTTCTTGAAGTCACAGTGTGCTGCCAGCTTCTGCAGAGCTGCTACAAATTGTACAACTGATTCACCTTCACCTTGGTTCCTTTGGTAGAACCTATACCTCTCTGCAATTACTAGTGGCTTTGGGGAAAAATGTGCTCCCAGAACTTCCACTAGGTCCCCGTTAGGTTTCTGCTCTGGCTTCTCCAGATAAAGCAAATCACATAGCAAATTATAAGTCTTAACTCCAATGACCGTTAGAAAAACTGGTACCTTCTTCTCATTAGTTATGTCATTTGCTATTACAAAATTTTGAAATCGGGCTGTATATGTCTGCCATGAATCTGCCGAATGATCATATGCTTCAAGGGTTGTAGTAAGTAAAGCCATGATGCCCTCTTGTGGTTATTGTTTGTCTCTTCACTTAACAGCAGGTAGATCAGCTTTCAGAATAGCCAGCCAGCCTTATCTCTTCCTTGTGCTTAACAACAGGCAGATCAGCTTTCAGACTAGCCAGCTAGCCCTTAGGCAAACAGATCAGCTTTCACAGCTGCAAGCCAACCCCCATGCAAGCAGTAAAATAAAGTTTTGCTTCTTACATTGCATTCTGGTTTTCCAAAGTTGCCAGGATTGTTGAGGATAGCCAACTCCATCACAAATCCCATCCTCTGTCACCAGATGTAGAGTTTTAGGGGAAATTTTTATCCAATAATGAGAGGCAGCATATTCAGAGCTGTGTAAGGAGTCTTTATTGAAAGAGAACTGAGAGAGACAGGACCCGACAGACAGGTTTCCCTAGCACCTAAATGACACTCCCATTTATCACTATGACAACTCCAATGACCCTAGGTAGTCCAAAACACCACAGTTTCCAAATAATGTTGCAACACTAACAGGCTCAAGCCCCACACAGTCTCCTGGGAAATTTGCACTATTTCCTGGGTGCCCTAGTAAAGCTTCCTCACTTGCATGTGTTGGTTCCCAACCGCAATGGGAGAAGGAGACACCGGACTCAGTAGTTCTAACTGAGAAACGGGTTCGTTTATTTAGCGTGACAACGGGGAAAATTTTTCAGTGGATAATCACAGTGACAGCTTAGTAACAACACTTGTTTCAAAGCATCAGTTGAGGTAGCAATCAACAACTAAAACAGCAATCTTACAAGACTAACTGAGGTAGCAAAGCTATATAAGTAACACAGCAAAACTGCAAGGTTTTTGCAACAAAGAAAAACTGCTAGGTATTCACAATGAAACAAAATTGCAAGGTAAAACAAACTGAAAAGTACTCGTAGGGGATTTTTATATACGTACCACAACCCAGGCACCACTGACCAGCAGCATGAACACAAGGGGCATGGTAAGGGACACGACATGAGCTAGCTTTCCTCGGGAGATCCAACCGTTAGAGTGATCAGTTCCGGTGGGTAACACGTGAACCTCCATAACTTCTGCCAGTTGGCATCTCCTTTTTATAGGATTTTTAGCTCAGTGTTTCCTGGTCTCTTCCCATACTAGGGGAGGGTCATATTAGTAGTTCCCATGATTGAGTTAAGTTGTTTATTTCTTAGTTAAGTTTTTTGAATTCCTAGGTGGGACTCAAATTTCCAGGTGGATCATAAATTCTTAGGTGGGTCATAAATTCCCAGGTGGGTCCCAAATTCTAGGTGGGTCATAAATGACTAGGTGGGACCCAATTTCCAGGTGGGTCCAGATTCCTAGGTAGGTCATAAATTCCTACGAGGTCAGTAACTTTTTGAGTTATGCTAGTCTGTAGTCTCCCAGATTCCAGGCCAGAGCCCCCTACACTGTCCATAAGGGGTTTTAGTGTGTGCTTGGGAGGGGGTGGCAAATGGGGTGCCCGGGCAAGTGGTCACCTATCATCGGGCACGAACATGCCACCCTGGCCGTTTGAATGAGCTAATAGTGAAGGCAAGCAGTCACCCATCATCGGGCACGAACATGCCCCCCTGGCATGCCCTCCTGGCCGGTTGAACGGGCCAACAGTGAAGGGGTTAGCTTACACCCAAGGAGATGGCTAGCCAGTAACAAATTAAAGACCCCAAAACCAATGCAGACCTTGATGTGATGCTGCCGGTCACTAATGGAGAATACAGGAAAAGTAATAAAAGAAATCTCAATGTAAGTCCATAAACTTCATCTTCCAGTTGAAAGCACAGTTAATAGTCCCATAGTTCTTGAGTTTCAGTGCCCGAATTGTAGATGAAGTGTTCGTACAGTCAGGCAGTAGATGAAAGCATCACCATTCGCGGAGCCCAGTCAGGCAGTGGATGAAAGAAAGCAGCAGCTCAGATCGGGCCGCACGCCAGGGCTAGTGTGAGGGCATAGCTTAACAGGAATAAGACACACTTATACGTGAACAGTAATAGAAATGGATCACCAATGACAAATATATTAATAATAACATATAAAATTAGCAAAATTTAGAAACAATAAACATAATTAAAGCCGTAAACCAATAAAGCAGGAGTGAGTTCAAGTAGTACAATGCCTACAACAGAGAAGGGGGTGGCCATAATAAGTCAAGAGGACTTTTCTGGCCTTTTACTGCCTCAACATCAGGGTAGGCACTGACAAGCATAACCAATGTATATTTACCAACAGCACAGAACTATTCCTTCTTACTAACCAAGAAGGTTGGCCGGCTGCTTAGAAATTATAATTCATGCAACGGGTTTACAGGGACAACATGAGCTTGTGATTTCAATTTTGAATACATTCTTTTCATCCAACAACACATACAACACATTGTGATTAACATTAATGCCATTAAAACAAAAAGGACAACAATTGGATGTAACAGAATTTTAGAAATGATGACCAGGTGGGTGACCATCCCTGAAAAATATCATACCAATGATGGGTCAATAACTGTTTCTCTTGTTCTGACACTCTTAAAATTTCTGTTCCTTGGTGCAGTATAGCTACACGGCGGGTTTGTATCTGGGCACAAGTGTCTTTGGTAAGGCATGTAATTTGATTGTTTTGTTGCATTAAGTATACAGAGTGGTCCAATTAACTCCTAGTGAGTAATCAAAATTTAGGATTTTACTGAACTGTAAGTCATTAATCTTTATGTCCGTGTGGGATGGAAAATAATAGGTTAACTTAGGAGTGCGTAGAATAGTTACATTGCACATACACTCTTGTACAGGGCTTTTTGAAATGTGCCTTTCTTGCCAGACAACTTGCCTCACCTCAATCCCCGGAAAAATCATGGAGCAGCTTCTCAAAGAA
>ML681996.1:42761381-42976408 GCA_007922195.1 Podocnemis expansa | reverse complement strand
TGACCTCGTGGGGTCCCTTCCAACCCTATGATTCTATGATTCTAGGTCAGTCACGCAAACACAATTTTTTTTATCATAAAATACTTGTGCCGTGTCATTATTTAATTCATCCCAATAACAAGTTGCCAATTCTTCATGTTGTATTGAACATGGTTCTTTTAAGGTTGGCAGGGTGGGACATACCCACTGTTGCAGGGTCCATTGTAAACATGCCTGATGGTTTACAATTTCACCCTGATGATTCAAATACGTTCCTGCCAAACGAGGGACCCAGATGTGTTTGCCTTGAAGAACTGGGAGCGGTTTGAATGGCCACAGGGTGGCATTTTGATTGTGTGGTTGTGCTTTAATAACTTGCACAGCGATGGTTCCTGAAAGTGTGGAAGGGTAAACTCTGGAATCCAAAACATTATACCATTCAGAGACGTATGGGGAAAAAGAGGCTGTCTTTATGTTTTGTCAATGACGGGGCTAAAACTGTGATGTCCTTAGCTCTTACCCAATCCATCTCCCGTTCTGTTAGCACAATGGCAAGTAACTGCTGTTCCAAGCACCAAAGGGCCAATGCTGTTTTGTCTGCTATATCTCTCATTGCACCATACTGAGCCCAGAACGCTTGGTTTACATGCTTCTAAATTTACAGTATCGATTCCAGTTTGCACTAACTCAGCAACTTGGTGTTCTTGCCCTCGTACAATACTATGGTGCATCGCCTCCGCTGCACCAACCTTGTTTCTTAATGCTTCCAGGTCTACCACATTTAGAATTCCTGTTCCTGCACCTATGCCCCCCAGTAGTGTCCGTTATGTCTCTCCACATATGGGAAGAGAGAGGCCGCTGTCGTATGGATTTAACCCAGGCACTAAATAAGGGGTAACTATACGGTGCACATTCTGGCTGGGTCAGAATTAGATTATTTTTGGCCCAGTTAACTGAAATATATAAAGTTGTTATTAGTGGTGCTATTTGGATCTGTATAGGAGACTGTATTTTGAATAAATGGGGGCAAGGAACTTTCACAGGTTGGGGTCCGTTTAGGAATAACACCGATGTCTTTCCTACCAATATAGTGTCATTCACCCGTACTGTGATTGTTCATGTATCCAAGGCTCCTGGTTTGAAATGTGGGAAAGTATGATAACCAGGAGAAACAGGACTACAATTAGGATTGCGATCTTCTATTAAGCCCTTGGAGGCGGTTACTTCAAATATGCAATTATAGTCACTGGGTGTAATACTTACTCAGACTTGTAACGTGATTAGGTTGATTGGCCCATGAAGAGTATTATTATGTATGGTTATTTCTTCAATTTGATTCCAGGCGGTGAAGTTGAATGACTGGATTCCCCAATAGGTTCTAGGCAATGGGTTGGTCTGAGGTTGCAAGTCTTCTGTAGCCTGAAACAGAAAAACAGAAACAGCGGCCCTTACGAGCCGAGTTGCGACCAGAGGCTTATCCAGTTATGGTGGGCTAACTGGGTCACAGCTTGGTCCTCCAACCGGAAAAGATAGGTGTTAGGGAATTTCCCTGGGGAAACAACGACCACCTTTTGTGGGGGTGGCCGGTCGGTTGAGTGAGGAATACGTACCCAAACCGATTGGTCCTTGGTGTAAACTGGGGACCACGGTGGGGATGTCTTAGGTTCCAGGTCTGGCCATCGGCTGTAAGCCGCATTAAGGGTGATAACAACCTGGGACACCACTAGATGCCACCCTTTGTATTCAGGCTTCCTCAAGTTTGATCAGAGGTGGGCCTTTAATGATCCAATTCGGCGTTCCACTACTCCATTACTTTGGGGGTGATACGGAAGATGGGTGTGCAGAGTGCATCCCCAGTGGTGAACCAAACTAGAGAAGTCATAGCTAGTGAACGGTGGCCCCCCGTCTGTTTGGATTTCGTCGGGGATGCCCCTGAGAGCAAATACCTCCATTAACGCCTGACCAACAGCTAGGGCGGTAGATTTACGGAGGGGTACACAGGCAAGTTGTCTGGACCCAAGGTCGACTACAATGAGCCCCTTTGGGAATTGCTTGTCCCTGGGAGAGGGCCAATCAGATCTACCTGCCAGTGCTTGCCTGGGCTGAAAAGGTCAGCCCGGAAGGTCCCATGTGTTACAACTGCTTTATTGGTCAGCCGACCAGCCTGACACTGGACACAGGCTCGGGTAGCTAAGGTACATTGATCTTGGGTGATGTCTGCCCCCCTGCACCCGTGGTGAGTGAGGACATTATGCATAGCCCACGGTGGCAGGTGCCCCCAGTGTTCATGGAGCCAACTAACGAAGGGCTCAGCAGTGTCTGGGGTCTCAGCTTGACACACAACTGGGTCTGTTGGATCAATAGAGAATGCTCTTAGACGCGAATCGAGCTCTGTGTGGAGGGCATTACTATTGGCCCGATGAGACAGACAGTGAGTTACAAACCAGGGTAACTTTGTCCGTTGGGCTAGTAACTCAGTTTTCTCGCAGAGGGCTTCATAGGCATGTGCCTGCCCTTCTGCGGTGAGGATAGAGATGCAGTAGGCGGAATCGAGACCCAAGACCACCTCAGTGGAGGGGTGTGCTTCAGTGATGTGGGTAGTGGCTAGGGACACCCCAACCACTTCTGCCTCCTGAGCCAATGAGGATTCAGGCAGTAGCTGAACCTTAAAATGCTGACATTTACTGCACAAGACACCCGCTCGGGAGCTTGGAGTCGAGCTTCTGTCAGAAACAATCCACGGCTCAAATGCACTCAATTTGGCTGTGGCTGGGGGTGGCTGTTGCGCGGACAGGTTGTTTTTGACAGTCCAGGAACCAAACGTTTCCTGAGCTCGAAAAACGAGCCGTTCCCATGTGGCTGCAGAGCCCTGAA
The DNA here is from genome assembly GCA_007922195.1 of Podocnemis expansa. Lineage (NCBI taxonomy): Eukaryota > Metazoa > Chordata > Testudines > Podocnemididae > Podocnemis > Podocnemis expansa. Next base: position 42,973,555 of record ML681996.1, on the reverse strand, counting down.
ACTGAGGGGCTGGTGTTAGAGTCAGCCATGGGATTAGTTGAACATGGGGTCCCTGCAGAGTTCCCCGTGCTACTTTTCCCCAAGATATAGCTAGACTGACCACCAAAAGCATTTTGCCGATAGGCCTATACCGGTGCTCAGGGCCCCTTAGGGCGTGGCACCCATGGTGGACGGGGGCTCCATTTTGTGATACCGCTTAACCCACCACATAGGGGGTAATGTAAAGGGTCGCACAGGTACTAATGTCTGGGTCCCAGCGGGCCAATTTTGGGCTTGATTGAAGCCATGCTTGCATATCTTGCAATGCCAGGTCTGCCTCCTCTGTTCACACCACTCACCTCACTTTAACAAATTGTTGGATCGTGGTGAGGCTGGTGAGGAGCTAGAGAGGGAGAAATTGACGGTGGTAATTTATAATACCCAGCACCCACTGGACCTCCTTACGTATAGGGAGTTCACCTACCTTGAAATTTGCTGACGGGATGGTATACAATGTGCTGCAGTGATCCCTCCTCCACCTGGAACCCCAAAAACTGGAAGGACGAACTTGGGGTTAAACGGCTCTTACTTTCATTGACTTGCCATTGGTCATGTCGTAAGGCCTCCAGTACATCTTCAATGGCAAGGCGAACCCCTTCGGGATCTGTGCTGCTAACCAGGATATCGTCCACGTAGTGGATTACTTGGACTCCTGGATATGGGGGGCACCCTGTCAAGGGTTTGGGTGAGGGCCTCGGTGGCACAGGCAGGCGAATTTTTGTAACCCTGGGTGCAAACATTCCATCGGAATTGAGATCCAGCAAAGGAAAAGTTCAGGAGCCCCTGCGGGTCATGTAGGGGGACCTGATAAAACATGTCCTTAAGGTCAAGAGTGCAGGCCCAAAGGTAGCGTTTGTTTCTCAGTGCCTGCTCAATTAGAGGGATGTCCCATTTGCTAGCAAAGGCAACCGCTTCAATATGTTTATTGGCTGCCCGATAGTCAATTACCATACGGTACTCGCCAGGCTTATGAGGTTTGGAGATACCCCACACACTTGATAGATAACGGCTGGCAGATACCCTAACAATTTTATTTGAGTCTACTAGTTCCCGGAGTAGGCGTTGAATAGCCTCCTGCCCCTTGGGTGGTGTGGGGACTGATCGATGTTTCCATGGGGCGGGGTTCCTGGCCCAGGGCTGGTGTGGCTCACAGGGGTTGAGGGCCTTAATTAGACTAGCAGGTAAGGCCTGTACAACCGCTTGCGCTAACTGGAACCTTTTTAACTCAACAACCCCCAACAGGGGCTGGGCTCCCAGGAGAGCCTTGAATTTAACAACTTTATTATTGATGGTGGCTTTTATGGTGACTTCAGAGCGCAGTTCTACACTATTTAGGCCTTGGACATAAATTGCCCCTCCTGTGCGCTCATGTGGGACAACTGAAATTTGCGCCCCAGTATCTAATAAAAATGGAGTTACACTTCCATCAGTGAGGACAACCGGAAAGTACGGCCACTGATCCCCGGATCGAGTACTGGCCAACATTATACACTCGATCCTGGCTCATTTTTTGGCTCGGAAGGTCAGGGTCGCTCCTCCCATCCTAATGCTATGGCCGCGTCCTCTTGTTTTGCAACCGAGAATTTGCGAATGACTTCTTTAGTTAATCCCTTGGCTAAAAGGAACCCAAAGATTTTTCTTTCTAAGTATGGTCTTTCGGGGTATTTGGGCTTTGCAGTGCCCCCCAAGCCTGGTGCGGTAGCAACACTAACCATGGGCTGGGGGGTAGGCCACTTAAGGCGATCCACTGCCTCAGACAGGGTGGTAATGGGCCGACCCTGGTATCCTTGCAAACACAATAAAGTGGCTGTGTCTCCCAGAGGGCTGGCCTCGGTGGTGATATCGATGGCTGCATCACTAATGGGGATTTGGCCTGGGTTTGTAACATAACAAAAAGCCAATGCAATAGGCAGGGCCTGTTGGGCTGGGTTTAAATTTAAAGGGTGCATTGCTGGTCTCCAGTGTGATATTGAGGCTCCTGCTATACAAAAAATAAGGTCCTAGGGGGTTTTTACGGTTCCGGGGCTGACACGAGATACCACCGGGTGATTTTGACATTGTAAGATGGCAGCGGCCACTACTGAAATGGGCCAAACGGAGGCCTGTAACAATGTCCCCTGGTCCATTCCCCTGGACCACCCCGGGCTTCGGGCCAGCACCTCCGCTTCCTCATGGTCGACTGTCTCCTGCCCATGTTCAAGGGCCAATCGACCAGCCCACGTAAACACCTCCTCCTGGGCTTTATGGTCAGTATCCTCAATAAATTCTTTCATTTCTGCCTTGGACCGGGCTTGCCATTCGGTGGTGAATATGGTGGCCCCTGTTTGATCGATTTTTACCCGCTGTATTCTTATGGGTAGAGCCTCAACCTCCGTGTCTAGATTGGGTTTCTCAGGGGGAGCCGAAGGTATCGGGGGGTATACTGAGGTAGGGGCTGAACCCTCTGGGTACGGTGGTGGCACCGCAATCGCGGGTCCCACCTCCCCCCTATCCAAATCGGTCCCCGCTTCCCCCGTTTCCCGAGCGGTGGTTGAGAGTGCCCCTGCATAGACAGTTAATCTATCCAGGGCCATGTCTAACACAGCATGATAAATGCTAGCTACCTGTTCCACCTTAAATACGTCTGGTCGGCGTTTCTTTGTAATCTTAATGTCTTCCAACCTTTGGATTAGTTGTATTAAAAGTTCGTTGCTGGCCCGCCTTCCGGGATGCGAGGGGCCTGGTCGGTTTTAGAATACATTCCCCCGGAGACTTTTAGAACTCGTTGGGCTTCTTTCCATAATTGAACAGGGTCGGAGCCCGCCCCCACTTCCCCTGTGGATGTACACTGGGGATGCAGTGCGGTGTCAGTGGGACTTAAATGCAGACGAGTGTGGCATGTTAACAAGCAGCCTGCGCTGGCTATGGCGAGTCGGATCGTGTAGGTCCGACTAGGGTAGCCCAACCCCATAATGCACGTCCACTCTAGGGGGAAGGGATGTTCTTGATTGAGTAGGACGTGATGCTGGAGATGGTTATATTCGTCCTCCGGTGACCGGTCCATGGTCTGGGTTCGCCACGGGCAAGAGACCGGGAAAGGTTTGGGGGGTTTGGGGGGCTGTCCGGTGAGCTTATTCTTGTTCTCCCATCCTGTTCGTGATGCTATGTTGGTTCCCAACCGCGATGGGAGAAGGAGACACCGGACTCAGTAGTTCTAACTGAGAAATGGGTTCGTTTATTTAGCGCAACAACGGGGAAAATTTTTCAATGGATGATAACAGTGACAGCTTAGTAACTACACTTGTTTCAAAGCATCAGTTGAGGTAGCAATCAACAACTAAAACAGCAATCTTACAAGACTAACTGAGGTAGCAAAGCTATATAAGTAACATAGCAAAATTGCAAGGTTTTTACAACAAAGAAAAACTGCTAGGTATTCACAATGAAACAAAATTGCAAGGTAAAACAAACTGAAAAGTACTCGTAGGGGATTTTTATATACGTACCACAACCCAGGCACCACTGACCAGCCGCATGAACACAAGGGGCATGGTAAGGGACATGACACGAGCTAGCTTTCCTCGGGAGATCCAACCATCAGAGTGATCAGTTCCGGTGGGTAACACGTGAACCTCCATAACTTCTGCCAGTTGGCATCTCCTTTTTATAGGATTTTTAGCTCAGTGTTTCCTGGTCTCTTCCCATACTAGGGGAGGGTCATATTAGTAGTTCCCATGATTGAGTTAAGTTGTTTATTTCTTAGTTAAGTTTTTTGAATTCCTAGGTGGGACTCAAATTTCCAGGTGGATCATAAATTCTTAGGTGGGTTCCAAATTCCCAGGTGGGTCCCAAATTCTAGGTGGGTCATAAATGACTAGGTGGGACCCAATTTCCAGGTGGGTCCAAATTCCTAGGTGGGTCATAAATTCCTACAAGGTCAGTAACTTTTTGAGTTATGCTAGTCTGTAGTCTCCCAGATTCCAGGCCAGAGCCCCCTACACTGTCCATAAGGGATTTTAGTGTGTGCTTGGGAGGGGGTGGCAAATGGGGTGCCCAGGCAAGCGGTCACCTATCATCGGGCACGAACAGCATGCATGAGTCTGAGAGTAGTACGCAGAACTTCTAATGGCAGCATAAAAGAATACATAGAAGTAATATCAAAACCAGCACTGGTTTGGAGAATCAGTGCAGGACAGGATTCCTACAAAACCCAATATAGCACTCACTACACCCCAGTGTATTTGGAGAATGTCCCTCACTTCTCCATCACCCTCATATTGACCATCATAGTGGCCATCACAGTTTTAGCACCCACCTCAAAAAGGTGGGGAGGCCCACCCACTGTCCACTGGCTCTGCCCGCTGGTCACTCACGCCCTCTGCTGGCTGTTCACACTGTCCGCTGTCTCCACCCACTGGCTGCTGGCATTGCCTGCTGGTCACTCACACCCTCCACTGCCCACTCGCACTGTCTACTGGCTCTGCCCACCGGCTTCAGGCACCACATCCTGGTCACTCACACCCTCCGCTGCTGCTGGCACCACCTGCTGGTCAGTCCTCAGTGATTTCAACACCAGACTTCAGGACACCAGCAACAGCTCCTCTGACCAAAGCAACAAAGGAGACTCCCCAAGGAGCCCATCTTTTAACAATGGGCAGGGGGCAAGGCATTGCCTCAGGCCAGGGGTCAGCAACCTCTGCTGGCCCCCATGCCAGCCCTGCCCACTGCACCCTCAGCAAGTGCTAGGGGTGGGGCCAAATGGTGGTGGAGCCAGGGACTCCAGGTTGGAAGGAGAGAGGCTAGGGTTTCTAGGAGCAGGTGGCCCCGGGGTGTGTGGGGGGAGATATGGCTGAGCCACACTGCTCCCCTCCACTGTGGGGACTGGCTCTGGCCCCCACACTGCTCCAGTTCCCTGAGCCATGCCAAGCTGCTTCGGCCTCCCCGCACCGAGCTGCACAGCTCTCGCTCCCAACCCAGGCCGAGCTGCTTCAGTCCCCCCTCACTGAGCAGAGCTGAGCCAAGCTGCACTGCTCTGGCCCCCACACCGCACTGAGATGCTCCGGCCCCACCACAGTGAGCTGAGCCACACCACTCCAGCCCCTGAGCTGCGCTGGCTCCTCGAGCCGCACCAGGTCCTTGAGCTGCTCTGGCCTCCTTGTGCTAAGCTCAGCCATGCTATGCCCCCCCCCCCCCCGCACTTGTGGCCTCAACCCCCTGGCCACGCTTGAGGTTGGGTCCAGTGGGGAACTGCTGCTCAGGATTGGCCTGTGTGCCAAATTTGGCACATGTGCTAGGGGTTGCTGACCCCCTGCCTGAGGCATTGCTGTTAGGCAGAGTCAATACTACCCCCCCCTTTTCTCTCCTCTCGCAAGACTGAAAAACAGAGATGCTCACTCTTTCACAATCTGTGTTGCTGATGGTGACTTTCCCACCAAATAGGCTAAACAGAGTTTATACAATCAAAGGGTAGCCTATTATGAAAAGACAATATTTCATTTCCCTCTTCAGTTAAAATACAGGCATTGACAGATTTGTGATCAAATCAGCCCGTATACAATTTACCATTGTGCCTTGTACCTACATGGTGGGATTATTCTAATACCTAGTTATACTCATGTAAATGCTAGCACCTCTGTGTAGTATGCAGAAGGTCCTGGGTTCAAGCCGCAGGGGGTTAGACTTGATCTCATGAGGTCCTGTCCAACCCTGTGATTTGATTTGATTCTATTCTAAACACAAAGCCCATGCAGACAAGTTGCCCACCTTTTGGCTGTTAAGCACAAGAAGTTCCCAGCCTCTAGACCTGCCTTACAAATGGATGAGAACAACTATTCACAAATAGAACAGAAAATTTTAAGCCTGATTTTGGAGGTTAAATTCAAGTATATAGTTAGGGGAAAGAATTATTCTCATCACTGATCATAAACTACTGATAAAAGTTTTGGTCTCAAAGGTAAGCACTCCTCCACTAGCACCAGATAGGTCACAGGGGTGGGTTTTGATCAAAGCTGCCTATGAGCATGACATTTATTCTTGACCATCAAAAAAACACACTATTTGCTGGCCTCTTTACACAGGAAAATAGAAGAAAATTCTATGTATAGAATCTCTTTCCTCAGCAACTTCTCTATTACAGCTAAGCAAATTGCTCTGGAAACAAGAAAAGGCCTCATTTTGGTTAAGATAATGCATTATACGCTGCCAGCATGGCCAAATCACATACCCAACGAGCAATGTAGACCTTTGTGTTTCAGGAAATTGGCATTGTCCAGGGACAATGGTGTTTGCTGTGAGCATGATGATTAATAAAGAGTTTGAAAAGAAGAGAGTGTGAGCATGAAATGACGGGAGGGAAGAAAGTGTGGTAAAGCAAATATTGAGACCAGTTCTGTGTCTGGTAGAGGTAAAATGGGAGATAATGAAGAGGCACACTGATCAACTATTACCACATAATAACTCAATATTATTACAGGATATGATCCCTGAAGTCAGTTAAGATGGTTGTCAGTTTTGTTGTCTAGAGCAGCAGTTCTGAAAGTTTTTTTTTTTTTTTGTGTTGTGACATGGATTGGTGGCATGCACAACCATGCATGACACAGTGTCCTCTGCCACTGCAAAGCCCCACCTGCCACCCTAACCCAACCCCACCGTTGGGAAGCTGCAGCCCTGGGAAGCTACTACTCCTGTCTAGTTTCTCATGGGGACTGGCTTCCAGTGACACATTTAGCTGCATGTTGCAATGCAGTATTATGGAAAAGGAAGTGGTCTAGAGCTGTGGTTCCCAACCTTTTCAAGTATGAAAATGTCAAAAAATTTCATGGACCTACCAAATGATAATAGTTGTTTTCAGGGACTGACCCCAGGCAGAGGTGCTTCAGAAATACAGTGAAGGATCTGGCCCTTGCCTGCTCTGAAGGGGTGTGGGAACATATCCAGGGTGTGGCTGCTCACGGCAGGCAAATATAATTCATCTAGAGTCCTCTCCAACATGGATCGCTTGCTGGCTGTAGCTGTGGCTGAATTGGACCCAAGCTGCCTGCCTCTGGCCGGCACTGGTTAGGGCTGGATGTATTCATGAACCCCTTGCAATAACTCCACAGACACCCAGGGGTCCCCAGACCAAAGGTCGGGAACCACTGGTCTAGAGGAAGAGGATGAAGTCATGGTGGTGCAGGAAGATGGTGGCTGAGCAAAGAAGAGAAAGAGAAAGAGAGCTCCTACTGGGGCTGAGTGAGAGAAATATTGACCTTTTACAGACATGTGGAATCTCCATCACTGGAAATTTTTAAGAGCAGGTTAGACAAGCACCTGTCACGGATGGTTTAAGAGGGTACTTGATCCTGCCATGAGTGCAGGGGTCTGGACTTGATGACCTCTCATGGTCCCTTCCAGTTTCTATGACCCAAACAATATCAGGAAGGAACCAGGAAAAGGTCAGGTGTGCCTTTCGCTCACTTGCAGGCCCCACCGGCTACAACAAAAACACAGAGTTCCTGTTAGTGATTTTGGGTATCTATGTGTGTGGGTGGGGTGGGGGGGTGACTGAAGAATACACGGTGTGGTATATTAAACTGTGTTTAAAAAAAAACCAAAAAGTAGTCAGTTTAAGTCCCAAGGGTTTTTCTGGTTCTACGTGCCGGGTAAGGAGTTCTATAGAAGGTATATGATTGAAGTCGGTTCTGCAAAGAGCCAGGGTAGAATGGCATGGGATGTTTTCCACCGAATCTTAGAATTGTAGGACTGGAAGGGTCCTTGTGAGTCCCCTAGTCTAGATCCCTGCATTTATGTTGGGACCAAGCATTATCTACAGGAGTCTCACTGCTCCGGGGAATGACCTGGGGCATGGGCCCTGGCCCCGCCCCCTGCCGGGAACAGGGCAGGGAGTGGCAGCCATGGCCATGGGGTCACCCAGCCTTTGAAGGGGCTGGAAGTGGCCGTTGCTGCCACAGGCGGCTAGGCCCTGTAACCCCGGCTGGGGACAGGGCCGGGAGCGGCAGCCACGGCTGCCTGGGCCCCGGATCTCTGGCCCGATCTGGCCAGAGACCGGGAGAGATGGGGCCCTGCCAGGACCCAGGCCACTGGCACCGGCATTCGGGGCGTGGGCCCAGTGTACCAGGCGCCAGCGACGCCCCTGATTATCTATATCATCCCTGACAGGTGTTTGTCTAATCTGCTTAAAAATCTCCTGTGATGGAGATTACACAACCTTCACAGGCAATTTATTCCAGTGTTTAATTACCCTGACAGGAAGTTTTTCCTGCTGTACAAACTAAACTAACTTTGCTAATCTAATTTCTCTGTGTGTATGCTCTGAACATAGCAAATGCAATGCAAGCCCATTCCTTTTTGTCCTATCTTCAGAGGTTAAGTAGAACAATTTTTCTCTCTCCTTCTTGAAACAGAATTTTATGTACTTGAAAACAATTATCCTCCACCCTCATCAGTCTTCACTTCTCCAGACTAAACAAACCCAGTGTTTTCAATCTTCCTCATAGGTCATATTTTCTAGACCTTCTAATCATTTTCCTTTTTTTTCTCTGGACTTTCTCCAATTTGTCTACCTGCTTCCTGAAATATAACACCCAGTTCTGGACACAATAAGCCTACAGAGGCCTAATCAGCACAGAGTAGAGTGGGAGAATTACTTCTTGAGTCTTGCTTACAACACTGCTGCTAATACAACCCAGAATACTAGCTTTTTTTCCCCCAGTAATATTACATTGTTGACTCATACTTAGTTCATGATCCACTAGGATCTCCAGATTCCTTTCTGCAGTACTCATTCCCAGTGAGTCACTTCACATTTTGTATATGCGCAACTGATTATTCCTTCCTAAGTTAAGTACTTTGCATTTCTCCTTATTGAATTTCATCCTATTTAGCTCAGACTATTTTTCCACTTCGTCCAGATTATTTTGAGCATCAGTCCTATCCTTCAAAGCATTTGCAGTCTCCACCCAGATTGTCATCCACAAACTTTATAAGTGTACTTTCTTGTCTAAATTATTGATGAAGATATTGAACAGAACTGAACCCAGAACTGATTCCTGCAGGCCCCACTCAATATGCTTTTCCAGTTTGACTGTGAACCACCAGTAACTACTCTCTGGGAATAGTTTTCCAAACAGTCATGCACCCGGCTTATAGTAGTTCCCTCTAGGCTATATTGCCATAGTATTTTTATGAAAAGGTCATGTGAGATGGCTTAAAAGTCTTACTTAAAATCAAGTTATATCACATACACCACTTTCTTCTTATCCGAGACACTTGCTAACCTGTCAAAGAAAGCCATCAGGTTGGTTTGATGTGATTTGTTCTTGACAGATCCATGTTGACTGTTACTTATCAACTTATCTTCTAGGTGTTTGCAAACTGATTGCTTAAGTTTGGTCCTTTTATGTTAGGTTTTTTTTATCTCTAAGAAATAAAGTAGGGTGTGTCCACATGAGTCTTTTATTTCAAAACAACACTGGCTGTTTCAAAATAAAAAATTGTATGTCCACATGACATTTTCTTGTTTCGAAACGAGGGAGCCCCTTGTTTCGAAACAAGAGCCGTCATTTTGAAACCGCTTAAACCACTTTGGTTTCAAAACAATGGTTATTTCAAAACTGGTTGTTTCGAAATAATGCTGTTTGGGCATGTTATTTTGAAACAACCATTGTTTCGAAATAACAATGACCTTCCTCCCAGGGTGCATAGTGCCCTGGGAGGAAGGTCCCCCCCCCAGCACCCTGGTCAGGGATCAGCACCCTGGTGAGGGTGCTGAGTGGAGTGCGGGGGGGGCAGGTGCCCCAGCCAGCTTCCCCTTGCTGGGGGCAGAGGGGGCGGCTGATGCCACAGTTGGCTTCCCCCGCTGCTTCCCCTTGCTGGGGGCAGGGGGGGTCGGGTGCCTCAGCCCCTTTCCCCCCCCTGCCCCTGGCAAGGGGAAGCAGCAGGAGAAGCCAGCTGGGGCACCCACCGGGGCTGTGCCCCCCGCCCAGGCTTGGGGGGAGCTGCCAGCCCTGCAGGAGCTGCGGGTGCCGGCTTGGCCCTGCCCAGGCTCGGGGGGAGCTGCCGATCCCGCACTAGCCGCGGGTGCTGGCTTTGCCCCCCGCCTGGGCTTGGGGGGAGCTGCCGGCCCCGCAGTAGCTGCAGGTGCCGGCTTTGCCCCCGCCCGGACTCAGGGGGGGCAGAGCCGGCACCCGTGGCTCCCGCAGGGCCGGCAGCTCCCCCCGAGCCCAGGGGCCAAAGTGGGCTGCCACTGCCCCCCCTGCCCCATGCATGTGAAATTGCCTAGGCTGGGAGCTGCTTACAGTCTGTGGCAAGCAGCTCCCAGCCCCACGGGGCTCCTAGCCCCCTGCTCCTGACTTGAGGCTGGGGTGGGGAAAGGGGGTAGCAGGGGGCTAGGCGACCCATGCCTCCGCTTGGGGTGGTGGGGCAGAGTGGCAGCAGGGGAAGCCAGGGGGAAGAGGGTCTTCCCCTTTGTCCACCCCCCGCCACCATTTTTCCCCCGCCACTAGCTCTGGAGAGCCAGTGGTAGGGGAGTGGTTGGCAACATGGCCCTGCTAGGGGACCATGTTGCCACACCACCCATCATGCCCCTCTCCTCAATCGAAATAGCAAGTCCTCTGTTTGGACATGCTATTTCGATTGGGGCTTTTCCCTTATTTTGTATTGGATTTTAGTTATTTCGAATTAAGTCGTTTGAAAATAAGGGCTTTATTTTGAAACGACTTGTTTTGAAATAACTTATTTCGAAACAAGGCCCTGCATGTGGACATAGCCGTACTGTTACGTTGCACTCTTTGTGCATGAGTATTTTATTTTTTGAATCTAATTTCTCTGTGCATATGCTGTGAACACAGCAGATGCAAATAGCAGACAAACCAGTAATGATTATGAAAGTGACCCTCAGGAGATGGCAGAGGTGAAGCCAAATAGTTTAGCCTCCCAGGTATCTCTTGATGGACAATGGCAAGTGAAAGGAATAAAATAAAACCACTTCAAATGGATCAGCATGGTAGTATAGTGTACAGGAATTGGGTAGTATCCCAGAGTCAACATATGAACCTAGGCCTTGTGTGTTGTGTGCAGTTCATAATATGTTTATTTGAACCCCACTCTGCCCTTGTGGTTCCTTCAGCTTACATTTGTTTTGTAATGAAGAAAAGACAGCAAACAGCATAACTGCCTTCTCCTTTCAAAGATCATGAAGTTAACTGGAATTATTCAGTTTCCCTGATAGGAGAAGAGCTGTGCCAGAACAATATGTAAAACTGATGTCTGAACATATGTCATTAGATAAGGTGCCAACTGATGGCACTCTACAATATGTAGCATAGTTGGGTTTTGTAAGACCAATAAAACTTCTTCCTATATACAGCAAATGGCTGCTTGTGTAAAGCTTTTTACTGTGAACTATTTAGAGAAACAGGGCAATCAGACCCTTAATATATCCTTAGCCTTAACATATCCTCAGAGCTTGATTTTTTTCAGAGGCAGTAGGCAACCTCAAAACCTTCATAGATTGCAACAGTAGCTGTGGGTGCTGAGCATCCCACAATCCCATGGCAGTTTTGAAAAGGCTATCATATGTGGAACCACTCAATGTCAGACAGGAAGTGTCGTGTAACAGAACTAGAAATACGCCCTGGGTCTCCCAGCACCCAGTCTGGGTTTTAACCATTAGATTGTACTTCCCAAATATCATTTATTAAATGAGCAATGGATCCATAAAGAAAGAGTCTCTTTTTAACATGCATCCTTACTAAAGTGGAATCATTTTATAAGATTTTCCCTGACAGTTTTTTAATTGTAAGCATTTATAGGCAAAATGACCTGCCTGGCTCTCAAACGAGTGTTAACACATTAGGAACCAAATCAAAAGAAAAGAAATACTAAATGCTAAGGTTTGTTGCCTTCAGAAGTATTAGCAGTAAATGGTGGAATGTGTAACAGAGCAGCACTTGGAATGGATCTAACTTAGCTTTTTGCTCCATGTAATTTATTCTATATTTTTCCACAATGTTTATACACAAGCAGTCAGACACACCTCATTTTATAACTCATGAAGTCTTTTGACATTCCTCATTGGGGTTCTCCACTGATGTTTCTGCAACTCTGCTGGATCATGTTGACTAGAACTCACTTTTGACAAGTACTCTGTGTACCTGGTGCCTCAGAGTAGAGCAGAGACCCATGACAGCATTCAGATGAACTGGAGTGTGCTGTAATTTGACATATATGTCCTGTCTACTCTTTCCTCTCATGCTCCAAGCCTGATGCACACACAGGGAGCTAAGTTTTCATCATGAATTACCCAATGGATATTAATGCAACACATATTTGTAAGGCATTTGCCCCTGCGTTGTTTTTTCAAGGGACAATTTAAATGGTCTAGATTAAGGAGATATGCTTTGTGCAGGAAACAGAACTTTTGCCAATAATACATCAATTTCTTCTCCTCTAGGGTCACAAGCATTTATAAGTTTATACAGTTGTTTTAAAAAAATAAAGGTGTTGGGTGAATGAGGGATGTTGTTGATGAGAGAACTGAGCAGTCTCTAAGACATCATCAACACATAGCAATTACTTATATTGCACTAGCAGCTGAGGCTCCCAGACAAGATTAATCTCTGATGTGCTAAGCACTGTCCACACTCATAGGAAGTCAGATCCTCTGCACAGAAGAGTTTACAGTCTGATTAAATAAATTCACAGGTAAGTGACAGCTGAAGTCTGTAGACATAAAGGCAAGGTGGGAGTGCTGCATCAACCTTTTATGTCCCTTGGTCTTTTCCATGCTGCCCAATGAAATTTACAGGAATAAGGTGGAGTCCAGAGTCACAAGAGCAAGTCTTGGTGACTCAAATCTCTCCTTGGACTCATTGTACCTGTGAGTTATTTTTAATGGGCCATTAAGCTGGCTATGGCTGCAGCCATTCAGACTGGAGAGTGGCCCAGAAACACAGCAAAAGTTAAAATATAGATACATCAAGCATATTGATAACTTTCAGTATAGATATGATGCAAACACATGAATAATATCATTAGACTTAGCAAATTATAACCTCTAACAGCACCCTGATGGTACCTGACATATGAATTGTTGCAGCTGCATCTCCATTACACACTTACATCACTACTCGGGTTCCGTCTTGTATGGAGCAGTGAAGTTCTACCACTTCTGAGGCTTTTTGTTTGTTTTGGGATTTTTATTTTACTTTATTTTATTTGGATCATTTCTATCAGGCACAATATGCCCGCATTCTCCACCAATTTTTGTGAGCTAGGAGGGAAGGACTCCCTCGATTACCTGGATCACATTGTTCTCTGTGTGTCCCTTTCTTTTCTCTAGTTGGCAGTCATTGGTTAAGACCTCTCTGCAGGCTGCCACCCATTGACCAAGGTTTGACTCTTGTTCCACTCATTTTCTGCCAAAAGAGTGAAAAAACTTGGCTGGAACAAAAGCCAGTATCTGAGGCAGTTCCTAGAACAGCAGTTACCAACATTTTTGGTTTGAGGGCCAGAAATGATATTTTTACAGCCCTGAAGGGCTACCAGCCTCTACCAGCAGGCCCCCCAGAAAAGTAGCTTGCCTCCTTACTTGCTGGTCTCCCATGTCTCTGGCTGTAGCAGGAAACCACACATCCTGTAGCTCTGCACACTCTATCTGGGTACCTAGGCAGTGGTTCCCTTCTCCAGCCAGCAGGATGGAAGATCAATGCTCCCCTCCCTTTCCTCTGGCTCCAGCAAGGACCCTAGCATCTATGGACCTAGGCAAAGCACTTCGCTGTACTCCCTGCTACAGACAGGGTGATGAGAGCATTAATCTCCTACCCCTTTCATTGCAGCAAGGAGCCTGCATCAGTCTTTTAGCCCTGCAGAAACACATTCCACCTGGGTCCTTAGGCAGTGACTCCATTCTGCAGTCAGCAGGAGAGGAGCTGAGGACCACTTAGAAAACCCTGGAGGGCCACTTTTGACCCCCAGAACACACTCTCTAAGGGAGTGGCTCCCAAACTAAGCTCTATGAGCTCAGTCTCAAAAAGTTTATTACACCCTTGCAAGGTCTACCTTCTACACTTCTTCCTCAGGCATTTTATATGCCATCAGTCAGGATAGCTTCAAGAGTGATATGTTTCAAATTATCTCCTCCCTGGCTAGATTCCCTCTGTTACCAACAGTTGCTATGTGGAGCAACCTTCTTCCTGTTCATCACCCCTTCCTGTGGCAAGTTCCTCTTTTAACTTTCTGCCCTTCCAGACTGAGCAAATCTTCAAGGTGTGTCTTGCTGGTGTAGAACAGGCCAAGAGGAGCTCATTATCCTCCTTCATACCATGGTGAGGGTGTGTCTCTTTCTTTCACAAGTCCTCTGGCTCCTTAAGGATTTCAGTGTCTTGTCTTCAGAGGATGTGCTCAACAATTTAACTTTTCAGTTCTCATGAATATAGAATCAATGTCAGAGGTTTCTGCTCTATTGCCACTTTAGTGCCAGAACTCTCCAGGTTTCTCTGTTAACATTAGTCTAGAGACACAATTTGAAATAGAAGCTGTTCAGTGCTGGAGGTCTGGACAAAGGAGGAATATATCTGGACTGAAATAAATCATTCCAGGCAAGGATGTGGCATGGGTTGGAGTTGTTCTGAACAAAATATTCTCTCCTCTCTAGAACACAGTAATATTTCCTCTTATTTCAAAGTTATAGTGCTTAAAGTTGTGCTCTCCAGGATATTTGTCTAGTTACTTAATCAGGATAATTTTATCATATTTGTGGCATGTCTCTGGCACACTTCTCTCTCATAAGCAGAATTCTACAGTTTTGCTTCTCCCTTTATGTCATGAATTAAAGGTTACTTAAGTTGAACACAGCAATTATTCTGGGTGACATCTTGGGGCCATGATTTACACATATTGTTGGTCAAAAGCTGTTAAATAATTCTCTTGTGGTGAAGTCCTTTGTTCCCAAACCAGTAAAGATATGTTCAGATTAATAGTTGCCAGTTTTGGTTTTCTGTCACTCAGCCTAAAGAACCCACAATTGAATGGCTAGGTTGTGCCACTGAAGTGCAGTGCATAGGATGGAGTAGTTCAGAACTGTACCATCTCACAGGAGCCCTATGAGGCCAGACCCCGCTAAGTGTGCAAAGGATGTGTATGATGTAATTTATTTCCCCCTTGTGGCTGGTCACTGAGTCTTCTCTTCTGCAGACTAAATAAGCCAAGTTCCTTCTGTCTCTTCTCATAAGTCATGTGTCCCAACCCCCTAATCATTTTCATTGCTGTCCACTGGGTGGTTTGTCCACATCCTTTTTCTAGTGGGGAGCTGGACACATTATTCTAGATGCGGCCTCACCAGTGCTGAATAGAGGGAAATAATCACATCCCTCATTCTGCTGGCAACACTCCTACTGATGTAGCCCAATATGCTGTTAGTCTTTTTGGCAACAAGAGCACATTGTTGACTCATATCCAGCTGTCCATCCACCATAACCCCCAGGTCCTTTTCTACAGTGCAGCTGCTTAGCTGATCAGTCTCCAGCCTGTAGCAGGACATGGAATTTTTCTGGCCTAAGTGCAGAACTTTGCACTTGTCCTCGTTGAATTTCATGAGATTTCATTTGGCTCAATGCTTCAATTTGTCTAGTTCTCTCTGAATCTTACCTCTGCCCTCCAGCATGTTTGCAATTCTGCCCAGCTTGGTGTCATCTGCAAATTTAGTGAGCGTGCAATCTATCCTGTCATTCATATCATTAATGATAATGTTGAACAGAACTGGCCTCAGGACCAACCCCCAGGGTACTCCCTTAGTTACTGGTTGCCAACTACACATTGAGCCATTGATTCCCTACTTGCTGAGCCTGATGATCTAGCCAGCTTTCTATCCACCTTATGGTCCATTCATCCAAACTATACTTCCTAAACTTGCTGACAAGAATGCTATGGGAAACTATATCAAAAGCTTTGCTAAAGTCAAGGTATATCACATTGACACGCTTCCCACATCCACATATCCCATCATCTCATCACAGAAGACAATCAGTTTGGTCAAGCATGATTTGACCTCGGTGAATGCAAGCTGACTGTTCCTGATCACTCTATTTTCCTTCAAGTGTTTCAGAATGGGTTCTTTGAGGACCTGCTCCATGATTTTTCCAGTGACTGAGGTGAGCCTGATTGGTCTGTAGTTCCCTGCGTCCTCCTTTTTTCCTTTCTTGAAGATAGGCACTATATTCACCTTTTTCCAAACATCTGAGACCTCCCCTATTCACCACGAGTTTTTTAGATAATGGCTAGTGGCTCTGCAATCACATCAGTGGATACCAGACACACAGGCTGCCACTATTCAGAGCCAAGCCCTGCCTCACAGAATCACAGGTAGACTGTGGCTCTACAGAGGGAAGGCTTACAGGAAGTAAAGGACACCATGGAGCTCAGGAAGCTGGAGAAGATGTCACTACCTTATCTCTCTGGCCACCAAATTGCACAGCAGAATGGCATCACGAAGTGATAATGGGACATAGCCAGAATGATGGCCATGCAGTAGGATTTCCTGTCCAGTTAGGGATGGTAGAGACATGTGCAACCAGGAATCCTGATGGTCTTTCATCTTTCTCCTAAACAGTGCTTGTCCATGCCAGTGAAGAGCACATTCACCACCAATATGTGCCACAGATTTTGTCTTTGCTGGGAGATACCCTGAATTCAGCGATGAGTGGCAACTCCTAGGTTGCACCAAGTGCAAAGAAAAGGTGGTTTCATTGAAACTGATATCTATGATAAATAGCTTTTTAACCTAATGGAGCCTTTCACCTTGGGGAGCTTGGAGGTTTGAAAAAATGAAAACCACAGTGGTTTAGCTGTTGATGTTTGAAAAAAATGCATGTTTTCTGTGAAAATGCTCCAAAATATTATTTAAAACTTTACATAAAAGTGAAAAAATTGTTTCTCTTAATTTTCTGAAGAAAAAACTATATACCAGGCATGGCCAAACTGTGGCTCAGGAGCCACATCCAGCTCTTGAATGAAAAAGTGCAGCTCACGGAAGAAAGCCAGAGGAAAGCAGCCCCAGCCTAGTAGTTTTAAATCTCCTGCTCTGAGCATGATCAGAGCATGCTCGGGGGGAGCCCCAGTCTGTGCCTAGCCACTGGAACGGCCATATTAGATACTGAGCCTAGGCAAAGCTTAACGCAAGGGGAGTGAGCCCCAGGGTGGCCAGGTAAAGGAGCTCTGGGGGGTGATCTCCTTGGGGGAACCAGCGTCGGCCTGGAGATTAGGGAGGGATCAGGACAGCAGGGAGAAGTGGCAGCATGGTCAGGACAGCAGGGTGAAGTGGCAGCATGGTTGGGATGGCAGGGAGAAACAGCATAGTTGGGACGACGGGGAGAAGCTAAGTTTTCACTGTATAGGTAGGCCTAGTTTTCATGGTAACCTTAAGTAATTATTAGAATCTGACATTAGTAGGATCAAAATTTGCCTTCTTTTTACAATAAAATTAAAGTGTGCAATGAATTTTAAATTTAGTAATTTTGGAGTAGGTAAAATATGGCTATGTGCCTCAGTGAAGCTCTCAAAGGTTTAATAATCAACTTATGTGACTCTTGAGTTCCATGAGTTTGGCCACCCCTGCTATATATACTGACTCACTGTAAACCCCTAGGGCACGTCTACACTGCACTTTTATTTCAAAATAACACTCGTTATTTCGAAATAAAATAAATTAGGTCTACACGACATTCTCTTATTTTGAAAGGACGGACCTTGTCCTTTCGAAACAAAAACTGTCCTTTCGAAAAAGTAAAATCTGCCCCCCCCTCGCAATGGCCGTTATTTCGAAAGGGATATTTCAAAATAACGCCATTAGACCTGTTGTTTTGAAACAACACTGTTGTTTCAAAACAACTGTTCGAAACAGCGGTCCAATTGGTGTTACTTCAAATTATCCCGTTCGAAATAATGGCTGTTTTGATCACGCAGTTTTCCTTATTTTGAAATGAGCCCTTTCGAAATAAGGGTTTTATTTTGAAATAAGCCATTTTGAAAGGACTGATTTCGAAATAAAACTGTGCGTGTAGACGTGCCCCTAGTGTTGACAAACAAAGCTATGACTGACTCAGTTTACTCTGAAGTCAAGCAGGAGTAAGCTGATTTGGCACAAATCACATCCCTGCTTGCCTGCAAAGTCTGCAGTGGTGGCTGGTCACTGGCAGCTGGAATTCTGGCCAATTTCTAGTGCAAGCAAAGCCAGCAGTATAAAAGTTCTAAGCCAAAGGCCTCTGCTCTGTGAAAGGGATGAAAGTAATTGCAGAATGTGTCCCAAGTGGAAAACAAGCAGTTTGAATGAATAACAGTTAATAAATTAGCAGTTCTGTTGTTTTTAATTGTCACTTTGTCATATAATGGAAGCCATCAAAGCTTGTGAATGCTCCACTTCGGCTTGTAAAGCATTCCCAGCTTCATTTTCATTGTCCAAAAAAAAAGTGTGTTTTATCAGGGGTGTCTCTGGGCACATGGGGCATGGACCCTCAATGTGTGCCTAGTGCCCCAAGCCATGGGCACCATACGTGTGTGTACAGCCTGCCTTCCTGCAGCGGTGTAGGTGGGTGGTAGGCCTGGACCAGGGCTTGCCAGGGCTGTAGTGACTTTGTTGGGCAGAGGGGCCCTTGGGAGCTGGGTAAGGGGGCAACAGAGGAAGGTGTGCGGGGCTGGAAACGGTGGGGTAGGGCCTGGGGGGCCCAGAGCAGTACTGGACTGAGTGAGGAGACCCTCAGTGCTGTGTCGGGATGGAGGGAGTTGGGGGGCCTGTGCCCCAAACTAGTTTTTTCAGGAGCAGCACTACTGTGTTTTACCATGATATCCTGCTGCAAATCCTGGTAAAGGCAAGGCTCTGCACTTTTTTAAGTGGGAGTAGTTAGATGACTCATCACTGAATCCCTGTCCATGGTTGACAAAGCCTAGATGCACACTTTTAGTAATCACAGTTTTCAAACATGATCTTTTATCCTGGCATATATGTGGCCTAAAGGGAAAATCAGAGGATGTGTTGTGCATTTAACTTTGTAAGGAAGAGGATACAGAGCATTGTCCAAAAAGCCACTGTGGAGAAAAGAATTGATTGTGTGGGCAAGCTTTGGATGTGCCACTTTTCCTATTAAAATCCATTTCTGTTCAAAGCTTCTCTCTGCAGGACTGCCATATCTGTAAATAATAGGCTATTTTAATATTCCTTTGTCTGCTGTCCACATTTTTTTCTCCTCAAAGAAATACCTCATTTGGCAGTTCTCAGATCAGTTGCTTTCTGCTTTTGATTATAAATATTTTTCTTTCACATTTGGCTTTGGTCATCTAGGTTGAATTCATTAATTAATAAGGAAATATTTCCTGTATAAACTCAAATTGAGAGCCTAGAATTTAGGCTACTTTAGTTTGATTTATTGCAGCAAATCTGTCTACTGTGGCCCAAACTCTACTGGAGTAATTCCCTTGAGGATTTTATTGGAGGTATGAGTAGTGTTTATATGTCTCCAGGGTGAATGGAATACTCTTCAAGTTGACTCTG
The DNA here is from genome assembly GCA_007922195.1 of Podocnemis expansa. NCBI lineage: Eukaryota > Metazoa > Chordata > Testudines > Podocnemididae > Podocnemis > Podocnemis expansa. The sequence goes on along the minus strand of ML681996.1, from coordinate 42,953,997 downwards.
AGCATTTTTTCTGTATCTTTTACTGTTGCCTTTAAGAAAATCAGAATAGATTATCCTTTAATTATGAGCATAAGACAAGCTATGTTACACTGCACAAATGCAAACTTCATAGAAAGCACAAGAGTGCAAATTTCCTTCTTAGCGTGGTTGCAGCATGAACCATACATTAGTATTAATGCTAAAATTCCTGTATCCCTGACGTCTTGCCATAATTTAGAATATTGCTCGCTCTTCCAACCGAGCATAACTTTTTTTGATTTAAGGCAAAACAATAAATCTTTCATTCAGTAATGTACTTGCTAAGGATCCTTTCTAGCTTTTCTTTTGTCAATGTGAGTCTTTTCCTTGACTTCAGAGAGACTTTGATTAGCCTATTTACATACCTATGATTATGCAATTCTTTTGTGACTAATGCAGAGTATACAAGTTCTACTACACTAGTACCAACTAATGGAAATCTTTCTTTAGTTGACCTACCAACTGGAGATAGGTTACCTAAAGTATGGCATGCTGAAGTTATAACTAGGAAGTTATAACTATGCACTATAGAGCAAAGACTTGACTAGCTAATACTGAAAGGATCTCACAGTTCTGTACTACAAAGATGACAAAAAGCAGCTATTTATTATTCTTTATGGACTGTTGCATAATTTAGTGTAACCTGTGAAACTGAAAAGGTACTTTTTCTTCAGAAATCCTTCAGCCAAAGCCTTTACTTATTGCTGGAAACTCTAAGCTCCACAGTTATTTCCTAACCTGGAACAGCTGGTACATAGCACAGCTGAGTTTACTGCACAATAAGACAGGAGACCAGTTGTCTCCATTTTATAGGGTCAGTCCCAATAATCAAGGCTTTGTCTTATATAGGTGTTTATTATTCCCTGCCCCGTCTCAATTTTTCACACTTGCTAACTGGTCACTGTGTATATTGGATGAGGCGCCTCAAGAGCATTTTGTAGGTGGAACCCACTGAAAGGCTATTCAGAGGCAGTAATCAGAAACAGATCCAGTATGCAAAGGCCTAATGCACAACTGGTGCTATACAGAGAAAACAAACCAACAGTAAGCAGGGCTTTTGAGATTCCTTAAGGCATGAAAGCCACTGACAGAAAAGCTGACACAGAAAACATGTTTAGCAACAGGGATCGTGATCAAAGTAAAATCCAAGCCAGCCACACACATGCCAAGTAACTGTCATTTCAAAGAAATGATATATAGGTGAGAGAGATCAATTAATTTAATGATGTCAATAACCTATTTGCTTATAAACATTTTAACAGTGTATGATGTGTTTTAATGACTTGGTCCTCCATGTATCCCCTCTCTCTCATGTGTATCCCTACCTTTTAGGGCAACAGCAGTCACATGAATATGCCTGGAAATATGTTGAATACAAATAGGAATAATTATGTATTAGTTCTAAAAAAACATCTATTGTGAATGTGAATTCACATCAATGAAATTGTGTGTTTTTTTTTTTTTTGCAGCTATAACATCTTCAATACAGTTATGTTAAAAATCCTCAAGATTCTCCAGTCAACTTACCTGTTCAGTGTGATATTTGTTGAAGAGTCTCTTTAAAGAACTGTTCAGTATAAGGCCTGTATGACATTGTCTTCATTTTCAAGCAGGACTGTAAACTCTCATCATTCAGTTTTCTTCAAAATTAGCTTTTGATATAATTCATGCTTGAGAACAGTCTGTGGGCCCTAAGTGGTGTTTACAGGCTGGGATCAGGCAACTACCCTTGGGTAATATGGGAAGTGGGAGGGGGACACAGGCCCTCATGACTCCACTGCATCTCAGCCCAGGTCCTTGTTAGTAACACAGCAGTTTGCTACTGGGTCAGTGGGACTCTAGTTGTAACTTATTGTGATGGCTGCAGGACGCCAATTGAGCCACCCTGGCTGGGCTACTACTTGCTCCCCTCCCTGTGGTACCTGGTTCTCTGGGCGACCTATAGCCTTTTCAAGGTACTCCATCAGGGGCAGGTTACATAGCCCCTCTAGCTCATCATCCAGTAGCAGGTCTGGAACCTCCTTGGAGTTGCCAACAGCTGGTAGATCCTCCAGGTCACACCCAGGCATGGTCTATTCCCAGTCGCAGGTGGGTAACAACTCCTCTAGGTCATTGGTGGTGGGCAGTGCCTCTAGGTCACCAATGGCAGGCATCTCTGGAGGTTCCTTGGGACCCCAAGCTGTAGGCAGTTCATCATGGTCAGTTGCAATGGACGGTTCCAGCAGGTCCTCTAGACTCCAGGCAGCGAATCAGTCGAGTACGGTTTTGGCAGAGGCTCCTGAGGGAGAGGAAAGATGTCCTTCCCCTCTGACAACTCAGCCCAGACTGAGCTTCAGGGGTCTCCTTTTATACTTCCTCCTCCACTCGCTTGCTTGTGGTGAGGCAGACAGGATGGCTTTGCCTCCGTCCAGCCAGGGCAAGCTGTCCTCTGTCTGTCTTCAAAGGTGGCCACACGCTCTTGCTACAGTTATGTTCTGTTCAACATCTTCATAAATGATTTAAATAGTGGTATTGAGATACATTTATAAAGTTTGAGGATAATACCAAGCTAGGAGAGGTTGAAAATGCTTTTCAGGAGAGGATTAAGATTCAAAATGTTCTAGACAAACTGGTGAAATGGTCTGAAGTAAATAGGGTGACATTCAATAAAGACAAATATAAAGTACTCCACTTAAGAAGGAACAATTAGGTGCACGGATATGGGAAGAAAGGGATCTGGGGTTTGTAATGGATCACAAACTAAATATGAATCAACAGTATACTACCGTTGCAAGAAAAGTGAACAGTATTCAGGGTTGTAAAAGCAGGAATTTTTTAAGCAAAACTTAATTCTTCCACTCTATTCCTCACTCATTAGACCCTAGCTGGTATACTGTGCCCAGATCTGAGCACTACATTTCAGGAAAGATGTGGATAAACTGGAAAAGGTTCAAAGAACAGCAATAAAGATATTAAATGTTTAGAAAATGTGACTTGTGAAATAAAAAATGGTTTGCTTAATCTGAAGAAGAGGAGAAAAGAAGGATATGACAATTTAAGTATATAGAAGCTTCTTGCAAGAGGGGACATGAAAAAATGTGCCCCTTAATCTTTGAGATAGACTAAGAAGCAATGGACTTGAATTGCAGCAAAGCTGGTTTAGAGTGGTTTAGTTAGGAAGAACTTCCTAACTGTCAGGGTAGTTAAGCACTGGAACAAATTGCCTAGAGAGGATGTGGAATCTCCATCATTGGAAGTTTTAAAGCACAATTTAGACAAACACCTGTCAGGAATGGTCTAACTGTTACTTAGTCCCACTGTAAGTGCAGGGTACTAGAACAGACGACCTGTTGGGGTTCCTACCAGTACTACACTTCTGTGATTCTGTATTTTGCCAATTTTTAATCCATTTAAGATGTGCTCTATTGATATTGTATACAGCTAGATTTTTAATACAAATGTTGTGCAATACTAAGTCAAAACTTAGAACAATTTAAGCTTATTACATATATGCAGTTACTGTTATCAACAAAACTCATAATCACATAAAAAATTAAGTAAGATTTGATAAGATGTGTTCTCCATAAACCATGTTGATGGGCACCTATTATAGTTCCATCATTTAATTCTGTATTGATTAAATCCCCTATCAGCTTTTCCATCATTTTGCCCAGGATCATGTCAGGCTAACTAGACTTTAGTTACCAGGTCATCCTACTTTATCATTTTGAAAATTGGCACATTAGCACTTTTACAGTTTTCTAGAATTTCCCTGACATTTATTAAAAATTAAGATCAGTGGTCCAGTGACCTCCCCAGCAAACTCTTAGGACTCTGCCTGCTGATTTAAGTATTTTATCCCTTGTAAATGCTGTTTAGCATCTTCCTTAGTCACTAATGAAATGGGAAGTAGTTCATTATTCTCCTGTGATGAGTACATCATCATACTTTTTTTCCAAAACCAGAATATAAACATTTATGAAACACTAACTTTTCTGTATAATTGTTAATAATTTTACTATCACCATCAGGTAACAGAACAATATCATTATTAGGCTCCTTACTGTCATTAACACTGCAAGCCATTGAGTTTTCCCTAATTTCTTTATCTTCTTTTATCAATTTTCTACATGTCATAACTTCCAATTCATTTCAAGTTCTACCTACTTCCCCTCTCTTTCACTTGTTATATATCACTTTTTTAATTTCTATGCATGGTTTTGACTTTTTTACTGGACCAGGATAAGATTTTAACCCAGGTTGTTCTTTTTCTTGATTGTACAATCAAGACTATCTAAAAAAACAAATCTCAAAGAAATTCTGATTTTCATTCACATATTTCTGTCTTAATTTTTTTCTCCTGCTCAATTTTACTCATCATTTTCAGCTTTCAGATATTAGCTCTTTGACTATGTCCACACAATACTTTTAAATCAAAACAATGACCGTTGTTTTGATTTAAAAGTTGTCATGTCTGAACAACGTTTCGTTATTTTGAAATGACGCACCCTGTCATTTAGAAATAATGAACCTTATTTTGAAATAGTAAAATCTAGGCTGAAATTGAAATAGCTGTTATTTCGAAACAGTTGTTTTGAAATAACACCATTCAGACATATTATTTTGAAATAACCATTATTTTTATTTAACACTTTTGCCCTTCGCTTTCCCAGGGCGCCTTCCTTTTTCTATATATTGGCTGGCAACATGGCCCTGCCAGGGGGCCGTGTTGCTACACCTCCAATGCTGCCCCTCTCCTGATTTGAAATAGCAAGTCCTGTGTCCAGATTTGCTATTTCGATTTGAGGTTTTTGATTTAAGTTAATTTGAAATAATGATTTTATTTCGAACTAACTTATTTTGAATAAGCATCTATGTGTGGACATAGCCTTTAGGACTGTCCTCTGTTTACCCAGACTGGGTAGAACCACTATCATTTGGTGCTTGACTGTCTGAGCTGTGAGCTCTAGCTAAAAAAGTTTAAGCATCTAAAAGCGTCCTTTCAGTTACCTTGATTAACTGCAGCTAGAATTATTAGTTCAGCACCTGGGTTTTTATGCCTAAATATGCAAGATCTCCATCTGGGTACCAACACAGAATCTGCCTTATGCAGTCAAAATTACCAGAATCTATAATCACTTGTTCCAGAGGGGTAGCTGTGTTAGTCTGTATACAGCAAAAACAATGAGAGTCCTGTGGCAGGGCCGTAACTAGGGCAGGGTGACCGATGCTTTGCCCTGGGCGTGTATCAAGCAGCTCCATTCATCGCTCATTCTGAGGGCACATTCTGTTTGCTGCTTGCTCCGGGCATGCCTGGGTGCCAAAATATCTAGTTCTGGCACTGCCTGTGGCACCTTAAAGACTAACAAATTTCTTTGGGTGTAAGCTGTCATGGGCTGCAACCCACTGTGTCAGATGCATCTGATGAAGTAGGTTGCAGTCCACAAAAGCTTTTGCCTAAAGAAATTTCTTAATCTTTAAGGTGCCACAGGACTCTTGCTGTTTTTGCTATAATCACTTGTTTAGTCAAGCATCCCATCCTGGACTGTTGACTAACTTTCCCACCTACTTGCTTCTCAAGTTGCTGTGGCTAAAAAAGTTTATGACAATCGTTACCCTACATTTGTCAGTTGACTGTAACCACTGTGGTAGGTAAAACAGTGGCCCATGCTTGAAAACTAAAATAAGAAAGTCTACAGAGAAAAACAGAGTGACACCTTATAACCAAGCTTTTTGGTGAAGGAGGAGAAAAACATGGTCCCTTTTGAAAAGGGATAGTTGGTATGTGTGAAACCAAGTGGAGTACAGAGTCCAAGCAAGCATCATCCTGCTACAAATGCAGTGTTACATTGCACCTATTAGCACAGGGTAAACCGTTCTTGTGTATGGACTATTAACTGTCCTCCCACTGCACTGGTGCTGTATTTCAGCTCTCCTGGATATTGGGATGCTGAACTGGCTTGAAGTAGCTTAGCAGGTAGAATTGTTGCTGTTTTCTTTCAGGGTGTTAGAAGTCTGTGTTATAATTTATAGACAGCGTAAATAGCTCCAAAACATTAAACATGTAGCTGGAGCAAGGAAGATTTATCAGCAGTTTACAGAATCTCGATCCTCCCTTGTCCTTGCTCCTTGACACACAAAGTTAAGGAAGTTTCTCCTCATTTGAGACGTGTCAGTAGCATAAAAAAGCAGTAAATATATCCACAGTTTGCTCCCAGCACAACAGAACTGAAGGTCAATGGCAAAAATAAAGAGGGGAAAACCAATCACCTTGTTTGTGCTGGTTTTGTTTTGCAGTGGGCTGGGCTCTGTGGTTGACCCTTCCTGAGCTACCAGAAACTCAGAACTGTCCAGCATGTGAATTACAGCAATAGGCTGAAGTGGGCCAAAGTTTCAGTCTTGGAACAAATGCAGTTCGCAGAATTCTACATGCACCCTGCAACTACCATCCTCTTTAGCAATGAAGTAGAGCCTGTGGATCTTGTCAATGATCCAGCCTCTTTGATACAATAATAGATTGTGTACTGGGATCCTGTAATGGGGGCACATTTGCTCTTAGATTAGTGTGTCCCGTTCCATCAGAGCATATGGCCACCATTATCCTCACTTCCAGCCTCTCCTGCAGGCTGTCTGCCTCTCACCAGGAGTTCCATGGCCTGGCCAAGTCACATAAGAGTTCAGTCCCCTTCTGGGGTAGCAAGCTCAACAGGGTCTTGGGGTTTTCTTTCCCCGCTGATTCTACCAAATGCATTCCCTTGGCTGTGATTTCACAGGATAGTAGGTAGGGACAGTGGGAATCTCATTCATCCATTCATGCATATCACTAATTAGATGATGAGGCATTTGGCTACACTTGTAGAGGTATAAATACCTGCCCTTTCCTGGTTACTTATGCAGCCAGTCTGCAGTCATACCTGATAATATATAAATATGTATTAAAAAGGAAATTTCAAATCTACCTAGAGCAGTGGTTCCCAACCTTTTCTCTGCTGTGGCACACCTTGATACCTTCAAATTTTTCAAGGCATACCACCATTAAAAAACTCATGAATATTCAAATTAGCTTAAATTACTTATGAATATTCATGAACATTGGCACAGTGTTTCGGAAATGCTCCTATGTGGGGTAGTAGGGGTAGCAGAGCAGAGATGGCAAAACGGGAGGTCAGGAGTCATGTGCAGTGGCAGGAGTGAGTGTGGGAAGCAGAGCAGGGCAGGGGTGGCAAAAGAGGACAAGGGCAGCCATGTGGGGAACAGCAGAAGGGTGGCAAGAGAGGAGAGGGGAAGGGGGAACAGGAGTGGCTTTGTGGAGGGGCAGGAGGGAACCTGGGGAGCAGGAAGGTAGGGCGGGGGAGCATGGCACAGCATCCACTTCCCCCTTCTCCACAGTGGCTCCCTGCCACCCAGGGCAAATCCTCACCCCACTGCTGCTCCCTCCCACCCCAGTGGGTCCCGTCATCCCCTCCACCAGCCCCCTGCTGCCTGTGATTGACCCTCCCATCCCTGCAGGGGCCAGAATCAGGTCTCCAAACCCCAGCTACACCCCCTAACACACAGCTACCCCACCTTCCAGCTACACCCCCCCAACCAAACAGCCACCCCACAACCCCAGCTACACACCCTCTGCTACACATTCACTCCCACCCTCCTCTGTTACACACACCCACACCCACACACACGTCTGCTCCACACAACCCTCAGCACCCCCCCCCAAGCCCTTACCTGGGCTGTTTGCAGGCTGCCTGACACAAACTGCTCCACCCTGCAGGGGGAGATTCACACACTCCCAGCCTCCTGCAGCTCTCTGCTGGCTGGGCCTAAGGTGGAGCCACCGGACTGCTGCCTTCTAGCTGCTCCTGCTATTTTTAGGGGGACCCCTAGAATTCCACATTCCAGTGCCTTCCTCTATATTTAGGGGGGCCAGAATGCTGCCTGCCTAAAAATAGGGGGTCCCTGGAACTGTGTTCAGTGCCTTCCCCCTTACTTTTAGCCCCTGTATTTTCCCAGGCCTGCACAGCCCACATGGCTGGACTGAGGAGGGAGGGAACTTTAACTCCAGCTCTCAGGGATGCTCGTGGCACACTTTGGGTGTTGCCGTGGCACACTGGTTGGGAACCACTGCCCTAGAGTTTAATTAATCCTAACATTAAATCTCATCTAAATAAGGGCAGATATAAACAAACAAACAAACAGCCAATGAACAAAAGTATAAGAGGACTATTGTCCATTGTATTTAACTAAGATATGGAGAATAAACCTACATAAATTAAGGGAAGCGTACTTTACTCTTTATCACTAAAGAGTGCCAACTTATCAGCTGTAGCATACATAACCAACCTAGTAAATCTTTCTTTAAGAAATTTGCAGCTATCAATCCCTAAAAAATTTAGTTACTCATCATTCTTTTCACTCCATTTCCCCCTAGGCCCAGTTACAAAACCAAAAAAAGCAGATGCTCTTACCTCCAGTCAGTGTTCTTATCTCATCTTCCAATTCCACATAATACTCAATCTTTTCTTTGTGGCAGCCTCCAACCCGTCAGCATTATCTTCTCACCTTATGGTCATATCAACCACAGCAGTGAGCCCGTTCTTTACAAACACCACATCCAGTTTCCGTAAGAAACCTTCTTTATTCTGTAGATGAGGTTCAACCCAAAGCTTCCACCCACATTTACTGACCTTATCAATCAAAGCCGTAGCCACCCTATTGTGACCACTAATCGGGGGATCTTTAGTCTTCACATGTTGCCCTGAAATGTAGGAAATGGTTTCTTTTACCTTACCACACCACTCACACAATCCCACTAAACCCACCCTACCTCTTGCTACTGTCTTTCTAGTGGGAAATACATTTGCTTTCATCTGTAACACACTGATAAAAGAAGAGGTCTTGGCCAAACATGGATATGTAAAAAGAATTACTAACCATATCATTTTTAAAATACTTAACACCAACTCCTTAACATTTCAAGTGACATCACCTCTTATATCCCTCATCTCTCCATGTTTCAGCACTATACATAATCATCTGATCAACCAAATTCTCACCAGTATGTAAAAACACCAAACCAAGCCAATCATCTCTGTAGACAATATGCCTCCTCCATATATGAATTAACATATTTGGAATCTGAACACTAAATTTGGTCATTGCCAATCCACCACCCTTAACTCACTCATAAAACAAACCATCAGTTACATGTTTGTTGGTTCCCAACTGCGATGGGAGAAGGCCACCAGACTCAGTAGTTCTAACTGAGAAATGGGTTCGTTTATTAAGCACGACAACGGGGAAAATTTTTCAATGGGTAATCACAGTGACAATTGAAGTAGCAGTCAAGAACTAAAACAGCAATCTTACAAGACTAACTGAGGTAGCAAGTCTATATAAGTAACACAGCAAAACTGCAAAGCAAAACTGCAAGGTGTTTGCAACAAAGTAAAACTGCTAGGTATTCACAACAAAACAAAATTGCAGGGTAAAACAAACTGCAAAGTACTCGTATGGGATTTTTATATACGTACCACAACCCAGGCTCCACTGACCAGCAGCATGAACAGAATGGGCATGGTAAGGGACACGACATGAGCTAGCCTTCCTCGGGAGATCCAACCGTCAGAGTGATCAGTTCTGGCAGGTAACCTGTGAACCTCCATAACTTCTGCCAGTTGGCATCTCCTTTTTATAGGATTTTTAGCTCGGTGTTTTTCTGGTTCCCACACTAGGGGAGGGTTTGGCATATTAGTGGTTCTCACGATTGAGTTAGTAATTTTCCAGCTAAGTTTTAAATTCCTAGGTGGGACTTAAATTTCCAGGTGGGTCCAGATTCCCAGTTGGGCATAAATTCCTAGGTGGGACCCAAATTTCCAGCTGGGCCATAAATTCCTAGGTGGGTCCCGATTCCCACGAAGTTAGTGCCTTTGAGTTATGCTAGTCTGTAGTCTCCCAGATTCCAAGCCAGAGCCCCCCCCACACTGTTCATAAGGGTTTCTTAGTGTGTGCTTGGTGGCGAATGGGGTGCCCGGACAAGCGGCCCCCTATTATTACATCGGGCACGAACAATATTGAGGTAGATATAAAATAGTCTTCAGAGTTTTCCTCACTAAAATATCTAACTCATTTAAAACATAAAATGGGGATTTCAGTAAAAGCAAACTATAAAACAATCTAGGTAAAATAGAAGCCTTTAAAATCATCAACTTCTGGGTTGGTTTTAGCAGAGCTTTGCATAAACCTTTGCACCACTCCTTTAATTTCTCCACTGGGGATGCTTTTCTGACACCTAGCCAGGGGCCCATCTTTGCACCTAAGCGCCTCTCTATCTGTCCTGGCTGAACATAATAGATACATCCTCTCCCACCATCCATTTCTCCTTTGGGTTGACCTCATAAGTCTTATGAACAGTGGGCAGGTCCACACTGCAAAGGTTTTTCGGGATAAGGACCCTTATCCCTAAAAGCCTTTTCCATGTCCAGTGATCTGGTTTCATGTTTTCAAAAAAAAGCACTCCAGTATATCAAAATACTGGAGCACTTTCTGGAAAAAGCAAAAGCCGACTTATTTCAGAAAAGCTCTTTTTTTTTTTTAAATAGCCTTTTTTGAAAAAGCACCCTGGTATTTTGATATACCGGAGCACTTTTTCGAAAGCTGTACACTTGGTTAGATGTTGAAAAAAGGCTTTTTTGACATAGCTTTTTCAAAAAAGCCATCACCAGATTGGGCAATGGCTTTTTTCAAAAAAGCCTTCCTATCTTTTGCATTGACTTTCTTTTTTTCAAAAAAGAGAGTCCAATGTGGACTGTTTTTTGAAATAATAAAAAATACTGCCTTATTTCAAGACAGAGTCCTTCTGGACTCCTATCTCAAAATAACATTTTTCAAAAAAGTTTTTTTGAAATAATTATTTCAAATGTATTTCAAAATAATTTTTTTTTGAAAAAAAATCTTTTTCCAGAAAAGCTCTGCAGTGTAGACATAGCCAATATCAAAACCCTGGGTCTTCTTTAGATTAATTTTGAGGCCAGTAGATTTACAAAAGTTATTTAAAATATCCAAATTAAAATCCGTACCTCAATAAGACCCACTTAAAATATTTCCAAAGGGATAGCCGTGTTAGTCTAGTCCAGCAAAAAAACAAGGAATCGTGTGGCACTTTGAGACTAACAGATTTATTTTTTGCATGAGCTTTCGTGCTTGGAGGCAGCACTCTTCCCAGGAGCTCCCCCACTGTCTGTCTTCCCCAGGGACCCTGGCAGTGTTCTTTACTGTCAACACTGAGCCCTCATTCAGGGCTTACCCCGCAGGGGTGTGAGTTTCTTTGGCTGTGTTCACACAGCCCTCTTATTTTGAAACAGCAGAGGTTGTTTCGAAATAAGATTTATGCTATTCACACGACGCACGGTTGTTTCAAAACAACGGGAACCGTTGTTTCGAACCAACAGCGTTGTTTTGAAACAAGTTAAACCCCATGCAGGGACGAAACAACGTTGTTTCAAAACGATTGTTTCGAAACAACGGTGACTTGTTTCGAAAAAACTGTTGCCTGAACCTGCTATTTTGCTTTGAGCTTTTTTCCTTAATTCGAATGAACAAACTGTTCATTCAAATTAAGTTATTTCAAAATAAGGTGTTATTTTGATACAAGTTGTTTCGAAACAACTGTATCGAAATAACCCCCTGTGTGTGAACACAGCCTTTCAGAAAACAATGGCTTCTCCGGAGATGATAATTCTGACCCCACCCTCCCTTTCTTTCTCTCTCTCTTCATCCCTTGCTACAAAGCAACTTTCTCTTTCAAATATTCTAGCAGCAGCTCTCTAACACTTGTACTTTTTTACTAGTTATCTAACAGGTGCTAACTGGAGTGCCTGACTGCCCCAGAGTGTAGCCCACAGGATCATCATGGGCTAGATTGACTCTGAGCTTTCATGAAGGGTCACTGTCTCCATAGACTTCATGGACTGCACTATTAGCATAGGTGGTGATGTCTGGAACTGGCTGCATTTATGAAAATTACATGCAGCCCCAGCTTCATGGCAGGGTAAATGCCACCTGAGATTGGGCAAAGTATGGAAGAGGCAGTAAGCGTATGTGGGGGTGCAGTGGCTATACATACAAAAGTGGCACTCTGGACATGGAACTGCACTATGCTTGGGCTCAGTCATTGACTAGGTCTGAATTTGGCCCCAAGACTTGTTATTTACTGAAAAGAAAAAGTAGCTTAGCCTGTATCCACAACACTGATGGACTGGGAGGGTTACCACAATTATGCAATTAGCTGTGAACAAAACAGGCACAGAGTCCATAAATCATGAAGCAGGGTTATCACAAAGACAGATGAATTCTGAACTGCTCTCCCACCTGTAGCAGAACACTCTGTTAGCAAACTGGCGAAACTTCAAAGAAGAGTAACAAAAGAGACTGCAGGGGAAGCTTGAAAGAAATTCATGTGGATGGTCAAACAAAGCAATGACTAAGGCCATGTCTACACCAGAGAATTTTTGAGAAATTAGGGTTTGCAGTAAAAGAAAAGCTCTATAAGTATAGCGCTTGTGTGCATCTACACAGCACGCCTTATGTCGCAAAGGAGTGTCCACACTATGCTTTGTTTTATCGCCAGTGAGAGCAGTGCATTGTGGACAGCTATCCCACTGTGCCACTTGTTAGCTGCCTACACTAGGATTTCTGGAATGAAAGAGAGGGGCACAGAGCACCTTGGGTGAAATTTCAGTGTCCCATGGGACAGCACATTTCCTTGCCGTCATTCAGTGTTGCTATTAGCAACTCTCACCCTTTTCCAACATTTCCCCACTATTTCCTGTGCATCTACTTCCCAAATCTCAAAACATGGATCTTGGGCTACTCTCCAGCATTGCTTGCAACTCTCTGAACACATCATGGCTGGTTGCACAGTACATCAAGAGCTCCAAATCAGAATAGGAATCAGATGAGCTGGAACTGCTGAGTGACATGCAGACAAACAGAAGTGCATTGCTGTTTTCTTTCACAGACCTTCTGCATATGGTGCACTGCTGCATCTGGGTGTGGAAGACAAGCAGCAAGTGGTGGGACCACATTGTTATGCAGGTCTGGGAAGATAAGCAATGGCTACAGAACTTCATGGAACTGTGTGAGGAACTGGTATTTGCCCTACAGCGAAAGGACACATGAATGAAACCTGCCCTTCCCCTGGAGAAGCATGTTGCAATCGCAACATGGAAGCTGGTGGCCCCAGACTGCTACTGGTTAGCTGCTACTGAGTTTGGAGTTGGCAGGTCCACCACTGGGGCTGTGTTATCACAAGTGTGCAGGGCCATCACTTGCATTCTGCTGTGAAGGATTGTAACTCTGGGCAATGTGTGTGAGATACTGGACGGATTTGTAATCATGGCATTCCCGAAATCTGGTAGAGCAATAAATGGCATCCATATCCCAATTCTGGCTTCTGAGCATCTTGCAACTGAGTACCTCAATAGAAGGGCTACTTCTCCATAGTGCTGCAGGCACCGGTAAATCACCAGGGCCATTTCACAGATATCAGTGCTGATTGGTCAGGAAAAGTACGTGATGTGCATATCTTCAGGAACGCAGGGCTGTACCAGAAGTAACAGGCAGGGACCTTACTCCCAGACGAAAAGATCACAGAAAGGGGTGTGGAGATGCCCATTGTCATCCTTGGACACCCAGCCTACCTACTGATGCCATGGCTCATGAAGCCATACACAGGCAACTTGGATACCAGCGAAGAGTGGTTTAATTACAGGCTGAGGAGGTGCAGAATGACTGTGAAGTGTGCCTTTGGGCCTTAATGACCCACTGGAGATGTTTATATGGCAGGCCAGACTTAAATGAGGACAATAATCCTGGCATTATAGCTGCCTGCTGTGTCCTTCATGATCTGTGTGAAAGTAAGGATGAGAACTTTTCCCCTAGTTGGAACACAGAGGCAGATCACCTTGCAAGTGCATATGAGCAGCCAGATGCCAGAGACACTGGGGTGCACAACGGGGAGCCATCTGCATATAGGAGGCACTCAAGCAGCACTTAGAAAATGAAAACCCATAACTGCACCATGTATACATCACTGTGGAACTGTGCTGCTCATCACCTGAAGAGCCCTGCAGCTCCAGGGGAACACGTCTTGTGAACACATGAAAAAAATACTGACTACACATTTTAAACAGTCTTTTTATTATTAAACAACAAACGGTGGTCACCAAAAAGTAAGCATGCAGAGGATTGAGCGTGTGGGGCACTGCAGGGTATCACAGGTATGTCCAGTTGTCATTCCCACAGCTGTGTGAAGGGGTGGATGTAACATTGTACGAGGTGGGTCGTTGGCCTTCATAGGAATGCTTAGTGGGAGTGGATGGAAAGTGGAGGAAAACCTGCTGCTATGTCTGCAGGTGTGTGTGTGTGTGTGTGTGTGTGTGTGTGTGTGTGTGTGTGTGTGTGAGAGAGAGAGAGAGAGAGAGAGAGAGAGAGAGAGAACATGTACCCACTGTTTCTGGAGAGTGACCATTGGCTTCAGGAACTCAGTTGGCTCTTCCATCAGATGCAGCAATCTGTCTTAATGTCGTCTTTAACTCTTTTGAAAATTTTCTTTGCACTCCTGTCTGTATTCCTGCTGCCATTGTTTTTCTACAAGTCCTGTTTACTTGTCTGAATGCCTCTGTGGACTGTAGGAGCTCCTGGAACATGTCCTCCTTGCTTTTCTGAGGCCACTTCCTTATCTGTGTAAGGTGGGTAGTAGACATGGGGCCTCTGGCTGCAAAGGTCATTTCTGTGAAAGAACAACATATAATGAATAAAGACATGATTGTTACTGCTCTCACAGTATGCATGTAACATTTTGAAAACTACATTATTTTCACCTAAAGACTAACAGATTTATCTATCACGTGAGCTTTTGTGGGACAAATATCCCACTTCACCAGATGCTTTGAAGAGGGACATATCCCTGCAACAAACCATGCTACCAACTTTGTCCACATATCTGCACTAAAGACATCATCATAGGACCTAATCAAGCCAGCTACTCCTTCAAAGGGTCCTTCACCTGCTCATCCACTAATGTGATTTATGCTGTCATGTGCTGGAAATGCCCCCATGCCTTATACATTGGACAAACAGGATAGTCCCTATGCAGAAGAATAAATGCACACAAAACTGACATCAGAAATCACAACACACACAAAAAAACCAAATAGTTGCTGAGCACTTCCATCTTCCTAATCATTCCATTGATGATTTGTTAATGATGGTTGTCAAAAAATCAATGGGACATCAAGACTTCAAAGAGAAACAGCTGAAATTCAACTAATATGCAGATTAGATTGTGTGAAAGCAGAGCTGAATCATGACTGGATTCTTTTCACATTATAACAAGTAATTTGACTTCACCATACCTCTGTGTGCTGTTTCCTAGAGTTTGAATCCTTACAAATGCACTGACTTGATGTTGCAGTATGACCTGATTCCATGTCTTACACTCCCCTGCATTTATTTTCATCCAACTCTGTAAGTTCTCCCTCTTCAAAGTGTCTGATGAAGTGGGATATTCTCCCACAAAAGCTCATGCAATAAATAAATCTGTTAGTCTTTAAGTGCCATAAGATTCCTTTCCTTTTTTGCTTCATGAGACTAACATGCCTGCCCCTTTAGAAATTATTTTCACCATCTGCCTGAGCAGAGTGCAGCTCCCTGATGAGCAAGAAAATGATGAGTTCCCTATAGGGGGCCAAGATCACTCGACTGAACTGAGGTTCATGGAGCCGGAAAGGGTTGTTCACTTTGCACAGCAAAAAACATGAAATGGAACTATAAATCTAAATATGTGTCCCCATTCTCCACAGGAAGTGGCTGTAGAAGCTGATATCTCACTCGTTAGAGTAGGTGGGGAGGCTAGAATGCAAATCGTGCATGTGAGCAGATCTGAACTGGGTCCCTATGCTCCCGGGCTGTGTGCCACTTTGGTCCCTGATCCCATAATTTCCAATTGGCTAGGGAGAATGTCCTTCTACGTGGGAAAAAACCCAGCTACTCTGCCAAGGAATCTGCAGCAGAGAATTGGGCAGTACATCAGGAAAAGTTTCCTTGAGTTCTCGGCAGAGGATGCCCAAGAAATCAATGCGCTGATAATGAGTGACTGCTGTGTAGCTGCAATAGGGAATGGGAAGGCATATGCAAATAGAGCTACTCCAGTACATTTTCACCTACTCCTACCACTGTGTTTTTAATAAGCAGAGTCACGTCATGGCCCCTGTGCAGAGCAGCATTGACTTATCAAGGACCTACCAGAGCTCCCCTCTCCCTCCTCTGGAGTCCTGAAGTGAAAGGACAGGGAGAGGCTGCGTGTCTCTGGGATGGTGAACAGCTCCTGTCTTCCAGTTTCTGATGTGCTGCTTCCTGGCTGTGGATCATCCACAGGCTTTCCTTCCTCATTGATCACCTCCTCATTGGGGTTTACTCTGGTATCTGTTGGCCCTGGGGCCATAGAGGTATCTATGTGAGTCTTGTAGATGGATGTGAGGTCCTTGCTGAGGATGGCTTCCAGCTTCTAAAATCAGCATGTTGCTGATGCTGCCCCAGAGCAACAGTTTGCCTCCCTGGCTTTGTGGTAGGTCTGGTGCAGTTCCTTCACCTTGGATCTGCACTGCAGCATGTCCCTCTCAGAGTCTTTCTCCAATAGGGGCCACCAAACATGGAGTGACTGGGCTTTTCTTCTGAGTAGGTCTGTCAAGGGGGTAGCCAGGATGGCAGAATTGGGTACACAACACCTGTAGTAGCTTGCCAAGCCCAGAAGCTGTTGTACTTGCTTCTTTGTGGCTAGCTGGAGATACTCCTGAAGGGCCTGCGGTAGCAAAGGTGTCTTCTCTTTTGATTTTGCATCCAGGGGTATTTGGCAATAACCTTTTGTGAGGTCCAGGGTGGTAAAACATTGACCCTGTCTTGGTAGGTTGAGCAACTCATCTACCTGAGGCATGGGGGTAGGTATCAAACTTGGAGATGGCGTTGATCAGCTGGAAATCTATGCAAAACCAGTGCAACCCATCTGGTTTTGGAGCCAGTACTATTGGGCTATGTCATTCACTAGCTGAAGGTTCAGTCACCAGCAGCTTCAACACGGCCTGGATCTCTTGCTCCATAGCTGCCTGTAGGTGCTGTGAGAGAGACCTTGTTCTGGTGTGTACCACCTCACCAGGAAGGATCTGGACTGTGCATTTGGGTGATCTTTCCAGGAGTTGTGCTGAAAGTCTTCATGAAGGTCTCCGGAAAGTGTTTTGCTTGCTGCCTTTGGGTGTCTGAGAGATTGGAGTCTAGTTGTGGGTCACAAAGGTCTTTGTTATGTGGGATCTGCTGGCCCAAGTCCAGGTTTGGCAGATAGGGGTTAATCATTAAACCCTCCCGTTGCCACCAGGGTTTTAAGAGATTGACATGATATACTTGCTTCTTTTATGGTCAGGTTTTTAGACTTCAAAGTTCACTGGCCTGAAATGTCTGATCACTTCATTGGGGCCTTGCCACTTTGCTAGAAGTTTAGATTCAGTGGATGCACTTAAGGCCAGGACCTGATCACCTGGTTCAAAGATGCGGGTCCAGACACCCTAACTGTAGAACTGTGCTTGTGTGATCTGGGCAGCTTTCAAAATTTTTGGGCCAAAGTTCCCAAGGGTTGGAGTAGTCCTGCAAGCCCAAGACAGATTACAACAGCCCCTGAGTTGGTGAGGGATTCTTTTCCCAGTTCTCTCTCATTAGGTACATGATCCCTCCCTCCAAGACTGTTGATCATACAGCAATTAAAAAGGTGAAAAGTGAGTGGAGGCCTGAGTTGCTTCCCATATAGCCAGGAGTAGAGGTGGGATCAGCTGGTCCCACCTCTGTAGGTCTTCTGGGGGGAATTTTCGCAGCATACCTTTAAAAGTCCGATTCAATCTTTCTACCAACCCATTGGTCTGGGGCTGGTAAACTGAGGGCTGGAGCTTCTGGATTCCAAGAATGGCACACACTTCTCTGAACAATCATGAGTTGATATTAGTTCATTGATCAGTGAGGATTTCTTGTGGTAACCCTACTCTGACAAAGACCTTTACCAGCTCCCTGGCGATGGTCCATGCTGTGCTGTTCTTTAAGGGTGTGACTTCAGGGAAACAAGTGGCATAGTCCATCAGGATGAGTAGAAAGTGGTAGCCTGCTATGTTGTGTCCCAGGGAGTCCCAACCGCAGGGAGAGACAGTAGGGGGCCCCGTGGCCCACTGGCACTCCAGGCAGGAGGCATAATAGGCTGCATTTCTTGGTATACCACAGGCCAGTGGAAATGGGCCAGGACCAGGGCCAAGATCTTGTTGAGGTCCTGATCTCCTGTAGTCAGGACATCATAGGCTAAGCACAGCAGTTGGGCCTGTGGCTTTCCAATCCTAGGGAGCTGGTCTTTCTGCAGCTCAAATGTTGGCCACTGTGTGGCTCACCAAGGGTCAGTCACCACTCTGCCCACAGCAGCTAATTGGTCATAGGCTTGGCTCAGGGTTAGGTCCTCCCACTGGTCCCGGGGAAAGTTTGCCCTGGGATCCCCAAGGTTGGTGGGGGTCGCTGGTGGTGCAGGGCCTGCTTCCTTAGGCGGCCCATGATCTATGGGCAGGCTCAGGAATGGGTTCTGAGTCTCGTCCTCAGGGGCAGAGCACCTGGGGTTGGAAGTGTCAGTTGCTGGATGCTCACGTTGGTACCACTCCCATCAGTGATACATTGACTGCCTAGCTTCTGTAGCATCCAGCAAAGTGGAGTTAATCCAGGCCCCAGATGATGCAGTATGGCAGATAAATTGCCAGCCCCCTGGGATCACCTGGGTCACTCGGCCAGTGGTTAGCAGAACTGGGAGCGTGGGGTAGGTTTTCAGATTCCCATGAATACAGCAGAGTCCAATCTGACAGAGGACACATCCTTTTTCAGGGACCAGCCCTTTCAAGATGAGAGTTTGGCCAAAACCTGAGTTTACAACAGCTTCCAGGTGTCTCCCTTCCTCATCGACTCAAATGGTGGCTTTCAGGGTGGTCAGTCACTGAGTTCATCCCTCCTCAGCATAAACACAGCCAAAGGAACAATCTAGTGTTGGGCATCGGTGTTTCAGGTGCCACATCTGCTCACACATATAGCAAGGTCCCACCCCACTGGGGTCCCTCAGCTCTGCTTCCAAGCCTCTAATGGCTCATCTTCCTGTTCTGTGGCTCCGAGTGATCCCTGGGTCCCCAGGACTATCCAGATATGAAGGTGTCTACGTCTGGGAATCCGGGTCCAGCTGTTACGTGTTAGCTGTGTTCTTGAGGAATCAGAGCATAGTATCCAGCCTGTGCCTTCCCCCTACACACATCCCCCAATCTCTGCTTGAACTGAAAACCAAAAACAGTAGGAAATGGGAGACATCCTTATCTACCCATATCCAAAAGCCATCAGCACAGTTAATAGAGCTTCATTTGCATTGACTATGGAGAGCCAGGCTCCAAAGCAAGAACTGCACTGAACCCTGGGATTGAAGAAGCAGGAACCACACTAAACTCTGGGACTGAAGAAGCAGGGAAGCATTGCATGGTGGGGGATCTCAAACCAACACAAACAAACTCAGCAATTATCAGACCATTCTAGTCACAGACATGATAATTGATACCCAAAATACTGAATCGGCCTGATTGTATTGTGAGCTTCTCTGAACAATTACACTCAGCCAGGAATGTGTATTGGCCACTTAAACAAGTCCTGGCACAGTAGTGTGTTTCCTGTGCAAGTCCTGATTGGATCCTGTCTGAATTCTGTGTGAGTCTGGATTGAGTCCTGAGTCCTGACGCTTGGATCTAAAGCTGTATCATTTCCACTGGGATTTGGCTTTTCTTCTTCTTTGCTGATTGCTGTGAGAGCTTTGTTTCCATCCAGCCTCTGACCCTGATCTGCACAACCAGGAAACCTTTCTGCTACACCGAGTGGTGAGACCCTCCCCCCCCCCAACTTCTCTCTCTCTCCCAACCTCTCTCCCTCTTTGTTAATTATGACTCGCTCTCTAGGCCTGATACAGTAGAATCTAGGTAATATTGTAGCTGGGTGTTTTTCTTTCCTTGTACATTTATCAATGCTGTAACTGGGTATTTTGGGGTATTCTCTCCTTTTGTAATTATTATTATTAGTGCAAGTTTTAGATACCTAGCAATAAAATGCCTTTTGTTATCAAGCCAGTTTCCAAGACTCTTCTAAGACATCATTCCTTCTCCTTTGTGGTCTTGGTTTCTCCATATCACTTTGCAGCAACGCTTCTATTACCTAGCCAAAGATCCCTGTGATGCCCACAACCCTGTAACGTTTGCTCATTGATGGGCATATTAGCCTGATTGACTCCAGGGGCATATAAGGGTGACAGCTGAAAAGTCCTGTTTTGACCCAGCCTGATTGAGTCCAGACGCATATAAGGGTAGCAGCTGAGAAGTGCTGTGTGACCCAGCCTACTGAGTTCAGGGACACATAAGGGGTCAGCTGAGAGTGTTGATAGACATGGTCGGCTCAGATGCACCTCTATAGAAACACAAGTGACACAAGCAGCACACTAATAGAATTACCATCTTCCCCAAAGAGAAAGTAACCCTAATAAATGAGCATACCCCGAGTTGGTGGGCAAAGTTGGTAACACAGCAGAGGCCACATGTTCAAAGGTCATTAGAAACTCCTCAGGGTAATTGTCAGGGCCCAACTTGGTGAGTCGGAGCGGTAGCACAGCTAAGACAGCTGCTCGGCTGCTGGTAGCTACAGAGCCAGTAGGGCCCATCAGCAAGGTTGCCAGTTGTGGGGCAAATGTAAGGCTATGTGCTGTGATTCATTTCTGCAGATAAGATTGCTAAAAACTACATCCATATCCCACAGTTTGAGTTGTTCTGCTAAGCACTTGTTCCTTTCCAATCTCTAAAAAACACATTTCTCTGTTCTTAGTATCTGTATTGGCCATCACCACCACTTTCACATTCATTAGAGCCTCTGTGAGGCAATTTATGAACTGAGAGACACGGTTTGCAGTAGTAAAATTAGTATTTGTTTCTATTGTTTTTATCTTTTCATGAAATATATCCCAGACTTTTGTGTATTCCACTCAATGCACTATGCTGTATTGTGTGCATGTGTGTCTTTTGGGTCAGTACACCCTCAGTGTTACTTTCCATGCAACAGTAATGCTGAGAGTGACTGCTTCATACAGTTTCTCACCTGTCTCACGTGCCTTGGGATCTCAAGTAAGGTAGCTGTAGCACAGGCACTTATCCTGGCATCTTCAGCTTTTCCATGTTGCTCAATGTACTTCCTTTCCAAGTTTGCCAAATTCATTTTACAGTTTCTTACAGCATGTACAGTGACACCAAACGTTATGTTTAACCAGGTCCTCTGTGGTGATACGCCTCAAAGACTCAGCAACTAGTTAGATTTTTCCAGCTCCCCATTGAGGCCTAAAGATGATCAAGGCCACAGTTTACAAAAAAAGTGGATTTGGGGCTAAATTTTGAGATTGTAATTAATTATGTTATGTAATGTATGTTATAAGTATGTGCATGCCATTTGTGGATGGATTCCAGTAGTTTCTGGCTGGAAGCTGACATCTTAACCAGTGCCTCCTTACAACTCTTTTTAGCATAATTTTAAAGAGTCAATAATCAATATTACTGAACTGCTACTTTTTTGCCACTAAGCAACATGAACCACTCTTTTCATTGACAGTAATCTGTAACATTAAACCAATTAATCAGATATCAAATTCTGTATATTAAGTGATAACACTGTACTGTCAGTTGAGGTGACAAAAAACAGTTACTAACGTTCTGTAATTGTTGTTCTTCAAGACATGTTGTTCAAGTCTATTCCAATGTTGGGGTGAGTTTGCCCTGAAAACAACCCCCCAAAACATTTTCCTTCAATGGGATCTGTTAGGTAGGCGCTAGCACCCCCTGAAGTTACATGCTCGCAGTACCAGTATGAACGGTCCTACCATTCCGTCAGTTCCTTCTTGCTAGTTTACTCTGACAGAGGGGCAGACCAGGGTGGACCTGGAATGGACATGAACAACATATCCTAAAGAACAACAGTTACGAAAGGTTGGTAACCATTTTTTTCTTCTTCAAGCACTTGCTCATGTCTGTTCCATCATAGGTGACTTTCAAGCAGTTGTGGAGGTAGAGGTCTGGGGGTCATTGCCATGCTGATTATAGTATTGCTTGGACAAAAAGCAATCTCTGGGTAATGGTGGGGGGTCATTGATGTGACTCCATTTGGCTTTAGAGAATCTGTTATTTTTCATATTAATATTTCATATTTGCAATAATCCATATGTGATATGCCATGTTTGGTGCCAATGGAAAAGTTGTAATTGACTAGGAATGATTCCATGGTTTATATGAAGGTGTCAAATCTCTATTAGAAGCTAGGAATCAGTTTATTCTATTTGTGTTTCAAGTTATTGGATTTTGGGACACTACCAGGTCTACAAACCATTGTTCCCTTAATGGCCCATTAAGGAAGCTCCCAGGTACAGTGGGCCCAGGAAGAAATTTGTTGAGCCACTAGGACTTGCCCATGTGACTCGACTCCATTTTGATTTGCAAAAAACTCCACACAGCATGAGGAAGGCCAGAGGTCATAAAAGACAGCAGCCTCATCTCCTTTTTGTCTTCAGGCTTCAGTCTGCAACCAACACCCACCTCTGGAACTATTCTTCTGCAACTGAACAAAGGACTGAGATGCACCTGGGTGTTGGGTGTCTACCAGAGGAATTGGACTAACCTGCAAACTCCAAATTCTTCAAGGACTTGCTTTCTATGGCCTCTAAATCATTTGTAGTATGGGATTTCCTTTGACTCTTTAACATCTCTCATTTTGTTTCTCTTCTTTTTATATTAAACCTTTTGTTGTAGTTACTAAAGGATTGGTTGGCAGTGTGGTATTTTGGGTAAAATCCAAGCCTATATTGTTCTGGGTAATGTGGCTGGCCCTTTGGGGTCAGGAGAACCTATTTCTTTAAGAGACCCAATGGCTAGGTGTAGAACAGAGGAGCTGATGTGCAATAAAGGGGGCTGTTTATATTTTGTTATGCTTTGTGATGACCAGTGTGGGGAATCAGAAGCATGTTCTGTTACTGAATGGGAGACTGGATTAAGTACCACCTGTCCGTGGTCTGGGGGTTTGGCCCCTAGTTTTGCAGCTTGCTCTGATTTTGGCACATTCAGGAAGTTATTCCAGGAGGCCCAGGTCATAATGGCCATGTTGGTTATATTTTTGGGCCAAAAAACCACATCTCTGGGTAATGGCCTAATGAGACGCAAAAGTGTGTGGATTTGTTTCTGCTCTACTTATGGGAAGGAGGGGAACAACTGAAATGAGAAGTGCACCTCAATGCTATAGTGCATAGCACTCAGAGATCTGAAGTAATACGGGACCATGCTTGATAGAAGTGGGATAGCTGACTCAAAAAAATTAGGGAAATCAAATCTATACATTGTCCTGGAATGTCACCGACAAGCATCCTATCAAAAAGCTTTCTTAGACTCCACCAATTGTTGGGGTGGGGAGGCAGGCATGGGGGCAGGAGAGGACTGTGGTGGGGGTCTTCTCCTATAGCCCCTGTTTCTTCTTTTACTGTAGTCATGTTGGGACTGTTGCGGGAACTAAGCAGCCAGTCAAGACTAATAATGATTTCTAGAAGGGGCCGTTGTATGAAGCCATAGCAATTTCAAGGAGGTTCTTGAGCCCTTCAGGTTGTGTAGTTTGGTGTCTGCTCTGAGAAGAGTGAGAGACCCTCAAAAGGGAGGTCCTGTAACCTTTACTGTACCTTGTAAGGTAGGTCCAAGGATTGAAGTCAAGAGTTTCTTTTCATAACCACCGTCGAAGCCATGGAACACGCTGCAGAGTCTGCTGCATCCAAAGCAGTCTGTAGGGGGTGCCCTTGCAAGAGATTTTGCCTACTCAGCTCAGGCTGTGAATTCACTTCTGGACTCCTGTCCACAATAGTTGCCTGAATTTTGCCATTGAGTTCCAATAATCAAAATCATATCAGCTCAGGAGCACTTGCTGTTTGCAATCCCAAATTGGAAGGTGCCAGTTAAGTAGACCTTCCTGCCAAAAAGTTTAAATTTTTTGCTATCTCTGGCCTGGGAGTTAAACCTTGATGACCATGTCACTTTTGCTTGTTGACTGCTCATACCACTAGTGAGACTACTGGTGCAGAAATTCTAACACCTTGACTACAACAAAGTACTTCTTTTCCCTCCTTTTTGCCATTGGTTGTAGGGATGGTGGGGTCTGCCATAAAGCCTTGGTGTAGTCCATAACAGCCTCCTTTAGGGGCAGAGCCACTTGTGATGGGCTCAATGTTACAAGAATGTTCACTGGCTCCTGGAGGATTCCATAATCTCCTCTAGTTGGATCTCCAGGTTTTGAGCTACCTTTTTGAGGAGCTTCTTGTGTGCTCTATAATCATGTTGGGAGGGCACTGCCATTAGCTCATTGGGACAGAAGGAAGAGGAGGTCTGCTCAGGCAAGGGACACAGTTCCTTGCCCTTGGCACCAGAGGGGTCTCACGGTTGTGGGTCTTGACATTCAGCACTAGGCTTGGTAACAGAATGTGGGCTCTGTTTTGAAGAATTTGTGGGGGGAGGAGCTCTAGAATTCGAAACAATGGAAAAGAATTTCATGGACTGTGAGCCCTGGACTGGTGGAAAGACCCAGGGACTCCAGAATGGCCACTGTAGTTGTATCTGCCAGTGTCTGGTGGCCAGGCCGCTGGTGGAATGCCCTTGTCCACCACTGGATAACACCAAATGCAGTAGTGTCAACTCCAGCAGGAGATATATGACTCTGCCCCTAAGTCAGATTTCAAGGAATCCCTCCCATTGAACCAGGGAGGAGCAATGCTGACTGGTGCTGGTGATCAGTGCAGAGAGGGAGACCAGTGCTGCACCATCCTGGCCAGTTTCCCCTTTCACAGCATTTAGGGTGTCAGTACTGTGGAAGCTCTGACCTCCGGTGCTGCCACTGATAGCTTCCACAGGCCAGGGGGTGGTGGTGCAGGGAGTGATGACAAGTCTTGTATAGCCTCAAACACCTCTGGCATGAATGTATCACGAGGGCAGTTGAGCTCTGATGGCTCTCTGGATTCAGTGGTGCCCTTTCTGGGGACAGAGTCAGTGGTACCCAGTGAATTGTTGGCTTCTCAGATTGGCCCAGCATAGATTGCATTCTGCCAGTGTCTCTTGCTATGTCCACATCTAAGAGCTTAGTTAGGACTTCCTTAGTTCAAACTAAGCAGCGCCAGGTTAGTTTGAACTAACAGTGGCTTTTTAGTTGGAACTAAAAAAAGCGCGGGTAGTTCAAACTAAAAGTTAGTTCAAACTAAAAAAATGCAGTTAGTTCAAACTTACCACTTAGTTTGAACTTATTTAGTTTGAACTAGCATGGCTTCCTTGTGGTAGTTTGAACTAAAGTTTGAACTAAGGTTGAATGAAGCAATTAGTTCAAACTAACCATTCAAAGTAACTAGTTGAACTAAACTTTGCTTAGTTTGAACTAAAAATTTTTTTAGGTCGAACTAGGCAAAGCCTAGTGTAGACAGGGAGCAAATTAGTTCGGATGAAGTCTTCCTAATCCAGACTAATTTGCTAGCGTAGACTGAGCTTCTGTGTCCAATGGTGCTTGGGGCTAGGGCTCATCCCCATTTGTCTTCTGTTTCTTTCTAGGCACCAGTGATGTCTGATGGTGACAGGAGTCCAAGAAACAGAAGAAGAAACATCCTTTCACATCTCCAGAGGTGCGGAATGGTGATACATGTCCTTAAGTGAGGTGGGGGTACATTTTTTTTGAGGCTGAAGTACTCCGTGCCGAATCAGCTGAAAGAGTATGAAGTGTTGCCTCCATGAGGAGGAATTTAAGCCTGATTTCCTTGCCTTTCTTAGTGCAGGGTCTGAACCATTTATAGATTTTGCAACACTCCTCTGGCTTCCTCTGGACACCTAAGCCAGTTGGAATGTGGGGAGCTCACTAACAGGTATATGCTTGTGGTGTGATCCACAAGGCTTAAACCTGGAGACCAAGACATGTCTCAGTGACAGGGGTGGGTAAGCGCGGTCTGTATAAGTAATAGCTTCAACTTAAGCACTACAAATAACTATATATAAGTAAAACAAACAAGGAATCCTGTGGCACTTTCAAAGGCTAACAATTTTATTTATCACATGAGCTTTTATGGGTAAATCACACTTTGTCAGACACTAGAAATGGAAAACTTACAGTATGGGAGGGAAAAATAAATGCAGTGAAGGGTTAGTCATAAGATGAGTTCAGTTTATTCCAGCAAATCAAACAAGTTGTTTTGATTCAAACAGTGTGCAACAATGAATAAATAAAAATAACATAATGAGAAAACCAGCCCAAATCTCTGTTTGACTCTAAGTTAATGGTGTCAAATCTGCATATGAATTCCAACTCAGCAGCTTCCGTTTGAAGCTTTGATTTGAAGTTTCTCTGTTGTACAAGTAGAAGAACAAAGTCTGCTGGGGTACTTGTGGGAAAGACAACAATGAGCTGAAGTTCCAGTGACTATCCCAGGCAGTGAGAAGGAACTGAGGGAGCAGCTGGGCAGCAGGACCCTGTACCAACCAGCACAATGAATGTACAACCACGGGGGGATACCAGAGCCAACCCAACAGATACCAAAAAGTTTCCAGTGGCACTTCCTGGGGCAAGCACACCCCTACTTTGGTATAAACATGACCAAGCCCTCGAAGAAATATGTAACTCTGTGACAGGTGCAGGTTTGTGCTAAACTATGATTACATAAAGATTATTTTTAAATGTTTTCTCTATCTACATAATTGGTCTAGGTTTGTCATATTTGGCGCCATTGTCTTAATGGGTGAAAGGTCTTTTGAATGATGCTCAACTTGATTGATTTCCAATGATACTGTATTATAAACTTGCCACCAGCTAGAAGACCTGGTGCTTAGAGTTTGGGGGGCGCAAGGCCCCTCTACACACAGCAGAAGGTGACAGAGAGAGTCTGTGACACTGGCTGACAGTGTAACAAATTATGATTCTATAGATCATACTAATCATATGGTGCTTCCTTTTCCATTATTAATTCACCAATGGAATTTAACATGCTTCCAGACTAAAATACCTCCTCATGGTTCGAGTCATGCTTATACAGCCTCATTTTCCAAATGATTAGTTGGGGACAAGAAAATGATTAAAGATCTCTGCACTGCCCTCAGTAGAAGAAAGTGGTCACACATGCAAGAGAGGAACTGGCATAGGATTAAAGCTAGTTGAAAAATGAAAAAGTACTTTTATCGGGAGAGGAAATGAAAATTTCCATTTTTTTGGAAAAGTTTAAAAATGAAACATTGTTGTCAAAAGAGACAAATTTTTCTGTTGAAACTTTTATAAAAAATATTGTTGAAACTCTTAATGCACTTGAAAACCTGATTTTTGATATACAACTCTTTCTGTCTATTGAACAGAAGTTTTCTGTAAATGAAAAATTTCTATAGTATTGCTATCACCATCTTTCATAAAACAAACCAATCATCAATTTTTCTGTCCAAAAAAAAGCTCTGTAAAAATTTGACCGTCTCTACAGAGAAGTAATTATGAGAGAACTGGACCTTGCAACAGGAGCTGCTTGGTTGTTTACTAGATATTGAAGCAACAGAGACATAGTCTCTCTTTGAATGGGATGGAGGATATAAGAAATACCATTATGGCCTCAGATAAGTTGCATAGCTACTAGAAATGCTGAAGTGTCAAGAACACTAGATAGCAAGCTCAGAAAGAACAGGAGATGGTTGTTCTTTGAAAAGGATATGAGTTTTCTACTAGAAAAAGCAGAGTACTTACAGACTGAGCCAGCAGCTTGAAAGTATCTGATTACTTTTCCTTTTCTCCAAAAACTCTTGGAAGGCGAGAAGTAAAGCTGGATCCAGTGATGATAAAGAGTGTACAGAACTGTGCCAGGAACTAGACCTGATACCCACCTTCTATGCACATATGATTTGTTCTGTTCTATTAACAAAGAATATGACTAGATAGCTAAGGACAAAAACCTCATTTAAAATTCCCAGAGCAATATCTATAAAGAGGATGGTGCTTAGTTGTTCCGTTGAAGGTATCAGCTTAATCTGCAGCAAGGGATATATGTGTTTGATACTAGGAAAATCTTCCTAGCTATAAGGTTAATTATGCTCTGAAACAGTCTTCCAATTGAAACTGTGGAATCTCCATCGGAGAAGATTTTTAAGAACAAGTTAGACAAACACCTGTCAGGGACGATCTTGGCTTACTTGGTCCTGACACAGCGCAGGTGGTGGGACTAGATGACCTGCCTAGGTCCCTTCCAGTCCTACAGTTCTGTAATTCTAAGACTCTGTTCAGACCTCGTTATGGAAACACCTGTGGAGCCATCATGTTTCTGGAATTTGCTTCTGAAAACTGAACCAAAATCAGTTTGGTTCCCAGGCAGTCTACTGAGACTTCATCTGTGAGGATGCAGAGCTCCATTTCCAACCTACAGGGGAACAGAGGGTGTTTCTAAGAGCCAATGACAACTTGTAAAATCTGGTGGATGCTGCTCCATCCACAAGAAATTCACCAGGAATGCATTTCAGTTCAATCTGTAGCTGACTGCTGAGCAGACACTCTTGGAACCAGTTGGTCTGGGAATCTGGATGCCCTGGGGTCATTAGCCCACTTGCAGGCCAGGTGGTGGGGCTGCCCAAAGCCATGAACCTGGGGATCTGCATTATGAAATTGACATTTTGTCAGTTTCACAGCTTAGTGTTGTGATTTCAGAGAACAGCTGCTTGGGTGAGGTAGAGCATATTTCATGGTGGTGGTTTCAAAACATAAGTATCTTGGGATTTCCAGTCTACTAGAAATGTCCCTCAATAGGAAATCTCAAGTTACCCAATTCTACTTCTAGCCAGAGTTTACAAAAGAAGCGTGGAGATCCATGTGACTTTGTTCCTAAAGTGCTGAGAATGTTTCATTCGCCTGGGAAAGGGACTGGTCCTGATCAGTCAGAGGCTTTACACCACTGTAGTTCTATTGACAGTGGGGTTACTCCTGCTGCATACTAGTGTAAATGAAGTTGCCCTTGTTCCTACTAGTTAGCATTAGTGAAAAGGATTGTTTAGATAATTGTCTTCAGGAGCTTCTTGATTAGGGTGGTGTTGGGAAACTCAGTAGATAAAGAGAAGGAATTATTTTAAAATGTTTATTTTGTTTTATTATTCTTCAGCTCATTATCTGGGCAATTCAGGTTGACCCTCATGTATCTTTGAAGGTCAGCTCTGGTAATCAGGCGGCTAATTACATCAGACATGACTTTGTAATTTAATGGATAGTGTAGAATGACTCTACAGTCTGGCAAATTTAACAGAGAAGGGCCTGAGTTGTATATCTGCATCAAGCCCTCAGACTGGGGGTATTCCTGGCTTGCTGAGGAGTTAATTGTAGGCTGTGAGTGGGGGAGGTATTCAGATCTGTGCTTTGAGTGATGGTCCAGCTGTAAATGTTCTTTAAATCACTTTTTGTGAGCACAAATATGTTGCACGGTAAAGCATGTTGTAAAGTTTAAGAAGAGCAACTTGAGAAATGAGTTTTTAACTATTTAATTTCAATTATACTCATTAATTTTAAAACCAGACTCAAAACGGAGAATTTGTTTGCTGTCCTAGTTCTTTCAAAGTAAGGTTTTTAATACATTCTCTTGGATCCTGAAAGATTGTTTCAAGCCAGCATAATGCAGCATGGCAAATGTTGGGATTCGGATAACACCATGTTGCCATGTTAACTTATCTTATTGTATTCTTGTGCCATAAATTATGCGCATATTTGAGATTTGTTTTGCATGAATCTCTCTGGAATGCTATATACTGATATACAGCTATTAGAAATGCCTTCACTTTCTTGATTTGTGGTTTGAATGCCTGGACAGTGCTCCAGGAATACTGGGTGATCTTGAAGGTACCCAATAACAACAGTGTTATCTTAACTGTCCCGTGCAGTCTTGTTACTAATATAAATCAAATTATTACAACAAAAGGAAGAATTCTTTCATATGAGAATGATGTGGGCAAAAGTCTAATATTTAGAAATGGCAGGTAGTAAAAATTTAGCTTCTAAATTCATCTCTGAAGGTGAATGAAATGTCAAATGGTGCCACACATAAAAACCAACTTACATGGGTTAGATGACTTTCCAGAGTGAAGGATGTCAATGTAAGCTGGCTGCATCATGAGAGTAAATGAAGACATTTAAGTAAGGAAGGCCCATTAGAAGAGGTGGAACAACAGATCAAGTGGACCCACATAGCATATATATTGGGATAGGAAAGATGCTAGCAAGCCTATTTCAACAGTCTAGCTGGGAAATAACCAAGACATACAACAAGGTTTCAGTTGTATACAGAGTCATAGCCATATCATTTCCAGAATATTAGAGAGACAATGTGAGTGACAATGTTAATTGGTAAAAGAAACAAGCTTTTGAGCTTACACAGAGTTCTTTATGTCTTCAGAACAACTTCAGCCACCACAATACTTTCTCTGGAACACTACCATATTAAAATCAACTTCCTAGATACCTCAATCAGCATCAACGATGAAGCTCTGTGATAGGCTATACACAAGAAACCCATGGATCATCACACCTATGTTCGTAGATCCAGTAAAACCCCCCAACACAACAATAAATCTGTTATCAACAGCCATCCTCTCACAGACCACAGAACATACTCATGGGGCATTACATGGTGAGGACTCTGAGCCTATGTCTACACTATAAAAAGTTAGGTCAAATTTGTTAATTCAAACTAACAAGCTTGACTTTAATTTGAACTAAACTCGACTTTATTAAGTCAAATTAACAAAGTGGACTAAGTTGACTTAAAGTTAAGTCAATTTAGTCCACTTTGTTAATTTGACCTAACTGACCTTAATAAAGTTGAATTAATGGTTAATCCAGGTCTACACCATCCTTGTTCAAACTAAAGAGTCAATTTAAGGTTTAGTTCGAACTAACAGGCAGTTGTTATTAATTCGAATTAAGCTTTCATTAAGTTGAATTAAAGAATTTCTTAATTTGACTTAATGAAAGTCTGGCGTAGACAGGGATTAATTTAGTTTGAATTAAGCCTCCTTAATTTGACCTATCTTGCCAGTTTAGAAATAGCCTTAAGGTCTGTGAGTTTATGACAAAGATGTGATTAAAAAGCAATCCAGAGCAATGCACCTCAGCAGACTGACAGCCAAAGATATTTTCTTCACTTCCATTTTTATCTCATGTTTCATATTCTGTGGGATTTTGGCCTTGTAACTTGAGCTGTTAAGTGTTATAATAATCCTGTCTGATTGCATTATTTAAGGGTGTGTGAGACCCCTGAAGAGGTGCTCCTGAAGTCATTATACCAAAAGAGAACTCTTCCACAAGGACTGGAGTTGTTCTGAATGCAGTAGCTGGTCAGAAAAGAGCATGAGGAAACTCTCATGCCAAGAAAAGCGGGGGGAGACATTACTATTGAAGTACAACCTTGGGTATGATGGAGCTGTTCATCTATATCTTGTTGGCGTTTGTGCACAGGTGCACTTACTCACTCCAACACAAATCCAGAGAACTCGACAGACTTCAGTGGAATTACTCTGGATTTATACGCATTCTTCCTGAACAAAGATTTTGGTCCTTACATCTATAACACAAAGCCATAAACAACCATCTATCAGGCGTCTTGCTAGCAGGAGCACAGCCTCTTCCTAAATCCTTCTGTGCTTCTCTGACTCCTCTCTCTGGGATTCCCTAGGGACAGACAAGTTCAGTTGTTATGAATGTGAGCTCTAGAGTGACTTTAATTTTCAGGCCTTACTCTGGCATAAAACTTTAGTTTGGGATAGTCTGTATGTTGTCACAAAGAAGATAGCTTTATCCAGCCTGTACAGCCCTGCTATAATGTGCATCCAGACAGAGAAACTAGTGCACCTGACAAAGGGTGCTAGAGCACAGCACATTCGCAAGTGGGCAAGAATGGTTGTCTTTCCTTGCACTTTCATTTCCACAGGTGAAAACTAGAGGCTATGGCTATGTCCACACATACATCGTTATTCAAAATAAAGTCCTTATTTCGAAATAAATTAATTCAAATTAAGAAAATGTTAATTCAAATTAAGCGAAAGCCTGCCATCGAAACGGCTGTTATTTCAAAATGGTTATTTCGAAATAAGGCTGTTTGGACATGTTGTTTCGAAACAATGGTGTTGTTTCGAAACACCTTATCCAAACGGCATTATTTCAAAATAGCCATTTCGAAATAACAGCCATTTCCTTGTAGATTGGCATGATAAAAGACTGTATTGGCTCCTCACCAGAAACTCAGCCTTGCTCCCGCTTTAGCTGTAACTGATATCATCCTGTAGTAGAAAAATGCACTATTTATCTCCAGATGACTTCTACCAGGAGTTGTTGGCTAGACATTATCAATTCAGTGTCTTCTCCAGAGAACCCATTTCTCCAAATTGCTGCACCTTGGCCAGTGATCATAAAAAGACCGACCTTCACTTTGTGGTAACAGAACACTCCTAAGACTCAGTGACTGGGGAACCTAAATAATCTCTTTATACAGCCCGGAGGAAGACTTCAACATAGATTTTTAAGCAGGTCTGATCTTAGTATGTGGGGAATGCACTTAGATTAACAAACATAATCCTGTAGAAAAGAGGAAGCAGTCTGTCTCAAAGGCAAAATTCAAAGGGTAATTTGAGCTAAACAGCCAACATTCTTCAGAAAACAGAAATCCAACCCCAATGAAGGAAATAGAAATGAGCATAATAAAACACAGACCGGAGGTAAGGATAACTAAAAAGAGATTTGATGAGCAAATATCCAAAGACATAAAAATCTCTGTTATTCTTTATATATAAAAAAAAGTAGAATGCCTGAAAAGAATGAATGGTTTCCCTAGACCAGTGACTTTCAAATCTTTTTCCTCAGGACCCAGTTGAAAAAAAAAATGTATGGCCATGACCCAACAACTACATCTTTAAGCTATGCATTCCAGTGTTTTGGCAGTGGCAGCAGAGGACCCTGCGACCCAGTGCTTGAGTGTCTGTAACCCACTACTGTGTCCTGACCCTAAGTTTGAAAACCACCGCCCTATACAGCCAGGGAGCAATTAAGAAGCATACAAAGTTTTACAAGGAAGTTAAATTATTTGCCAGTCTTTACTACAAAGACTTCCCTGGATCTATTTTTATTAGATGATAAAGATATCAACACGGTGTCCAAAGCAGAGGAGTTGGAATAAACTAAATAGCAACAAGTTATCAGAAATGGATGGTAGTCACCCAAAAAGTGCTGAAGGAATTAAAATAAAGCAGTTCAGACACTAACAAAGTAAACCGTGTCTCATTAAAATCATCTCGAGGGTAGCAAATGTTGCATCTGTCTGCAGAAAAATGA
Source organism: Podocnemis expansa (assembly GCA_007922195.1). Classification (NCBI taxonomy): domain Eukaryota; kingdom Metazoa; phylum Chordata; order Testudines; family Podocnemididae; genus Podocnemis; species Podocnemis expansa. Next base: position 42,920,487 of record ML681996.1, on the reverse strand, counting down.
ACTTTTCTTTAGTACTAGATATTTTTAGTACTGGATATATTGATTGAAATTAATGAAAACCAGAATCAACAAGATGAACATGATAGAGTGGAGACAAGTCAGCATGGATTAACTGAAGGAAAATTATGTCTTTCTAATCTACTAGAATTCCAGAGGAACTGCATCCGAGAGTGGTGAGGGAGTTGGCCGATGTGATTGCAGAGCCACTGGCCATCCTCTCTGAAAATTTGTGGCAATCAGGGGACGTCCTGGATGATTGGAAAAAGGCAAATATAGTACCCATCTTCAAGAAGGGGAAAAAGGAGGACCCGGGGAACTACAGACCAATCAGCCTCACCTCAATCACTGGAAAAAACATGGATCAGGTCCTCAAAGAATCTATTCTGAAACACTTAGAGGAAAATAGAGTGATCAGAAACAATCAGCATGGACTGATGTGATGAAGTAAGAAAACCTCTTGGGTTACTGGGGTTCTTCTTTTCTGTTCCTGTTCTTGGGTGATGGTATTCTGGTGATGGGACACAGGGGTGTGATAACTATAGGTACCACTGGGGGGGGAAGAGGCTTTAGTGCAACCTTACCTGGACCCCCTGGGGGTGACAGGTTGTGGCCGGTTTAGACCAGGGGCAGGGCAGCTGGATAGAGAGGAGAACAAAGGGGAGAGAGGGGAAGAAGATGGAGGTCGGAGGGGGCAGGACTTCCGGGGCTCTTCCTGGGGTTTACTATCTGCCCTCCTGGTTGATCTGAGAGCCAACTGTCCTAGCTGCTGTGCAAAGTGGATTGCTAATAAACCCTCTGACTGCTACACTGGCTGAGTGTCACTGCTGATTGGGATGGCTGGGACCCTCGTGGAGGGAGGAGCCCCCCCCAAGGGAGACCAGACAGAGCAAGGATCGGACTCTCTGGGCCTGGATTTGGGAAGCTGGCTACAGGTAGCGTGGAGACCCTGGTGAATGGGAGAAAGCTCCACCGTAGCCGAGTCCTGGTGGGCTGTGAACAGAGGGGATCCAAGAGGCTTTTCTGGGTTCTCCATGACAACTCCCCAAGGGCAAATCATACCTGACCAACCTGATCGTCTTCTATGAGGAGATGCCAGGATATGTGGATGTGGGAATAGCTGTCAATATGATATACTTCGACTTTAGCAAAACTTTTGATGTGGTAGATATGCTGGAGCAGGAGTTCTCAACCTCTTAACCATTACAACACAGTTGTGAGGGCTCCCAGCGGTGCATGACACACCGCGCTGCTGCTGCTCCCCCTGCCACCAAAGAAGTCTCCCTCTGAAAGGATTTTTCTGCAGTGGGAGGCTTGACTGGCAGCCCCCAACACTACAAAACAGCTGATTCCTTGGCTGCTCTTGCAGAGAGCCACTGCAGCTTCAGCTCTTAAAGTGCCGGCAATGTAAAATAAGCCTGCTGCCACAGATTTCCTTGGGCTGTCAGCAGCAGGCTGATTTCATGTGACATGCTTAGGCACTGAGCCGCAATACACTTTTGAATCACAATACAGTGGTTGAGAACTGCTGTGCTTGAGGGGAGGGATAGGATTCTGGGAGACCTACACAAATTGGAGCATTTGGCCAAACGAGATCTCATGCGGTTCAACAAGGACAAGTGCAAAGTCCTGCACTTAGGACTGCAAAATCCCATATACTGCTACAGGCTGGGGACTGACTGACGCTTAGACAAGGACCTGGGAATTATGGTGGATGAGATGTGCTCTTGTTGCCAAAAAGGCCAATGGCATTTTGGGCTGCATCCTCAGGAGTGTTGTCAGCAGATTGAGGGATGTGATTATTCCGCTCTATTCAGCACTGGTGAGGCCACATCTGGAATACTGTGTCCAGTTTTGGGATCCCTACTACAAAAAGGATGTGGACAAATCAGAAAAAAGCCATCGGAGGGCAATGAAAATGATGAGAGAGCTGGGGCACATGACTTAGGAGGAGAAACTGAAGGAACTAGGCTTATTTAGTCTGCAGAAGTGAAGACGGAGGGGGGATGTGGTGGCAACTTTCAACTACTTGAAGGGGTGCTCCAAAGAGGAGGGAGCTAAGCTATTCTCAGTGGTGACAGAGGACAGAACAAGGAACAATGGTTTCAAGCTGCAGCTGGGGAGGTCTAGGTTGGATATTAGGAAAATCTGTCTCACTAGGAGGGTGGTGAAGCACTGGAATGGATTACCTAGGGAGGTGGTGGAATCTCCATCTTTGCAAAATTTAAAAATGTGGTTGGACAAAACCCTGGTTGGGATGATTTAGTGGTAGTGGCCCTGCTTTTAGCAGGGGGTTGGGCTACATGATTCATGAGATCCCATCCAGCCCTGTGATCCTATGATCTATGACTATGATTCTTTGAATGTGCGGCCTGGGTAGTGAACATAATGTATTTGGACTTTTAAAAGTCATTTGAAAAGTCCCTCACAAAAGAAAATTAAGGAAACTGAATAATTACAGAAAGGCTTCAAAGAATTAGCTTTTTATCCTTAAATGTTAGTGAACTTTGACTTCACCACATGCAGACAAATTAATGAAAAATACTTCCATTGATTATCAAAATTTACAGATAAGCAAAGTCAGAAAAATGTTGCTTGAGAACTAATTAGCATTTCAATTAAGGATGTTTACTTTGGATGTTTTAATGTATAGTGTTGAATATTTGTGTTTTAATTGTCACCAAGCTTTAGCTTTTTTAATCGCAATGTCTTTCTGCCTTCCTCTGCAGCATAGGGAATGGGTCACTCAGTGGTGGATTCTCTGTAGCTTGAAGGCTTTAAAGCACTATTTGAGGACTTGAATAACTCAGTCTCAGATTAGTGGTCTATTACAGGTGTCAGCAGGTGACGTTTTGTGGCCTGTGTTTTGCAGGAGGTCAGACTAGATGATCATAATGAGCCTTTCTGACTTTAGAGTCTACAAGGCTTGTCATTAATTAACTGGGTGACCCCTCCAGCACTGTCTGGACACCACCATAATTTCTCTGAACTATTAAAATTTAAACCAATAAAAACTGAAAAAAATGATGAAAGCCCATACGTTTGTACAACTGTGACCATTTAAACTGATAAAAAACAAAAGTTTAAAAATAAAATCAATATCACCTGCTGAAATCATAAAGCAAGAAAAATTGAATTCTGCTACACCTCATGGTAGGATAAAATACGAAATGCTATCCTGGATTAGAAATTGGCTGAGGGGGAGAAAATAAAAAGAGGAATATCATTTTCACCATGGTAAAAGGTTAATAGTGACACCCCTGGCCCATAAACTTTCATACTGTTGTTTTAATACTTTAAATAATGAACTAAAGAAGGGAGAAAACAGATTAGTCAGGATGCACAAAGATTTTGATGAACTCCAGAAAGTTCTAGCCTAACTGATGGGCATTAGAAAGAAACTTTTTTAAGGCACAGTGGCTCATCTCATACTGCCTGTTAGCAGCAAGACTTGTTGCAGACCTAAAGTTGCATTGCCCCATCTCAGTTTCCCCTTTACAAGCTTCAGTCGATTCCCATGGTAGGAGTAATTTGGTCCTCTGGCCAAGCTAAGTTAGTGAGTTTCATCCTTTCTATAACTGATCAAGCTGCATGCTAGCTTCTCCTAGCTAGCCTCTTCAAAGCCCCTCCAGCCAGTTCCCCAGTGGACCAGCAACAAATCAAACAGAAGTTAATTGGATCGCATTCTTCCTTTGTCAAGTAGCCATGGCTTCTGCCTTGGCCCTTAGCAAAATTAAGCTCTAATGAAACATCTTGCACCCTTCGCTGGGTTGCAGCCTCCTGTCTTTCTTGGGCTTCTCTTCAGCTCCCTATTCCAGGTTTCTGGGTATACCACAGTATTTAGCTCTACTCCTGGGGCTCTCCTTTCTTGGCACAGCCCAGCACAACTGCTCTTCTCACCAGTCAGCACTTTGCTTCTGAGTTTTCTTTCTCTTAGATCCAAGTGGGGCAGGACAAATTAACTGGGTCCAAAGTCTCTAGGTCCTTAATGAGGCAGGCCATTCCATTACAGAGAGGTTATTCCAAAGCTGTCGTGGTGGGATTTTTGCACTTTCACAGGAAGTATCTGGTGCAGAATCATAGAATCATAGAACCCTAGGGTTGGAAGGGACCTCATGAGGTCATCTAGTCCAACCCCCTGCCAGAGGCAGGACCACTCCCACTAAACCATCCCAGTCATGGTTTTGTCCAGCCGGGCCTTAAACACCTTCAAAGATGGAGACTCCACCACCTCCCTCGGCAGCTCATTCCAAGGCTTCACCACTCGCCTAGTAAAAAAGTTTTTTCTAATATCCAGCCTCGACCTCCCTAACCGCAACTTGAGACCATTGCTCCTCGTTCTGTCCTCTGTTATTACCGAGAACAGTCGAGCTCCATCTTCCTTAGAGCATCCCTTCAAGTAGCTGAAGGTTGCTATCAAATCCCCCCTCAATCTTCTCTTCTGCAGACTAAATAAGCCTAATGCTTTCAGTCTTTCCTCATAGGGCTTGTGCTCCAGCCCTTTAATCATTTTGGTTGCCCTCCTCTGGACTCTCTCTAGCATGTTCCTGTCCTTTTTGTAGTGGGGAGCCCAAAACTGAACACAGTATTCTAGATGTGGCCTCACCAGTGCAGAATAGAGGGGAATGATCACATCCCTTCATCTGCTGGTAATACTTCTTTTGATGCAGCCCTGTATGCCATTGGCCTTTTTGGCAGCAAGAGCACACTGCTGACTCATATCTAGCTTCCCATCCACCATGACCCCCCAGGTCCTTTTCTACACTGCTGCAACTTAGCTGAATGTTTCCCAGCCTGTAGCGGTGCATGGGGTTTTTTCATCCCACATGCAGGATTTTACACTTGTCCTTATTGAAGCTCATAAGATTTCTATTGGCCCACTGTTCCAATTTATCTAGGTCTCCCTGAATCCTGTCCTTGCCCTCCAACGTGTCTACTGGTCCCCCCAGCTTGGTGTCATCTGCAAACTTACTGAGAGTGCAGTCTATTCCATCATCCAGATCATTGATGAAAATGTTGAACAGAATCGGCCCCAGCACCGACCCTTGGGGCACCCCAGTCGTGACTGGCTGCTGGCTAGACATGGAACCATTGATTCCTACACGCTGAAACCGTTGATCTAGCCAGTTTTCTATCCACCTTATAGTCCACCTATCCAACCCATACTTCCTTAATTTGCCAATGAGAATGCTGTGGGAAACTGTATCAAAAGCCTTGCTAAAATCAAGGTATATGACATCAACGGTTCTTCCTGCATCCAGAAAACCAGTCATCTGCTCATAGAAGGAAATGAGATTGTCAGGCATGATTTACCCTTGGTAAATCCATGCTGACTGTTCCTGATCACTTTATTTTCCTCTAAGTGTTTGAGGATGGATTCTTTGAGAATCTGCTCCATAATTTTTCCAGGGATTGAGGTGAGGCTGACTGGTCTATAATTCCCTGGATCCTCCTTTTTCCCTTTCTTGAAAATAGGCACTACATTTGCTTTTTTCCAATCCTCTGGCACCTCCCCCATTCTCCATGAGTTTTGAAAGATAATGGCCAGCAGTGCTGCTATCTCATCGGCCAATTCCCTTAGCACCCTTGGATGCAGTTCATCCGGCTCCATGGACTTGTGCACATCCAGCTTCTTTAAGCAGTCCCTAACCTGACCTTCCGTCACCAAGGGCCTGTCTTCTTCTTTCCCATCTGCCACACCCATGGTAGTGGGCTGGGAGCTGACCCTGCCCGTGAAAACTGAAGCAAAAAACGCATTGAGCACTTCAGCTTTTTCCTCATCCTCTGTCACAAGGATGCCTGCCCTATTCAGCAAGGGGCCTACACCATCCCTGATCCTCTTCTTGTTATTAACATACTTGTAGAACCCCTTCTTGTTATCCTCTACATCTCTCGCTAGCTGCAACTCCATTTGTGCTTTGGCCTTTCTGATTTTATCTCTGCAGTCCCTAGCAATATCTTTATATGCCTCCTTGGTCATCTGACCAAGCTTCCACTTCCTGTAAACTTCCTTTTTATGTTTAAGCTCAGAGCAGAGTTCTCTGCTAAGCCATTCTGGCTGCCTCACATGGTTGTTTTTTCTCCTAATTGGAATGGCAACTTCCTGTGCCCTTAGCAGGGTTTCTTTAAAATATAACTAACTCTCTTGGACTCCTTTCCCCTTCAGATTAGCGTCCCAAGGGATCCTGCCCATCAGTTCCCTGAGGGAACCAAAATCTGCTTTTTTGAAGTCCAGGGTTTGTGTTTTGCTTCTTTCCTTCCTTCCTTTAATCAGGATCCTGAACTCAACCATGTCATGGTCACTACTGCCTAGCTTGCCATTTACCTCTACGTCCCTGATCAATTCTTCCCTGTTTGTGAGCAGCAGGTCGAGCGGTACAAGATCCCTAGTTGGTTCCTCTAGCATTTGTACTAGAAAGTAGTCCCCAACATTCTCTAAAAACTTCCTGGATTGCCCATATACTGCTTTATTGGCCTCCCAGCAAATGTCAGGGTACTTGAAGTCCACCATGAGCACCAGGGCCTGTGATCTAGAAGCTTCTGCTAGTCGTCGATAGAACACCTCATCCACCTCCTGCTTCTGGTCTGGTAGTCTATAGCAGACACCCACCACAACATCCCCCTTGTACGATGCTGTCTTAGATTCACTATAAAAATGTCTATGTTCCTGGTTTTTACCTGCTCTTTAAACATTACAAATTTAAGACTTTTTTGGGTTTTGTTATTCCCTTTCAATCTGTTTCTGATGAACCACTCTTTTGTAGCCCTTACTTACAAACTGGCTCCAAATTAATCTCTGTTGTAATTCCACTGAAGTATATGGAATCACACTAGGGGGAAATTTGGCACAGTGAGGACCACTCCTATGAGCAGTGGTGCAGACCCAGGCCCATAGGCAGCTCTTACTCCTTCCTCTCAACTAGCTTCTGATATAGAGGGTGTAACGTTTTGTTAAGCTTACTTGTTTCTGCAAGTCATCACTGGATTTCCCATGACTGTCCTATTGCGTCGACTGTCCTTTTAAAAGATTTTTGTACATTCTCTCTGAAATATTTTGAGAACCAGGCAGAGAAGGAACTGATGTGTTGAGAGGATAGATGAGTCCATGAGATGACCTAGGATGGTCTGCTGAATAAAAAGACAGGAGAACTCAGCATGCAATGTGTATTTCTCTGTTCAATCTTTTAAATTTTCCACTTCGTCATCTTGCTGTATTGATTTTCCTATACGTTGGTGGAGTTCTTTATGGTCTGCTTTCAATGCCTCTCTCTTTTGCTGCATTGTCTATTTAAAGGAGTTTCCCCAGGAGGCTGCCTGCTCCCTACTACAGCAGCAGGAGCAAACAGTTTTCAGGTATTACTTCTGTTATCAGCTAAGTCTGTCAGTGCTGCACTTCTCATTGTTGTAGTTCATGCTTTAATTATACTTAATTATTCCCCTTGTGCTATCTGTTTTTCCTTATCCAGAGTCAACGGCAAACTCAACAGAGACAGAAAAATGCAGCAAGTGAGTCTGGGCCCCATTTCTGCCACAGTTATAGACACATTAACATAGCTCCTATACTGTTCAGTTAACTTCCACTGCGAAAGCAATTTGTGTCCTTATGCCATTAAACAACACAACACAAATCACTTCTATGTGAGCAAGTAGTTACTTTCCCGAAAGGTCTTTAGAAACAAACCTGAGTAGGGATGTCTCCATTCCTAATGCAATAAGCAAAGACTTATAACATTGCAATCACCAAGCTCTTAGGACAAAATGCCTGTTTCATATCCTAAGCATGACTCCTCTGAAGAACAACCTATTCATACACACACACTGCTCACTGCAGGATTTGAAGCATTAGTTGTTATTAGTGAAACACCTCTAACTTCAGATAATGATATTGTAAGTCTGGAAAGGTCCCTCCAAGAAGGATCAGGCAATACAGATAACACTGAAGAGGTTTATTTACAGTACCAGTACTGGGAACACTGAACAAAACAGTATCAGCTTCAAAATGGAAGCAGCATGGCGATCACTTATATATACACAGGCAGCTTGTTTACTGGTTTAAACTAGTTTTCCTAACACTTTGGGAAAAACAACTCCATATATGGGAAGAGGGTCAGGGCGGTGGTGAGGGGTGGTCTTAACAGGTTAGGAAATACTAGCTTCCATATAAGGCAAGCGAGGGAGATGGGTTGGCTAGGTGTATGTGACCTGAGGCATGCATGAAATGGAGAGTGTATGTCACAGCATCCTCTGTGCTCATGAGGCCTGGCTTGCTTGCTTATCCTAACAATATCACTGATATTTTTGAAATCCTTGCAAAGCAGTAGCAATAATTTAGTGTTCAGACCAGTCATTCAAAATGACCCAAGCACCCTGCTATGTGCAGGACATGGAAATGCCACCAACTGTTAGTTCATTAGCATACATAGTGGCAGGGTGTGAGTTTTCTTCATTGCATAGGTCTAGATTACAATGACATTAATTCCTTTCAAGCAAGCTAACTTTGCGCTATTTCCTATGGTTTGATTATTTTAAATAGATGGATTTTCCTGGCAGTGTAATCCACAGAGGTGTTATGCAATACAACTGTAATCTTTATCTGAATTATTTTTTCCCACATATAACTCCCGCTTTTGATCACCATTCTTGCAGATAGGGTCTGAATTGACTCTATGCTTGATAATCCTTTCATTCACTTTACTCATAATCTCTGCACCTTTTCCCTGTTCCCTCTTAGGCAAAGAAAATCCTCCCACTTCTGGCCTGTCAAACTGCTTACCCACAAATGAAATCTCTCCCAAGGATTCTATTCTTCTACAATGTCTATAATAAGTGAGTCCATAAAATTGTTTTATATAACAATTATTTGTGTCACAGTCATACCCAAAACATAATAAGGGACAGCATCTGCCCCGAAGTGCTTGCACTCTAAAGGAGGGGTTCTCAACCCTTTCACCACTGCAACACTGCTGGGAGGGCTCCCAGCTATGCGTGACACACTGCATTGCTGCTGTTCCCTCTGCTGCCAAAGAAATCCCCCCCAAAGGGATTTTTCTGCAGTGGGCGACTTGACTGGCAGCCCTCAATGCCCTTGCAGAGAGCCACTGCAACTCCAGGTCTTAAAGGGCCAGCAAAATAAAATCAGCCTGCTGCTGCAGATTTCCTCGGGCTGTCAGCAGCAGGCTGATTTCACATGACACACTCAGCCACTGTGCCACAACACACTTTTGAAATCATGACACAGTGGTTAAGATCTGCTGCTCTAAAGGAACAAGAGATAGATAAAAGGAATGAGGGCAAGACATGATGTACAAGAAAAGTGCTGGTAGGCACCCATTCTGGTAGTTCTGTATTGTTGATTTTGTTCACTATAGGAACTACCAAAAAGTTTTAGCTGACCATAGAACTTTGGCAAAAAATGTTGTAATTAAAGAGCTATTAATCGATTAAAATAAATACATACTTCATAAATTCCATTTTGATTTCCCCCATCATTTTTGACAGGTTACAGCTAGTATAACATATTTTATATACATCACCGACTTTATTTGTAGTGGATAACCCTTAGGTATGTCCAGAAACCTAACTCCTACAGCTGATGGAAAAAAGAGACAATTCTTGAATTTTTTTTTCAAAAATGTCAACATTGGAGAAACAATGTTGAAAATTTGAAAGCAACTGCACCAACCATTGTTAACTGTCTGATTTCACACAGATATCATACATGAAGTGTGTCTTGAAGAGGGACTTAGATTTATCTTTTGTTTAACACAAACAAATGTCACATAACCACCAAATTGTGCGTGTGTCTAACTCGAGTGATCTTACAGCTAGTTCTTGTAATTTTCCTTTCCTATCTGTTTCCTACTGTTCGTATCATAGCTATAATTTACACTGATGCCATCGATGAAATCAACCTTATTATAGTCAATAGGAGATTTGGCTTTGATTTTAGGGGAGATGGGAAGTTACTCCATGTCTTTCTAAGTCCTCTGTGAGTAGCTAGAGACTCTTTAGATAATACAAAATAATAATTTGTATTAATAGCCCTTAAAGCAGGGATTATCATTTATTATATGTTTGCACAGCTCCTAATACAATGAGGAATCTATGGCTTCTAAGCTTGACTGCAATATGAATGTTAAATAATAATAATTGAATCACCTCCCATGCATTAGTTTACTACACTGTTTGACTTTCTAATGATTATAATTGAGACTGTACTTCCTGAGAATTTTCTTCTTTGTTTAATTAGCGTATTATAAAGGCTCACTTGGAATGCTGTGGGAGTTTTTATTTCTTAAGGCCCTCTCCCGAACACACTTACGCATATAAGTAACACTCCTGTTATGAGTGACAGCATTGATGTCAAGCTTTTATTCTTTATCATGTTATCTAACACCAGTAATCGTGAATGAGCACTAGGGAGCTGTCAGCAGAAGAAACATTTTGAGTGAGATCTGAGATAAGCTTATCTCAGAAGCTTTCCAAATCAATAGCAAGATATAGTTTTCTTTTTACCGTTTTCCTCTCACCATCCTCAAAAAATGGATCCAGTATATAAGGAAACAATAACAGAACAGGTGTCTGGCAAAGGTGGAACAAGTGGGTTCTGTTAATGATGAATTCCCAACATTGCTCGCTTCCAAAAACCTGAGAGTTCCTTATTTCCAAGGATCTGGTATATACTAGACTCCCTGAAGTGAAAAATACTTTACAGCAGAAACGTGCAACTAAATGAAATAATAAAGTCCAAAATGGAAGCTTTGAGTAAAGAAATGGAAGTTTTAAAGAGTGGACTGTGGATGTATCACTGAGACGGAGTCAATGAAACCCAGTCTGAGAGAGTCTCAAAAGAAAATCCTCTAAGACACAGGCAAAACTGAGGATTTATGAAGTTGCTTCAATACAGCCATTTTATTTGAATCTTTTTGGTATAGTATCACAAACTGTCATGCTTCTGACCACACTGCAGACAGATGTCCTTGACACTGTTCTTTCCTATCTTCTTGAAATGGAATGCACATATGACACAAAAACTGCCCCCAGAAACACCAAAACTCAAACTCAAGTTAGCTGCTAAACTGGGTGCCTACCTTTATAATTGTGAGCTGTAGTGAATGCCTCTGCTTCCAGTTGAGTTAATGATGCAAACCTCCCACTAAACTCAGTGGGAACAGGATTGGAATGCAAATTAGTCACAACAAAAAACACTTCTTTTTTTCAAACATTGCAAACCCAGGACTTTTCATAGAGATTTAATCCCATGGAAGGTTTAAGAAGCAGTAAGAATTGTTTTCAAACTGGAGAGAGAGACAAAAAGATATTATAAAAAAACTATGTTTTTTTTAATGTAAACTCAAAGTGATTTTATATATTTTTTCAGACTTTCCAAAAATATTCTCCATTGTCTATGGCAATGATAAGTGTACAAGGATAAGTGTAAAATCCTGCACTTGGGACGAAAAAACCCCATGTACTGCTACAGGCTGGGGAGTGATCAGCTAAATAGCAGCACTGGAGAAAAGGACCTGGGAGTCATGGTGGATGGGAAGCTGGATATGAGTCAGCAGTGTGCTCTTGCTGCCAAAAAGGCCAATGGCATACTGGGCTGCATCAGAAGAAGTGTTACCAGCAGATCGAGGGATGTGATCATTCCCCTCTATTCTGCACTAGTGAGGCCACATCTGGAATACTGTGTCCAGTTTTGGGCTCCCCACTACAAAAAGGACATGGACAAATTAGAGAGAGTCCAGAGGAGGGCAACCAAAATGATCAAAGGGCTGGAGCACAAGCCCTATGAAGAAAGACTGAAGGAACTAGGCTTATTTAGCCTGCAGAAGAGAAGACTGAGGGGGGATTTGATAGCAACCTTCAACTACTTGAAGGGTTGCTCCAAGGAGGAGGGAGCTCGACTGTTCTCGGTAGTAACAGAGGGCAGAACGAGAAGCAATGGCTTCAAGTTACAGCTGGGGCGGTCCAGGCTGGATATTAGGAAAAACTTCCTTACTAGGCGAGTGGTGAAGCATTGGAATAAGTTGCCTAGGGAGGTGGTGGAATCTCCATCTCTGGAGGTGTTCAAGTCCCAGCTGGACAAAACCCTGACTGGGATGATCTAATGGGAGTGGTCCTGCTTTTTTTGGCAGGGGGTTGGACTAGATGACCTCGTGGGGTCCCTTCCAACCCTATGATTCTATGATTCTATAATTAGTATGCCTGGAGTGTAAATACTCTCAGAACTAAAATAAGCAAAATGAGGTACAATTGAGATTTGTGTGTCTGGTAGTGGAATATAATAAAGGTTGTTTAATAATTTTTGACAGTTAAAGCAAACCTTATCAAAGCTGCAGGAAGCAAAAGCATAAATGGATTTGTGAAAGAAAATGATTATTTTTCTAACACATTTTTGGGGAAATAGAAATACAAAGTCTCTTTTTAAAAAATTATTGCACCACTGGCAATATTTTTTTTCCTTCTGCCTTAAATGACTTTTTCTCCTTTCAGTTTTTCATTTCATTTTTCCTAATCATTAGGATTTCTTTCCTTCCATCACAGGAGTCTATACAAAGTTACATTGTAAAGCCCCACCTTGACAAACTGATTACATTAGAATCTCTCACAGAAAAGAAAATAAATCTGAAATTAACCCAACTTGTTTTTGCTTATTTTAAAGGATCGCTTTTCTTTCAGGAGCCTTTTAGCAAGTGACAAGCAAAGCATTCACCCTTGATAGAGATGCTAAATGGCTCAATACAATTTTGCTTGGGTCTTTCAAGTCCCAAGCCCTCCTCCAGCTCCATCCTGGCTCCTTTGCCTGCAGCCCAGCTCCCATCCCCTGCCCCCACAGAGAGCCCTGCGTCCCTGTGGCCACTACATGGCTGCCTCTGGGAGCCCCACGACTTAGCCCTGCCATCTCTCAGGGTGCCCCCTCTTGCCCAGGCTCAAGGCTGCTTACCTGCTGGGGCCCACACAGGCCCCAAAGATGCCACCATCTCTGCACAAGCAGCCTGGTGCAGAGGAGAGGGAGAGATTTAAATTTCCCTCCCCCTCTGCTCCTTCCCTGGCTATGTGCAGCAGGAGGGAAGGGCCGTCAGCTCTCACTGCTCCCCAGGCAGCACAGGCTGCCTGCCGGAGCTGAGATGGGAGACGCAGGGGGCTCCTCCGGGCTGGGGAAAGGCAGGGCTGCCTGCGCTGTCCCACATGCTCACTGCGCTGGTGAGGGGGGACCACTGCGCCCCTGCCCACTAGCGCAGCTTAGAGGGAACATTGGTGCCAAGATGTACATCAGCTGCTAACTTGATCACATTGGCTAAGGCATGCAACCAGCCCAAAGCTTGCTCATTTTCCTTTACAAATGACAGCCATGCACCAGCCCTGATTTTATTGGTATCAATTCTAACTTACACTATGTTGAAGAGGGTTAAATAGGTGCAGCAAAGTATTCTAAGGACAAAACCACGGCGGGTGTGAAGCTTAATAAGGTCTCACTTTAGTGAGTGAACATAAATTGGAAGAACAGAAGGAAAAGATGGAGTGAGAGGCTTGTTGAAGGAAAATGCAATGGCTGAGTTCTGCAATCCAGGAAAAAGGCAAATTTAACTTTCTCTCTTTGTCTTACAGTAGGACTCAACTCACAGAAGTGATGAATAATCAGTCCCTTGTCAGATCACTCATTTCCAACTCTTTCACTGGACAGCAATAAGACACTAGAGAGCTAATTTTAGTTTCATTGTGGTATAAATTAAGACTAACACCACTAAGGTCAGTAGAGTTATATCTGCATAAAACTCATGTAAGGACTGACTCAGATCCTAATTTTTCACTTCAGCTACCTCTGCATCTAAGTGTGATTATTTGATTGAACCCCACTTGCGCTCCAGTCCAGAACACAGTGACTCCCAAACTTAAAACCACTTAACTGGTCAGGGCAGCAGTAAATACATTTACACCACCGATGGATAGAAAGTAGTGTGATCATAATAAAATTTCCACATTATTTCAGCTAAGAATAAATCAACCTTATAAAGTTTGTGGGGGTTTTCTGTTTTTGTTTTGTTTGTGGCTGCTAAGCTAGACCACAAAACTAGTTTGGAGTGTGCAGAAGTTTCTTCTTGTAATTATAATAATGGAGTCTTTTTCCATGGATGAGTCCATTTAAAAAACAAGCAGTCACATAGCCTAAAGGAGTGCTTTACCCCCTTCCCTCCTGAAGAGGTAGGCTGGCACGAGTTAGTGTTCTGTATTGTGGCAACTGTGGCAGGAGTTTTTCCCTAGCTAAGATTAAAACCAGCTTCCATATTCTAGCCTCATTTTAAGATTTCCTATAGCTTTGGTCTGGAAATTATCATAGAATCATAGAATCATAGGGTTGGAAGGGACCCCACGAGGTCATCTAGTCCAACCCCCTGCCAAAAAAAGCAGGACCACTCCCATTAGATCATCCCAGTCAGGGTTTTGTCCAGCTGGGACTTGAACACCTCCAGAGATGGAGATTCCACCACCTCCCCAGGCAACTTATTCCACTGCTTCACCACTCGCCTAGTAAGGAAGTTTTTCCTAATATCCAGCCTGGACCGCCCCAGCTGTAACTTGAAACCATTGCTTCTCGTTCTGCCCTCTGTTACTACCGAGAACAGTCGAGCTCCCTCCTCCTTGGAGCAACCCTTCAAGTAGTTGAAGGTTGCTATCAAATCCCCCCTCAGTCTTCTCTTCTGCAGGCTAAATAAGCCTAGTTCCTTCAGTCTTTCTTCATAGGGCTTGTGCTCCAGCCCTTTGATCATTTTGGTTGCCCTCCTCTGGACTCTCTCTAATTTGTCCATGTCCTTTTTGTAGTGGGGAGCCCAAAACTGGACACAGTATTCCAGATGTGGCCTCACTAGTGCAGAATAGAGGGGAATGATCACATCCCTTGATCTGCTGGTAACACTTCTTCTGATGCAGCCCAGTATGCCATTGGCCTTTTTGGCAGCAAGAGCACACTGCTGACTCATATCCAGCTTCCCATCCACCATGACTCCCAGGTCCTTTTCTCCAGTGCTGCTATTTAGCTGATCACTCCCCAGCCTGTAGCAGTACATGGGGTTTTTTCGTCCCAAGTGCAGGATTTTACACTTATCCTTGTTGAACCTCATGAGATTCCTCTTGGCCCACTGCTCCAGTTTGTCTAGGTCTCCCTGAATCCTGTCTCTGCCCTCTAGGGTGTCTACCGTTCCCCCCAGTTTGGTATCATCTGCAAACTTACTAAGTGTGCAATCTATCCCATCATCCAGATCATTAATGAAAACATTGAACAGAACTGGCCCCAGGACCGACCCCTGGGGCACACCACTCGTTACTGCCTGCCAACTTGACATGGAGCCATTGATTCCTACACGCTGAAACCGTTGTTCTAGCCAGTTTTCTATCCACCTTACAGTCCATGCATCTAACCCATACTTCCTTAATTTGCCAATGAGAATGCTGTGGGAAACCGTATCAAAAGCCTTGCTAAAGTCAAGGTATATGACATCAACGGCTCTTCCCGCATCCACAAATCCAGTCATCTCATCATAGAAGGCGATGAGGTTGGTCAGGCATGATTTACCCTTGGTAAATCCATGCTGACTATTCCTGATTACTCTATTTTCCTCCAAGTGTTTCAGGATGGATTCTTTGAGAAGCTGCTCCATGATTTTTCCAGGGATTGAGGTGAGGCTGACAGGTCTGTAATTCCCTGGATCGTCCTTTTTGCCTTTCTTGAAGAATTCCCTGGATCATCCTTTTTGCCTTTCTTGAAGAATTCCCTGGATCGTCCTTTTTGCCTTTCTTGAAGCCTCCCTTTATAGCCTCCCTTTTATTGTTGAAAATTATTTGGATTACAAAAAAAACCCATAAATGCCAAAACTGAGATGTTAGAGACACTTTATATTAAAGGAGGATACTCACAGTGTTTAAAGTTTCCTGTCTGCCTAATCAATTTTTTGCCATTCACTTAGGGGATTGTTGTCCCATATTTAGCTTTTGAGAGGTATGATTGGGCATGATGATGTAACAGACTCTAACCTAGCTCTATTTGATGCAAATTCTTTAGGCACAAAAGATGGCCCTGGTTACAGAGATGTGATGCTGTGAGACACTGTCTTGAAACATGGTTTCTGCCCTTGCCACCTTTAAAAGTTTTGAATTTCTCAGATAACTTTACTTAAGGTGTTGCCCCGAGGGAATCTGGGAAGCAGGTGCTACTTTGTGATTGTGATTTGCAATGCATGGTAATTTAATATGTTTACTGAGGACAGAATAGGTGTATTTTCAAGGTTGATAGCTAGACATTAAATACAATCCCCATAACATGTCAGTCTCATGATCAAATCTGAAGCTACCTACTTAATTTCAATCTACGTTTTGGACATTTAGGGCCTGATCCACTTTGAATCCCTTTTACCCCAGCTGGGCAGCATAACAGGGACTTAAATTTCAAAGGGGCAGCTGTGTTAGTCTAGTAAAGCAAAAAAAGCAAGGAGTCTTGCAGCACTTAAAGACTAATAGATTTATTTTTTGCATGAGCTTTTGTGGGAGAAAATCCCACTTTGTCTATATATGTATTCTGGAAATCTGACAAAGACAGGCAACAAAAACTGAGCAGTGTAGATGATGGTAGAGGCTAGACAGGCAGCAAGTTTCATTGTCTCACATTTGTTTAGTAAATTAATAAAACTACAGTACATCAATTTAACATTTTTATTGAAGTTTGAATGAAAAGACATCTATGAATTACTTTAGAACTAAGATACTTAGGCATGCTGATACTTTCATCACCAAAAAACTGTTGCCCAGGCCTCATAAATTGTTGTTCACTAAATACCACAACTTGCTCAGCTGCATCATCAGCTTAGAGGGAACATTGCAGTTGGCACATCTTGTGGCAAAATGGCTTCTGACATTGTATTGCATTCTACCCTTGTAGTTAACAAAGAGAAGGCCTGCATTTTCAGACGTCAGTCCCCTCCTGAGTTCTCCTTTGTCCCTCCTACAATCTTCCTCTTCCTTTACTTACACTCTAGCACCCACTCTTAAAAATAGCCCAGTTTTGCCTTAAATAGTTAGAGAATGTTACCTAGTCATTATTGTATTCCTTGATCTTCTCAGTACCTGGTACAAGGAATGAAGAGGGAGCCTTGCCAATACCGAGGTAAGATCAACTAGTTAGTTAAGGCTACAGAAACACTGTTATGCTGGGAGTTGGGTGAAACTCATTGAAGCTGATGAACATCATAGCTGGGTGCCCTTCATTCTGGATAAAATAGTTGAAGCAATTGGAACCACAGGCCATGTGCAAGGCCAGTCAGAGTCTGAGCTGTGTGGGCAAAAGCATTTGCCTATGGACTGAATACAAAGGCAGAGGGATGAGTATTGATTTTGGTGGAGCTGTGTGTATGTGCAGACACAGCCAGAAGAATCACAGAAGCTGGCAGAGAAGTCAGCAGGAAGCCAAGCACAGTTAGAGAATTACTTGTAGTGTGCTCTTGAGAAAAACAGAGAGCTTTTGGGGGGACAATGCTCACTAGAAAAAGAGGCTTGGAATATTGAGCAAGGAACCAGTCGCCTGTCATTTGATTCCTTGGTGTTCAGGGAAACAGGAATTTGTGTACATCCTTTGCATATAAATATGATTGCACCAAAGAAATACCTGACCTCATCATCAGTTTCTCCTCCTAATGGAAACAAGCCAAATAAAACTACAGATATTGATTAAACACTCATGTCAAACAGGGCAGCAATATTTAAGGATGGCTACTGTACTTAAAAAAATGCACCTGTAATTTCACCTGAACATGATATTTTTCTTCACCTTTTTCCTGAACTGTTGTGTTGCTGTTAAACAGCTGTGTCTTCCATTTCAAAGCACTTCAGAGGGGGGATGATTAATGCTGTGTGAAGTTGTTAAGTGCTTTTGTGCTTCTTCTAGATAAAAGACACTATAAAATGGAACATCACTACCATTTGCAACCAGATTACTTACTCTTTATTGTTTGAGATGAATAATATATATTGTTTCTTTAAAGGGGCTTCTCAAGTAGATTATAAACAGGCAGAGAAGGCAGGATATTCCCTTCATTGACTATAAACCAGCAAGGACATATTTAGACTGTATAATTACCAACACCATGCTTTCAGTGTGACGAAGGGTCTAAAAATAATCGAATATAATAGAGGTTAAGGAATGGTGAGATTCAATCTGAAAGAGTCAAGTGAGAGTGGGGCAGAGAGGGAGCAGGCAAGAAGAGAAGAGAGAGCATACTTTAAATATCCAAGATCACTGGATCCAATTTAGGAATGAGCATTACGTTGTCGTGGTAATACGGTATTTATAGAATGCTGACTACACGTCTGACAAAGTTCTGTTTGCACAAAGTATGTGATTGTACCAGTACTAATGATAAACCTAAATGTTGGTAAATTTTCAGGTGTTTATTATTTTTAGGACAATAAATTAGAAAAATCAAGCTTTCTACCAGAAAAGCTTTTAAGTGAAGAAGTGTCCATTTATCAAGCAGGACTTGGAATTCCTCTCAGTCGCCGAATGTATTCTTTCTAGAGTGTTTTCTGTAACACCCATCAGTCTAGTGTCTGAGTGTTTAGGCCATATATAAGAGGGGTGGCCAAACTGTGCCTCATGAGCTGTATGCAGCTCTTTTACAGCTAAAGTATGGCTTTTGGAGCCCCGTATAACCCTTCCCCCATTCTCCTCCTACCAGTTGGGGGGATCAGGGGAAGAACTTAAAGCTTCTACCCTGTAGTAGAGTGGTAGGACTAGAGCAGTGGTTCGCAAACATTTTCCCAGCAGGACCCCATTTCAGAAGTGCTGTTTCTCACTGCCCCGACAACATGGAAATTATCCTTAAAAACGATGTCCTCCCTGCAGTGTGACCTCACACACAGTACATGCAAGATCATGCGAGAGGATGCTATTTTGCCTCTAGGTTACATAATCTCACACTCATACCATGCATATGAGGTCATGCTGCATGGAGGACACAGTTTTGTAGAGCAAAATAGCATGGTCTGTGCAATGTGACGTGCATATGGTACGTGTGAAGCCACACTGTGTGGGCAGAGGCCATTTTGTAAGATGGTATCCTTTGCACGCTCGGGATTGCTGTGACCCCAATCTGCTGATGAAGTGACCCTGATGTGCCCCAGCAATGTGCCAGCACAGCTGTCCACACCCTCCATGCATTGGCCAGACTCTTCCACCTCTGGACCAGGCAGCACAGGGCAACTGCCAGTGCAGAGGCAGGCTGGAGCAGGCCAAACCCCTTGCCCTCCCCGGTTGCTGACGCAGACAGCATGCCCTCCGTGCACCTGTGCATCTGGATATGGGAAACCAGCAGTGTCTGGTGGCACTGGATCGGTCTCGCCACCTGGGATGATGAACAGCAGCTGCAGATGAGGAAGAGACTTGAATAAGAATATAGCACCTATGTTAAAAATGAATGTTCTGCCATGTTTGGAAATACTGGCATCCACTTCAGAGCCCAGTCATTGAAAATGAAGCTAGAGCATCACCCCTCCTGGAGAATGCTGCCATTTTGCTGATCTTCTGAGCCAGATCTTTCACCCAGTAAAGTCAATGGGAATTTGCCCCTGTGCTGAGAGGCAGGAAATGAGCACAGGAAAGTAGAGGCTTTCAAAGACAATGTCAGATTGTGTCAATTCTCATTTTTTACATTGATTGCATAATAGCATTTACCTTCCAACTGCTTATGTAATAATGATTTTGGTTACAATCGCAGGCTGAGGCCCCATTCAGGATCAGAGTCTCACTGAGCTGGAGGCTGTCACTTTTTATCTAGTCAAATGCTGAGTTATGTTCCTTGGGTCAAAGTCAAAGCTAGCTTGAGGCAGGGAGGAACTCATTTAACATCATTGGTGTTGCCTCCACTTGCATCAGAGGCTAACTTAGTCGCATCTCTGTTACCCTACATCACCAGGTTGTCACAGTGGTCCACTGTTTATTATACTCATTCTTATTATTTTACTGAGCTGCTCTCCTTCACAGACGTGGTGATCTAAATGCCCCTTATATTACACTGGGGCTTGCTACTCAATTCATCACTTCCATGTTCCTTTTGCACTCTCTATGGAAGGGTCTAATACAGAGGTACAAAAACACTTGCAGAATAGCTGCGCATAGCTTTATTGCAAACAGTCCCAGGTGAAGAACTCCCCACAATGATCCATTTTTAACTTTCCCTTCCACCAAAACACAGAGCTCAACATTGTCCTAAAATATTTCTAGGACATGAACATCACTATATTCCACATAAATAAATGCAGCTCTGAAAACATGGCCTCATTCTGCCACAGTTCTGCATTCCCACATAATTCTGGTATTGGCACATCCCCAGGAAGGCTTATAGGCTTAGAGCATGGCTTCATGCTGCTTTCAAAGAGCTCATTTAGACAAACGCTGAGTGAGAGACTGTGGCTTCAGTCTCCAGGGAAAACAGGAACTGAAATCTTACAGTATATGTACTCCGTAGAGATTATCACTGTTGTCTATTAATACCTCTGCTCCTGTTAGGTAAAAATGTACAACAAGGTAAATATAAGAGTGATACTTTTAACCCAAGTTACAAATTCTGCAAAACAACAATTATAAATATTAATTCTGGACTCTATACCAGTAAAAATAGATACATGACCAAAAATAAATATTGTAAAATGCCCTATTTACTCATACGAGATGCTTAAAAGTAAAAATATGTGAACTAGCATGCCTGGCATAGCAAAAGAGGTTAGACACAAAAGAGATTTTTGAAATGGAGGGAATGACAAAAATCAATGTGATCATGCGAAAACTACCCATGAACTATTCAGAACAGCAAGTTATGAGAGGTCAAACTGTACAATACATGAGGAATTTCATATAATACAAATGGAATTATATGGAATTTGAATCAAGAGTACCTCACACTTAGCCTGCATGATACAAATCTCAAGTTCTAGTATTCCCAAGCTCAAGAATTCAAACATCACGAGTTAGGCCTCCCAAAAAAGTGACAAGATCTTAAAAGTCAGATGACTTTTTAAAATGGGAGTTGGGTCATTTTACTTGCCTCCTGATTTGTGAGTTTAAGTCTGGCTCATATTTTCAAGCTTTTTCCCTTAGCTTTGAGGACTAGAAACTTACTTTTAAAAAATAAATCTGAAATTCTCCTTTAATCAGTTAAAGGAGATGGGGCTTAAAGATAAAGCCTGAAATTACAAGACATGATAAAATCATAAAAATTAGCAATACTTAGTAGTAAGAATAAAAATATACTAGAAGTGTTATATCACTAGCCCCTTGAGAAGGCAAAGCTTATTGACTGAATAGTTTTAGGTATTGCAGAGAGACAAATAAGTCTCTTAAAAAGGTAATGATGGTGACGTCAGCTGGCCGCATACAAACAGGTCAAGTGTTACACTGGAACAAGCTTTATGGAAGTAATTCCCTGAGACATTAAATTATCATGTCTTGGAACAGCTAGTTTTAGGACTTGCGAAAAGAGGGTCCATTCTTCACTGAGACTGAAGTATAACACACAGGAGATGGTTGAAAGAGTAACTAACCAGCTAGTGCCAGATTTTCAAAGATATTTAGGTGCCCAAAAATACAGATAGGTGCCTAGTAGGATTTTGATAAGCAGTGAAGTAAATAAAGTGCTTGACTCTATAGGCAATAAGTACGTGTCTATGTGATTTTGAAGATCCTATTGTGGTTTTTTGCATTGTTGAAACCCTAGCTTTAAGTGATGAGCACTATGGTATAATTAAGTTCATCTTAAGGGCAGGGATAAGATCAAAAGTTAAAATTCTGTCACTAAACTTCAGAAAAATGGACTTTTAAAAAAAGAAGCCACTTAAAAGACAGTAAATCAAAAGCAAGGAAATTAAAACCATGAAGGTGAAATCCTGTCTCAATTGAAATCAATGGTAACTCTCCCACTGAGTTTAATAGGCCCAGTAACTCACCTTTAGGCTCAGCATATGGATTACTTAAGCATTCCATAACTGAGTCACAGAAGATAGGGCAAACTCCTAAAAAATAAAGAAAAAGGAAGAGGGTGATGGTGCTCCTGCAGTAAATGACCCTTTACAAAGATAATTTAAAAGATTTGGTTTGGTGAAATGGCAAGATTGGAAGATCCATAGCAGTTATCGTTAGAAAATGGAAATCCAACCCAAGTGAGATCAATAAAAAGAATCATAAATCTAGGTTAGGTTTTAAATCTAAATTTAGTTCAATGTAAAAGGAAATGCAAAAAGATGAGAATTTAAAGGACCAAACAGGCAAAACCATGCAAACAAATATGAAATTCTTTAAGAATATCAGAAGCAAGAAGACGTGATGAACCAGTGAGTCTTCTCTACTCAAAGGCAGTACAGAAGGTGACTGAGACTAAATCACCACATAGGATTTTGGAAGTATTTCTGTTAACAAAAATGAGTCACTTTCAAAGACTGAAGTGTTCAAAGAGGAAGTATTGGTATAAAAATTAATTAAAGAACAAGTCTATCAAAACAATGGAAGTCCTGTGACACCTTAAAGACTAACAGATTTCCTCGTGCATAAGCTTTCATGGGCACCAACCCACTTCGTCAGCTGCATCTGATGAAGTGGGTTGGAGCCCTTGAAAGCTTATGCCCAAAGAAATCTTTTAGTCTTTAAGATGCCTCAGGACTTTTCTTGTTTTCACTGTACAGCAGATTAACGTGGCTACCCCCCTGGAAACAGGGACAGGATTCAGGGACACTTAGACAAATTGGAGCAGTGAGCCAACAGAAATCTCATGAGGTTCAACAAGGACAAGTGCAAAGTCCTGCACTTGGGCTGGAAAAAACCCCATGTGCTGCTACAGGCTGGGGATGGATCAGCTAAGTGGCTATGTCTATACTGCAGGGGGCCCTGGAAGTCGACTTAACAGGGTTGACTTTAAGTCAACCTTGTTAAGTCGACTTTAGGGTATGTCTGTGTAGACAGAGCACAGACATACCCCAGTGTGCCCCTCCTCCTACCCCACCCCCTAGTCAGGATTGGTCACCCTGAGCCCAATGGGCTCTGAGGCCCGATCCTGACCGGGCAGGCGGGAGCAGTCCCACAGCGCTCCTGCTTGTCTGTAGGCAAGGTGCTGCGCTGTTGGATTTTGACAGTGCTGCTCCTTGCCTACAGACAAGCAGGAGCGCTGTCGGAACGAGCATTCCTGCTTGTCTATAGGCAAAGAGCAGTCCTGTCCTATCCCGATAGCGCTGCTCCTTGCCTACAGAGAGGGAGGAGCGCTGCCCAACCTGCTCCTGCCTTCCTACAGTGAGGGGCTGGAAGCTAATCTGGCCCCAGTTCTTCACTGTAGGGCTGGCCAGGATCGGGCCCCCTGGCCGGATGAGGCCCTAGCCCGATCTGCCCATGGGGGGGGGCGGGGGCGGGGCCTGCCCTGTTAAGTCGCCTTAAGAGCCTAAGCCGACTGAAAGGGCAAGTGTTATTAAGTTATTAAGCACTTGCTTAAGTCGACTTAATAATGCCTAAATATAGACAGGGCTTTATTTAAGTTGACTTAAGGGCTCTTAAGTCAACTCAAAGCCCTAGTGTAGACACACCCAGTAGCAGCACTGTAGAAAAGGACCTGGGGGTCATGATGGATGGGAAGCTGGATATGAGTCCGCAGTGTGCTCTTGCTGCCAAAAAGGCCAATGGCATACAGGGCTGCATCAGAAGTGTTGCCAGCAAATCAAGAGATGTGATTGTTTCCCTTTATTCGGTGTTGGTGAGGCCACATCTGGAATATTGTGTCCAGTTTTGGGCTCCCCACTACAAAAAGGACGTGGACAAATTAGAAAAAGTCCAATGGAGGGCAACAAAAATGATGAAGGGGCTAGAGCACAAGACTTACGAAGAGAGACGGAAGGAACTAGGCTTATTTAGTCTGCAGAAGAGAAGACTGAGGGGGGATTTGATAGCAACCTTCAACTACTTGAAGGGATGCTCCACAGAGGATGGAGCTCAGCTGTTCTCAGTAGTAACAAAGGACAGAACAAGAAGCAATGGTGAGTCCGCAGTTCAAGTTTCAGCTAGGGAGGTCAAGGTTGGATATTAGGAAATACTTTCTTACTAGGAGGGTAGTGAAGTATTGGAATGGGGTACCTAGGGAAGTACTGGAATTTCCATCTTTGGAGATACTGAAGGCTCGGTTAAACAAAACCCTGGCTGGGATCAAGCAATCAATCAATCATCAATCAAATCATAGGGCTGGAAGGGACCTCGTGAGATCATCGAGTCCAACCCCCTGGGAATGGAACCCAGGACCCTCTGCATGTTATGATTTAGTGAAAGTGGTCCTGTTTCTTCTGGCAAGGGGTTGGACTAGATGACCTCATGAGGTCCCTTCTAACCCTATGATTCTATGTCTGTAAGATTGCCTGGGAGACACACAAGAGTCCTTGGGGAACTGAAGAATCAAGTGGTTGAGCTGCTAACACAAATATTCAGGATAAAAATGCAAAAATGCCTTAGTAACTTAGAACCTTCAACCTGAGGTCATGTCTACCCTACAAAAATGATGTTGACCTAAGTTACATCAGCATTCAGCCAACATAGTTATTATTTTGCTTGTGCATAATATGCTACTTGTGTTGGCATCCACCATCTCCCACAGAAACCTTGGGTCTGCACAGCTGTCATGGGCACTGCAAGCACAATGCACCTGATCTTGCAGCATTTTGAGAACTGTTGAAGGAGCTGTGGGGAACATGATGGTTCGCTGGAGGCCAGATTGACGTGGGACGTAGAAAGAAACCATTCAAGGTTCTTGGTGGCATGCAAGGGACAGCTGCAAGTGGTGGAGTGCCTGTTCTGGATCCAAGAAATAAGCAATGAGTCATGGGATTATACTGTCATGCAGATTTGGGAAGCAAGCTGTGATAGCAGAACTTCTGAACCTGTGAGGCCACATTCCTGGATCTGTGTACCAAATGTGCGCCAGCCCTTCAGTGCAGCGATGTCAAAATGAGAGTCGTGCTGACAGCTGAGATGTAACTGGTGATTGTACTGCAGAAACTTGCAATGCCAGATGGCAACCAGTTAATCAGGAACCCATTTGGAGTCAGGAAATCCACATGTGGAGGGGTTGTCCCACAAGTGTGCAGGGTTATTGATTGCCACAAAAGTGTGAGCTGTGCATTTTCGCTTCTCTGTGGAATTGACCCAGAATGGCACCAGTGACGGCACCAGCCATGGTGAGCATGGCCCTTGGTGGGAGGATGGTTTGGGGAAATGAGGGGATGGCTCACAGGCATGAATATATGTGTAGGGCAATAGGACTGAATCCTGGCACTGGTTTCCACAGGCAGTGGCGAGTTTTAGCTGCTATCTCACTTTAGCTGTAGGGTAACAGCAAAGCCAGAGACAGTACAGCTGCTGCTGGCGTCCCAGTGCCACCCAGGCCCATGTGCTTCTAGCCTGTATACTGCAGTGGGGACTCCTGAAGTGTCCTGAGAAAATGTCCTACTGCACTGGAAGAAAATAAGGCAGCCCTCTTCTCCCCACAACTTTTGGCAGAGGTTTGCAGGTGTCACTGTTTAATCACTACCTCTCTGGAGGATTAATGGGACATTCCAGTGCACATAAGACACTCCACATGACTCCTGCCCATGGTCATGCACAAGAGGGGGCAAGCAAGGTCACAGCCCTTCTTATCCCCCAGTCAGTGGGGCCACAGAACTCCTCTGGTGTCAGGGTAGGGAAAGCAAACTTCTTCTGTCCCAGGGCAAGGCAGGAGATGACAGCTACTCCAGCCACTGAGTCCATAGGAGAAGCAGAGAAAGCCAGCTCCACCACCCATGGGACTATGATGGGGAAAGGGAGCCACCTCCTTTGGTCACAGGGCCTGGGGTATGTGCCCCTCCAAAAGCAGCCAATGTTTTATTTGTGTGGATGCCCCTTCCTCTGCCTATCTCTGTTGGGGGATGAAAAGCAGACAGCTCTATCTCTCTTCATTGTTACACTACCTCTTCTAACACAAGTAAAAAGAATATTTCAAAAGATGTGCCCAGCTACTTTAGGGGTGCCATCCCTGTAATTTAAAAGTCAACTGCACTCACTGCTTGTGATCACCTTCAGGGACTGGCTGGATTGTGCTGGAGTCAAAAAGCTCTCCTGGCTTGTTGGGTGGGTGGATCCCCTGTTTGCCTGTTCCCTGCATTCCTTCCTTCTCCTCGCTGTTCACTGTAGGAGCCTGTGACACAAACGTCTCCAAAGTATCCATGGGGCTTTTGCAGGAAGGGAAGGCCTCCAGTGCCAGTAAGCCTTCCAGTTTTCGTAAAAGTGGCAGATTCACAGCTCCACCTGCATCAGATCTATTGCTGGCCTTCTTTGTCTACTGATACAGCTGCATGAAAATGCTGCTGCTCCCTGTCATAGCCCTCTCCCCCACATGCCCCAACCAAACTCATATACATGAATGTTTCTATGGATGGTTCAGAGCTGTGCCCACACAGCCTCACCTCCCCGCAAGCCCTGGCAATCCAAAACCTCCTGCGTATTCCAGGCAGGAGTGCGCCTGTGGTGTGTAGCCACCTTAGTCAGCTGGGCAGTTTCATAGACCAGTGGACAGGTGCTAGGTATGCTAGCCAATCAGGAAAAGGAATTTCAAAAATTTGCAAGTCTTTAAAAGCGGGGGGCATCTTCCTGTCTTCCTGGCCCTTGGGCAGCAGAGTTCATGGTGGAGACCAGAGCAGTCAGCATAGGGAATTGTGGGACAGCACCTGGAGGCCAATAACAGTTGATATAAATAATATAGTATCTATACTGATGCACGTCAACCAGCAGTAATGACCTTGATTCAATGCCACGTAGGGAAGTGGTGTTATAAGGGCAGCATAATAGGGTAGTTCTGTTGGCAGGGCAAAATTTAAGTGTAGACACATCCACAGTTAAGGTGACAGAGGCGCCCTTGCATTGACCTATCCAGGTAGTGTAGATGAGACCTGACTAACTTAGTATTTTATAAACAACAAGAGTCCTGTGGCACCTTAAAGACTAACAGATTTTTTTGGGCATAAGCTTTTGTGGACTCCAATTCACTTCATCAGATGCAAGACTCATTGTTTTTGCTGTACAAAGACTAACACGAGTACTGATCTAATTAACTTCATAGACTTTCTAGCACTCCTCCTTTCACAGGGTCAGATCTCTGCTTGGCACAGAGGTTTTTGCTGGGGCAGAGTGCAAGGAGTTTGGGAATCAAATGGGTGTTTAAATTCTTAGTGTTGTTTACAGTGGAAAAGTTTTGCAATGTTTCCTAAAGATAGTTTGCTTCACATTTCTTTGTGTTGTTTGGATTCAGACTCTTCACTGGAGGAGACTTTTGGTCAGTCTTTTAACTGCTAAACATCTGGTGGGCATGGCTGGCCGCCTCTTTGACATTATGAAGAGCACTTGCAACCCACATGCTTGTAAAACAGCATTTGGTTATTGTAAATCCAAAAAAAAAAAAAAAAAAAGAAAAAGGAGAGAAGCAGTGGGGGCAGACAAGAATTTTAACTTGAGTCTTCTCTGTATTTGCATACATGCAGAGAGCAGGGCAGTTCATCTTAGCTACAAAGGCCTAAACACTTCTGGAGAGTAGGTGGATGGTAGTTGCCAGACATGTTCAGTAAGATGTTTTGGAAGCTGTGCAGAGAGTTTCCATTGAAAGCAAATGCTCTTGGGGTATGTCTACACGGTAACTGTTATTTTGAAATAACCCATTTCGAAATAACTCATTTTGAAATAAAATCCTTATTTCGAAATAAGTTAATTCAAATTAACAGTCTGTTAATTTGAATTAAGGGAAAGCCTGCTTTTGAAACGGCTGTTATTTCAAAATGGTTATTTCAAAATAAGTCTGTTCAGACATGTTGTTTTGAAACAGTGTCCGAATCCCGTTGTTTCGAAACAACAGCTATTTCGATTTCCTGCTAGGTTTAACGATTTCAAAACAACTGCCATTATTTCGAAACAACGGGTCCCGTTGTTTCGAAATAACGGTACGTCATGTGGACATGAGAAATTTTATTTCAAAACAACGGCTGTTGTTTCAAAATAAAACTCACGTCTTAACACAGCCTTGGAGATTCCACAACTGAGCCAATCAGAACTCAACAGGGACAAAGTTATAAATATAGGAAGTGGTTACAGCTCCACATATGCAGCATCTGACTGATACAGGACCAAGAGATTTGTCTGTGCCTGTGCAGGCTGCATCCCAATATCTACATAATTAAGAAGAAATTTGCTTATTTCCATAGGTTGAACCTAGACACGTTCACTTCCACATTCTCCTTCCATCTGGCCAGCAGCAATTCTACAGTACTCCTTTGTTCTTTAACTTACCCCATGCAAGTTCTTATAAAGTTCAAAAATTCCACAGGAATTATTACACCTGAGCATTGGACTGAGAGTCAGGAGCTGTAGAGCTTAATTCTGGCTCTGCTATTAATTTACTAGGTGACCTTGAACAAGTCATAGTAAGTAACAACTCTGTGCCACAGTTTCCCATCTGTAAAATGGGGATAATACTGTGAGGTGTAATTCATCACTGTTTGTCAAGTGGTTTGAGATCCCCAAATGGAGGGGGCAAAGAAAATCAAGGAATTATTAGTTCTTATTTATTATATTTTTAGCAAGTATAGTCTATTTTACCCAATATAATTTCTCCAGTGAAAGATACCTCAGAAGAAAGCATATCTCTCTCTTGGATTTAACTCTGATATGATGCACCTCAGTGGTAAATCTCTTCCAGCTCCAAATACTGATTGGAGTGTGTCTTCATAGGTGAGAATTTATAGCCCTTGATGTTTCATCCTGCAACTCCATATACTAGTTTTTGCATGTTAATATTTAATCCTTGCTGGAATCTTGTTAACTTGTTTGACTGCAGCAGTAATGCATTGATCATGCACTCAGGAGCTAACAAGAAGAATTTTTGCTCTAAACTGGAGGCATGTCAGTTGGAAGCAACAGAGAACAACCTGTGTCAATTAGTTGATCACAGGAAGCCCATGAGCCATCAAAGTGATGCAGTCCTCAAAAAAGCTGGGAAATCCTAAAATGAATCCTGAGAGGCATTTCTAGAAGAGAAAGGGAAGATTTGTTACCATTATACTAGACACTGGTGAGACCTCCTCTGGAGCATTGTGTGCCATTCTGGTCTCCCATTTTTAAGACAGATGAATTTAAACTGAATTCAAAATGCAGAGCAGAGTTATCAGGATCATCAAAGGAATGGAGAGGAGATCTAAGGATCTTGGCTTGTTTAGCATAACTAAATGAAGGCTGTGGAGAAATATAATTCTGTAAATCATATTTACACTCCGTAAATACATCAGAAAATAAACACCACGGTGGGATAGGAGTTATTTAAGTTAAGGGCCAATACTGGCAGGAGAACAAAGGGATATAAACTGGCTATCAATAAGTTTAGGCTTGGTTTCTTAACATCAGAGGAGTGAAGTTTCAGAATCAGACATAGGGAGGAAAGGGGGACAATGGGACTAAAAAACTAACTTGTTTCATGACTGATCTTAACAGGTTTATGGAGAGGACAGTATAATGACACAGTCGACGTATGGAATATGGGACATCCATGACTGCTGTTAGCAAATACCTCCGATGGCCACATATGGAAGACTTGATGGCAGGTGTTCTGAGTTATCATGAAAAGTCTAGCCCAGCTGTCAGGCTGGTGGATCTTGCCCACAGGCTCAGAGTTTAGCAGATCATTATAATTGGGGCTAGGAAGGCATTCTTCCCCAGGTCAGATTGGAAGATACCATTGGAGGTTGGGTGGAGACTGCCTTCTTCTGCAGCAGGGGAGATGGGTCACTTTTTGTTTTGAATGAAGGTACCTGGTTGATTCTTTGTAATTTGAAGTCTTTAAATCAAGATTTTTAAAACTTTAGTAACAAAGCCAGAAGGTATAGGCTTATTACAGAAGTGGGTGGGCAAAGTTTTGTGGCCTTGCAGAAGGTCAGATTAGAGATGATTCTGATGGCCCTTTCTGGCCTGATAGCTTATGAGTCTATCAGCAGGCGATAGTGGTTAATTTCAAGTTAAATATATATGGCGTAAATAAGCACTTACTTGTATTCTTGTTTGGTTTGTTGCCTTTTAATTTGAATGTTGACAAGTTTCAAAGAGGTGACCATGTTAGTTTAGTTCAACAAAACAAACAAGGAGTCGTGTTGCATTTTTAAAGACTGACAAAGTGGGATTTTCTTCCATGAAAGCTTATGCGATAAATAAACTCATTAGTCTTTAAACGTGCCACAGGACTCCTTGTTTGTTTTAACTTTGAGAGCCCTCTAGGTCTTGTACATAGGAAAGGGCAGATAGAAATGTCCAATTGGCTTCTGTTCCATCCTGACTTTGATAAACTCCACCTCTATGAAATCCATGCTAACACGTGTCTTTTTACTCTCCTCATACCTTCTCTGTTTCTTCATTAAGATCAGGGACCTATTACAATCCTGGTGTAGACAGAGGCAACTCCCCTGTGGAATGCTTGCTCAGGGCAGAAGTTGGCCTCAGCAGTATAAAATGGAGACGATATTAGGTGATACCTTACTACCATGTTATAAAGTAATGTATATTATTTCCTATAACCATGCCATCCCTACCCTAGAAGGGAGCCTTACTAACTAACTTTATCTTAGTATAACTGCTTTTTTTTCAGTAATTTTTGTATACTGATCAGCTGTCTTCACTGAACTGCCAGTAGTGACTCCTAGGGTCAAAGTCTCAGCTGAAGTAAATTGTCATAGCTCCACTGAAGCCATTACATTGCATTTGTCTACAGTGAGTTTCATTTGCCATCGTAGTGCCAATTACCTAGTTTAGGACCTCATTCTGTAGTCTACCTCCTAAGACATCCAGAATGCTCTCAGTTCCCTGGAAGAATTGGAAGATGACTTGGATCTTCTCTGAGTTTCTAGTATTCCTTTCTGGTCTTGATTTTCCTGAATAATTTTGTGTCATCAGTATATCTTTGCCTCCTGGATAGTTATTAATGACTACACATAATGACACCAGTCTTAGTTCCAGGTCTTGGAACAACCTGTTATTAATCTCTTTCCATTGCTAAGAATTGGCCATTTGTTTCTACTCTTTGCTTCTTATCTGTTAAAAGTTTTTATCCATGACAGGACTTTACCTTTCATTCCATGCTTGCCAAGTTTCCTCAATAGCCTCTTGTGTGGGACTATATCAAAAACCTTTTGAAAGCCTGCAGGCTGTCGTTTATCTACTATTTTGTTACTTCTGCAAGAAGTCTAGCAGAAGAGAGGGCTGTGACTTCCATTTACAGAAATTTTGCTGGTTGGTACTAACATTTATAATAATATTCCCTAATTTTTCCTTGAGTAAGATTCAATAGTTTCATTCCAGGAATCACATTAGTACATATTTTTTTAAAAATAAATTAAATGTTTCTAACCTCAGCCAGCCTCCAATCCTCAATAGAGTAGATAAATTTAGTGAGAAATTGCATAATTTTAGTAGGTCATCTATTTTGGTATTTAGTTTTTCCTTCAGAACCTCAGGTGTTTGCCACCCAGTCTTGGTCACACATTTGCATTTAGTCTCTCAAATCATTCCACTACCAGTTTCTTTTTGTTTTGTTTTTATAAACACCTCTGCAGCTGGCAGTACCTTACCATCAACCTCTGGGAACAGTAACTTCACAGGGCTTTCAAAGAAATATAAAGAGATAAGGGCCAGATCTCTTATGCTCGGTTGTACCTTCCTCTACAAATAGTTTCAGTGAATTTAGTTGACTACTCACAAAGCAAAGTGCTACTCCATTAGGCCTGTAGTCTGTGGGCAGGTCTATGCTGTCCACCATTTTTGGCAGCAGTTGAGCAGAGATACACAAATTATTTAAAATAACTTCAAGTTCCGAAGGGGCAGCCGTGTTAGCCTAGTTCAGTAAAACAAACAAGGAGACCTGTGGCACTTAAAGATTAACAAATTGATTTATTGCATGAGCTTTCATGGGAGAAAATCCCACTTTGTCAGATGCTTTGAAGCAATAAATCAATTTGTTAGTCTTTGAGTGCCATAGGACTCCTTGTTTAAAATAACTTGCGTATCTCCATTTGTCTGCCCAAAACCCAGCATGTCCACTGTACTGAGTAGAAAGGAGAGGCCTCCCTTTGACTCAACACTACTCCAGTTGCTGGGGTGGTTTTAACAGATCAGCTTCCCGACTGACTGCTCAGTTGATCGAGAAGGTTGATCTGATGGTGGTGATTTTCTTGCCATCAGTGAAGACTAGCCCTTAAAATCCAGAAGTTTTGAAATAAAGAGACTGGTGTTTAAATATTTCACTATTTTAGCATCTAATTAAATGACACATAGCATCTCTGCCTCATGCCTCTTGATGAAATAGTTTTACTTTTGTGTGTGCACATAATGTCCCATTATAGCAGCAATCATTGCCATTCACTATTTTAAACGAAATCAGCTCACTAATAGCTGTCTCAAAAAAGAAAGCAGCCATCCTTGTTAAGGGTTTATCTAGACCAGAAAAAACCAGTACACATTAACAAATGTGTTATATGACCCTGGCTTAACCACGACCTTTTTCTGACCCTGACCAAAGAGAGTTTAAATTAATTACTCTCTCAATTACACTATGGAAAATGTCAGTTAGCTAATGCCAACAACTCTTCCCAAATCAGACACACCCTAGATGTATTTGTCTTTATCGATATTTAGTCTTCTGATGGCCTCTTCACGCTTTTAAGACTCCATCCTGAAAGGTGCTGAGTGTCCCTTGAGAAATGCAGAGCACTTTTAAATCCTACTGAGCATCTTTCTCCATTGGAAATGAGTGGGTTCAGCATATTTTAGGATATGCTGGGAACTGCACAGATTGAGCCCCTTCATCTCCATTTTACCCGCCATTTCACCTGTTCCATTGTCTTAACAGCTGAGTGGTTGG
The DNA here is from genome assembly GCA_007922195.1 of Podocnemis expansa. NCBI lineage: Eukaryota > Metazoa > Chordata > Testudines > Podocnemididae > Podocnemis > Podocnemis expansa. Next base: position 42,887,500 of record ML681996.1, on the reverse strand, counting down.
ATTTCCATTGCCCCATCCTTTTACTCTAGTAATGAAACTGGTAAGAAATATCAAAAACACTAACAAACAAGGAGTCCTGTGGCACTTAAAGACTAACAAATTTAATATTTTCATGAACTTTCATGGGAGAAAATCCCACTCTGTCAGACACTTTGAAGATGGGGGAACTTAAAAGTGTCTGATGAAGTGGGATTTTCTCCCACAAAAGATCATGCAAGAAATAAATTTATTAGTCTTAAAGTGCCACAGGACTCCTCATTTGTTTATTTTACTGTACTAAACTAACACAGCTACCCCTTTGGATCAAAAATAGAGTGAATGAATAAAGGATGTGTTTTTACACTGCTTTTAGGAACAATTGAAAATGTTTTTGACACAGAGGGCCTGACTGTCCACTGCTACTCTCCCCCAGCAGTGATTTCAATGGAATTATACAGGTTAAACACTGGAGTGATACTGATCCACTATGAAAGCAGACCTAGTGTGTTGAATTCACTCCTGCAATCTCCAGTTTATACGTGTATTAACTCTGGCAGAGGGCCCTGCTGGTGGAAATTCTGCCAGGGGACCAGGTAGTACCAGGAGAAATTGTTGCAGTCTTATGCACAAGATGTGTGGGAATGGGTTAGGGGAAAGAGCAGTAGCCCCAAATGAGAGAGTGGAGCTGGACAAAAGGGAGGCATAAATAGCAGAGCACCAATTCAACCACTTCCCACAAGGGCTCCTGTCAGTGGAATCCCCAGGGAAAATTAAAGCTGTTTATGGGGATAGAAACATCAGTAGTCTTCCACAGGCATGAGCAGCGGCTGTCACACAGTGAGCTTAGCTCATGGAGCACAGTCTACTTTATCTTCCCCTGCACCAGCTATTTTTGAGTTTAGCCCAATATTTGTCCAATGGGATCAAGTAATGCAAAGAGTCTCTTGGGAATCCTGGGTGAAATTCTGGCCTGACTGAAGTCAACATCAATATTCCCATCTGCTATAAAGAGCAAGCATAGCATTAAATTTTGGTTAATGTAAGAGTCCTTGTACAGGCGTTCTCCAAGGATGAAATTCTGGACCCTGTGACATCAATGGGAATTTTGCCATCAGCTTCTATGGAGCCAGGATTTCTTCCCCGGTCATCTTCAACCCCACAGGCTTTTTTTGTTTTTAAGTTACTTACACATCATTTTTTTAAATATATTAATTCAAAACATTGCTAGTATGGAAGCAGGATACCAATTCAGTGAAATATTGACTAGCATACTTCTTCAGGGGAAGAGAGAACTGAGCTGGTGAGAAAATCCCAGTTCCACTGTGTGTAGTACCCAACGCTATGTCTACACTGGCAAGTTGGTCTGGACTTACTTAGCCCATGGCCACACTAGCCTTTCCCTAGTTCGAACTAAGAAATTTCTTAGTTTGAACTAAGGAATGCTTAGTTCAAAGTTGTTAGTACAGGTGGTTAGTCTGGACTTAAGTGCTTAGTTTGAAACTTTAGTCGTGGCCATGGACTAACGCTTATTTCAAACTTAAGAAGTCTGAACTAAGCTGGTTAGTTCAAACTAACCACACATTCTAGTTTGAACTAAGCGTTAGTTCAAACTATAACTCTTGGATAGTTCAACCCTATAAGTGCAAGGTTAGTTCAAACTAACCCAAGGTTACTTCAAACTAACCTCAAACTTCTTAGTTCAAACTAACAAATTTGAACTTCCTGTGGGTAGTGTAGACATAGCTCAACAGTCTGAAGTCATGTGGGTCTACAGTCAACTAATATAATGTGACTCTCTCTACAGAACACAAATATTAAAGTCTGTGGCTCTCATAAGGAGCCTCAGAATTCACAGGGCTGTTGAAAAAGATAAGACGAAAGGAGTTACCATAAAGCTCTAATCCTCAGGAGCATCAAAAACTGTGCAGATATCTGAGTGCTGCTGACAAAGGGCTCAGAGTCTGAGCATTACAGTAGCCAGGAAAATTCCCACCTCAAATAAACAACTAATTAGCAGAAAAGCTCAAAAGAGAAAAACTTTATCTGGAAGTCTCTCTCTCTCTCTCTCTTTGCCCTCTCTTAGGTGCAGCTACTGACATCTACAACTGCTTCTCTGGGACAGGATAGCTTCCAAAAGCTTTAATCCACAGATGGTGGAAGAAAAATCTGCCAAATTTGGGATGAGTGGACATGCATCCCATATATGTTAGCAAATCATAGTATCTAAGCCACAAGCCTCATTTGAAAACAACTTTATCTTAAAGATATCCTGGAGCTTGAGCCAAAGGCCATGGAAAACAATGGAAAGATTCCCATTAACTTCAACAGGCTTTGGATCCCACTCTCATGTAAAAGCAATCATAAAGCTGGGTAAACATCCAGAGAGCTGCCAAGACAGCAAACCTGAGAAGAGTAGAGAATTTAGTATAACTGTTTGTTTATTAAAAGTGGAAACATTCAAACAAACTAAGTCCCTGTTTATCCCAGGTAGACTAATCAGAGTCTTACTCTGCCTCCAGAAATTAGAAAAGTAATCTCCATAAAGTGAACCTTGTTTCTTCATCTTTACAAATACTTGCCATCTTTTTATGAAATCCTGGCAGTTAGTTACCATAATGTTCCACTTGCTCTTGCCTTTTTAAAAATATTGCTCCTGATCTCCAGGGACCCACAGACAACTAAATTCTCAGACTATCAGCACTCTTATGGGTTTTTTTCCAGGAAGTCTTTTGACATTTGTGAAAACAAGTTGTCCTATTTATGGTGTTCCACATGTTATGTTTGAACTTCTCTAATGAGACTAAAAGAGTTGATCTGATGGAGAAAATTACAGAGGTAGGAAACTCAATCATGTTTCCTCCAACAGCCAAGAGCTTGACCAACAGGGTGTGAAACAAGAGATAATACAGTGCGACCCTGGTGGGAGGCAGGATTAGGAAAAAAGCAGATAACATTTTTTGGAAAAGGAAAGGATTTATACACAAGGGGAAGGCTGTATATCATTTCTTTAAATGTCAGTGGGCTGAATAATTGAAGAAAATAAAGAATTTTGCAGCACCTGCAATAAAGGAATAGTGCAGTTGGAGTCCTGCAGAAAGCATATGACCTAGGCCTAAATGCAAATGGGTAAATTAGATTTTGGTTGATTCCTCTCTGCGGCATAAAAATAACAAAACAAACACCTGATGTTCAGCTCTTCAAAAACCTAACTTTCTCTGTACTTACTTATGTGACTTACAAGGGGAAAGATTGTTATGGGGCAGGAGTAAATTTTATATAGTATGAATTACATTTTTATTAACTTCACTAACCTCAACAATTTTTATTTATCCTACAAAAGACATCCCTGCTAAACTTTACCAGCCTGAATGTTTTAGCGAGGCAAGGGTTATTTTTCAGCTAATTTTTAAATCACTGTTTAACAGAACTGTGTGTAAAAATGTGTCAGCTTCAGAAAGCTACCAGATCCCTACTATCCTCATCATGAAACAAGGACTGACAGTTATTGGCCTATCCTGCTACCTGTTGTTTGAATTTGTAACATCAAGGCATCAGGGTTTTAGTTTAAAAAACCAAAGCCATCAAAACTGTTGTGAGAGAAATATACCTGACAACATTCTGAACTTAAGCTCCGAGCCCTGTGCATCCTAGACCAGTGGTTGGCAAACTTTCTTCCTGGAGACCCAGCACCAGACCCCTGTGCCATGTGGTGACCCTCCCCTTCAGATTGGAACTTTGTTATAACTTCTCCTTCCAGCAGATACATCCCTGAGTTGGATTATATTCTGTTACTTAGCCTTTCTCATTGTAGAAAAAATACCATACTTTCTAACACAGGCTCCTACTAGAACAGTTTGCTTTTTCTCTTCTCTTTTGAATTAGCAGTCAAAAAATTTCTGGCGTTTTTATTAAAATCTACAAGTTATAACTTTTGTTGCAAGCAAGGGCATTCTCAACCAACTGAAAAAAGAAGCAAGTCCTAATTTGCAAAAATAACTACAATCCCCAGATCCCAGAAATGGTGGAATAAGGGGGGTCTTCAAAGTTTTTTTTTCTTTTTTCATTGGGTCTATTGATAAAAAACACAAAGGTTGCTTGCCAGTGACCTCAGTCCTTTTCATATGAACGTAATTGTTAATCCCAACCACTCAGGTTTGTCAGAATGCTCTCTACTGAAGGCTGATGCTATGTTACAGCATGCTGCATGCAGTTCAGTGAGAGGCAGCCGCATCCCTCCCTCCCCCAGTAGACCCGAACTTTGACGAACGCTGCCCTAGACCACCTCCAGAACGTGAGAATTAGCTATTTTTGCAAAGTAAAATGTTGTGTAGAATGTTTAGAATTAAATAAATCTTCAGAAATAACACCTGCTATGATTTGGGTCTGTCTTTATAACGCTGCAACAGTTTCCTCTCCCCAACAGGAAACACAATGGACCTTAGGTCAACTTAAGGAAGCTTAAGTCGAACTACACACCCCCAAGTCCACACTGGGCTTTTATTAAGTCAACTTGAGCGCTTCCTGAAGTGGACTTAATAACACCACCTCATAAGGTCTCCTGGGATAACCTTCTGAATGTGCTAAAATCAGGGCAAGCTGCAAAACCAGGGGCCGAACCCCCAAGCTACTGACGGGTGATACTTAAACCAGGCTCCCAGTCAGCAACCAAACATGCTTCTGATTCCCCACTCTGGTCATCACCAAGCATAGCAAAATAGAAGCAGCCCCCTTACTGCACATCAGTTCCTATGGTCCCCTCTAGCCACTGGGTCTCTTAAAGAAATAGGGTCTCCTGCCCCCAAGGGGCCAGCCACATCACCCAGCACAAAATAGGCTTGGATCTTACTCAAAATACCACACTGCCAGCCAGTCCTTTAGTAACTACAACTAAAGGTTTAATATAAAAGGAAAACAAACAAAATATGAGAGATGTTAAAGGGTCAAAATGAATCACATACATACAAATGATTAAGAGTTCATAGAAAGCAAATCCTTGAAGATCCTGTAGTTTACAGGTTCTTCCCACTCCTCTGGTGTACAGCCAGCAGCAGCAGCAGCTGGGTGGGTCTCAGTCCTTTGTGCAGTCCCAGGAGAATAGTTCCAGAGGGTGGTGGTGGTTGCAGACAGACTGAAGACTAAAAATAAAATGGAGAATGGGCTGTGACCTCTTATCTCAGAGTTCCTGCTAGATCAAAATGGAGGTCGGCCACATGGTCAGTCTGGGTAACTGGTCAAACAGGTTTCCTCTTGGGCCCTCTGTAGCTGGGAGCCCCCTCCTGATAGGCCATTAACAGGACAATAGTTTGCAGATGCCCCATCCGGGATTGCCTCAGCTCAAACAATTTGGAACATACATAAACCAAATAAGATTCCTAGCTTCTAATACAAATATGATACTTACCTATAAATCATATAATCATTCCTAGCAGATTACAGCCTTTCTATTGATACCAAACATGGCATATCACATATGGATTATTGCAAATATGAAATATTAATATAAAAAAAATCATAAACAGTCCCCTAGACCCAGACAACATCACAAGGTCGAATTAAGGCTTAAGTTGACCTTATTAAGTCGACTTAAGTCAGTGTAGATGGGGAATAGTGCTTAAGTTGACTTAACTGGCCTCCAGGCTCACTTCTCCATCAACCTAACACCTGCCAGCATGGATGCAGGCAGCTGAGGGTCTTCAGCATGAACACTCTAAGTTGACTTAACAGAGCCTCCAGGGTAGACATACCCAATGTTAGGAACTAGACACTCGTAAGATGCTACAAGACATAGCAAACAAATAGCAAGTGGCAAGCAGTGATCTATACCGAGCAGCAATGACGCAACTCACCCATTAAAATATAAAGCTCAAATTGAACAGAAATATTCAAAACTATATGGTTAGATGGGGCCTACATTGGCCAGCTCATAGCATTTCAGTGCAGCAAAAAGCAGGCGAACTGAATATTACAAATATCCAAAATCCAAATTCAGAGAGCGTCTCCCAGGATATTTTGAATACCACATTACACTCCCTGCCATCCAACCCCCAGAATAACTCCCTTCCCACAGCTCTCCTTCGTTCATGCCAGTGTGCTGGTCAAGTCGCATTTCAGTTAGTGGCACTGTGAAAACTTGCAGCGTGTGTTGAAAGTTGTGGATTTTGCAGTAAAGTTGCAGCGCATGATTTTCATATAGTATTATTAAAAATATGTTCCAGGATCTTTTTGGGTGTCTCCATTAGGCTGATTGATCTACAATTCCCTGAGTCCTCTGTGAACTTTCAGACCTTCATAAAGGAGCAAGAAAGGGCAAAAGCCCAATTTGTAAAAGCTCTTTGGAGGTCACCTTGAAATAGGAAGCAAGTATTATGGGCCCAGCACTGGAGGAAGCAGAAGACAGGATTTCCTGCTATACAGATTCCTTAGTATTCCTTCTTTGTCTGTGTGCCAGACACAATGAGCTCCTGCTCCACACTGTCTTCTCTGCCACAGGATAGATCAAGCTCAGTAAAGCCAACAGACTAAAACTAGAACTTTGATTATTATTGAATCCTCATCTCCTTTCTTCACGGACTTTCAGGGTTTCTGTTTGAAGGACTGTGCTTTCATACACATGGGCTATGTCTACCTCTAACTGCTTAGTTCAGACTTGCTGATTGAGTTTTTTTAGTTTGAACTACAAAAGCGTGGTTAGTTTGAACTAAAAGTTAATTTGAACTAAAAAAATGGTTAGTTCAAACTAACTCCAGGATGACTACATCTTGCTAGTTCAAACTAAAGTTCAAAATAATTTTGAACTAAGCAGTTAGTTTGACCTTACCATTTGAACTAAAAAATTTTTAGTTCAAACTAGGCAAAACCTAGTGTAGACAGGGAGCAAATTAGTCCAGATTAAGGCTCCTTAATCTGGACTATTTGCTGATGTAGACATAGGTCTGGGGACTAGTCTTCTCATGAGCTACAAGTGGACTTTTACAGGTCTTGGCCATAAGACACTGCCTGCTCATTTCTCTAATAAGGAGAGAAAAGACAATGAAATAAATATACTCTCTGGTTTTAGATGCTCCCTCTACTCTTCCCAGAGAGAGATTATTGCCCTTTTGAACTGCTGGATATCACTTCCTCCAGGCAGTGAAAAATTACACCACACCCTAGAGAAAGTGGGAGGACTCACACTTACAAACTTTCTCTAGTAGTATCATATAACCCTGATCTCTGTTACTACAGTCACTATGGAACTTGGATGGAAGAACTTGGCTATGCTGGCATAACATGGCCCTAGCCCAGTCCTCCTTGCTTGATAGGCACCAGTCTAGTATGAATGGACCTCAGTCCTGGGCCCAGGTGTTTTCTGAGCCTCCCACCCCCACCCCTCCCAATCTGAATACTAACTGATCACTGTTTCTAGCTTTGGGTCTCTCAAACACACTGCCAGGAGCAAGCCCTCCATGTCTAATCCAGCCACCCTAGGCTCTGGAATCAGTGCCAGAGGCCCCCAATGGCTTAGACGTGTTCATTCACAATCGATCTAACTATGGGAGCTCTGGTTGCTCAATTAACCCATTCAGGGCCAACATGGCAGTAAAGCAGAGACTGCAGGCTTAGCTGAGGACTTTTTAATTTTTTTTTTTTTAACCACAGAGACTTTTACTCTTGAAAAGCACTAAAATGCAGAATCATTTGGAAAACAACAAACCTCTAAACATAAGTCCCTTGGTCAGAGCTCACCGCACCTCTGAGCCTGGACATTGACCAGAGTCCATAGGCTGAGCAGCATTTCCTCTCTTCTGGGCTTGGTCATCTTATTTCTGGCACTGGTCAACCACCTCTTGATTACATCCACTCAGGGTACATAGGGAGCACAACACATCAAGTGTGGGTTCAACAACGGCTTCTGTATAATTTACTAATTGGCCTCCAGCAACCAGGCAAAACTCCTCACCCAAGAAAACATATTTAGGGACTATCCTAAAATAATTATCCTAAACCCTCCAGCATACAATGTGCCTCCTCAAAGTTCAACAAAAGTTTCTTTATAGGAAAATCAACAGCTCTGTATAGTAACTGAAACTGTAGATGGAGGTGCAGGGCAGACTACCCAACCTCAGGTGGTAAAAATCAAAGGAAAAAGACCACAACTCACTCCTTGGTACTCTATCTGCTCTATCTCATGGAGTAGCACCATCAGACTAGACTAGATATTCCCAGGATACCCTAGACACACAAAAATTCTACATGCAACCCAATTCTGAGTAACTGAGAGTCCCTTAAGAGGTCCACTCTAGTACCTGCTCCAACAGGAAGAAACTCTACTACCCCCATCTCTGAACTTTGGTGAACCACAGGTAGAGTAGCATCTGCTGATTTTCCACCACTGTCTGGAAATGGTGGGCCACTTGAAACTGACTCAGGTTTCTTGCCTCTTCCTCCAGCAAGTGAATGAACATTATACCATTTCACAAGGAAATCTCTGAGAGCAATCTAATGGTAAAGGGGGCTTGTAGCTTTTAAGATCATGCCAGGCAATGATCTGGGCATAAAACTGAAAACCCAAACGAGTACTCCAGAGGACAAAAATTCTGTTCCCTTTTGTCAGGAAGCAGGGGGCCATTGACAAATGCTGTAAAACACAGTCAAAAACCCATTGAATTACAGGATGGAAATCACTGCATGATGGGATATTGAGCCTGCATGCCTGACGCACTGCGATCTTCTCTGCCTTTCCACAACTCCTAGTAGTACAAGGTGGCGAGTTTCACAGTGGGATGGATGCCCACAGTGCACTGCTCTCACTGCCAATGTTAGAGCATCAACTGTGCACATTTCAGCAGCACAGTGAGTGCTCCGTGGACAGGCACAAGAGCGTAATTACAGCACTTCTTGATCATTGCTGTAACTTCCATCAACAAGACTTTCTAGTGTAGACATGGCATTAGATGTGCATCCCCCACAACAAAGAACATTGACCCAAAGAAGGGAATAGCAAGTCCATGTATAGTCTCATCCAAGGCTCTCCTGGTTATTCCCATGGTGATAAGCCTGCTACCAAAGGCAATTTTCTTAAGTATTGGCATGTGGCCAACTGCCTTGATCTATCTCTCTATCTAAGCTTGGCCCCAGATGTAACTTCTGGCCAGAGTTTCATTTGGGTCGTCCCAAGGTGAGTTCTGGGCTCTTCCTCCAGTATTAACTTCCTTGCCTGGGGAAGCATAATGAGCCTTTGTGCTAAGAGGAGAGCTCCACTTTGGAGACTTAGTTCCCAAGGCCTGAGAAAATAAGCACGTGTCCACTGATCCCATCAACTCAAACCATCCATTCTGTACAAAATGACACCTGAGACAGAACAGAATCTCAGTCCATTGAGTCACTGCTTGTGGAGCTTCTACCTTGGCTAAAGCTAGCACCACCTGACACACAGGAATGTCCTCTGGTCCTTTACCTGCCAGCAGCCAACTGAAGCCATCTGCATTAAGAATTGCCAGTCTAGGCTTATGGATCAGCTGACATTGGTGGGTTGTTAGCAACAAAGTTCAACATTGCACGTGTGCAGAAATCAAAGAAAGAGTAGCTTTGGCCTCCCCCATCAGTCCTAAAAACAGCATATGGTCAGCTTCTATAGTGAACTGTCACCCATAGGCTGTGTTCACACACAGGCATTATTTCGATATAAGTTGTGTCAAAACAACTTGTATCGAAATAATGCCTTATTTCAAAATAACTTAATTTGAATTAACAGGTTGTTAATTCAAATTAAGGAAAAAAGCTCAAAGCGAAATAGCAGTTTCAGGCAACAGTTATTTCGAAACAAGTCAGTGTTGTTTCGAAACAACATGTTCGGATGGCATTGTTTCGAAACAATCATTTTGAAACAACATTGTTTCGTCCCCACATGGGGTTTAAGTTGTTTCAAAACAACACCGTTGTTTCGAAACAACGGGTGCCGTTGTTTTGAAACAACCATGCATCGTGTGAACAGGGTATTTCTTATTTCGAAACAACCTCTGTTGTTTCGAAATAAGAGTGCTGTGTGAACACAGCCATAGAGATAATGATGATGGCTATGTCTACACTTGCAAGTTAGTTCGACTTAAAGAGGTTTAATTCCAACTAACTTAGTCCCTGTCTACACTAGACTTTCATTAGTTCGAATTAAGGAATTCCTTAATTCGAATTAATGAAAGCTTAGTTTGAACTAGTAAGAGCTGCCCTTTAGGTTGAACTAAGCCCTTAGTTTGATCCTTAGTTTGAACTTGGCACAGTGTGGACATTTAAGTCCACTTTGTTAGTTTGAATTAACAAAGTGAGTTAAGTCGAATTAACTGTAATTCGACTTAGTCCACGTTATTTATTTGGACTAATAAGTTCAAATATAGTTCAAACTATATTCAAACTTATTAGCTTGAATTATCAAATTTGAGCTAAATTTAGGAAGCGTAGACATAGCCTATGGAGTTTTCTGCCAGCAAAGACAATAGCCAAGCTTTCCTATTTAACTGGCATTTCCTATCTAAAATTATTCTGCAAGTATAAGGACCATTAGGTAGAGCAGACTTCTGTTGGTCCCAACTTACATTTAATGTGAAAGTATTGTGCCCACCTCAAAGCTGAAGCATTTCAAGTAAATAAGTTGGCACACTTGGGATCTAAATGCACCAGGAGTTTGGCTGATGTCAGAAACTCTTTGGTTTCTCTGAAGGTAACAGTAGCAAGGGGATGTGGCCTCTCATGCAGATGGACAGGGAGCAACAGCCTGACTCCCGGTGAGTGGAGCCAAAACAACCCTGCCCACCCTATTTGAATTTTAGGGGTGGGACAGGATGTATAACAGTTGAGCCAGCTGGCTCAGTTTGGAGGGAGCTGCCAGAGTGGAAGGACCTTTCTCCACTGGTGGTGCTGGCCAAGTCAGACTACTGCCCTGCTGGGGACCTGCCCACTGCCTGGGCCCCAAATAGCTATCACCCCCCAGCTGTGACTTGGAGGATCTGCCACCTGCCTGCCACTGGAAGGAGCTGCCTGCTGGGATGACCTAGAGCAGCTGCCAGCTACCTCTGATACTAATGGCCATGTACACTACCCTGGGCCATTTACGCCATGGAGACTTGAAGGCAACGCTTGCAGGTACTCCAGAGAATGGGGAAAGACGCAGCCCGGGGAAGCTGGATGGCTGTCTGGTTGCGTGGTGTCCTGCAGCCATGCTGGCAAACGGCAGCTGGCAACCCACTGACTCACTGACAGAGCACTCTGCCTCTGATATGGCTCTAGGCTGAGGTGCACTGGAGTCAGGCTGGCCTGTGTCTCCTTCCCCAGATCCTAAAACATCCCTGGGGTGGACACCTGACCCTGACCTGAGAAACCTCTGAGACCCATGGACTATTTGCCTCTCCACCCTGCCTGCAGGGCTAGGGCTGTAGACTACTTGTTTGCCCTACTTGAGCAGTAGACTGGTGACTCACTCTGCCTAGCTCGGCTAGAAACTGCTTAACTGCATTGCCTGGCCTGAGCGCCAGGGGCTATAGACTGCTTGGATGCCTGTAACCTGCAGAAAGGGCCAGGATTTCTGCTCTGAACACTATTTCCCCCCTTTTAGTGTCTGCACCCACCGAAGCCTAGTAGTGATGTGGCTTGGCCTCCCTTTCAGACAAATAGACTGGGAGGGACAGACTGATACTTTACTGTGATCTCCTGATTCTTACCTCAGTGGCAGTCTGCCCCCTTTTTGAGCAATGCATAAGGGGGGGCAACCCAGATGGACAGATTTGCTAGGGATTGTGCATAATAGTTTAGATTAGAAGGACAAGGTAAACCTTGAGCTTACCCATATTTTTGGGAACTGGACCTTTGATGTCTTTAGCTTTCTCTTCAAACAGTTGCAGTCCTTTCCCCAAAACACAGCGTCCTAAATAATCCACCTCCTTGGCCATGAAAACACTCTTTGAGCACATAAGTCACAAGTTACCCAGCTTCCCTTAACCTTTGCAGGACTTTAGCTAGGGTGGCTTTGTAGATGCTCCACTTCTGTCCCTCCCATCACATGTACATCATCTACGTATACCACAACATGGCACAATCTAACTAGTAATCCTCCCATAATTCTCTGGAAGATAGCACATGCAGAGGAAATCCTGAATGATAAGTGGCTATGCCTGCCCATAGAATCCTTTATGTTTAATGGCAGTGATCATAGCCTGTGAGTGTTTGTCCAGCACCAGCTGTTAGTAAGCATGCCTTGTATCTAATTTGGTAAATGAGACTCTACTCACCAGCTTGTAAAACTCCCATTCTGTAATTTCCCCCATCTTCAAGCATCTGATGAAGTGGAATTTTCTTCCACAAAACTCATGCAATAAATAAATTTCTTAAAATGCCACAGGACTCCTTGTTTGTTTTAAGATGCTAACAGATGGTTTTGGTTCATAATGATCTGTCACTGCTTTAACTATTGTGTCAAGTGTTACTGTTTCAGGAGTTCTTGGTTCCAGATCATGAATCAGCTCTTGGGTCTTCCTATCCTCCACACTGGGGAGAATAAACTTCTGTTTTGTTTTCATTCATGACACCATTAGGCAATATGTGACAGTGGACATATTCTACGTTTCCTTCTGAGGCTTGAATTCATCTCCAGCAGAAACTAGCCATTCCCGTGCATGGCTGAAGAACCCAGAATCTGCACCTCACACATCCTCTGCTATTCACTTTGGCTTGTCAGGGAGGCTAGGCCCCCTTCTCACCTCTCAGAAAAATAGCCAGTTTTGGGAAGCAGGAAGAACCACAGTCATTGACAATGCACCACCCACGTACAGTGCTTTGCACGTCACTCAGTGCATGTTGTCACCACTATGTTAGAGCCATCAGCCACTCAGGGAGCAACAAGACTACAGATCAGGACTCAACAGTTGCTTCTATCTTAATTTACAAAAGGCTCAGGGACCAGGCAAAACTGCCAATTGCAAAATACGTGTTTAGGGACTATCTTAAAATAACTTTCCTGAACCCCAAGCATTCAACAGACAGCCAGAGAGGTCCCTCCTTAAATAAAATCTCCCCTCATTAGTCAGGTAGGGAAAATGCAGTTCCCCCCAGCCAAGAGCTAAGACTGAGGAGTGACAACCGCTTCCTCCCAGACAAACTTCTGTGTTGAGAGTTCATTCAAAGTCACTGGTCCTACTGGTAGAAAAGCCATTATTCTATCGAGGAGGAATCATTAAATGTTGATGGCCCGTGCTGTTCTTTTACTGCTAGCCATCTCGAAGCCTCCTGCCCATATGACTTCATCAGGCCTATTAAGGGTTGAAGAAGAGCTTTGGGTAAACTTGAAAGCTTGTCTAGCTCACCAGCAGAAGTTGGTTCAATAAAAGATATTACCTCACTCATCCTGTCTGACCTAGACAATTTTCCCTGAATGCAGAACACACAATGGAGGGCACCAACCAAAATGGAGTTCATAATTTGACACATTCACCCCTCAAACTGGTATCACACACATTTCATGTCCAGGAACCCAATAGGTCATTCCACCATTAGCATGTAAGGTCCAAAAACACAAAGTAAAAATCTTGTTCATCCTATGGGTAAACCGCACCTAAATATTTCATGTGATACTTAACAGACAGGTTGTCACTCCCTCCCTTCTGCTGCAGGTTTACATCATCTGTTTGTCTTTCCAAATATTTGCCTGAATCACTTCCATAGCTTCAGGGAAAACACTATATTTACATTTAGCTTTGGGAGGAATGGTCTTACACCTATCACACAGGGCCAGAAGGTTTGTATTCTTTTCCTATTTTAGCCAGAGACTGTCTTTTTAGCTTACACAAGACCCGAATTCTTCTGAGTTTGTTTTCCTATTTCTAAAATGGGGCTAATAATACTTCATTACCTCACTTTGGTGCTGTGAGGCTCACTTTACAGAGGTCAGTAAAACATTTTGAAGTTTTGGAAGGAACATGGTATAGAAGTGAAACTGATGAAAGTCTAAATGGGCTTTCAAAAACATAGGCACCTATAATCAGAGGCCATTTTTTAATACATTGGCCTATATTAATTGTCCTTTCTCTTTTTAGTTCAAGAGAGAAACTTGCTCCTGGCACAGAAATATTGCTCTAGATGCCTCAAGTGGCATTCCAAAAATTAGGTGATACTGCTGAAATTTCTGGCAAGAATGCTCACAATGTGTTACCCCCTTGCTAGATGTCCAGATCCTCCCTATTTCTGCCTTAGCCGCCCCAGCAAGTTAAAGGTTCAGGCAATTAACCTTATGTCTGTTATCTGATTCCTGAATCCTGAAATATCCCTTCATGCCTATTAGCTGATCCCTTGAATACTGAAAACTGGAGGGAAACCCTAGGGACAGACATGATCAGGAATCAGATAGCCCCTAGCTGTGCAGCCCCTAAAGGAATAGTGCTATTGAGGAATCGAGGAAGTAGAGTTGAGATAAGGGCTATGGAGCGGAGACCAAAAGAACATATGCATCTGAGAATAAAGCATATAGTTGGATTGCCCCATGAATCAGTTCAGTAACTAATTCCAACCCAATGGAGTTGAACAAGCTATTGAATCAAATTACTGTCTCTTGACACATTTCTTGGGATTGCTTCTATATGCTGACTTTACACAATAGACCTCGTCCTCTGCTACAATATTTGGGAGTGCTACTCTTGGGCCTGCAATATGGCTCATGGCATTTAAACCACCATATGACAAAGCACTGGAAAATTTAAGGAGCAACAGAGTGTGGAATAACTCTGCATTGCTAGGGGGACGAATTTAAATTGTCCCCGGTAAATGTCTTTTCTGGCTCTAATTTCTTTGGCATTTCAGGTGGAGTTTGCTTTGCCTCTGGTTTGTCATGTGGTTCGGCTCACAGATCTCCAGACTACTTATGGTCATGGTTTGGACCAAGTCTATGATCCTAGGGGTCTCAACTCTGGGATTGCATGTTACAAAAGTCTGTGAACCTAGAGGGCCCAAATATGAATAGAAAATAACCTTTTCCCCAGCCAGGCACAATCTTATCCCGTTCAAGGAACTGATTTCTTCTTATCTTTGACATTTAAATATCAGCTTGGTCTTCGAGCTCATCTGAATACTAGTGTCATGTAAAACATGTTTAGTGATAATACGTGACTTAGTTCTATGTAACCTCCTCCCAGGCTCTCACTGAGCATGTAGCTTTTTTCAGGCAGTAACAAGAATCCCTCCCCCAGGGCTGTCTTTCAGAAATAAACCTGCAAATGCCACCACCCTCCTGAACTCCTCCTGTGATGGGATGTGTAAACCCTGTCCCTGATGGGAAAATGTTAGTCAGTGGTCTGAGGCTGAATTAGCTGTGTTCTGTTACTCTGAATTGGCTGTTAAGCTTGAGAGGAGAATGAATAAGGGGAACTTCAGCAGACAGAGGCTGTGGGGGAAGTAAAGCAGACAGACTGCCCTAGGAACTGTGAGACGCATGGATCATTAGACACCTGGTGGGTTGCATGCCTGCCAGCCTTTGGACAGCTGGGTTTTGTTGAAGGCTCAGGAGTGTGGTGACAGATCATAGTGGGTGAGGCAGCCTGCTGAGCCCACGGGCTGGTTGTCTTCATATTCTTGTTGCATTTTGGTAAAAGACTGAGGTCCGCTGAAGGGATTGGGCTCTGTAAAGTGGTCTGACTAAGGGGCCAGATCCACCTATAACTTGCGTAGGTCGAACACTGGGGAAACTGAAACAAGATGACTGCAGCACTATGCCTTGCCACAATGGGGGATGCCGGAGTTACAGCTTTGCCTCCCCACTCAATTGACCACAGTCTGAGCAGCCACTTCTGTGACTTTGCTTTCCCTATATATTGTAGTTATAACAGGCTGATGGAGCATCGACTTAAGGCCTCTGGTCAGGTAGGTGAGCTGAAACACACTCCTTATTTCCATTCTCCATTCCATGTCCTATGCCAGTGGTTCCCAACATTTTCTCTGCCATGGCACACCTTGCTACCTTAAATTAATCTGAGGCACACACCATATAGTTTCCAAATGAACTCATGAATACTCATGAGCCAATGAGCCAATCCAGAGCTCTTTGAGTAGTTTTTCAAAAAATTTTGTGGCACACCTGCTCAGGCCTGATGGCACACCTGTGTGCTGTGGCACACTGGTTGGGAAACAATGTCCTATGCTCATCATAGTGACAGGTTCACGCAGGCTGGGAAGGCTGGGAAAGAGCAGCACAAATGAAGACAGCCCATTTGGAAACACAGCCGTAGGGAAAAAGCTGAGAAGATACCTTGAGGGAGCCAGAAACATGGAGGGGTCTGCAACCAAAACTGGGAAACATAGGAGATTTTGCACAGTTTTTTCCTTATACTGCAGCTGACCCTTAAATGCTTGTGAGGGTGACAGACTCTGACAAGAGGTGCCTAGTCTAGATAATAGAGGATGGCAGCTGTTTGAACAGGCTTGACAGCACAGCTTGTCAGGAATTTTTCCACAAAACGTTTTTCCATTGGAAATGTTGATTCATTGAAACTGATTTTTTTCAAAAGAAAAATCTCCTTTCTGTCCGTTGCTCATTAAGTTAAATTGATGGCCGCCCCTCCCAGACCATCACCTAGGTATGTGAAGAATGTTAAGGGGAGCAGATGGCTCCTTCAACTCAACTAGATGGCCCCCTTAAACTGAACTAGATGGCCGTTGATGCCCCATTGATCTCTACAGGGCTTGGCATAGGTGGGCACTGCCTAACTGCGAGATCTTTGAAATAGTGAAGATATGAGTCATGATCACTTTAGTTCCCTGCCTTCCCTGTAATCAGGGAACTGGCAGGAACAAACAGTTTAAAAACTCAGAGTTTGGGGTGATCAGGCAGGATGGTCCCTGACATCCTGCCTGGCCTGATCACCCAGATGCTGACCTCCTCTGCTCATGAGTTCTCCCCTCAGCATACCACGATTGAAACTGCCAGCCGAGTAACGAGTCCCTCTCTACTGCCTGTAATGCTGCTGCTGCTGGGAGTGGTAAGAACCTGCCTCTGCAGCTTTCTTTAAAAGTAAAGTTAACTTATCCTTTGCTGCTGTTTTGACACTGCTCTCTCCCAGCTCTACCGGCTTTTTTGTGTCTTTTACCTTCTCCTTTCCTTTTTTTACTTGCTGCTTCACTCTTTGCTGTTTAAAGGAGCTCCTGTGTCTCTAATTATTTGCCGCCACTCTGTATCACCTGTTGTATCTCTTTCCCTCTAAATCAGACGTGGCCAAACTGTGGCTCGCGAGCTGCATGCGGCTCTTTAAAGAAAAAATGCGGCTCCTGGGGGAAGGGAGGAGGGAAGGGCGGCAGGGCAGGAAATTTGCCAGGATCAGAGCCAGCAGAGAGGTGGGGGCGGGGTGAGAGCTGGCAGGGGAGAAGCAGCCTTGTCAGAGCTGCAGCTAAAATGAGCGCAGTCAGAGCTGGGGTAGGGGCAGCCCTGGGAAAGCCGGCAGGAAAAAGCTGCCGGCCAGAGCGGGGGAGGGAGCGGCCACATTGTCTCAGTCTCACTGGCAGAAAAAAGCAGCCTGGTGAGAGCTGGCCGGCAGGGAGAAAAGCAAGTCCTCTGTTAAGTGTAAAGAGAAGCCCTCAGAGCAAGTTAATTGCCAGATTGGACAGTTTACCCCCACAATATTAATTCTACCCTCCTTGTCTGTGTGCCTTATGATACAGTCTTTAATTGCATCAGTGCATGATTTTTAAATACTTTTTTTATATTTTTTTTTGGGCACATATTTTTAAAACTGGCAACATAAATTGATAAGATATTTATTGAAGATAAGTGAAGATAATTAGCCATTTAAACCTGAAAAACAATTGTAAATTAAT
The DNA here is from genome assembly GCA_007922195.1 of Podocnemis expansa. NCBI lineage: Eukaryota > Metazoa > Chordata > Testudines > Podocnemididae > Podocnemis > Podocnemis expansa. The sequence goes on along the minus strand of ML681996.1, from coordinate 42,869,701 downwards.
TTTCTTTATTAAAAATCACCTGGCATTTCCAGATATTGTAATATAATGCAAAATATTTTCTCTTGTATTTCTATTTTGAGAATTAAATAAGAATCATCAGAAATGACTGAAAATCGACACAAGTGTTACATCTAAAACCACTGACTACTGTCAAATTGTTATTAAAAAACCCTCTATTTAAAGAATGTTACAAGTACTTATTATGCTTCATGGTTCATTTTCAGGACTCAGAATGATTTAGGCTTAAGATAGACCACCACTACTGAAAACTGGCTTTAGAAAAAAAAATTCCTTAAGTGTATTGAACAAGAGTGCCTGAGACATCCGTATGTCATCTGTTTTCAGAGGGAACTGCTAGCACATTTATTTTATAAGAAAATTTTAATTAATATAACTAAGTCGATTACCAAGATCGTTTACATTCACTGCAAAGTTCAATAGCAGCACTATACTTCTACTGATTAAATAGCATTCAATATGTATTAGGTCTTTTTTTTGTTGTTGTTGTATAGTCAACATCTTTTTATATTTCAGTGCAGTCTTCATGAATGACACTATGGGTACCTGAGCCCATTAGACAAGAGGGTAATTGTTGTGAAGGGCTGAGGATGGAAAATTGTGTTGTAAACTTTCTGAAAAAAAAAATCTCTCACCAATAAAGCTTTTACTTTGTATTATAAAAACCAAATATTGATATTTAGAATTTATACAGGGTCTGACCGCAAACTCAATAAACTCAGTGAGATTTTTTCCATAGTATCTTCTGTGCATGGACTCCAAAGCACTTACTGAAACAGGCTCTGATCTTGCACTTTCTGTCCCTATAAATGCTCATTGATCTGTTGTGATTCTGAACAGTCGAAAAGGTGTCCCTGTGTGCAGCTCTTCACAGGATTTTCCCTTACTATTACTCTCATTTTAAAATTAATTGTGTCTGAGTCCTCAGACCTTTTTGTCTTCACCATCCATGAGTATTTTAGTGAAGAAGTCTGCTGGCAGAAATATTGGCAGGGAAGTGGTGGCATGGTAGGTGCTGGGTTGGGTGGAAGACAGAAGTGCGGCATGGTTGCGGAGAGCAGCGAAGCAGCAGCGTGGTAAGAGACCGCAGGGAAGCGGCAACAGGGGCTGGAGGAGAGAAGCGTGACATGGTCAGGGAAGCCATAGCATATTTAGATGTTCTCATAGTCCCTAATGCAGCGTAACTCATTGTTAAAATAAAATCATGTTTTACAAGTCCTAAACATGATGTGGAATGCTAAGAAATGAAAATACAAAGGAGAAAAGTATATAACTGAACATAGATTACTTTCAGTTTTTGGCACAACTTACTGCTGTGAAGCATCATATTCCACAATGAAATTGAAAACATTGTGCAATACTTAGAGATCAGCATCTCAGAGATTTTTTACCTGCTGCATTGACAAGTTGCTGCCCAGATTTAAAAACAAAACAAAACAACAAAACTTGCTACAAGCCTGTAGTGTTCTACATCTAGCAACAGCTAAATTTTTATTGTATAGGCCTAGTTTTATGGTAACCTTAAATAATTATTAGAATCTGACATTAGTGGATCAATATTTGCCATATTTTTACAATAAAATCAAAGTGTGCAATGAATTTTAAGTTTAGTAATTTTGGAGTAGGTAAAAATATGTGGTTATGTGCCTCAGTGCGGCTCTTGAAAGTTTAATAATCAACTTATGCCGCTCTTGAGTTCCATAAGTTTGGCCACCCCTGCTCTAAATCATTTGAACTTGTCTTAAAAGTATCATTGTGAGTTGCAACATTGTTGTTAGTTTAATTGGTAAGCCTTAGAAGTGTTAAGCTAGATTGTAAGATTGTTCCCTTTAGTTTGTAATCCTTAGAGTTGTTTTGCTAAATTGTTTTGCTTTCCCCCCTGTGATTCCCCTGAGCTAAATAAACCTTTCTTACCCAAATCTTCCTTGTCCCCCCTTTTATTTTCCAAACTCCCCCTGTGTACCCCAATTTCCCCGCTGCCCCCAGCCCCTTTCCCCGTGGTTCCTCCTTTCCCTGCAGCCCCCCTTTGCCGCTGCCCCCAGCTCTCTTCCCCACGGCTCCTCCTTTCCTTGCAGGCCGCCTTTCGCTGCTGCACCCAGCTCCTTCCCACATCTCCCCCCCTTGCCGCCGGGTCCCCGCTTTCCGTGGCTCCAGCTCCCCCCAGCCACTGCTGCCGCGGCTTCCTGCTCCTGCGGCTGCCGGGTCCCTGCTCCTGCGGCACCCCACCTTGCAGCCACTTCCCACGGCTGCCGGTTCCCGCGGTCCTGGCTCCCTTCCTTGCCGTGACTCCTGCAGCTCCTGCTCCCCTTTTTCTTTCTTTCTTTTCCTTTTCCTCCACCACTGCTTCCACGGTCCTCTTCCCTGCCACTCAGCCCCCCTCCTCTGCCTCCCTCTCAACCCCCTGAACTTCGTGCATCCCCATCCCACTGTCCCTAACCCCCTCCTCACTTGCCTCTCTTCTTCTTTGAGTCCCTCCAACCTCGAAACCCCTGCTCCCCCGCTTATCTCCACTCTTCTCTGCCACTGCGGCATACTGAGTTGTGTGGTACCCCCTTCTCTTATATGGTATTGGAAAATCTGTTGAGTTATTGTAAGTAGGTTTATAGCTGCAAGTTAGGTTAGTTGAGAATTCTCATTGTCCCCCAACCTGTTCCACTCCACAAAGTTGAGCACCTCACAACACCTCATTAAAAAGCCGTGACAAACACCATACACATACACTCCCCATCACTCACTTGACATCAACACCCATTTTAATAAATATTAAAGTGTACCCTGCTTGTACAGTAATTGCCCCCCAAGATCCCCAAATTATTGAACCTGCTGGCAGGGTCACTTTCAATTAATTTTTCAACAATTTTTCTTCTACAGCCATCACTGCTTTGCTGTGATAGTTTCTAAGTGGAAAAACTGCAGTTCTCCAGTTCCAAACAACTTGTCATTTTGAAATTTAAGCTGGTTGTAGTTAAAAACAAAAAAAACAAAAAAAACAAAAAAACCAAAAAGGACATTCAAAAGGCTAAAATCAAAATGACATCTTTCAAAATTATCAAAAGGAAATGTGTTGACTGGCACAAAACTGATTTGCTTTTCCAGTTGCTGAAAACTTTCAAGATTTTGGTGCCAGTGGAGGGCATTCTTCAATACCTCAAATGTTTGTGAGACAGGAGGCTGCTTTCTCACCCAGCTCTGGCAACACTGTTAGGCCAGATTACATTTAAGCATTGTTTTGCATGGAGTGCCGTGGTGTTTGCACTTACAAGGATGATCCAATGTGCAGTGGTGCAATGGGCTGTTTAGCCCAAACAATTATATTAGCAGTAAACACATCAGAATATTTTTCACTATGCTGGTCCTAGCATTAACAACTTGTTGCAAAAACAAGATAAAACCACACCCCAAGGGGCACTGTAACTGGCTGAGACACAATGCCTCCCAGAGCTCCATCTGTGATATCCTCTCTTCTCTGCACCGTGCCAGCTCCACTTTCTGGTGCAGGAAGGAGACCTGCCCCCATCCCCTCAGAGATGCACCGTCCATGAATGCAAAGACACCTTTGTGTTCTGCCCCTGTAAAACAACTGAGAATCTCCTTGCACCCTCTCCTTCTCTTGAGTACCTGCACTGGCACAGTCTGGCACTGAATGTCAATGGTGTACTAAAGCTGAGCCACCATACGTCTAAGGGGCAAGTTTCCAGCCATTTGACTCTTGTCCAAGGTGAGAGTCCCTTATGTCTGAATTGCCGCCACAATCAGGCACCTATCATCATAGTATAGAAGCACTGACCTTAGACACACAGAAATTCACTGACTTGCCTTAGCTCTTGGGTCTCAAACTCAAATCACAATGAGGGCCGCATGAGGACTAGTACAGGGCCACATGAGGGCTAGTACGTTAGCCCAAGGGCCGCACCACTGAAAGCTTTTCTTACAACGATATTGCAAATATCAGTAATGGTAGTGTTGTGGGCCGCAGGAAACAGCTTTAAGGGCTGTCTGTTTGAGACCCCTGCCTTAGATCAAACACAAGCCAACAAACTATTCCAGAGAAGAGGCTGGGATTTGCAAAGGTGCCTACAGGGGATAAACACCCAGCTCTCACTAAGAGCCCAGTACAGTTGGATACTTAACTGCCCTGGATACCTCTGTAAACCCCAGCGAGAAGTTAAATCTCCTTATTCAGTCTCATGTTCTAACCTCCACACAGGGAGCTGGCTCTGTTTTTTGGGTGTCAGGGCTAAGATATTTGGTAAATAACCTTACATGGTTTTAGTTTGAAAAATCTTTTCATTTTCTGGTACCAACTGATAAAAATTCTAGACAGAAACCTGGTGTGAGAGGCACATGAAGTTTCCCACCAGATCTGAATTCTCCCCTTACATTGAATGTCTGGGAATGGGAAAAAATGCTTCTGCTGGCTACCATATCCTTATTTTTTGCTCTAGATCTTCTGATACTGCATGGTCACTCAGTGGCTGCTGGGTTCCTATCAATACCTAGTTTGAGGTCCTTGGGGATCCATATACCTAGGAATACTGTGAGGTATTCTGTGCTGGTGGGCTTAGCACACGCGTATTTTAAAGATGATTTTGTGGTTAAGGCCTTGGACTGGGGCAAGACTTCTGTCTGAGACATCTTAAGTGACCTTGGGCAAATCACATAATCTCTCTCTGCCTCAGGCTCCTCTGCAAAATGGGGATGACCCTAATACTTCCTTCCTCCTACTCCTGTCTTGTCTATTTACATTGTCTTGTGTACGCTCTGTGACAGAGATTCTCTTACTATGTGTTTGTACGGTGACTATCCTAAGGCCATAATTTTGCTCTAAGCTCTACTTCAATACAAATAATAAAAGTTTGTTTTATTTTTAAAGCCATGGGCTGGGTTCCATCTCAAAGACCTTTATCTTTTTCAAAAGCTGTTTGTAACTTTGTGACTTGTTTTTGTTTTCTCACATAAATCTTCCACGTGGCCTCAGCAACAATGACGTCTGGTCTCTCACATCCGATGCAAGCCAGCATGTCATCAGATACTTTAACGATCGTGATATGTGTGTTCTTGTGTTTACTGTTAAAGTCTGTTAGCAAGGCACTAAGAGATTCCCCTGACCTGCAGAAATCTGCCACACACCCCCCCCCAGGAGTCTTCCAGCAAGATGGTGATGCACAACACACTGGAGTAGGAATCCTCACTGTGGAAAATATTGCCGAGGACACTTATCACTGTTTATGGTGTGACTCTTTATCAGGTTGGTTCCCAGGATTATTTGGGTCTTTATGAGGGTTTTCATCTGCTAAATCTCTACATGTAATTTGTTTTAGGGGAGAAAAGACAAATCCTGAGAGGCGCTGAGCTCCTGCAGGCATAAGGAACCAGGGCATTACTCCTCTGAATGACTCCTTCTTCCTTCTGTGTTGGTCCAGCCTCCAATTTTAAAATGGATTTACTAGCACTGATTCAAATGGTGACTTAATTAAGATTATTCTCAATTTATGCTGCTACGAGTGGGAGGAGAGTCAGGCCCACTTTGTTTTGTCTGTCAGCTGGCATCTCACTATCTGACTTCCTTTTCTAGCAGGACCAGCTGTTCCGCCACAATCAGTTTCACCAAGATAGTAGAGTCATCTAAACATGCCATTCTTATGAATGTCCCCAAACTAAAAACAACCTTATGTCCTCCAGACACCGTCGCTGTTCACACATGGCCCTGTTTCCTCTCCCCTGCAGAAAAACTGTGTTTGAATGGGGGTGGGGAAGGTATAGAAATCTTCCCAAGACTCTTAGAGTTTTTGCCAAAACTGATCGGCCAGAACCTTCTTTGTTGACATATGTAAAGCTCATTCAGACACACTGTGTGAACAGTTGCTTTAATGTAACTTTTAAAAAGTTACTCCTCCCTCTCCCATGATCTATTGTTCAGAATTTTCTATCACTGAAGGACCTGGTGAATTTGTTGTACTGTCATAGCAGGTCACAAGAGACAGCCCTCCCCTCATATTTGTCATTCCCGTGGGAGAGAGGTGGAAGACAGCAGCAGGAGTATTTAGAAACAGGAAGAGCAGCAAAACAGCCTCACAAGTAGTGAGTGTTTGGAAATCCTAGGGGTTGGAAATCCCAGCAATGTCAGCTGTAAGTGTTGAGAGGTTTTTGAAGTAGTACCTTGTTCTGTTCAACAATTCGCCTGATTGAATCAAGGCCCCAGACTGGCTGCACCAGCCTCTGTAGTATGCCCGAAAGAGGCCCTTTGAGCGTTCGTCTCTATGCCTTTCTGTAGCTAGTACAGAAGAACACCTTGGAAAAGCCCCAGGTAGCAACATAAGCATGTCAGCTCCAGGCACTGTGCTAGAAGGCAAGAATATAGCTAACAACGGCCCTGCCCTGAGATCAGCTCAAACACAAAGGAATCAGGGGGATGAAGTATAAGACAGAAGCTGTGAATTTACCGTGAATGAACAGTCAATGGTACTTAACCATGAGCATGGCATCCTCTAGCATCCCATGCTCTTTTGCACTGGGCAACACAGGACAAGACAAGAGTTTGCAGGCCTGGTTCTGCTCCCGGTTACACCTCTGCAGCGGCAGCAGGTCTGACCACTTTCTGGAGCAAAGGAAACTAGTCATCATTTCTCCCTCCAGGCCAAGATGAGAAAAAGTCAGGCAACAAGACACATGAGCTAGAGGTAGCTGCCCAAGAAAACCATCATTGGGAAGGTGGAAGAAACTGCCCCGGACCTCAGAGAAGGAAGCAGCAGGAAGCCCAGGAATAGCAGAGCTACATCAGTCACAAATCACCCCCACGTGTGATATGGCAACTACTGAGATTTGCAGCATAGACCCAGCCTTTGGTGTGTGCATCCCCATATTTCATTCTCTTCTTTAATAGCTTCTCCTTTTTATGATTAATGTGTGCACTGGTCAGCTGTCAGCCCTTTTGGCACCCTTGCACATGTTCTATATCCTTCCCCTAGAAGAAGGGCTCCTACACAATACGCAGCTTCTCTCCTTAGAGGCTTCTAACACATGCATACTTGTGCTATCACCTTAGACCAGGGGTCTCAAACATGTGGCCCATGGGCCGCATGCAGTACCTAAAGGCGTTTCCTGTGGCCCGCAACAACAGTATTGTTACTGATATTTGCAAATATCGTTGCATGAAAAGGTTTCAGTGGTGCAGCCCTTGAGCCATCGTACTAGGCCTCATGCAGCCCTTGTGGTGATTTGAATTTGAGACCCCTGCCTTAGGCTGAGAGTGGAAAGCATTAGTGGAGCTGAGTAGAATTTAAACCCATGGTTTCCGGAGCTACGTGTGTCTTAAACTTAATACATAAGCCCAACTAACTCACTCAATTTTCAGGGCCAGATTGATTGATGCTGTCTGGAGGCATGATAGTGACCTCATGCTACTGAGCAGGAGCCAACTGGTCCTTCAGGTGCTGGTGGTTAAAACAGGTGGTCTGAATCTCCCACCCGAAGCAAATACAGCATTTAAGTGACTAGACAGTATCAAACTTGCATCTGATGAGCTCTTAATAGCTAAGTGCTGGACCAGCTGAAATGTTAACTAGCGTATCAGCCAGAACAGCTGGATCTAATAGAAAGTGACTCAAAATGATACATAGTTGGCATTATAGGAATAACAGATGGACACTGAGTTGGTTGTGGCAGCTTGTTGATGTACTGAGGCAACTGAAAAGAGACTCAAATAACCATGGAGTGTCATTCTTTGGCTGTGGACTGAAACTGAGATGACAGGCGTCTGGGTTCGCAACAGATGTTAATATATTGATTTTTGATGACCAGTTCCTGGAGAGGATGAATGGGAAGACATTTCAAAGCAAAAGATGGGTTTTATTAAGCAGAAGTTTTAGTGAGAAAGGCAGTCCAAGAGCAGATTGCCAGTTAACCGATACAAAGTCTCCCTCGAGTCAAAGGGGCTCAGCAGGGTCTGTAATAGCATCTTCGAGCAGTTGTATGCCCAAAATCCGGCTTGGGTGCACTCCTCAGTTCGGGTTCCCAACCTTAGTCTGGCAATGATGATGATCTGAAGTGAGAACAGCATCTGCAACTGCTTACAGCATCTCATGATAGCTAAGGTAGCGTGAGACATTCGGATTTGGGGCAAGACAGACAGAATGGTTTGGGTAGACTTCATGGGCACGATGAGCTCAGGAAAGAGATCCTTCTGCTCCAGTTCAAAATATTACCTTATGGTGGCTGTTAGAGTTCCCAGAGCAAAAGGATTCATGAATAAATGAAGAGGGGAGAAACACGAGCATGAAATAAGAACTAGAATCTCTCTGGCATGTTGCTAAGCGTGTGTCCTGCCGCACCTAGCCAATCAAATAATGGAGAGTGAACTATTTCAGAAGATGTGTTGAAAATAATATGGGGCGTGTATTAAACAGTCACCGGCTAGAGCACAGAATGGTATATTGTACTAGTAGATGACAGACTCTATCGCCTCCTCCAGGGACAGCACAAGCTTGTGAATAAGGTAGGACTTAGCTCACAGGAGGCCATGGGTCTATTCCTAGTTCTGCAAGTGACCTTTGGTTAAGTCAATTCCCTTCCTGCCTTTTATCTATTTAAATCACAAGTTCTTTGGGAGCAGAAGCTCTCTTCTTATGTGCTTGGTTAGATCCTAGCACACTGAGGCTTCCATGGCACCAGTAATAGTAAGGAATATGTGTGGATGCAAAAGAGCAATGTATGTGGGAGGTCACAGCGTACTTATATGCAGCATCCACACTCACAGGTCTGTTTTTAAGATCCAAAAAACCAAAGCGCAACAAACTCATGTAATTAACAATAGTGTAAATTGCCTTGCTCTACAGATCACTGATGAGGCCTCACCTGGAGCATTATGTGCAGTTCTGGGCACCACACTTTAAGAAAGATGAGGACATATTGGAGACAGTCCAGAGCGGGCAAAAAAATGATAATGGGTTTAGCAAACCTGACCTGTGACAAAAGGTTAAAAAAAAAAAACCCAAAAATCCTGGCCATGCTCAGTCCTGAGAAAAGAAAACTGAACAGGGTCCTGATAACAGAAGTCAAATATGTTGCAGGCTGTTAAAAAGAGTGATCAATTGTTCTCAATGTCTGCTTAAGATAGACACAAGACATAATGGGTTTAATCTGCAGCCAAGGAGAATTAGGTTAGATATTAGGAAAACCTTTCTGACTACAGACTTCCAAGAGAAGCTGTGGAATCTCCATCACTGGAGGGTTTTAAGAACAGGGTAGACCACCACCTATCAGGAATGGTCTAGATACACTTGGTCCTGCATCATCACAGGTGGCTGGACTAGACACCCTCTCAAAGTCTTTACCAGACCAACTTTCCCCTGATTCATAGAATAATAGGGTTGGAAGGGAGCTCATGAAGTCATCTAGTTCAACCCCCTGCTAAAAGCAGGGCCACTCCCACTAAATCATTTCAGCCAGGGTTTTGTCTAGCAGGGCCTTAAATGTGTCCAAAAATGGAGATTTCTCCACCTCCCTAGGTAACCCATTCCAATGCTTCACCAACCAACTAGTGAGCAGGTTTTCCCTAATATCCAACCTCAACCACCCAGCTCCAGCTTGAAATCATTGCTCCTTGTTCTGTCCTCTGTTACTACTGAAAACATCCTAGCTCACTCCTCTTTGGAGCACCCCTTCAAGTAGCTGAAGGTTGCTATCAAATCCCCCCTCCGTCTTCTCTTCTGCAAACTAAATAAACCTAGTTTCTTCAGTCTGTCTTCATAAGTCATGTGCCCCAATCCCCTAATCATTTTTGTTGCCCTCCTCTGGACTCTTTCTGGTTTGTCAAAATCCTTTCTATAGTGTCGAGACCAAAACTGGACACATCAGCGCTGAATAGATGGGAATAATCACAACCTTTGAATTGACGGTAACACTCCTACTTATGCAGCCCAATATGCCATTGGCCTTTTTGGCAGCAACAGCACACTGCTGACTCATATCCAGCTTCCCATCCATCATAACCTCCAGGTCCTTTTCTACACCGCTGCTACTTAGCTGATCGCTCCCCAGCCTGTAGCAGGACATGGAATTTTTCCATCCTAAGTGCAGGACTTTTCATTTGTCCTTGTTGAAACTCATGAGATTTCTTTTGGCCCAATGCTCCAACTTGTCTAGGTCTCCCTGAATCCTATCGCGTCCCTCCAGTGTGTTTACCGTTCCCCCCAGGTTCATGTTGTCCATGAATTAACTGAGCATGCAACCTATCCCATCATCCAGATCACTGATGAAGATGTTGAATGGAATCAGCCCTAGAACTGAGAGCTGGGGCACTCCACTATTTACTGGTTGCCAGCTAGACATTAAGCCATTGATCCCACCCACTGAGCCCGAAGATCTAGCCAGCTTTCTATCCACCTTACAGTCCATTCATCCAAACCATACTTTCTTAACTTGCTGACAAGAATGCTGAGGGAAATTGTAGCAAAAGCTTTGCAAAAGTCAAGATATATCACATTGATGGCTATTCCCGCATCCACATGTCCCATCATCTTATCACAGAAGGCAATCAGGTTGATCAGGTGCGATTTGCCCTTGGTGAAGCCATGCTGACTATTCCTGATCACTCTGTTTTCCTCCAAGTGTTTGAGAATGGATTGTTTGAGGACCTGCTCCATGATTTTTCTAGGGATTGAGGCAAGGCTGATTGGTCTGTAGTTCCCTGTGTCCTCCTTTTGCCCTTTCTTGAAGATGGGTACTATATTGCCTTTTTGCAATCATCAGGGACCTCCCCTGTTCGCCATAAGTTTTCAAAGATAATGGCTAGCAGCTCTGCAATCACATCAGCCAACTTCCTCAGCATCCTCGGATGCAGTTCATCCAGCACCATTGACTTGTGCACATCTAACTTCTCTAAGTAGTCCCTAACCTGAACTTCCATCACAGAGGGCTGCTCTTCTTCCCTCCGTTCTGTATGACCCAGTGTAGTAGCCTGGGAGCTGACCCTGCCTGTGAAGACTGAGGTAAAAAGAGCAGATTGTTTCAGCCTTTTCCACATCTGCCACCATGAGTATACCTGCCCCATTCAGTAAAGAACCTACACCATCCCTTATCTTCTTCTTGTTATTAACATATTTGTAGAACCCCTTCCTGTTATCCTTCACATCCCTTGCTAGCTGCAACTCCAATTGACCTTTGGCTTTTCTGATTTTACCACTGCCGGCCTGAGCAATATCTTTATACGCCTCCCTAATCATCTCTCCAAGCTTCCACTTCTTGTAACCTTCTCTTTTATGTTTTAGCTCACCATAGATTTCTCTGTTCAGCCCCACTGGGCACCTTCCATATTTGCTGTTCTTTCTGTACACCAGAGTGGTATCTTCCTATGCCCTTAGCAGGGTTTCTTTAAAATACAGCCAGCTCTCTTGGATGCCGTTCCCTTTCAGATTAGCCTCCCGACGGAGCCTGCCCATCAGTTCTCTGAAGGAGCGAAAGTCTGCTTTTCTCAAGTCCAGGATCAGTGTTCTGCATCTTTCCTTTCATCAGGACCCTGAACTCTACCATCTCATGGTTGCTGCTGCCCAGGTTGCCATTCAGTTCTACTTCCCCGATCAATTCTTCTCTGTTTGTGAGCAGCAGCTCAACAGGTGCAAGGCCCCTAGTTGGTTCCTCCAGCATTTATACCAGGAAGTTGTCCTCAACATTCTCCAAAAACTTCCTGGATTGCCTTTGTACTGCTGTATTGGCCTCCCAGCAGATGTCGCGGTACTTGAAGTCCCCCATGAGAACCAGGGCCTGTGATCTGGAAACTTCTGCTAGTTGTCTATAGAAAGCCTCATCCACCTCCTCCTTCTGGTCTGGTGGCAGACACCCCCCATGACATCATCCTTGTTGCACTCTCCTCTAAACTTAACCTAGAGCTTTGAACACACTTGTCTCCTCTTTCATAGTGGAGCTCTGAACAGTCATAGAGCTCTTTTACATATAGTGCTGCTCCTTCCCCTCTTCTTCCCTGCCTGTCCTTCCTGAACAGTTTATACCCATCCATGGCAGAGCTCCAGTCGTGCAAGCTATCCCAACACATCTCTGTTAATCCAACTAAGTCACAGTTCTTTGTCTGTGCCAGTACTACCAATTCTTCCTGCTTGTTTCCCAGGCTCCTTGCATTTGTATACAGGAATCTAAGATACTGGGCTGATTGCCCTACATTCCCCTGTCTCTTCTGTTATATCTTCCTCCTTGGATTTTATCCCGGTGTCCTCCTTCCCTACTCACCTCAGGTATTAGGATGTCATTAGGACACCTAAGATACCGATTAGATTTCCCCTCCCAGTTCTGACTAGACTCTTTTTTTTTATCCCTGCTGTTACAGCCCTGGCTCCCCCCAAATTCCATCCCTTTCCCCAGGTCTCCCTCTTTGTGACTTACCTGTGGGCTTTGGTCACCTTCCCCCTTCAAACCTGGTTTAAAGCCCTCCTCACTACGTCAGCCAGTCTACGTCCAAATATGCTCTTCCCCTTCCTTGACAGATGGAGTCCATCTGTGCCTAGCAGTTCTTCCTGGAGCAGCAACTGGTAGTCAAGGTAGCCAAAGCTCTCCTGGTAACACCATCTTCACAGCCAGGCACTCATCTCCAGGTTGCATCAGTCTCTGCTCAGGCCCCTATGCTTGACCGGAAAGATCGAAGAGAACACCACTTGCACACCAAACTCCATCACCCATGCTCCAAGAGCCCTGTAGTCACCTTTGATCTGCCGAGGATCACATCTCACAGTTATCATTAGTGCCCACATGGATGAGTAGCATAGGGTAGTAGTCAGAGGGCCAGATTATTCTCAACAATCCCTCCGTAACATTTAAGGCAGAACAGAAATAAAAGCAAAAGGAAGGATTCAAGTGCATTTTCACTACTAAGTGCAGAGAGATTCCAGCTGAGAAAAGAACTGGGTCCAGGGTATATGAATTAAGACGTCAGGTTCCATTCCCAGATCTGCCACTTCCATGTTACGTGACCTGAGGAAGGTCACTTCACCTTTCCCCACTTCCATTTAACTGGCAAATCCATGTATGGTAATGCTCCTCATATCGTTCTTCCAGAATTGTGTCTGTGCCAGAGTATACAAAGCACCTATCACTGACCATCTAGGTGCTAAATGCTATGAGTATTCGTTTCACATGGGATATTTGAAAAATGCTTTGAAATCTTGAAGACACAAGGCACTATAGTAGAAACAGATCTACTGAACTCTGGTGAAATGAAGATTGGTTTTACCAGATTATTCACCATGTTTTGTATTTCCCACCCCCAGTGTGCTGTGAGGATGTGATATACGGGTTGGATGGATGGCTTTAGAGTCTGAAGCTGGTTTCCCCAAACATTGGGCCCTGTTAAATAAATCCTGGCTGGCTTTAAAGAAGCAGCGGTCTAATTAATGGGTGTTAGCATTCTTCTTCCTGAAATCCAGGCTTTGAGAACGTGTAGCACGGCCTCTCTCTATAAACTAGCTGGACATCTCATCTGTTCACTGCACTTGGTACTTGGAAAACCTGGAGTTAAATTCTTTCTAAAGTTCCCAACAGATCCTCCCATCAATCAAGCACATATGCCCCAGGAATCACACCCAAGACCTCTGGAATTATATTGCTGATACATGCACATTAGCAAGAATTCTACTTCTGGCTATTTTCAAGATATTGCATAAGTTCCTTCTTCTGTAATGAACTGATCAGTGCCTTTACGACACAGAATACTCAGGCAGTGCCAAGCAAATGGTCAGCTAGCAAACCAATTACTGACAACCTACAAAGGGCTGCTGCTCATACAGAACTTATGTTTAGAAGCAAAAGCTACCTGTTCTCTTGAAAAAGCTGAGAGGGCCATGGCGTTGAGGAGCTGGCTCTTTGCATCCTTCCCTTGAAAATGCTAAAATTAAACCTCATCTTTATCTAGAGTACACTGAGCATCTCTTCAATACTGCAAAGCACTGCTGAGTTTATGATGTGATATATAAAATCATTTCCCCCTCCATATTTAAAATAACCCCTTGGAAGCTTAATGCTGAAATCTGTTCCCTAGCTGATTTTCCCTCATCTTGGATGGGTTTTTTAGTGTACAGTATGTTTGCTGCTGCCATGTTTATATTTGTTTTTTAAGAGGCGGTACATGAAGCTTTTTAAAAAATATATATAAAGAATTCATAACACCATGAGAAAACAGAGATGAGTCAAAATCAATCACAAAACCCTGGCTGGGATGATTTAGTGAGTTGTCCTGCTTTTTTGCAAGGGGTTGGACTAGATGACCTCATGAGGTCCCTTCCAACCCGATGATTCTACATACTGGCTCTGGACCATGGCTCTTTAAATTAGGGGAGTGCATACCTCGGGGGAATGGAAACATGACACAGAATCCCTTCCCTTCTACACTAGAAATCTGCAACCAGCCCGGCTCATCATTTTTAACTCTTCAGGGCAGGTGCTCATGATCCTATCAAGGTCATAGAGCAAGAAGACATTTAACTGGCCACTGTTAACTATCCCTCCAGGTCTGAATTCAAGGCCTGGGGGTTGGGCTGTGATTTTTACTTCAGAGAGGACATCAAGAGTCTAAAGAATCAAACACATTTCAGAAGGGTTAAATTCATGTACATTAAAACTGACAGACCGGCTGCCCTTACCCAGAATTCCTTTCAATATTCAGTGTCTCAGTGTCAAGCTGTATGGAGCTAAGATAAAAAAGGATTTTATTTCAGTCAAGAGTATCTCTAAAGTGGAACCAATTGAAATCACAAGAAAGAAACAGAGTCAATTTGCTATCTGCTTTTAATTTTAAGATAAATCTGCCTTTTTCACAATCTGCGTACAGCAAAGGGGAGAGTTAGAACCCTGTGAAAATGTATTGAAAAATACAAGCTGAATACAGAGTTATTTAACAGTTGGAGAATTTCATATTGTAGAAGTAAGTTTCATGTCAGTGACAGAAAATTCACCTAATTTTTGTCCACGGTAACTAAATCCTTGAATATGTTTGGTTGGTTGATTTTGATTTGGTTTTTATCCAGGGAAGTCATTAAAAAAAAAAAAGCACAGATTTTCTTTTAGTAGCTGCAGCAGTCGGTACAACCCAGCAAAAGTTAACTATATCTGATATTGGGGTCTATTTAATCTATGGGTGTTAAAAGCTACAAGCTGCTGGCCATTAAAAGAATATTGTGGCTACTCATGACTGAAGAGTATGCTAGTGGACTAGAAAAAAGATAGATACATGTTGTTGTAGATGTTCCCTGTAAATGTTTTGTTTCTCATGTGCTGGATAACACACAGGCTGTGTCCTGATGGCAAAATGCATGTTAATGTCCTTTAAGCCAATCCTTTATTGGACCTATTTGTTACATTTTGCTCTGAGCATTCCTAACGTGAGGATTAATCCACAGTCATATCACATAAGGTCACTTTAATTGCAGTCCTAAATTCAAGGAGACAAAAGTAATTGAAACACTATTATTTTCTCAACAGCTACAGTAACTTCTAATAATGAAATCATGCCTTGACTGTATTAAACCAGTGTTGCTATGCACCATTAACACTGAGAAACGGAGCTGAGCCTAGCTCCAAATATGTCATCAGGACCGTAGAATCCAAATTCGCCATTTGGCAGAATTCTGTAGCTTGAAACCATCTCTGGGTCATTACAGAAGGTGATTTCCCTTAAATCACCCTTCGCCGCTCCTGCCTCCCTATTCCACAGTTTGAATCCAAACAACTTATTTACTTTAAAAAGACAGGTTAGTAGTCTATCCCTCTAGATCTGTTTGAATTAACCTTGTGACCTACCCTTCTCTGTATCTAGCTACCTATAGCCTACGTCCTATATTTTCCATTTTATGAGCAGGTCAGACAAACACTTGTCAGGGATGGCTTAAGAGGGAACTTGGTCCTCCCACGGAGTGTGGGGGACTGGACTCAATGATCTCACATGATTCCTTCCAGTTTCTATGATTCTATGAAAAGGAAAAAGAATATTTAGTCCTATCAGTTAGGCAGAAGCCTTCCCATAGGAATCTGGGTGGAGCAACCCTTTGTAATTACAGCCCTTCCTCGCTCATCCAGATTTGGTGTTGTTTACTCACAGAAAAAAAACCTCTATTCAATTCAGTGGAAATAACCAACTCAGTACTAGGTGGTGCCAACAGACAGCTTTGCCTCTTCTCTGTTTCTGCCCCAGCTTTCCCTTCTGGGTACAAGATACTCCAGCCTTTCTGGAAGGGAAAATTAGATACAAACCATGATGGAAAGAGAAGAGGGTGGTTCATCTAGATTGTGTCCCTGTCAAGAGGCACTCCTGAGCATCTTTTACAACTGGACTGCTGCTCCAGAGAGATCAGCAGATGTGCTCAACACAGCGCCTCTGTCCTTTTACATCCAGGGAGCAGCTTGCAAGATGACCTTGACTAAGGGCCCTCGAGTTTTACATTAATGTCCCCTAAAATCTGTTGACCTTCAAGATAGGATGTCATCTAATTCCTTGGCTGCAGAGGGATGTGGCAGAGGATAAAAGCTGGGGGCTTTATAGTTGATTGGGTAATTTCCTCATCTAAGCAACCCATTATCTTTCCCTTAGCTCCTCTTCTCTCAGGACAGCCTACAAAACAGCTATCAACTGCTCTAGTTGGGACATATCCTACTTCCTCATGTTTATATTATCCCTTTCCTTAATTCCCTGGTGCATGAAATTTCTGAACACCATCAGAGATCCCTTTTTGATGCAGCAAGCTCTACTACATAGCTTCCCTGAGTAGCTTTTCCATCAAGCTACTGCTTTTTCAGATAAGCTCATGTGCTGCCCAGTGCTCCCAAAATAATAATAGCAGGGTATGTTTACACAGCAATTTTCATCCTAAAATGAGGCTAACCTACTTTACAAACTCAACAAACTGATAGACATAAACACAGCAGCTGTCTGACAATGAGCAGCCACAGGACACAACTGTTTTGAGCTGGAAGCCAAGAATATAGTGAGGCAGATCCTCCACCGGTGTAAATAAGCATAACTCCAGGATAATTTACACAAATGAGGAGCTGCTCCCCTGTATCCAGCTGAAATTGCAGGGATTATTCTATTCTATGCATTCTTTTGTGTTGGCTCCTTAGACCGTGCTCATCACTCTCCACAGCTACAATTATACCTACTGGAATTTGTCCAAGGCTCTAGCACAAGCATCTCTTCTCTTGTGCCAAGTGATTTTTAATGATCACAAATGATGACCTGTTTTAGCTGAAAGATGGCACAGTCAGCACCACATTGCCCCCTAGCACCATGAAGTGGCATTGGTCAGTGCTGACTCAAATGAAAATAAAACTCCTCTTCTGCATTTACTACTGTTGCCTGTCTTTAGATTGTGAAGTCCTTCAGGAAGGAGCTGTCTGTATTTATTTAGTGTTGAGCAAACTGTCAGCACCCAATCAATAATAATAAAAGTGCCACCTACCAAATTCTCTCTGTTGTTTTCTACAGCATGTAAATAAAGATTCTCCATCCAAATATCCGTGCTGCCAGCTCTCACAATTTTACTGTATCACTTATGACATCTGGTGTTTGTTCTTAAAGCCCCAGCTGCTGGAATCAAGAGATTGCATGAGACTCTCATCTTTCTTGTCTTCTTTTTTTTTTTTTTTTTTTTAATGATTACGATTGTTTTTTAAAGATGTTTCTAGCTCCCTGGGTTGCGGAGAAGAGCTTGAGAACAGGAAGTGAATGTGCTCTAAAGGCTCAGCAAACAGAATCCACCATTTATTTATTTATGCCACTTTCATGACTCCTTATGGTCTGACATGATGTTGGAGCTCTTAGTACTGACACTACTAAAGTATTGATCCATTCCTTCCCTGTTTTGCTTCTCAGAACTGATGACAAGGTGACTGCAGAGCCACTACAGCATCTGCTTTCCTCCATATCTTGTACTCAGTGCTTGTGACTGAATCACAACGCTATTTAAGCAGGGATTATTGCATTGCTAGAACATAATTTACTATCAACTCAGTTACAGAGAACAAGACATAGTGCTGGCAGGAAATCAGCTTTCTGCACTGATGATCATTAGATGTCCAAAGGACAAATTCCCTGCTGAAATAGGCAGACACAACTCCCTTAACTTGAATGAAGTTGCATGTGCTTACATGAGCAGTGAGGTTGATGCTGAATGTCCCTGAGTGCTCCTTCCTATGCTTATGTGCACCATCTCTGATGATTTGTTTGTGGTACTGTAATGAAATTATTTAAAATAAAAGAATAGTTCACCTTGTAGTGAGAACCCAGAGGAAAAGACCTTTTTTCTCACCAGAGTCCCAGGACTGACATCAATATTCATAGTGGCAAGTTGGAGACAGCAGCCATGTTTTGACTTCACAGTTCATCAGTGCAAATGCATTTTCATAGATGTATGTGCTTCTGAACACAGTGTCAGTGCACAGTCTTCAGCTGGGAAACTGATCCTTAGGGATGTGTTTCCAGAAGTTTACATGCAGTTCATTGTTGATGGAAACAAAATAAAGATCAGTTTGCAGTTCACAAAGCTCTAGCTGAAGATCTGGTGGTTGCTGCTTGACTCATGCCTCTGGTAGATTGCTGTATAGTTCAGTGTTTCCCAACTGGTGTGCCACAGCGCATGGGTGTGCCCTCAGACCTGAGCAGGTGTGCCATAGAATTTTTTGAAAAACTACACAAAGAGTTTTGGATTGGCTAATGAATAGTCATGAGTTCTTTTGGAGCCTATATGGTGGTGTGCCTCAAAATAATTAAAAGTATCAAGGTGTGCCATGGAAGAGAAAAGGTCTGAAAGGAGAAGGTGACCAAAGCCCACAAGTAAGTCAAAACCAAGGAGACCTGGGAGAAGGATTGGAACTTGGGGGAAGCTTGGGCTGTAACAGCAGGGAGAAAAGAGAGACTAGACAGAACTTTTTTTGGGTGGGGAATCAAATCAGTATATTAAGTGTTTATATACTAATGTGAGAAGTCTGGGGAATCATCAGGGAAAACTGTGACATAGTTGGCATCACAAAGACTTGGTGGGATAATACACATGACTGGAGTATTAACATAGCAGAGTATAGCTTGCTTAGGAAGGATAGGCAGGGAAAACAGGGAGGTGGTGTTGCCCTGTGTATTAAAAATGTCTATACTTGAACTGAGGTGTAGATGGAAATAGGAGACAGACATGTTGCAAGTCTCTGCATAAAAATAAAAGGAGTTAAAAACCAGGATGATATCATGGTAGGGGTCTACTACAGGCTATCTAACCAGGAAGAAGAAGTGGATGAAGCATTTTTTTAACAATTAACAAAATCATCCAAAGCACAGGTCTTGGTGGGGGTTTCAACTACCCAGACATCTATTGGGAAAATAACAAGGCACAGATTTTCCAACAAGTTCTTGAAATGTATTGGAAACAAAATTTTAATTCAAAAAGTGGAGAAAGCTACCAGGGGAGAAGCCGTTCTTGACTTGATTTTGACAGAGGTGTCAAACCCATTCAATGTAGAAGGCCACAATTTAAGGCAGGACACCTGTTCCAGGCCGTGTGGCTGCACAGGCTCCCCCTTCCTTTCCCCCTCCATGTTCAGAGGGCATAGCCTCTCCTAACCCCGCCCCAACCCTGCAGTCTCTCCCACACCTTCCCTTTTCCCTGCCCTCTGGGCCCCCCTTCCCCATGCCAGATCCCTAATCCCCTCCATCCCTTTCTCTACCTCATGGTGGCAGGTAAAAAAATCAGTCTCAGTCACAGGCAGCCAGGATGGGCTCCTGCCTCTCCCCCTCCCAGCCATCACTGTCAGTCATTCAGAATGCTGGCCTTCGGTTGGCTTAGTCCTGGCTAGTCTTTGATTGGTTTGCTCCCATGTGGGCCCCAGCCACTTTTTCCTTTTTTATTTGTGATTCGTGCAATGTGCTGTTAATCAAATTAGCATATTGACTGACTGACAGTTAACAGTTGGGATGAGGAGCAGTGGCTCTACAGAGCCAGCCCAGCCTGCTATGACTGAGACTCTGATTGGTTGGCAGACCCCAGGAGAGCTGAACTGGGATTGGCTGGAGCTCTTCCTTTGTTTCCCTGTGCTGAGACTCGGATCTTGTGAGTGAGTCAGAAGCACACTTCACCCTGCTGTGCCCCAGCCTGCCTTTTCAGTTCTCTGCTGCAGACAGCTTCCAGGCATAGCCCAGGCAGCAGCTCCCCCAGCTGGATCCGGACCCGTAGGCTGTAAGTTTGACACCCCTGATCTAGAGCCCTTTTCAACATGGATTGCTGGCCAGCAGCAGCTAGGTCTAGATGTTTTCACAGACCCCTAGCAATAACTCCATGGACCCCCCATGAGACCCAGGACACGAGGTTGGGAACCATTGGTTTAGATGATGGCATCGAGAGTGCACTTATAAAGTTTGTTGATGATACCAAGCTGGGAGGGGTTGCAAGTGCTTTGAAGGATAGGATCTCAATTCAAAATGATTTGGACAAAGTGGTGAAATGGTCTAAGGTAAACAGAATGAAATTCAATAAAGAGAAGTGCAAAGCACTCCACTTAGGAAAGAGCAATCCATTGCACATATACAAAATGGGCAATTACTGCCTAGGAAGGAGTACTGTGGAAAGGGATCTGGGTGTCATAGTGGATCACAAGCTACATATGAGTCAACAGTGTAACCCTGTTGCAAAAAAAGCAAACACCATCCTGGGATGTATAAACAGAAATATTGTAAGTAAGACATGAGAAGTAATTCTTCCACTCTACTCTGCCCTGATAAGGCCTCAACTGGAGTATTGTGTCTAGTTCTGAGTGCCTTATTTCAGGAAAGATGTGGACAAATTGGAGAAAGTCCAGAGAAGAGCAACACAAATGATCAGAGGTCTGGAATACTTAACTTATGAGGGAAGATTGAGAGAGCTTGGTTTCTTTAGTGTAGAAAAGAGCAGACTGAGAGGGGACATGATAACAGTTTTCAAGTACTTAAGAGGCTGTCATGAAGAGGGAGGGAGAAAAATTATTCTCCTTAACTGCCAATGATAGGGCAAGAAGCAGTGGACTTAAATTACAGCAAGGGAGGCTTAGGTTGGACGTTAGGAAAAAATTCCTAACTGTCAGGGTGATTAACCATGGGAATAAGTTGCCTAGGTAGGTTGTGGAATCTCCATCATTGGAAGTGTTTAAAAGCAGGTTAGACAAGAACCTGTCCCAGATGGTTTAAGAGGGTACTTGGTCCTGTGATGAATGCAGGGGACCGGACTCAATGACCTCTTATGGTCCCTTCCAGTTTCTGTGATTCTATAACCACTGGTACAGTTGATCTCAAACTCTCAAAATCTGCATGGCTGACACCTATGCTCCCTCTAAGCTGTGCACGTGTGCGCACACACACAGGTTGTGAAACCTGCGCACACAACACAATAAGATGGGCACAAAAAAAATTCAACAGTATGAATATTTTTATGCTACTTTAAGAAAGATGTTTCAAGTAGCACGTTTCAAATAAGGTTTTGTAATTTATATCATTTCCATCACCATGCCAAAATAAATATATTAGCTGCATCCTACACACTTGCTTCGTTGTGCTCACAAGTTGGACTGCACACACATTTGCACACCAGTTCTGAAATCTGCACAAAAGAAATTTTTTGCGCACACAGCCTACAAAAAATTAGAGGGAACACACTGAACTTGACTGAGATACCTAATATAATTTCCAGGAAGCTGCAAAAATCTACTTCATCCATCTCACTTGAGAATTCCTTGCATGAGAGAAAATGGGTGATTGTCTTTCTTCTGAAGAGACGTGTTGAAGACTCCGAGTCTTCTGTGGCATGTGGCCACATGGCCCATAACAGTAGAAATATTCTGATCTCCATCTTGAAGCATGAGACTAAGTAGATTGAGATGAATTGTTGTATCTGTTAGGAAGAGGCCAGTGAACAATGAAATGCTGGGCCTTCCAACTCCTGTTAAATTGGGTAGTGTTGGTTATTTTCTCTTTTTTCAGAAATGTAAGGATCTCCTTTCTAAATGAAAAAAATATAGAAGGTATTTTCCTGCATTCAACCACTGAACTTGAGAATGGAGAGGAAAATCCTCATACGCTGTTGTAAATCCCTGTGAAGGAAGCTGATAAATTTTCTGTGCCTCTTTGCCCTCAATGGATGACATTGATGACTTAATTTGACATCCTCTATTCTCTGCATCAGCTTTTCTTCTCTTCCCTGCAGTCTCTGCCAGTAACTTGCATCCTGCCACATGGATTCTGGTGACACCATGTCTTAACATGTCACATTTTAAAGTCCCAAAGCACACACCATCATGAACATGATTCACAGATACACTCAAAGCAGGGGTAACTCAACAATTACTCTTCCACTCAGGGAGCAGACTCTGGCAGAGGCTTCATAGGAAGCTGGAGTAAGGGGGGCCTGCAGGGTGCATGCAGCTAAAAATCATTTGAAGGTCAGACCAGAATCATCCCATGAGCTGGATTCAGCACTCGGGTTGCTGGCTGCACCACCTGTGTTTTTGTAATAGGCAGGGAGAAGGATTCACCCCGTCTGGTAAGCAAAGCTGCTCACAAGCATTCCAAAATCAGGAGTCAAGCCTGAAAATATCAAAGCAGGGGAGGGGAGTGCTGATCTCTCTAAGTCTAGCAAGGACTCAGGTATGAGACATAAATAAGAGTCACCGTACTCAAAATACCACAGTACTGATCTACTTGCTCTGGTATTTTGACCCCAGAAGTGATGCTCTAGTAAAAGGCAAAGCCTCCATAATGCATCTAGCCAACTGTGCAGTTCTGTGTTTGGGGAGGGGAGGAAATTCTGCTGGCTCTCTGTAAGGCTCTGAACCAGTAACTGAAACAGTGGGTTTGTAAGTGTAGCATGTCCCTGAAAGCAAGTTTTTCCTGTTCTCCCCTGGAGGGTCAAAACAAGTAGCATAAATTAAAGTTGCTTTATTTCACTTTAACTTGTGACTGGTTTCACCATAATCCAGACAACTTCTCAGGTTTCTGTTAACTGAGTCTCCCTCACACATCACAAACTTCATGAGAATGTGTTAAGTATGGTTTGAAATCCACTTTGCATTGCCCGTACATCTAGACCACAGATCTGCAATCTGCAGCTCCAGAGCCACATGCAGCTCTTTGGCTGCCCCCTTGCAGCTCTGGGCTTTCCCCCCACCCCTATCCTGTGGGGCTGCTCCAGGATCCCCACCACCACCACCACAACCGGACCCTGGAGCAGACGCCCAGGCCCAGATCCCCCACCACACTCCATCGTGGCTCTTAAAACACTTGGCTAGTGAAGAAAAGTTTTAAAATGGCTCTTATCTTTTGGGTTGGTGACCCCTGATCTAGACCTTCCAGTGACACAAGACCAAGTGGCACTTTAATGACATTAAAACATGAAACAGACAAGGAATCTTGTGGCACTTTTAGGCTATGTCTACACTAGCAAATTAGTTTGAATTAAAGAGCCTTAATCTGAACCAATCTGAACCCCGTCTACACTAGGCTTCATCTTACTTACTTACTTACTTACTCTCAAACTAAAAAATTTTTTAGTTCAAACTAAGCAAAGCTTAGTTTAAACTAATTTGCATATATAGTTCAAATTAGCACACTACAGACATGCTAGTTTAAATGAAGTAAGTTTGAACTAGTGGTTAGTTTGAACTAAGTGCATTTTTTAGTTTGAACTAACTTTTAGTTCGAACTAGCTGTGCTTTTTTAGTTCAAACTAAAAAAAACATGCTTAGTTCAAACTAACTTTCAAACTACTCAGTTCAGACTAACCAAGCCCAAACTAAGATTTTAGGTGTCAACATAGCCTTAAAGACTAATACATTTATTTGTCACATGGGCTTTTGCAGGAGAAAATCCCACTTGGTAGGATGCTTTGAAGTGGGATTTTCTCCCGTGCAAGTTCATGCAATAAATAAATCTTTTGTTAGTCTTTAAAAGTACTCGTTTGTTTTGAAAAATAAATGTTTGGGGTTTGAACAAAACCTGAATTTAACTGGAAACAAAATGCTTCCTTTAGTTTTGTCGTAACATTTCACACACCAAATTTAATCTAGATTGATGGACTAGCAATTACTTCTCGACAGACATGCTGCGACTTAACCTCTTAGTTTAAGGCACCTGTAAAATGGATACTGAAAGTGTAAAGCTTCCCTATCTCACTAAGTTAGTGACTGTATGGTTCATTCAGCTCCTTAGCTGAAAGGTGCTCTGTAAATGTAAGGAGCAAGCCCACTTGTGATCCTTTTACCAGTTACAGAAAAACCTGTGAAGAATAAGCCCTGACTCAAGCTCTGACTGCATAAGGGGAAAAAAACAGGTGCTTTCCCCATGGCTATATTTGCATTCCATGCCAACAAATATGTAGGCATTTAAATCACTGCCGGAGGCAGAGTTGCAGCCACACATTTTACTAATTGAATGGGAGGAGACTGGGCAAACCACACGTAGACCAAGCTTTCGGAAAACCTGAGCTCTGTGTGTGTAACCCACAACCAGAATTATATAGGGCTTACTCTTCACAGAGAATTCTCCTTCATTAGATAGTGTTTTAACCCTTCATGAACCTCCAAAATGCTGTTTTGATCCATGCCAAAAAAAATGGAATTTAAATACTGTCATATAATTACATAATCAGAAATGTGTACATTGCGAGTGAATGAAAACAGTATTTCAGCTTGTTCAGAAAATGGTTTTTATACATTGTGATTGTAATTAGACACTGGGATCATTAGACTGAATGTGTTCTATTTAACATGCTCCCAAATGCTCAAATATCATTTTAAAGGCATGTGAAAAAATTAACTGTAAATAAGGGGGTTATAAAGGGTTAAAATGGAACTTCTGATGTGTCAACTGAGAAAAAATGTACAGTGATGTGGCAAGAGCTATTTGAAGCACTCACTAGTGCTGCTGAATGCCCTACACCAGTGCCTCTCAACCTTTCTGGACTAATGTAACCCTTTCAGGAGTCTGATTTGTCATGCATATACCCACTTAAGAACAAAAATCACACAAAAATACAAAAGTATCACAGCACACTGCTACTGAAAATTGGTCACTTGCTCATTTTTCCCATGTAATTATATCAGTTGGTATATAAATACTGTGCTTGTATTTCATATAATATAGCGCAGTATAAACAAGTCATGGTCTGTATGAAATTTTAGTTTGTGCTGACTTCGCTAGTGCTTTTTGCATAGTCTGTTATAAAACAGCGGTTTTCAGCCTCTGCTCTGTGGATAGTTGTGGGTCTTCAAACTATATCTAAGGGGTCCACAAAAAGTTGTCATTACCAGAGAGCAGTGGTTTTCAAACCTTTTTACCCGGGACCCAGTTGAAAAAAATCATTTATGTACAACTACAACATTTATGTACAACAACAACTACATTTCTGAGCAATGCATTCCAGTCGTTTGGCGGTGGCAGCAGCAGTCACCATGACTTAGTACCTGCAGGTCTGCGATCCAGCATTGGGTCCTGACTCATGGTTTAAAAACGACTGCCAAAGAACAGAGGTTTTCCACCTGTGTGTTGGTTCCCAACCGCGATGGGAGAAGGAGACACTGGACTCAGTAGTTCTAACTGAGAAATGGGTTCGTTTATTTAGAGCAACAACGGGGAAAATTTTTCAATGGGTAATCACAGTGACACTTGAGGTAGCAATTAACAACTAAAACAGCAACCATACAAGACCAACTGAGGTAGCAAATCTATATCAGTAATACAGTAAAACGATAAAGCAAAAACTACAAGTCTATATAAGTGACACAACAAGACTGTAAAGCAAAACCGCAAATCTATATAAGTAACACAGTAAAACAGCAAAGCAAAACTGCAAGATAAAACTGTAAGGTATTTGCAACAAAGTAAAACTGCTAGGTATTCCCAACAAGACAAAATGGCAAGGTAAAACGAACTGCAATGTACTTGTAGGGGATTCCTATATACGTACCATAACCCAGGCTCCACTGACCAGCAGCATGAACACAAGAGGCATGGTAAGAGACACGACACGAGCTAGCTTTCCTCGGGAGACCCAACTGTCAGAGTGATCAGTTCTGGCAGGTAACACGTGAACCTCCATAACTTTTGCCAGTTGGCATCCCCTTTTTTATAGGATTTTTAGCTCAGTGTTTTTCTGGTTCCCACACTGGTGGGGGTTTGTGTTCCCACGATTGAGATAGTAATTTTTCAATTAAGTTTTAAATTCCCAGGTGGGTCCAGATTCCTAGGTGGATCATAAATTCCTAGGTGGGACCCAAATTTCCAGGTGGGTCATAAATTCTCAGGTGGGCCCAAATTCCTAGGAGGGTCATAAATGCCTAGGTGGGACCTAACGTTTCAGGTGGCCATAAATTCCTAGGTGTGTTTCGGTTCCCACGAAGTTAGTACCTTTGAGTTATGCTAGTCTGTAGCCTCCCAGATTCCAGGCCAGAGCCTCTTACGCTGTCCATAAGGGGTTTTTTGGTGTGCACTTGGTGGCAAATGGGGTGCCCGGGCAAGCGGCCCCTTATTAGTACATCAGGCACGAACACTGTGGTAACAGAATTATAGGGTTAGAAGGGACCGCAAGGGTCATCGAGCTCACCTGGGGATCCACAGACTATGGCTATGATTTCCAAAGGGCTTCACATCTCCATTTGAAATTTTTAGGGGGTCCACAAAGGAAAAAACAAAGATTGAAAACTGCCTTACACTGATTGAATACAAGGAATAAACTATGGAAACCCAATGCCTCATTTTCTAGGGGTGTGTTCACACAGCAGTCTTATTTCAAAACAACAGAGGTTGTTGTTTCGAAATAAGAAAGACCATGTTCACACGACGCACCATTGTTTCAAAACAACTTAAACCCCATGTGGGGACGAAAACGTTGTTTCAAAACAATTGTTTTGAAACAATGCCATCTGAACATGTTGTTTCGAAACAATGGTGACTCGTTTCGAAATAACTGTTGTCTGAACATGCTGTTTTGCTTTGAGCTTTTTTCCTTAATTCAAGTTAACAAACTTAATTCGAATTAACTTATTTCGAAATAAGGTGTTATTTTGATACAACTTGTATTGAAACAACTTGTATCGAAATAACCCCCTGTGTGTGAACCCAGCCTAGAACTCCCTGGGTGCTTTAATGATCAATCATTAAAAACAATAGTGTTCTCTATGAAGTACATGGACACATTACAATTTCAGATATGCTTTGTCCTCTTCCCAGTATTAATATTGTTAATTCATCACTACCAAAAAATCTTTTGCAAGTTATTACAAACACTTTAATTTTTCCAAAAAAATCTCTTATGCCTATCCCTTTCTTCTTTCCCAAAGCACCATGCCTGTGGGAGGGAGGTGCCATGTACAAAATAAGAGTAATAATTTGGTCTGTCTAAAACAAAGGCCACTTTCAATACAATTCAATATTTAAAACTGTTTCATCATCAAAAAGGTTTGGTATATAGTAAACTTGTATACAACATCCAAAGCCACCATTGGCTAATGGTTAAAATAGCTGCATAAATACATGCAGTTTAAGAGGTATCATAATCCAAACATTTTTTTTCTGAATAAACCCTCTTGTTTAACCGTTTATTATCCAGAGTCATAGATTCCAAAAATAAACTAAAGCTATTATCATTGATAGTGCCTTTCATCCTAAATTATCATTATTAGCATTCTAGTTTTCCTCCTGTGTGGTGCATGCTCTCTCTTGCTCCTTGCTCTGAAGGGCTACCATCCGAGAATTCCCAAGTACTCTACAAACTGCAGGCTTGATCTTGCACCACTTGATGCGATCAGAAGCTTAGTCACTGACGTCACTACAAGCAAGATCAGATTCTGTATATTCACAATACCCCTAAAATTCTGCCTAGTCTAGAGTGAAAAGCAGCAGACGTTGACAAACTGGATAAAATCTGGGCTACAGTGGGAATTTTGCTATTAACATCAACTGTGCAAGAATTTTACCCTTTGTGTATACTATAGAACAGTAGCTGGAGAAATTTTGGTCCAGCCTAGCCCATACTCTTATGAGAAACACCACAGGGATATTTAATATGCCTACAAAACAGACAGGACCTCATTTTTTTAAGATCTCACCCACAGGGGCACCACTACACATAAAGATTAGGTGGGACCCAGGCTCCAGTCTGTTCCCTATCCCACCCACTAATTCCCCGAGCCCTTCCCAACCCCTCAACCCCCCCTGCAGCCCTCCAAGCTGTTCCCTAACCCCCCGGTCCCACCGCTGCCCCCTGCTGTGCCAGTCCGACCCACTCCCCTGCATCCTTTCCCCACCGGGCCAGCTTGCCTACTCCCAAACTCCCCACCCCCCAGCTCCCTCACCTGGCAACCCGAGGAGGAAGCAGCCGCAGCAGAGGCCGAGGCTCTTGGCTTGACCCTACTCGGAGTGTGCTCAGAGCAGGGTCAGGCCAGGGCGGGAATTTTAAAAACTCCCAGGCCCATCATGGGGCAGTTCCCTCCTGGCCGGAAGACGGTGTGCCCCCGTGCAATTCAGAGGTGCACTGCTCAGGGGCTGGCCCTGAATTTCAGTGGGGCTGACGCCCTCCGAGCCCCACACTAGCGACGCCTCTGCTCATCAAGAACGCCACGCAGTGAACTGTATGACACCCTGCTTATTTATCTCACATGGATGAAGAGGTGAAGTGAGCCTCGCAGGTTTCAGACTTGTGGACCCAAGGAATACACTCATTTCAAATGTTGGAACACTTAGGGTATTTCCACACGTCTCTTTTATTTCAAAATAACACTTGTTATTTTGAAATAAAAGAGATTAGGTCCACACGACATATTCTTATTTCAAAATGACGGGCTCCACTATTTCAAAATAAGAGCCGTCATTTCAAAATAGCTTAAACCTCCTTTAAATCGAAATGGCTGTTATTTCGAAATGGTTATTTCAAAATAACGCCGTTCAGGCATGTTATTTCAAAATAACCATTATTTTGAAATAACACTTTTGCCCTTCTCCTTCCCAGGGTGCCTTTCTTTTAGCCTATATTGGGTGGGGGCATGGCCCGGGGGGGTGGGGGGCATATTGCCACACCTCCCATGGTGCGCCTCTCCTAAAGCGAAATAGCAAGTCCTGTGTTTGGACATGCTATTTCACTTTGAGCTTTTCCCTTAATTCAAATTGGCTATGTTCCCACACAGCTGGTTATTTCGATATGGTTGTTTCGAAACAACCATATATTGAAATAACACTTATTTCAAAACAACTTATTTTGAATTAACAAAATGTTATTTCGAAATAAGAAAAAAAGCGGGAATCGAAATAGCATGTTCACACAGTGGGCATGCTATTTCGCCCCACGGGCAGGGCACCATGGGAGGTGTGACAACATGGCTGCCGCACTGGGCCATGTCGGTGGCCATGTTGCTAGCCAATCCCATAAAAGCCGGCCCTGACCTCACTTCCCTGTCCACCCAGGCTAGCAGTGCGCTGCAAGCCATGGACAGTGCCCGGCAGCCCAGACAGCGCCGTGCCACCCAGGGACCCCCTGCCCGCCCGCAGAGTGTCCTGCACAGGTGGGACACCCTGTTTGTGGACGCAGAGGGTGCCCAGCCCCCACACCAGGCCCTCATCCACCTCATACTCAGGGCAGACCTCATGCCCCTGCCTTCCCGTGCCCCGCCAGCTCTGGGTTCGGGAAACCAGCCCAGACTGGTGGGAGCGGGTCGTCCTGCGCACATGGGGTGATGAGGACTGGCGGCGCAACCTCCGCATGACTGGGGCCAGCTTCACTGCCCTGGTCATGGACCTCGCCCCGTACCTGCACCGCAGAGACACCCCGATGAGGCGTGCCATACCGGTGGATAAAAGAGTGGCCATTGCCCTATGGAAGATGGCCACTCCGGAGTCCCACCGGGCAGTGGCACACCTCTTCGGAGTCGGGCGATCCACCATCTGTGCCATCCTCCGCGAGGTCGCCAGGGCCATCAAACGGGTCCTGATGCGGCGCCTGGTGAGAGCAGGGCAGCTCCAGGACATCATCCCCAGGATGGCTGCCCTCGGCTTCCCCAACTGTGCAGGGGTCCTTGATGCCACCCACATCCCTGTGAGGGCCCCGGAGCACAGGGCAGCAGAGTACCGCAACCGGCAAGGGTACCACTCCATGTTCCTGCAGGCCCTCGTCGACCACCGTGGCTGCTTTCAGAACATCTAAGTCGGATGGCCAGGGAGGGCCCATGACGCCCGGGTCCTCCGGAACTCTTCCCTCCACCGGGACATGGAGGCGGGCACCTTCTTCCCCCGGCACGACATCCATCTCAGGGGCGTAGTGGTGCCCATCCTCGTCGTGGCCGATGCGGCCTACCCCTCGTGGCCCTGGCTCATGAGGCCATATGCAGGGCCCCTGGACCCAAGCAGGCAGCTTTTCAACCAACGCCTGACCGGCTGCCGCCAGGTCGTGGAGCGGGCGTTCAGCCGCCTCAAGGCCTGCTGGAGGTGCCTGCTCACCCGGCTCCACCTTGCAGAGAGGACCCTGCCCCACATCATCGGGGCATGCGTGGTCCTCAACAATTACTGTGACCTGCGGGGAGAGCCCATCCAGCCAGCACGGGAGGCCGAGGCCCAACACCTCGCCGTGGACCTCACGGAGCCTGGGCCCGTGCCCACAAGGGAACAGCCCTCCCAAAGGGCCCTCGCCGTGCACAATGCCCTCCGGGTCGCATTCACGGAGGGGGACCTGTGACGGCCAGGCCCGCTCTGCCCTACACCACCATCTCCCCTGTTCACCCATGGCCAGCCCCCACCCGTCCACCCACACTATCCACTAACCCCAATAAAAAGACCGACACACAAAAAGACAGTGCAGCTGGGGTTTATTAACAATGGGGGTTCGGGACAGGGGAGCAGGGGGTTCCGGGGGTGTCAGGGAGGGGGCAGCAACTTGGGAGGGGAGGGGGTTCCGGGGGTGTCAGGGAGGGGGCAGCAACTTGGGAGGGGAGGGGATGTGAAAGTCCAGGGGGAAGGAGGGAGGTCAGGCCAGGGCCGGGGCCGGCCGCGCCCCCGGGGGGGTGGCGCACCCCGGCCGCGCCCACGGCCGCTGTCCAGCCGGCGTCGCCTCTGGGGAGATCCGGGCGGTGGGCCCCCTGCAGGCTGTGGTGGTGGCAGCCATTGGGCTAGCTCCCTAATGGCAGCCAGCAGCTGGTCGGCGAGGCTACCCAGGGTAGTGGCCAGCTCGGTCTCCACCTCGATCACGCGTTCCAGCCGCTGGCGCTGCTCCTGTCGCCAGGCCTGGGTGGAGGCCTCCATGCGTTCGCCCAGGTCCTCCAGGGCCTCGAGGAGCTCCGAGCGGGTGCGTGGGGCCCTCCTCCACCGCCGGTGTGCCCGGGGGCTCAGGCGTCCAGCTGCCGGTGGTGGTAGCAGCTGGCGAGGGGCAGCCCTGCGACCTGCTGGAGGGAAGCAGAAGACACAGTCAGCCCCTGCCGCCTGTTGGCCCTGTCTGTTCGCGCCTGTCCGCTGCACACACCCCTGCCCTGACTGCCAGAGGGCCCCGGGATCCCGTGGGAGAGTGCCCAGAGATGGGGTTCCCAGTCCCCAAGGCCTCGGGAATGAGGCCAGGGCGGTACCCGGCGGGGGACATTGGGGGACCCTGGGCGTCGTCGTCGTCCAGCTGGGGTAGTCGTCGGGGCCTGGGGGCCCTGGACCACCTGCCTGTACAGATCAGTATTCTATGGCAGTGCAGGCCCCTTCCACCCCTCCGGTCCAATGCCTGGCAAACCCCTGTATCTTACACAGCCTGCCGGACCGGGACTCTGAGTCTGGACAGAGGCACAGGACGGCACGAAAGGGACTGTGTCCTCCTCCTGCCTGCCATCTGGGAACTGTTCCCTGGGGGCACACATGCCGGTCGTGCCCACAGGGGTGAGCTGGACTTGGTCACACCTCGCCCTAGGGGGGCCTCCCACAGCTACCTGCCAGCGGTGTGGCCCGCATGCTGTCCACCCCACCCGGGATGCAGTCGCATCTCCGCCAGCCAACCCCTGTCCACCGCCCCCGGGCACACAGCCCCCAGACGCACAGCCCCCTGTGCGCCCAGTGCCACCCGTCCCCGTGGGACCTGTGGCCACGGAGGTGCCTTTGCACCCACCAACCCTGTGCCCTACCTGCCCTGGTACCCAGCCCTGGCCCCCTCGCTGCCTGGGGCCTGCTGGACAGGCCCAGCCCTGTGTGCCTTGGTGGGGGGGGGGTACTTACCAACAGGGGATCCGGCTGTCCAGCATGATGTCCCTGGCTCCGTCTCGGCCCCTGGGGCGGTGGTCGGCCCCTGGTCCTCCCCGCTGGTCTCCAGCTCGGGCCTGGCGAACAGCTCGGGGCTGCTGGCGGTGGCCTCCGCCATGGATGGTGGTGGCGCGGCCGGAGGCCCCCCGACCGACACGTCGGAGCCCTGGGCCTCTGGGCCCGATGAGGGGCTCGGATGCCCTCCTGAGTCCAGAGCTTCAGTGGGGTGGCTGCTGGGCTCTGGCCCCAGGAAGGCGTGGAGCTCGTCGTAGTAGGGGCAGGTGATGGTGCTCCCTCCCCCTGGAGCTCCCGGGCCTGTGCATGCTCCTGTTGGAGCATTTTAATTTTGCTCTGGACCTGCTCCAGGGTCCGGGGGTGGCCCGCTGCGGAAATCTCCGTGGCGATGTCCGCGTATATGTCCCGGTTCCGGTGTGATGACTGGAACCGGGACAAGATGTCTGGCCGCTGCCAGACCCCCAGGAGGCACAGGGTGTCCTCCCGGGTCCATACTGGGACCCTGCGGCGCCCACAGCGGAGGAGCCTGCCTGGGTGGCCATGTGGCTGTCAGGCAGTGAGCATGCTGGCTGACAGGCACGCCCAGACCGGAACTTCCTGTTCCCCAGGGTGCTGGGCACCCTGGGAGGAAGGTCAGACGGTTGTTTTGAAACAACCGTTGTTTCGAAACAACATGTTTGCACGGCGTTGTTTCGAAACAACGTTGTTTCGTCCCCGCATGGGGTTTAACTTGTTTCGAAACAACGTGGTTGTTTCGGAACAACGGTTTCCGTTGTTCCGAAACAACTGTGCGTCGTGTGAACAGCTGAATCCTTATTTCGAAACAACATCCGTTGTTTCAAAATAAGGGGGCTGCGTGAACACAGCTATTAACATTTTCTTAATTTGAATTTCCTTATTTCAAAATAAGGACTAATAACTCATTTAAAAATAAGTTATTTCGAAATAACAATGTATGTGTGGACATAGCCTTAGTGACTAAGGGTATGCCTACACAGCAACTAGACACCCATGGCTGGTACATGCTAGCCAACTTGGGCTCAGGCCGTGGGACAGTTTCATTGCGGTGTAGACTTCTGGGTTTGGGTTGGAGCCCATGCTCTAGGAACCTGGGGAATGGGAAGATCCAGAATTCAGGCTCTAGCCTGAGCCCACAGGTCTACACAATAATGAAACAACCCCACAGACCAAGCGCTAAAAGTCCACGTTCGTTGGTATGGCAGAGTTAGATCCATTATGGCACAGTTCTTTGTTGTGTAAAGATACTCCTTTTTAAGCCCCACAGATACAAAAAATTCCCTCATATTCATATGCCCAACGCACAGATCAAGACAGTCAGAGATCCTTTTACATTTTTATTCCTTCCCAACTATAGGCACGGGAATTTCAGGATAAATGGTCTCTGGAGGTTCCAGAGCAGACACAACAGAAAAGAAGCCTTGACAACTGGGTTATCAGAATGGCTGTGCCTGGGTTTGCAAGCCAAATACTAGTGTGTGCCCAGTACCTTGAAGAAGTTGCTGGTGGAAGCGTAAGAAGAGTCTCAGATCTGTGAGCCAACTCATGGACTGGGGAATGCTGGCAAGGTATACTTCTTTCTAATTAAGAACAAAGGTTCGTAAATCTGATCTGTTCTTTGGGTATTTGATGATGGAAATATTAAGGGTACAACAGGAGGCTTCCCCCCAGGAAAAGCCCCATAGGTAATGAAAAAGGGAGGACCTTTTTCTGCCTTTCACACAGTGTTGTGCTATTTTCTGCCTCAAACTGATTACTCATCAAATCTGAATAGTAAAATTATTGTAGTAGCTTGTATTTACTGCAGACAGAAGATGTAGTTATTCAGCAGGGGTTTCAGGTCACACCAAAGTCTCTTTCTTGAAGTCCACTGGCTGGTCTGTTGGTCTGCAAGCAGTGACTTATGAAATGTGGTTGTGTGCTATATAGCTGTAGTTAGGTTGGTCCCAGGATATTAGAGACAAGGTGGATGAGATTGCCATCTTTTATTGGACTAGCTTCTGTTGGTGAGAACACCCACCATGTCTCTCTAAAGATTTGTCTGAAAGGGGATGTTCTCTGGGGTATACCTCTTCTTCAGTATGGATGCTCTTGAATGCTAGCTGTCTTTTCCAATTGCTTTGTGTGGAAAACCATAAAAAGTCCTTTTCTAACAGAGAAGCTTAACCAGAGTTTAAAGGTTGCAGTAGTCTAGGTTAGAAAAGATCTGATCTGGCTCAGCCCCCGTGGCTTCCACCTTTGGGATACAGAAGTTTCACAGTGTGGGCACGTAACACATTTCTCTGGAGTAGGACAAAGATTTTGTTATCAGGTACCATGCCTTCAGGGTCTCTCTTATGATGGGGTTGCTCTGCAGAACCATGCAAAGTGACCTCCGCCCATGACTATACACCAAATCTGAAGTACCTCCAGTGCTTACTAACTGCATAAATTCCAAAGGGGGATAGCTGTGTTAGTTTATTTCAGCAAAACAAACAAGGAGGCCTTTGGCACTTAAGACTAACAAGTTTATTTGTTGCATGAGCTTTCATGGGAGAGAATCCCACTTCATCAGAAGTGTGACTGGATCCCATGACTTATGTGATGCTGTCTGGGTCTAGGGAACTGTTTATGATTATTTTTCATATTGATATTTCATATTTACAATGATCCATATGTGATATGTCAGGTTTGGTATCAACAGAAAGGCTGTAATTTGCTAGGAATAATTATATGATTTGTATGTAGGTATCATGCCTGTATTGGAGATTAGAAATCTATTTGTTTTTATGTGTGTTCCAAGTTGTTTGAGCTAAAGCAATCCTAGACTGGGTGTGTGCAAACTATTGTCATATTGATGGCCCATCAGGAGAGGACTCCCAGCTACAGTAGACCCAGGAGGAAACCTGTTTGACCAGTTACCTAGACTGATCATGTGGCCCACCTCCATTTTGAGCTGGCAAGGACTCTGAGATAAAAGGCCTTCACTCACTCTCCATTTTGTCTTTAGTCTCTAGTCTCCAGTCTGTCTGAAACCAACACCTGCCTTTGGAACTATTCTTCTGGGACTGAACAAAGGACTCAGACCCACCCAGCTGCTGCTGCTGCTGGGTGCACACCAGAGGAGTGGGACTATCCTACAAACTACAGGATCTTCAAGGATTTATTTTCTATGGACTCTAAATCATTTGTATGTATGTGATTCACTTTGACCCTTTAACATCTCTCATATGCAGCTTGTTTTCTTTTTATATTAAACCTTTAGTTGAAGTTACTAAAGGATTGGCTGGCAGCGTGGTATTTTGGGTAAGATCCAAGCCTATATTGTGCTGGGTGATGTGGCTGGCCCCTTGGGGGCAGGAGACCCTATTTCTTTAAGAGACCCAGTGGCTAGAGGGGACCATAGGATCTGATGTGCAGTAAGGGGGCTGTTTCTATTTTATTGTGCTTGGTGATGACCAGAGTGGTTAGTCAGCACATTTTGTTGCTGACTGGTAGACTGGTTTAAGTACCACCTGTCAGTGGTTTGGAGGTTTGGCCCATGGTTTTGCAGCTTGCCCTAATTTTTGCACATTCAAAAGGTTATCCCAGGAGGCCCAGGTCACAACTTATACTATCCTGCACTGATTTCCTCCCATTCTGTAGGTTCTCCCATCTTCAAAGCATCTGACAAAGTGGGATTTTCTCCCATGAAAGCTCATGCAATAATAAATTTGTTAGTCTTTAAGGAGTCCTGTGGCACTTTGGAAGACTAACAAATGTATTTATCACATGAGCTTACATGGGAGAAAATCCCACTGATAAAGTAGGATTTTTTTCCCACAAAAGCTCATGCGATAAATAAATCTGTTAGTCTTTAAAAGTGCCACAGGACTCGTTGTTTGTTTAGCTTGATAAATTTAGTCTCTAACTCTTCCAAAACAGGGTCAGCCAACTATAAAGCTTCTTATGCAGAATAGTCAGTTCTCTCCAGTCTTTAGCCATGTGTAATGTACATAAACTAATCCTGGGGCTTTTACTTTCAGGGAAGTACATCAACCATCCAGACAAATTTCTTCTTATACCAACCAAAGAGGACTTGCAGTTGTAGAAAATTCAGGACTCTAAAAAGAATGTCCATCTTAATTAAATTAGTTAGACTCATCCAGTTCATTGGTAGGTCATGCCATCTGGTGTGATGCACCCTTAGGTGCTCGAAGAGCAGACGGAAACAAAGAGAAAAATGCTTAGTGACTTGGGATGACAACTGCATTATAAAATCCTTAAAGCCCCTGGCAAAACAATTGGCTTGCCAAACATTTGTTCTGACAATTTCCCTTCTCTTCTTAGGGCCCAAATCTGCTCCCATTAAAGTTAACTGGAATTTTGTGACTGCAAGCAGGATCAGGCCCTGAGAAGTGCCTCGGTCAGCCATGGTTGTCTAATCTTTCATTAATTCCTTTCTCTTTTTGACACAGCTCAGCAGCAATTAGAGCTTCTAATTTCCTCTAGTTTCTAGTGAAATCTGAAAGTCTGGCTTTAAAATAAAGGCAAAGGAACAGTTTGTGATGATGGCATTGGACCAAGACTTGATAGATCTGATTCAAGGCCAGCTTTTGTCTAAGGCTCATGGAGTGACCCCAGACAAGCCACTTAATCTCTCTGTGCCTCCGTTCGCCATCTGAAAAACAAAAGTAGTATTACTTGCAGGAGTTTTGAGGGGACACATTGATTAATCAATATTTGTGAGATTCCCAGATGAGAACCATATAAATGTTAAAGGCTTGCCTGCACAGGGCGTTATTCCTGATTAACACTGGTAGCTCCAATTCTTGAATAAATATGTTCACATTTAGCAGTAATCAGACATATTTCATCAGGAATAACTCCACAGTTATACAAGCCATCAGACAAATAAAATAGGGAGATCCTGAGGTGGCTGGGAGGGAAGAAATTTCAGTGATTATGATACATCCAGGACTTTCTCTTCCTTTAAAGTGAATGGGATAAGTTCTTACCACTGATTTTTTAAAGTATCTTGATGAATTATTAAACAATTGCATGCTGGCAGTTATGTCTCAGAGAGGTGAAATGTCTGACTAGAAAAGATTAAGCAAAAAATATATGGAACTGTGACTTCTACATAGCCTCAGCCCAAAAATATTAAAATTATTTAAAATATATTTCTAAGACATGAAGATCTTGCCTGAAATCCATAGTTTTGAAGGTTTATATTAGCTCTTACCAGACAGTAGACAAAAAAAAAAAAAAAAAAAAAGGAACAGAACATTAGGAACCAGATACTCTTCATGTATGTAATGCCTAAAATTTGCAGTAAACCATTACTGTATGCACACACTGATGTACATTGACAGGGAGCATCAACCTGTGTGCAACCTGTTATTGCAGCTTGCATAAAATGCAAGGCTTGATGCAGCAAAAAGGTGAAGATTAACCCACCCATGTGGAAAGCCCTAAAGGTCTGTGAATTAAAAAGAAAAATATTTTAGTTCAGGGTTTGCCTTCGGATTCTAAAGCAGTGGTTTTCAAACATTTTTCTTTGGACCCAGCTGAAAAAAACTATTAATGCCCACAACCCAACAATTACATCCTGCAACAATGCATTCCAGTCTTTTGGTGGCAGCAGCAGGGGGCGTCGCAACTCGGTAGCTGAGGGTCTGCAACCTAGTACTGGGTCCCGACCCGTGGTTCGAAAGCCACTGCTCTAGAACATAAGAATGGTTATACTGGGTTGGACCAATGGCCCATCTTGCCCAGCAGCCTGTCCACCAACAGGGGCAAGTGCCAGATAATTCAGAGAGAACTGAGCCGGACAGTTATGGAGTGATCCATCCATGACCATCTTGGCTAATAGCCAAGCCCTTAACAGATTCTGACACTCGAGAGCTTTAGGGACACCAAGGCCATGAGGGGGTTTTCCTGACCCTCCTGGCTCACAGTCGTTTACGGACCTATTCTCCATGAACTTATCTAAGGGCTTTTCTATGCTACAAAATTACTCCTGCTTCAATTTGGTTCTCCTACAGCCACAATAGAAATTAAATCAGCAGCTGGCATCCACACTACCCTCCTATTTCTGGTTGTGCACATCATTGGGAGCATTTGCACCAACACAAGTGAGGTGTTGTGAAGCACTGACCGCCACATGGCACTCACAGGTATAGACCCTGCCCACCCTGGGGCTGAGAGCCAAGAGGGAAGAATAGCAGTCAAGAGACTCACAAGAACGTCAAGTTTCTTTGCTGGTCAGTTCTGCGTTTTGACATTCAGCCCCGCACCAGGCTCACGTGACACCTGCCCCTTTTGTGGCGTGAGGGAGACCCTGGCGCACGCCTACCTAGCGTGCGCCACATTGCAGCCCCTCTTCCAGGTCCTCGAGAACCTCTTATTGAGGTTCTGGCTGCACTTCTCCCCACATGTTCCTCTACACACTCCCTATCTGTGGCCCCACAAAGTCGCAGGACCTCCTTGCCAACCTCCTCCTGGCTTATGCCAAAACCGCCATCTATAAGACCAGAGAGAGGAGGCTGGCTGGGGAAGGGCCCTATTTCCGGTCCCTGATCCATGCACGCCTCCGGGCAGAGTTCCTCTGGGCAGCGTCCGCTGGCTCCCTCGACAGCTTCCGGGAGCAGTGGGCGCTGTCTGAGGGTCTCTACTTGGTGCCTCCTTCTGAATCCCTTATTATGCACCTGTGACCCTCACACCCGTCCGTTATTTCCTCAGTTGTCCCCAGAAATCACTTGAAAAATGGCCCAGTGCCACCTCACCTTAGGCTGAGGGAAGGGTTTTAGAAGTGGGTGGGCTTGCGCCCACCCACCATCGTTCTTCAATAGGACCAGGCTCACAGCCTGAGACATTAACCTCCTTGTAAGGGAAGAGGGAGCCAGCTGTCAGCAGTGGGGTGCAGGTGGCTGGGGTTGTACAGGGTTGCCTGCCAACAGGTAACGTCAGTCACGCAGCCTGTACATGGATGCTGCATTGATCTACGTGCGATGCCTCTCACCGAAGTGGAGTTATCAAGTCAATGTAGTAGGCAACTTGCATTGGCAGTATCGCCACCGTGTAGACACTGAGTCAGATAGCCATAAGCAGCCTTAGAGCACCCTAATTCTGTAACGTAGGCCAGGTCTATCTCTTTTTTGAACCCAGCTACACTTTTAGCCCTCACAATAAACCTTGGCAATGAGCTCCCCAGGTTGACTGCATATAAAAATATTAATTCCTTATAAAACAAATGAAGAGTTCTGTGGCACTTTTAAAGACTAACAAGTTTATTTATTGCATGACCTTTTGTAGGTTTAATTGCACTTCATCGGATGAATACTCCCTTTTGTTTCCTTCAAGCTGGCTGCTTATTAATTTCATTTAAGCAACACTTTCTTACTTTTTCCACACCATTCATGATTTTATAGCCCTCCATCATATCTTCCCTTAAACCTCTTTGTGGTAACAGCCTTCTAAATCTTTCCTTTATATGGTTATGCCATATAATCAAACCCTAATGGTTTTTGATGTCCTTTTCTGTATCCTTCCCAATTCTAATATCTTTTAGAGATAAGGCAAACAGAACTGCTCACAAAAAAAGCAAGGAGTTTTGTGGCACTTAAAGCCTAACAGATTTATTTATTGCATGAGCTTTCATGGGAGAAAATCCTACTTTGTCAGACACTTTGAAGAGCTCTGTAAAGCGTCTGACGAAGTGGGACTTTTCTCCCACGAAAGCTCATGCGATAAATAAAACTGTTTGGCTTTAAGTGCCACAAGACTCCTTGCTTTTTTTTTCATTACTAGACTAACACAGCTGCCCCTCTGGAACGTGGCAGAACTACACACATTAGTCAAGGTGTGGGCATTGCTTGGATGTATAATGCCATCACAATATTTTCTCTCTCATTATCTCTCTAATGTTTTGTTAGTTTTTCAGTCTGCTGCTGCACACAGACCAAACAAACATTTTCACAGAGAACTAGCCATGATGACTCAGATCTCTTTCTTGAGCAGGGTAACTAATTAAGACACCAACACTCTATATGTATAATTGCCTTGGGATTATGTTTTTCAATGTCTTTTACTTTGCTGCTATTACTTTAGACCCCATCCTTCTGGGGATTAGGGTTTCCAATGTACATATTACTTGGCACTTATCAATACTGAATTTCATCACCTATTTTGTTCCCCCATCATGCACTTTTCTGGGATCTCTTTGTAGCTCTTCCCAAGCCTGGTCTGCACCTCAGTCCCTTGAATAATTTATCTGTAAACTTCATCACCGCACTGTTTACCCCAGCCGGCTCAAACTCAAATTGCCACAAGGGCCACACAAGGACTACTACCTTAGCCTGAGGGCTGCACCACTGAAACCTTTTTATACAATGATATTGCAAAAATTGGTAGCAACAGTGCCATTGTGGGCTGCAGGAATTAGCCTAGGGGCTGCTTGTAGCCTGCGGGCCACGTGTTTGAGACCCCTGGTTTACCCCAGGTCATTTATAACTATATTGACCAGCACAGGTCCCAGCCCAGCTCCCTGTTTTACACCCCCTTGCATTTATTTTCATTTCATTCTGTAAGTTCACCCATCTTTGAAGCATCTGACGAAGTGGGATTTTCTCCCAGGAAAGCTCATGCAAAAAATAAATCTGTTAGTCTTTAAGTGCCACATGACTTTTTTTTTTTTTTTTGCTTGACTAGACTAATACCGCTATACCTTTGGAAACGCAGTTTACCTCTCCACCGTCCTATCTTTGTCCCCCAGCTTTTCTCCAGTTATTTTTCCCACCAATGCACCTCACAGCAGGCGTGCTCGTCTTGCTGCCTAGTGAGCTCGCAGCAGTAACACCCAGGCTCGGATTTACTACGCCGCAAGGCTCGGCTCAGAGCTAGGCATTGCTCCTTGCGCTGGAAAGTGGCTCTCTCCTCCACCTACGAGCAGCTCCAGACGCAGGAGCTTTGCTGACATTTCCAACCCCTCCGGCTCCCATTGCAGCCGGGGGCCCTGGCGGGGCCTGCAGGGCAAGATGCCGGTGGCCAGGGCGTGCAAAGCAGCCCAGCCTCCAACCCCGCCGCTACCTGCACCGAGGCTGCAAGGCGCATGCTTCAAGCAGGCGAGGCGGGGGCTGGCGTTGCAGGGGCGAGCAGCGAGGCTGTCCCGGCCGGTTTAAACCGGGATAACCCGAGCTTTTAGCGCTGCCGAGCGTGCAGCTCCGCCCCCGCGGCTGCAATTGGCGGGGCCGCCCGGCTGCAGCGTGCACCGAGCCCCGGGTTTGCAAAGCGCAGGCAGCGGCGCGTGCTCGCTCGCCCCGGGACGCAGGGCGCGCGGCAGCTGGAGAGCAGGCTGCAGGCGCGCGGGAGTTTGCAGCAAGGGGAGAAGTTCAGCGCCCCGCAGGCTGGGGTGCTTGCACCCGAAAGCCGGCCTTGCTGGGGGGTTTCTTGCAAATGCTAGCGGGGGGGGGGGAGGAAGGAGCCGTGCCGGCCTCTCCGCTGCCCCGTGCGCGCTTCCTGCGCTCCTCTGCGCAGCATTTTTAAAGGAGTTTTGCGCACCAAGGGAGGAAAAAGGCAATCCGCGGAAACTAGCCGCAGTAAGGAGTGAGGACGCGCTCTCCCGCCCCCAAAAGCAGCCGCCTCCATCCCCCTGGTGAGAAGGGGGCTGCTGCCGGGCTGAAACCAGGTGTGACCGATTCGCTTTCCAAGTAAACGGGCGCAGGGCGCTCCCGAGTGAGACTCCGAAGTTGCATGGCACTTTGTCCGCGCCAGCGCTGTTGCTCGGAGCCATTATTAAGCGAATAATGCCGTGCAAGAAACTGCACAGCGACTTGCAGAACTCGAGACCTGTTGACAGCCAGGTGGCAAATGAGCCACGAGTTTCTCATTTGCAGATTCTCCAGCCTGCACAACTAGGATTGTGCGTGACCAGCTGATTTTAAACATGTGTTAGCTGACTGGTGAGCAGTGTTCCCTCAAATTACTGGTAGACTGTGTGCACAAACATTTTTTGTGTGTGCAAAAACATTTGTGAGCACCAATATTAGCATTATTGATTTTTTTGTGTGCCCTTTATTTTTTTGTGTGCGCAGGTTTCATGACCTGTGTGCACACGCACAGAGCTTAGAGGGAAGAGTGCTGGTGAGCTATGTGCAAGTGTCCAGCCGAGGCTGTATAAATGCACCCGTAAACCGGTATGCAGCGTGTTTGTGTGGCTACACCTGTTTGCCTCTATAACCCTACACATGCCTTAGGGCTTGTAGACTGTTCCAGAAAAGAGCCACTCTCTGCGCCTGTTTTTCCTCCTGCCACCGAAGAGACTCGCTGGCCTTTTAAAAAGCGAATGCTTTGCAAGAGCAATGCTCCATTATGGCAACGCCAGACATTTTAGACCGCCAAACTCTGCAACATGTCAGCCTCCCAGCCCCGGCTCAGGAAAGTCCTGCCTCGGTGCTCCCTTTCCAGCCAGAGGTGCCCACCTGGGCCGGACTGGCGTCGCGTCTCTCCGCCACCCCAGCAGGGCTGGCTGCTTGAAAGGCGGCGAGGAAATGCAAGGCATCCCGTAGTAATTAGCAATAAAACGCGAGACAGAGGAGGGTTTCCACTCCCACCCTGGAGATCACATGGTGACCCTTGGCAGCCAATGCAAAGGACGCTAGGACCCGGAGGGACCCCCCGATGCCGAATTGCACCGGCTCTGCTGCATTATAAATACTTCTCCAAAATGCACCGTCTCTCCTTTCTCGCCTCGCACGCTTAAAAAAGCTCCTCCTCAGTTCCCGCTCGCCGCCTTTTGGGTTTTTTCCTTTAAAGCCGGGCTCCTTTTCCTTTCTCGGCGGGTTTGCATGCATTGTTCGCCTCCCAAAATGGTTTGTGAGACTAAGATCGTGGCGGACGAGCGGGACCCAATGCCAGGCTCCCCAAAAGACACGATCCTCGTCTCCTCCTCCCAGAGGTGGCCCTCCTTAGCCGGCTCCCCCGGCCCGGCTGCGCTGAGCGGGGGGCAGGAGGATTGCAAGGCGGACAGCGTCTATATCCGAGAATTTCAGCCGGCCGAGCAGGAGGTGGTGCGCCGGATATTTTACGAAGGGATCATGGAAAGGATTCCCAACACGGCCTTTAGGGGGTTAAAGCACCAGCCCCTCATTCAGTTGCTCTATGGGTTACTTGCCGGTAAGCACAAGTACTTTTTTTTAGCGGGATGCACTCTTTGCGCTGGGTTTTTTTTTTTTTTTAAAGAAAGGAAGAATGCGCCTAGGCTCGGTGCTGCAGGCTGGATGTGGGGTGCAGCTTTGCTGCCTCAGTGCGGCTGGTGCAGGAGGAGGGAAAGAAAAGCCGCAGCCTGGGTCTCTGGTGCAAAAGTCAGGCGGGTGAGAAAGCGGCGGCCGAGCAGCGGAGCATTGCAGGCGCGGATCGTCCGTGCGAGCTGGCTGCAGAGCGACGCGTGCAAGGCACCGCTCGGCCGGGGTGGGGGGGTGCGTGGCTGCTGGCTGGGGGGGGGGCCCGAAGAGGGGTCCTGTGGCGAAGGGGCGCTGCAGAGCTGCAAAGAAAGGGGCGTGCACCCTGCTGGGCTTGGGGCTTGCTCGCTCGCCCCTTGCAGCTCGTGGGGCGGCGAGTTGTCTTGGCGCGCGTCTCCGCCCTTGGGCAGGAAGCAGCACGTGTGCCAGTGTCTACAAAGAAAACCCGGCCGGTGCTGCCTTGCAAACGGGGGGCGGGAGCGCGGCCGAGCAGGAGCGGGGCTGCGTGCAGCAGCCGGACCCGCCTTTCCACCGCTGCAGGCCGGGACGCGGCTCCGTTTGCAAAGGGGGGGAGGCGCCGCCGCGCGCTCTCCAGGCACCTGGGCGGGGCTGCGGCGCCTGGCGCCGGGTTCCAGCGTTACCTAGTGACCGCCGGGCTGGCGTTCGGAGCGCGCGCGCGCTGCTGGGCAACGTTCGAACCTGCGCCGCCTCGCGCCACCTCCTGGCTGCGGGGGTCGCCCTGCGGCTCTCGCGTGCAGCGGCTCGGGCGGGCAGCCGGCGGTGCTGCTGTGAACGCACAGCTGCATGCCTTGGTGCATTAAACGCTGAATCACTTCGGGTCTGAGCAAGCCTCCGAGGAGGTAGACTGGCGGGCTCCCTGCCTTGGCCAGATGACAGCCGTGAAAGGAAGCTAGGGGGTCCTGATGGTCACTTGCTGCTTGAGGGGATTTAATACCCGGGGGGAAAATACATGCGTCAGATAGTAGTGTCAGTTGCCATCAATGCAACATCGTCCCAAAGAAA
The DNA here is from genome assembly GCA_007922195.1 of Podocnemis expansa. Lineage (NCBI taxonomy): Eukaryota > Metazoa > Chordata > Testudines > Podocnemididae > Podocnemis > Podocnemis expansa. The sequence goes on along the minus strand of ML681996.1, from coordinate 42,825,175 downwards.
ACACCATGTGGACTCTCTCTTTTTTTCTTCTCATGCCCTTGCTCTTTGCATGCGGCAAGACAGCTGTTTCCTTCACCTTCTGGGCCAAGGAGAGAGAAGGGAATGATACAGAATGTCAGGTAACTTTGTAATGGTTGATGTTACTAAATGCACCTCAGAACAGGGAAGTTTATCGCCACTTCTCCATGCCTAGGTGATTGCTCTTGCTCAAGCATCCTTTGAAAGGTTAGGGCTTTCGAAGTGATGTGATGATGGGGGCAAGCACATTGCAGTGCTGTCTATTTTGGGTTGTGACCTGCATTACATTGCTTCCTGGTGCTGAAGGAGGCTAGTGTGAGGTTTTGGGAGAGCTAGCCTGTAGGGACTTTCTGGAAAACAATAGCATCTCCCAGTGACCAAATAATAAATTAATAAGCATGCAGCTATTTGGTGGTGTGTGCAAAAAAATCTTCCTTAGTCATGATTGTGCTTTGTCCCCTCTAGTGCTGTGGTGAGGGAAAACCACATGCAGGCATCTTGGTTTCAGCGCTTAGATTTTTCTGCAAGGACTGGTGATGCAATCAAATCTTGTCTATGCAGCAGTCACAGACATGTCTTAATTGAGATGCCATCTGTCTGAGATTCGAGTGACGCAACGATATTTGCAGTACTGTTGATCTGTGGCAAGTTGGATGGGAGGTTTTTAACCGTTCTCTGAAACAGACTGCAAAACCCTTCATCAAAAGTGATGAGTTAAATATTTTTTTAAAGTAACATGCTTTGTGGGAAGTCTTAAATGAAGCATTTTACAGACTGTTCTTAAATTAATAATAATCTAAAATGTGAACATGTAAATTCAGTAGCTTTTGTTTATGTAGTACAAATGTATGTTATGTCTGTGTTGTTTTTGTTTTTGGTTGTTTTTTTTTTTTAAAATGGGTTTGTATTCCGAAATCAACACTAAATTCTCTTTTCTGACAGGTATCGTTTATTTCTCTTCCTTATCTCCATAGTAATATGCTTTGTTGTGACCAAGTCCTTGCTGCTGACCTGCTGTTTGCCCATCTTTCTAATGGGTATGAGGTACTACTTCAGTAGAAAAGTTATCCTCAGCTATCTCGAGTGCGCGCTGCATACGGACATGTCTGATATTGAGCAATATTACATGAAACCACCAGGTGAGTATTAATTCCATGGAGGGAACATTCACCAAATCCTGCTTGTGGAAGTGTGGCCATTCGATGTCTTAACTCACGTCAACAGCACTGAGAAATCTTTAAAATGGTTAGAATGCAATCTGCAGACTGCATAAAATTGAAGGAACTGCCCTAATCTGTGATGTGAATATAAGGTTTAGGAGGCTGCAGGTCCCAGCGTTCAGTGATCTGTCAATTTCAGAAGTCTAGCCTAGTAGCAGGAGCGGGGAAAAACACTGCATGCTGGGACCTGTAGTTTCCTTGGGCTGCACTTTTGTCCTAAAGCTGGTTGCAGCAGTCTGTTCTGTTCAATGCAGATTATATCTCTTGGGGCTCTTCTTAAGCTGTCCTGGTATCCCACCGCTGACAGCAGCATCCGGTGCAGGGTGGGAGAGGGAGATGGAAGGAATTTTAGCAAAACTGCATAGAAGAATCCAAATGTGAACCTCTGTCAGGTTTAAGGAGTCGCACATTGTTAGTTCATACATGTACATTCATGTATTATTCACAATGAACTTCCCAAAACCAAATGTTTTAGAAGAGGCATAAAGCAGGCAGGTAAATAGGTACCATCTGTCTGCATGTGCAACACATGCAGCTCTATAGTTACAGATGTGTGTACTGTTATAAAATTCTTATTTTTCATTATGTACATATACAGTTAGGATGTTCTAAATGCTGTTTGATAGAAGGTGGACTGTCAGAGGAGTCAGTCCAAGAAACAGTGGAAAGTGAAGTGGTGTGTGTGTATGTATTTGGTTTTCATTTATGATAGGCAACAATATATGGGGATATATGAATGACCCCTTTTATCTAATATGGGTGATTAGTATTTGCGGGTTCAAAAATTTCGTTAGAGACTGGTTAGATGAGCAGAGCTAATGGTCCGTTACTTTCCACTGGTTAACACTTTCAGAATCCAGGTGGTTATTGCTACTGAAGACTTTTTGTGTGTGTTTTCATTACCCCTTTTTCTGCCCACCTCATTTTTGTTGCACAAGTGCAAGATCCTCCTGCTGAGCATTTCTACGGGTTGAACATATAGTCCAACAACCAATCACATTTCTTCTTTTCATTTCCAACCTTGAGGATTGCATTCTTTTAAAAAGTAAAAATACAAATATACCTTTAGTGCACTTTCTTTCAGATCTTGTTTCCAATTTAAATAATTAAGTGGTTCTCACAAATATTGTGTCTGATTCTACAGTGTCTAATTTAATTGGGAAGATCTGCATTTTATAGCAATTGGCTGATTTGGGGCTGAGGTGCTTAAAAAGCTAAGCTTCTTTAACAGAGGTTCTGCCGTAAAAATAAAAGCACTCAAACTGAAAAATCTTTAGCCTCTGCACTAGTTATTAATGGAAGAAGTTAGTGTAGGATCTTGTGCAGCTTTTGTAGAAGGTTGTTTCGGAATCCCTGATGAAGGGCATAATCTGAATTTGAAAAATGTTTTTAGACTTGCCTCTTTCTCTAACACCTGTGAGTTGTGGAAAACAAACAAGGAGTCCCTTTGCACTTTTAAAGACAAACAAGTCTACAGGACTCTTTGCTTTGCTGGACTAGACTAACATGGCTAACCCTCTGGAACGTGTGAGTTTCATGGCTCATGTTCAGGTTATGAATCTAACTGGATATATTTACAACGTTAGCATCTATAAAAAATGAAAATAGAAAATGTACTCAGGAAGAGTGAAGAACTTCAGTAATCACTTGCTTTAGGTTAGTAAGGAGAACAAGTCATCTACAGGATCAGACATTCAACTGTGGCTGAGACACATCTGGCTTCTACAGCATTACACTCTGCCTTTATTTACTAACATCATGGGTCATTCAGTTGTGGAATAAACTCATGGATTTCCCAGTTGATTTAATTTGTCAGAAATTAAATACTGGTTGGGTCCAAATATGTCTTTAATGACACTTGTACATCATTTATGGTATCACTAGTGGCTATTAAAGGGTTGCTCATATGTCAGAAGTGTTGAACAACTTGGCACACTTCATAGTCTCTGCTGAGAACTTGAGAGCTGACCAGGATTGAGACTGCAAGTCAGGACTGAGGCTTCATGGTGAAGTTAGTAGGTGCAAGTCTTGTTGTCCTGTGTAGTGAAACTTCCAGTGCATCAACCTATTCATTGTGGAACCCTACCTGATGAGCCTTAAATTCACTATTCCCTCCTGTTGCCAAAATGTATACACTGGGGTGGACAAAATTGGCTCACAGCTAGGGGTCAGCGATTTTACTTTTGGTCACCAGAGGGCGCTCCTCCATTACGTTTCTGCAGTGGAACTAGGCAACAGGCTACTGAAACTGGTCACCATGACAACTGGAAACAGAGATTTGTTGAGGCCTGATATATACCGTTTAGTTACACAGTTCCTCCCTTTGATATATCAAGATGAACTATTCTTTTTCCAGCCCTTCCTTGAGTCTGTAGTTTTCGAAGTTTAAAATCGTCGTTTATGTTCCAGAGGTGGCTTGGAGTGCTGGATGGGGTTTTCAGTGTCTTGTATGCCAGGTCAGTTAAATTCTCAGTGTGTTCAACCTACAGACGTGATGGTGTACGCAGTCAAATCACAAGTATTTTATTCCTGGTAAATTATTACAAGGCTGTCGAATGAAAAGTGCCGACTCCCTGTTTGTACAGTACTGGCAGGAACTATATAATTTGCTAACACCTTTTTTCTGAAACCCAAAGTGTGAACTCCCGTAAGTTTCACAAGTTCATCAGAATCTTCTGTGTTCTCTGTTATTTTGCTTAAAGCTGGATTTAAATCCCTTTATTTTTCCATAAAAATGTTCCCACATCATCATCAGACTTGCAAAACTATCTCAGCAGATGTGGGGGGAATGTTCCTCAGAACTGAGTGGCAAAAAACACAAAAAATCAAGCTATAATATTAGCGTGGAACATAATGTTTGCCTGTGCTGATGTTTAAGGCTGGAATTCTTAAGTATTTGGTCCCCAACACCTATTTAAATTCGCGAGGATTTAGGTGCTTAAATCCCTTAAATTAGGTCCCCTATGTTCCTTGGAAAATCTCCGTTTAAATGCTTGGTATTTTTAATTTGAACATGGAGGATATGAGGGGAATCTTTGTTTCATATTATGGTACATCAGAAAAAGGACTGACAGCCAGTTTTGAAACTGCTAGAATTGCAATGCCTGACCACAGAATCCTAGGACTGGAAGGGATCTTGGAAGGTCATCTAGTTTGGTCTCCTGCACTTTTAGCTGGACATACGTTATCTATTGTAGGCCATCCCTGACATGTGCTTGTCCGACCTGCTCTGAAAAGTCTCCAGTGATGGATGTTCCACAACTTCCGTAGACAATTTATTCCAGTGCTTAAATGCCGTGACAGTTAGGACGTTTTTCCTCATGATCACCCAAAACTGCCCATTCTGTTGTTTAAACTATTGCTTCTTGTCCTATCCTCAGCGGTTAAAGAGAACATTTTTTCTCCTGCCTGCTTGTAACCACCTTTTAAGTACTTGGAAACCATTATCACATCCCCTCTGCCTTTTCACCAGAATAAACAAACTCCATTTTTCACCCTTCCCTCATAGGTCAGGTTTTCTAGACCTCTAATCATTTTTGTTCTTTTTCTCTGGACTTTCTCCAATTTATCCACACCTTTCCTGAAAAGTGGCAACCAGGACTAGACACAATATGACTGCTGGCACTTAATTAGCACACAGTAGAGAGGAAGAATTACTTTTTGTGTCTTGGTTACAACACTCCTGCTGCTACCTCCCAGAACGGTTCCTTCTTTTGCAGCACTGTTGACTCGTCTGTAGCTGTTGATCCGCTATGACCCACAGATCCCTTTTCCCCAGTATTCTTTCATGCTGTTATTAAACAAGTTTTGCTATTGACTTTGATGAGCTCAGGTTTGTTTCTATAATGCACTAGCATCTGGAGGCTCATAAGAAGGAGCAGGGTGCTGTTGTACCAGGAGCATCGGTGGCGCTGGGCACACGGGGCAAGTGCCCCGGGTCTGGCGGGGCCTGCCTCTCGTGGTCTCTGGGCCGGACATCTGGGGCCCAGCCACCCCCAGCCGTGGCAGCCCCGGCCCAGCTGGGGATCCAGGGCTCAGCCGCCTGCGGCTACAGAGGCCACTCCTGGCCCCGTCTCCAGCCGGGGATCTGGGGCCCAGCCGCGGCAGCCCCGTCCCCAGCTGGGGATCTGGGGCTCAGCCGGGGCCCAGCTGCCTGCGGCTGCTCCCAGCCCCATTCCTGGCCGGGGATGCTGGGCCCAGCCACACGTGGTGGCTTCTGGCCCTGTCCCCAGCCAGGGGACGTGGTCTGTCGGCTGGGGGCATGGTCTGTGGGCCAGGGGCAGGGCCTGGGCTGGTGCCCCGGGTCCCTCCCTGGGGCAGCGATGCCCCTGTGTTGTACAATGAGATATATCAGTGTGATGTTTTGGCAGGTATATGCCTGTCATGGACCTAGCCCCCAGTGAACAAATGCATTTTCAAGTTTAAAACAGCAAAATGCTCTTTTTAAAATATGACCCTAAAGATCTGATGTTTAAGGCACTCAGACAGTATGTAGGGTCACTTTTACAGACGCAAACCAGAAAGGATGCAGCTTCCAAAGCATTTTTGGTGCTTAACTCCCTTAGGCTGTTTTGAAATCTCAGCCAGAGTAATTGCTAAAGGAAGATTTGAAAGGAATTACCTCTGTTGTTGCATGACCTTTGATAGAGATGCGTCAGTTATTCATCAAGCCTCGAGATCAATGTTTAAAAATTCTTGGTGTTATTAGTATGTTGGGTTAGTTTTTCTTTCCATGTGTTTTGTAGATAAGCTCTTTCTCTTTGATCTGCTGGTTGCAAATGTGTTTTAGACTAGTTATTGTGGTTTTAAAATTTCCTTTAGTGCTCAGGTACTTGGTGATGGACTCTGTGTCTACAAAATAAGTAATGCCGACCGGAGTTTTGCTGACAAAATTCAGATTTTCAGTTTTCTCTCCTACTTGCTCCATTATTTAGGGCTTGATTCCACAAAGCACTTACACACATATTTAACTGTAAGCATGTGATTAATCAAATTGACGAAGCCTGTAATTAATTTTTTTTTAAATATAATTATTCCTGTGTTTAGCACTTTCCAGGATTGGGACCTTTGTGCATAAGAGCCGATTGTTAAAGAGCCCTCCCTGATGCTCTAAGGCAGTGGTTTTCAACGAGTGTGCCGCGGCACACTGGTGTGTCATGAGAACTGTGCAAGTGCGCTATGAAATGTTGTACAAAGGTAATGAAAATCAATGTAAAACAAACATTGTTTCGTCTTAAACAATATTCTGTCCAGCCAAAATTACAATTCGTAAAACTCATAAAAATTAATGTAATTAAAAGCGAGGTATCAGTGTTTAGAACGGAATGTTCTATACTCAGGTGGCCAAAGGGTGGCAAAATTGAAATGGGCATTTTTTTCCGGTGGATCTGAAACGTTAATGCATTTGATCCTTCTTTAACTTTTTGTATGAACTATGTTGCAAACCACTCTAGTAAGACTGTAACAATAGTGAATTTCAGTAAGTGGAATATTTATGAGCAATGAATTCAGCTGAAAACTCGGTGTGCCGTGGAATTGTTTGTCTCATTGACGTGTGCCGTATTACTGAAAAGGTTGGGAACCACTGCTCTAAGGAACCTCATATTTCTAATTTTTAAAATGTGAAAAGAATAGCATCTCATGTTAAAATGATAACATTATCACTCTCTTCCCAGATACTAAGAAAAAGGAGTTGGGGGAGAAAACATTACAGATGACAAGGCATCATTGTTAATTGTGAGTGACTTGGAGTTTAGTGTAAAGAAATTAATCTTTATCGCCTGTCAGGGAAATTGTGCTGCTGACTTTTGGGAAGTGACTAGTCTTACATTTAATAATAGATTCACTTGTCTGTCTTCAGAAAATTTGAGTCTAGTGTTGTCATGTGTGGGCTCTATGATGTAGTTAATATTTTTAAATCAGTAGTTGTAGCAGTGAGAAATTAATTTTAAATGGAGTCCTGCCTCCAGTAAGTCTTCACATAAATAAGATGCTCACAGCTGGGTTTTTGTGTACACTACTTTTCTGGTATGCCAGTTTTTTGTTCCTAATCATTTTCACAGCCTTGCCTTAAGTTTTAACCCTGTAAGTGTCTGTCACTATTTTTGTTTCATATGTTTTTGCAGTGGCTCAGGATTCTGCAAAGATTAGGATCTAAAATGGCAAACCAGTGGAAAATAAAATAGTTGCCTCTAAAAAGCCTGGTCAGTTTTAAGTAAAGCAGATTTAGTTCCTTCTGATTAAGTGTTTAAAATTTGAGCTATTTATGATTTTTCTGTATGCCAAGTTGCCACATCTTGACATATGGTGTTTTGTAAACTGATTGGTGCAAAAGGCTGTGAACACACTCTTATTTCTCTTTAAGTTGATCAGGGACAGATTTAATCTAAATCAAGGGTTGGCAACCTTTGCCAGCCAACCCCACCCTCCATCAGCCCTGCACCCCGGCCCTCAGCAAGCTCTGGGGTGTGGCGAGCAGGTTCCAGGGTGGGCTTCCAGGGGACAGGAGCAGTTCACATCTGGTGGCTCTTGTGGCCCCGGGCTGCATGGGGGTGAAGCCAGCAGAGGTGAGCAGCCGTGACGCCACAGGACCGGGAGCCCTGTGTGCCACTGTGAATAGGCGCGTATGCTGTCTTTGGCACGTGGGCCGCAGATTGCCCAACCTATTATATAAACTGAAGTAAACTACTTTTAGACGGAATGACAGGAGTTTATCTAAATTGTTTAAATTGAAATTTATTTAACTAAACTGGTGTAGAGTGACTTCCGCTCAGACAGTGGACTAGGTTGTGATCTTGTCTTGTGTGCCCATGCAGGTGAGCAAGAAGAAATAAGACCCCACCCTCCTGAGTCTTCCCTCTACCATTTTCCTTCGAAGGTTAGGTCTACAACCACTGTCCTCCGCACACCAATGGCCAGAGCTAAGCTGGTAGAAGGGGAAAGGTCAGTCGTAGCCTATATGCAAGGAAGTGGTGACTCTCAAGTACAGTTTCTTCTAGGGATCTTCCTTGAATGATGTAGCTTGAGGGACTGAGCCCTAGAGAAGCAGGTCTTTGGTCTACTCCTACGAACTTGGTAGAAGTTTTGCCAGGATGGTGTTTTTATGCAAAGTTAACTGAGATCAGAAATTGGTCTACTAAATTTATTTGTTAGTTAATTTAGTAGCATGTCAGTCACACATGGGAGAGTTGATAACCTTAATTTATCTTGGAATTTGCTTTTTGTTAGCCTCTTGTCTAGGTTGACATCTGAGAATTCTCTACACCGTTGCTTTTGGGCCTGCTTCCTCTCATTTTACACTGGGTTTATGCCACTGGAACACCATTTACCTCCTACCGATTTAGGGAGTTCAGAATCTGGCTCCTCGAGTCCAAATGAAGGCTCCAAACCTGAAAACATTGGCATATGCAGGTAGCCCTATTGAATGCAGCAGAGTTGCACTGGGTGTGTTTCCACAGTAAGGAAAAACCCACATTTGGCTCATGCCTGCAAACTTGCATTGCAGGTCTATTTTGGTGTAGGCTTCTGGAGTTACGGTGGAGCCTGGGCTTTGGGATCCTCCAGCCCCACAAAGTCATAGAGCCTGGGTTCCTGCCGGAGGTGAGACGTCTGCAGCGAAACAGCCCCACAGCCTGGGCCTGAGTTGGCTGATACAGGCCAAATATGGGTTTTCCTTTGCCGTGTAGCATACCCTCAGAGGAGTAAACTTTTTCTTGAGCTGGTTGCTTAGTGAACATGTATTATTTTACTAAAGGAGAAGTCAGAGCCTTAGAACTATTTGAAACCCTCAAAATTTGCTTTTGTAAAGTGGATGCAGGTAGTAACACTTATAACTGAAGCTGTGACATTTTCCATTATAAGACCTGGTTTTCAGTTGCTTATAACTTTCCCCATTTATAGCTATTTAGGCTGAAATTTTCCATGCTGGGTGTCTGCCTCAGGCTGATAGGATTTGTTCATTTTATTTTACTTTGAAAGTTTTATCAAAAATGATTCAGCAGTTTCAAGAGCCAGATTACAGAGTAATATGTGTTGCCCATTTCAACAAATTGGATGCAAGATTTTTTTCTGTCCTGACACTGTTGTATAATTTCATTGCTTTGTTAGATGCAGTATAGAAACGATCATGACCACCACAATTGAAATGTTATCTCTTGAAATGCCATATTTCTTTTATTACCTTCCTGAGATTGTAAAATAAATCCTGCAAAGTAAGATTGAAATGCTGCAAAATTTGATGTCAACTATTATGCAAATCTAACTATGGTGTTGTGTTTCTTCAAGCGTATTGCATGTGTTTGAATGGACAGACATGCACTATCAAGTTATATCCCTCAGCTTTGCCTGCCTATTCCTTTTTTAACAGTAGGATATTAATGTGCACAATTCTGCTCTTGAATACGGCATATCTATAAACCAAAAGCAGATCTGATATACCTGCTTTGATAGTTGCCTGTGTTAAAATTAGACTGAAATGTACCTCATGGTATATTTTATGATATTAAATAACAAATGAATTTTGTGTTACTAGAAAATTTGGATTAAAATATAGCCCATTATTGTATACCCTGCTTCTTTTCTTTGTAACTCTGTGTGCATATGTGCACATGCATGCATGCAAGTTTGCAAGAATATATTAAACAGGCACTTACCTAAATGAGTAATGAGATTGGTTGATCGCAGTTTTTTTTAAAACGAATAACAAGCCATGTGTATCAGTATAAAGTTTTTAATTGTCTCAGTATATGAAAGCGCTGTTAATTAAACTGCAATGTCAGGCATTTGAAGTAGAGCAAATTAGACAACAGCAGTTACTTAGATATAGTTACTTTTTCAAGACGTTCAAACAAAAGCAATTCAAGGACACTTTAAAGTAAACTTAGAGTAACATCATTCATTTACATTTATCCATTTTAGAGTAACTTTAAAAAACACTTATTTCTCATAATTTTTTTTCAGACAGCATTACACTATCCAGGTTCTCTTGTGTGTGTTGATGTACCTCCAAAGGGCAGTTACAGGAGTATAATCTCTGACTGGAAAATGAAGCATTGGCATCAGTGGCAGCAGCTGGTGGCTGGCTAGCTGATCAAAGGCTGTTTTTTCCCCAGCTGCATGTTTTATTTCTGTTTTTTCTCCTCATCCTCTTTCCTAGCAATAATGGTCAGAATGGGTACCTAAACGTTAGGTTCCTAGATTTTCAGATATTGTCTTAAAATTAGACTGCATTCTTGGGTACCTAAATAAGGGGCAAAACTTTCAGAAGTGCTGAGCACCCAGTGCTGCCTGAGAACAAATTTGGATACAGGAGTTTGACTTTACACTTCTGTGTTTGAAAATCTGCACCCTTAAGAGCCAGTCAGGTGAAATCAATGGGTATTAGGCATCTCACTGCTTTTGAACATCCTGGTAAGTGCCTGTCTGCATCTTTAGGCATCTAAATAACATCGAAAATCTGACCCTGCATCGTTGGTACTTAAATAAAAAGTTCTGATTTTTCAGAAATGCTGAACAGTATCCGTTCCCATTGACGTCAGTGAGAAACAGTGGGTACTCAGCCGCATTCAGACATAAGATGTCTTAAATAATTAGTAACCTAAGTTTAGATTCCTCTTTTTAAGAAAATCTTAGCTGTACTGTTAGTTTAGTTGTACTTTCCAGGGCTGTCTTTAACACAGAAAATTTATTTTTGTATTTCAGTATTACCAAAGATCTTTTAAAAATGGTAACAGAACAGTGATTGTTTCATCACCAGATGCAACCCTGCAGGGGAGCAAAGTAGCAGAAAGTTTTGTCAGCACCAGGTCTGATAGCTAGGAGAGCAATCTGAGGCCTTATGCTGTGATTTCCTCCCTGCCCCCCACCTAAGAAACAAAGTGGAAAGTTCAACAGTAGTTCATAGCATATTTTTAGTTTTTTCTTGTAAGAAGCAAGGGGATGCCCAGGCGTCTTGTTCTGACTAGGGCTTAGTGTTATCATTCTTTAATCTAAATCTTTAGATCCTAAAGATTAATCCTAAAACCAGCAAAAAGTCATTTATGTAGGTGGTTTTTTTCCCCTCAAATCTGTGATTCCTAATCTCTGCCAGTCGCAATGCAACGTTTGAAAATGGCAAATGAAAAATCATTCAATAGCTTCAGTCAGACTTTATTATAATAATAATTTATCATTTCTAAAACATTGAGTAAAGTTACGTGATACCAAAATGAGTGGCATGTTATAGATGGTCATGAGCATGTGAATCTTAGGACACGTCTATGCTACAGGTGCTGTAGTTATGCCACATCGTGCTGTAGTGTAGGTGTGTCTTATGCTGACAGAAAGGGTTTGTCTCTCAGTTTAAATAACACATTGACCATTGACCTACCTGCATCTACACCAGGAGTTGGCAACCCCTGGCACATGTGCCAAAGATGGCACAGACCCCTATTCTGAGTGGGATACAGGGCTCCCAGTTCTGCGGAAATGCTCAGCGCCATGGCTGCTCCCCCCTGCTAGCCCTGCAAGAGCCACTACACATGCAGCAACTCCTCTCCTCTGCTGCGCTGCCTCCCAGCATGGCCTGGGGCTGCAAGAGATGCCTCATATATGACAGCTCTTTCCCTTGCTGGCTCTAACCCTGGCACTTGCTGAGGATTGGAGGAGTGGGGCTGGCAAAGGTTGCTGACTCCTGAACGACACTCTGTGCCGGCTAGCCTACTTGTGTGGGTAATAATAGTATAACAGGGGCTTCCAATGTGCTGGCGAGTAGAGCATCTCTCCAGAATCTGTGCCAGGTATGCGCTGTTTGGGCTGAAGTCTGCTCTTCACTGTCTTCACCGATGCTGTTAGCAGCCCTACCTGGATTCAAGTTTGCATGAGTAGGCTAGCCCTTGCACGCCTGTTGCTGTGTAGAATTAACCCTGTGTGGTTAGATGGTTATAAGACGTGTCTGTAAGTAGCCTGTTGGACTCTGACAATCGGTTGATTAACCCAGGCCTCAACGAACGTATGTTTCTGGTTGCCATGGCAACCAGTTTTAGTAGCCTGTCGCTTAGCTCCACTGCAGAACCATAATGGAGGCATGCCCTCTGGCGACCAAAAGTAAAATTGCTGGTGCCTGGCTGTGAGCCAATTTTGTCCACCCCTGGATTAACCATTTATTACAACATCTGGTAATCACTTAACACTGAGTATAAACATGACTAAATTTATTCTTGCTATAAAATTGACCAATATCTCTTTTGAGAATGGAAGGTGTCATTTCCTGCCCGGTAAGGCTACAGTTCTGACTTCTTGTGGGCGGATGAGAGAGCTCCCACTACATAACAGCAAGTGAGCATTTGAATTTTAAACCTAACTCTGCAAGGAGAAAAATATGAATTTTTAAGTAAGAATCACAGAAAAGATTCATTTGGCTTTGTGGATTTAAAAAAAAAAAAAAAAGCTAAGCAGAACTTTACTATTGGGAAAATATGGTTTAAACAGTTTAAAAGTTCCTGAAATACAAAGCAAACAACTATCAAGTAGCATCCCCCCCCGCCCCCCGAGATGCAAGTCTTTGCCCTTCAGCATGTGCAATCATAGGTCTCACGGCTTATTGTAATGGTGGTGGTTTTTTGATGGAACAACTGTCCATGAGAAAGTGCCCACAAACCCATTTCACATCCATTAGAGATTTGAATGGCATTTGGTAATAATTTGATACTAGTGATGAACAATTAATAACTCATTGCAAAGTCTCTGGTTTATCTTCTGCCTGTCCTACCTTCTTTGCCCTCCCTGTCTCTCAGTTCTTTCAGTTTACAGTCAGCGAGTTATGCCCTCCTAATCAGCTAGTACAGACTAAGCTACAACTGTCATACTGTAGGTCACTTGCATTTTTAGTTTCTATAATTCTGTTAAGCTATTTTGTCCATCCTCATGTTGTTATTCTACAGTGAATTTGGGTATGTTTTGAAATTTCTGTAGTTGGGATGGTTCCCACATTTTGTTAGGGTGATTGTTCTACAGACCAAGAAGTTTCTCCTCCCTTTCCCCCCACAGGTCTTCCTTTCCTTGGAGTTTACAATATTGAAATACTTTCAGATGCTTATCATAGCTCTTCATTTCTGAGAAAAATCAGACCATCCTGAATTACATCAGAGATTTTTTAAAAAACCCCAACAATGCAAACCAAGAGGTCTAGAAGGGATATAAACCCTCATCTTTCTGCACATGAAAGAGCCTCTAACAAATGGAGGTTAGGAGGACATGTGCTTTAGAGCCAGTTAACTACAAAAAACCAGGATTTCTTGATCCTTCCTCTTGGGCATCCAGTGTTGATCACTGTCAGAGCAGTGGTTTTCAAACTTTTTTCCCTCAGGATCCAGTTCATTTAAGCCTGTGAGCCCACAATTACATCTCTGAGCAATGCATTCCACTCTTTTGGTGGCAATAGCAGCAGGTCCCGTGACCCAGTACTGGATCCAGACCCTAAATTTGAAAACCACTGAGACAGAGAATATCGAACTAGTTAGACCACTAATCAAATCCAGCACGGCAGTTCCTTTGAGAAGCGTAAGTGTAAGAAGTAGTTCTATAGGATGTGTAAAATAACCGCTGAAATCTGGAGTGAAAAAGACATGTTTTATGGGGTGGTTATTGGTTTTGGGAGGTCCACAAGTTTTTAGCAGGCCAACTCTTGCTTCATTCATGAAACATAGGAAAATCACAGCCAGTTGCAATATAGCTGTAGGCTAGTAAATACTTTGTTCTTTTCGTTGATTCCCCCTGAGAGCAAGTTAACAGTATAAGAACACTGTACAACAGTATCAGCAGAGCCCTGGGGAAGACCTGACTATATAGTCTTTCGAAACAAAATAATTTGAAACAATAAAAATCATTCTGTGCTGCTTTTGATACCATTGAGGCAGAAATCAAAGGTAGAACATGTCTTTTTCAAACAGTAAACGTGCTTATCATAGAATCATAGGGTTGGAAGGGACCCCACGAGGTCATCTAGTCCAACCCCCTGCCAAAAAAGCAGGACCACTCCCACTAGATCATCCCAGTCAGGGTTTTGTCCAGCTGGGCCTTGAACACCTCCAAAGACGGAGAGTCCACCACCTCCCTAGGCAGCTTATTCCAATGCTTTACCACTCACCTAGTAAGAAAGTTTTTCCTAATATCCAGCCTGGACCTCCCCAGCTGTAACTTGAAACCATTGCTCCTCGTTCTGCCCTCTGTTACTACTGAGAACAGTCGAGCTCCATCCTCCTTGGAGCAACCCTTCAAGTAGCTGAAGGTTGCTATCAAATCCCCCCTCAGTCTTCTCTTCTGCAGACTAAATAAACCTAGTTCCTTCAGTCTTTCTTCATAGGGCTTGTGCTCCAGCCCTTTGATCATTTTGGTTGCCCTCTGCTGGACTCTCTGATTTGTCCATGCCCTTTTTGTAGTGGGGAGCCCAAAACTGGACACAGTATTCCAGATGTGGCCTCACTAGTGCAGAATAGAGGGGAATGATCACATCCCTCGATCTGCTGGCAACACTTCTTCTGATGCAGCCCAGGATGCCATTGGCCTTTTTGGCAGCAAACGCACACTGCTGACTCATATCCAACTTCCCATCCACCATGACCCCCAGGTCCTTTTCTCCAGTGCTGCTACTTAGCTGATCACTCCCCAGCCTGTAGCAGTACATGGGTTTTTTTTGTCTCAAGTGCAGGATTTTGCACTTGTCCTTGTTGAAACTCATGAGATTTCTATTAGCTCACTGCTCCAATTTGTCTAGGCCTCCCTGAATCCTATCCCTGCCCTCCAGGGTGTCTACCGTTCCCCCCAGTTTGGTATCATCCGCAAACTTACTAAGTGTGCAATCTATCCCATCATCCAGATCATTAATGAAGATGTTGAACAGAACTGGCCCCAGGACCGACTCCTTAGTTAATGAGTAGGCCATTGCCACGTTAACAGAGTTTGATAAACGTCTAGTTTTAAAAATACTGTAAGGGTAAAATCTGGAATATGTTAGTATTGTAAGAAAAGAGTGATTAACAATAGTCGAGTGGAATAAGATGTCTGAACTATTTAAGGGATGTATTCTTTAAAGGGTCATTTCAAACTTTTCTTGCCTGTAAAGTCAACTAGTTCTGAAAAAAAAAATACATCTGGTTTTGTTTCAGAACCTACAGGCATTTCTAGGTTCACATCAAACTGTGTCCTTCAGCATATCAAAGGCAGTGGTTCTCATTCAAGAGTGAGGCTCTGGGGAGGGTTTGAAAATTATCTAAAATGTTCACCTCTGGGCTCAGATTGCAGAAGGAAGCTTCTGGTTAAAAGCCTAATTCAGCAAAGCATTCATGTACATGCCTAATTTCAATCACAAGCTTAAATCTAGGTTTCAGTGAGAGTCAAGTTTGTGCTTAACAAGTCTTGGAGTAGAGCTGGGATTACTTGTGTAGTTAGCGTTGGCCGTTGCTGAATTGAGGCCCAGATGTTGTGGTGGTTTTCTTATTTTGTTCTTTACACGTTTCTGTAAGTGACAGGGGATTTATGTGGAAATCTCTCGACGTTACAGCACAGCATTTTTACTGCAATGTTGAAATAAAGCTACATTCACAGGATTATTTTGGGTTCTTATTAGTGCCCCTGCAATGAGTTCATTACCTCCTTTGGGAGAACCCAGATCCCAGCACACCAGAAAAGACAGCTGCTCCAACTAATCTGGTATCCTATCTTTGAGTGAGGATGGATGTTCGTTCTATCACTCTAAGCATGAGACACCATAACACCTAAGTCAATATTTCAGAGGAGGAAAATTCCCTCATAGTGCCCCTGGCTGGTTATGCAGTTCTGCCCACAGGACTGGGGAATTCGTCCTGACCCTAAATGTTGTTAAATTTATGCTTTGATTCATTAAGATCGTTGAAATTTCCAGAGAGATAGCCATGTTAGTCTGTGCACAGCAAAAACAATGAGGGACCTGTGACGCCTTATAGACTAACCAATTTCTTTGGGCATAAGCTTTCATGGGCTCCAGCCCTCTTCGGCAGATGCAGCATCTGTCAAAATGGGTTGGAGCCCATGAAAGCTTATGCCTGAAGAAATCTGTTAGTGCCACAGGGCTCTGGTTATTAAGATTGCTATTCTTCATAACTTAAACCCAGCTAGTGCAACCGCAGATGCTAATCTCATTCATAAGTCTGATCCTCTTTCTACCCTTACGAAACTGCCAGCCTCAAATATCCCAGCAAAGGATATTCTGCAGATCAATTCAGCTCTGCAAAGAAAACTGTTTCCTTACAACAACTTTAAATTTTCTGCCTCTACTTGAATTGTTTCCCCTCACTCAGACATGTAGGTACTGAGGAGCAGCATGGATACGTTGGGTATTTGCTATACCCCATCAACTTGCTTTGCATACCTCTCTCAAGTCTCTGAAGCTACAGTTAATGTGTATCTTCATTGTAAATGTTACTATATCAATGTCGCAAGAAAAATCACAGGTTGTGAATAATTGGAATAGATGTATATGGTGACCTTTTGGCCATGATTGATCTGATAACCTGAGCGCATAACAAAAGAGTTGATCTCATTTTTGATGCTCTGGGGTTTCTGTTGATTTTTCATTGCGTGTTAATGCATCATACTGAGCAGATCTGTGGCCTGTGCTCAGACTGAGGGATGTTCGGGGATTTATAGATGTATAATTCTCTTTTGAATGAAATCACCTTTGGAATAAATGGGCTAGTTTCACTGTGGGCATGAGGAAGTCAGTGGAGTTAGAGGAGGCATGAATCCAACCTAATCTGGCCAAAGATGGGTGATGAAACACATCATTCTTAAAAGCAGCCAGTGGTAATATATGTACAGGCCTAATTCACTTTTGTATTACTCCAGATTTATACCAGTGTAACTCCACTGGTTTCATGGGAGTTAGACTGGAGGATTGCAAGGATGAATTGGTCCACCCCCGTCCCAAAGAAACTGCTCAATGGGCTCTTTACCTTTTGTAGTACTATTTCAGAAGGGGCGTGCAGGAAGCTTTGTGTTCATGAATCACATAACTGACAAATGACAGAATAAGGTGAAGCCTTGATTTGCTGCATTGTTAAGTCATACCATGTAAAGCTCCATCAGCAAGCTGTTGAATAAATGTATCGGGCTAAATTCAGCCTTAGTATAAAGCAGAAGCAACACCACCTAAATAATTTTATACCATGGGTGGAGTTGGAAGTGTGTGGTAGGTATCAATGCAGGTCCTCCAGGCTATGTCTACACTTACAATTTAGTTCAAATTAATGAGGATTAATTCAAACTAAATTAATGCATGGCTACATTGCCTTTCATTACTATGAACTGAGGAATTCCCTAGTTAGAAGTAATGAATACTTACTTCAAAGTTATAAAATCTTGCTTAACTTCGAAGTAATGGTTAACTCAGACTTATTAGTTCAAATTATCCCAATGGAGCTGCGTTAATTCAAGCTAAACATTAGTTTGAATTAACGCAGTTTGACTTTCTTCGTCCCAGGGTGCCTTTCTCTTTCTTTGTACTGGGTGGGGGCATGACCCTTCTTGGGTGCCATGATGCCACACTTCCCATGGTGCCCCCTTCCTAAACTGAACTAGCAAGTCCTGTCCATGGACATATGAGTCAATTTGGGTTTCTAGTGGGGCCATGTTAGTTTGAATTAACCATTATTAATTTGAATTAATTAATTCAAACTAAGTTAATTTGAACTAACTTCTTAAGTTTAGGCATAGCCCTAGGGAGTCCCTATTTTGCAGCAAATGCAGGAAAGCAGGCAGGCTGCAGTCAAGAGGTTGTTAGATTACAGCACAGAGCAAGAGAGAACCTAGGAAGGACACTACAGATGATGGCTTGAATTCATAGTGTGCATTTTCAGTCAGAGAAACCTTTGGGTTATCCTCTGTAAGAGGCTAATGCTGCTGTTTCCGACTGTAGTGTTAGTGGCCTTATTTTTTGGGAGTGCTGGGCACTCCTGGGTCCCACTGATGTCAACAGGAACTGCGGATGCTCAGTACCTTTAAAAGTCAATCTCCTCTTTTCAGGGCTTGTGGGATGCATTGCCTCTGTTACCCATCCTAGTAGTGTTATTTCTATTGATCATCATGGTAACTCGAGCACCATATACTGTAACTAAGAATTGCACCCAGGTGTCCATAATGGACTGTACTCTTCATCTCTAAGGTTTGGCAGCTGTTGCCTTCTGGGTTTTGTTTTTGTTTCTGTTGCCCTAGTTCTTTGGCTTTTGTTGTTATGAGGAAGCTTTTCTAGCATGTTCTTTAAAATAAGAGAGCTCAGCCTTACCTTGGTTAGGTTATTCTACAGGGAAGCCCTTCTAATAATGAATGTATAAAGCCATGTATGTGGCTGAGGGCTTCATTGCTAGCTCCATCATTTGGGAAGAGTATGGGTGCTCTGGCTGGTCACAAATGGAGTGTCCCTGATGTAAGCAGTATTCAAATATTTGAAGACCTTAAAGCTCAGGGTCTTGTAATAGCACAAGAAGCAAACTGGGAGCTATTGGAAGGTGCAGGGGGTTGTTTTGCTCAGGAGGTGGGCAAAATTTCACGAATTAGGATGTTTGTATGGCTTCCACCTACCAGATGCCAAGGAGGCTAACCAGGCTCATTCTGGCTAGTTCCTCTCCCAAAGGGAAGAATGTATGTTCTTTGCAAGTTGTAGACAGACAGCTGCACTTTCCAGGTGACCAGGCTTTGTAATAAGCTTGGAAAGCCTCAGGACTGTATAGTACCTTTGTGAACAGGGTGGGTGCTTAAACGGAAGGAAAGGTTATTATTATCTTAGCTCATCACAGTGGTTTCCCTTGTCTAACAGCATCCTTTCAGTCTTTGCTGGGCTTCCTTTGGCAGGAATTCCATTTCAGACTGGGAAAGGGGCAAGTTTTATCCTGATTACAGGGGTACTTAGGCAGCTGAAACTCTCTAGTTGGTTGTTTGCAGATAATAACTTAGACAGGAGCACTGTATCTGTTGTTTTTGTACTGGAATTAAAATACTAGAGCCACTAACCACCAGTGTGTTCTGACGTCTTGTGCCAAGTCACTTACAGTATGTCAACACTAGCAAATTAGTCTGGACTAATTTGAACCCTGTCCACACTAACCTTTGGCTAGTTTGAACTAATTGAAGGTTAGTTCAAATTAGTTAGTTCAGCTCATTAGTCCAAATTAGCTGCTTAGTTCAAACCTATTTCAAAGTTTAGTTTGAACTAGCCCAATGGAGGCATGCCAGTTCAAACTAAGTAAGTTGGAACTAAAAAACCATGGTTAGTCAGAACTAACTTTGAGCCACTTAGTTCGGCCTAACCAAGTCCGAACTAAGCTTTTAGATGTAGACATAGCCTTAGATGCTAGCTAGGTTTAAAATTTTAATGGATAGTCTTTGTTACAAACTCTTGAATGCAGCAATTGAAACAATGGTAGAAAAATCTAGATTATTTTCTGTCCTTTAGGTTACTTACTTTTTGTGGTTCACCAAGCTTGGAATAGACCTTTTAACTTGTGGAAGCATCCTACTAGAAGAAGACCCTGTGAGTTTATACTGGATCTGAGTGGGATTATAGGAGACACTACAATGAAGACCAGAAACGTCCTTTATAAACAGGAATGAAACTGACACTTTCACAGCGTTGCCAATCCCAAATGATCAAAAGTCATGAATCAGGCTCACCACAGAGCTTAGGTAAAAATAATAGAGCTTGTGTTCTTTTTACTTACCTTCTGCTTTTTGAGTCTTTAGGGTGCACTGGTGTCATGCAGTGAAGCTTTCTCCACACCCATTAATGGCTAGAAATTTATTTTTCATTAAGAGTGAAGGCTGAAATCATCACATATCCACTAGACTCCAGGAGCTGCGGCTTTAAGGAAAATAATAAGACTCATGATGAAGTCATGAGGGTTAGTAACACTGCATTCTGTTTGAAAGCTAGCTACTTCCCAGAAGGCTCATAGCATAACACTGAGTGACTGAATTGCAATTCTCACGGGAGAATATTTAAAACTAAACACCAAGATAATCCCATGTTTTAAAGCTGAGGAAAAAAATTGAATCTTCTGAGGCATATCAGGGCCTTGCAGGCAGAAAAGGAAAACAAATATGCATAGGATACTAGGTCAGACCAGTGGTCCATCTAGCCAGTATCTTGTCCTCCAAGAGTGACCAATTCTAGGTGTTTCACAAGGAGTGAACAGAGCAGGGCAGTTGTCTAATCCAGTGGTTTTCAAACTTTTTTCTCAGGACCCAGCTGAAAAAAAAAATCATTTATGCCCATGACCCAACAACTACATCTTTGAGTGATGCATTCCAGTCTTTTGGTGGTAACAGCAGCAGGTGCTGCAACCCAGTGCCTGGGAGTCTGCGACCCATTACTGGGTCTCAACCCTAAGTTTGAAAACCACTGGTCTAGTAGAGCCATCCCCTCTCATCCACTCCCAGTTTCTGGTAGCTTGAGGCATTTGAGTAGCAAATCCTTCAAGATAGGTTTTTAAAAAGCTATAACTCAGCATCACTGATGGCAGTTAACACCCATAGATTATTAATAAAACAGAATAGAGGGGGAGGCAGTTTTACGGTTTGTATAAGCTACCAGGTGTCATCCTCTTAACTTGGTTTAACTGCAGGAAGCAAAGCAAGCTGGTATACAGTGCAACATGAGCTCTGTATTTTTTTGATGAAGAATTTTAGATTTAAGAAAATGCAACATTGAGTTCTTCACAGAAAAAAAAGCAAGGAGTCTTGTGGCACTTAAAGACTAACAGATTTATTTATCGCATGAGCTTTCATGGGAGAAAATCCCGCTTCGTTAGATGCTTTGAAGAGGGGGAGCTTACAGAATGGGATGCAAATAAATGCAGGGGAGTGTAAGACCTGGGATCAGGTCATACTGCAACAGCAAATCAGAGCATTTATAGGGTTCAAACCCAAAAGCCTTCAGCACACCCAAGAAAGCAAAGCACAGAAATTAAATACTGAGGAAGAAAAACATTGGCATACAAGATTTTTCAGGCCAGTGGTGTTTGCTATACAGGTAGTCCTCACTTAGTGACCGGGTTCCGTTCCTGAAACCCGGTTGATAAACGAATTGGTCACTAAACGAGGAGCAGCCCTTACCGGTATTTCAGGCATAATGTACTTTACTGGTAGTGGGTTTTTCAACCATCGGTAGATAGTTTTAATGTCACCTTTGCATCATTTATAACATTTTTAATATATATTTTAAATGTTTTAAGCTCTAATGTACTGAACTTAGTTTGCATAGTGTACTGTAAATATAGGTAATCTGAGAGAGTTGATGCGAGTTCTCGTACATCGCCATAATACCAACTCATCAGAGAGCCGGTCATAACTCTGAGGGGTCACTAAACGAGTAGGTCACTAAGCGAGGACTAGCTGTATAACATAAAAGTGCCTATTAGTATTATTTTCAGTGAAGTAGCCCTGTAAGCCTAGTTCAACAAACAAACAAGGAGTTCTGTGTCACTTTTAAAGACTAACAAATTTATTTATCTCATTAACTTTCGTGGGTACAATCCTACTTCATCACACACACTCCTTGTTTGTATTACTTATTTATTACTGCTGTTAACTAGCACCTGGTTCTGCAGTAACTAAGGTCCTGAGTCATTTGAAGTAAATGGGTGGTTTTCCAATTACTGCTCTGGGAGGAGTAAAAAAGTAAACATATCCAGCTCATTTGAACACATGTACCGTTATATACTTAATTCTTCAGGTGAGTGGGGCATCCCCTGCCCATGGAGTACAACCTAATCCTGGCCATGCCTCCTCCTTTTATTTTGAGTTGTTGGCCTTGGTTATTTGCAGATCTGATCAGAAGTGGGTGCAACAAAATTTATACGAGTCCAGTCAAGGTGGAGAGAATTGACACCCGATAAAATTGAGACTGTTTAACAGAAGTATAGACGCCCCCTCCCGGCATTCACTTAAGTGAGTGACATAATTCTTACTGAAGGGTGGTGGCGGTCAAGAGTAAGGCCCTTAATGAACAACAGCAAAAATGTTCAATTTTTAACTTTTAATATGCAAAATATTGAGTTTTTCTAGCTGGCTGGCATTAACGATTGGCCTAAACAGTCATTTATGCCTCATCTTAGACTTATGTAATCTAGACCATGCCTCTAAGGTATCTTGAGCCCTGTCTTGCCCAGAGGACAGGTCCCACTGGTGTTCCCCGGAGCTCAATTGGGAATTTTTCAGTGAAATGTTTTTTGCAGAAATGCAGGAGATTTGATGAGATCTTGTTCAGGAGCCTTTCTCAGGTCCAGGACTGGATTTCAGGAGACAGGGAAAGAGAGAGGGTATAATAGCCTATTTGTTAAGGCATCCACCAGCTATGTGGCAGACACAAATCCCACTGAGCTATCAAGTCGATTTGTCTGTGTCTCGTGTTAGCACTGTTCCACTTTATATAAATAATAAAGTATTTCTAGGGATGCAGAGACACTGCCTGTGCAGTCAGGTAGGTAGACCACTCACTGGGAATATGAGATACCCAAGTTCACATCTCTTCTCTACCTGATACCAAGAGCAGAGATTTGAACCTAGGTCTCCCATAGCTAAGGTGAATTTTGTTGTGTGGGTTTTTTCTTTTTTCTCCTGTAAAATAATAATAGCATTAATAATACTACAAAAGGATGTTGGTTTCACTCTGATGTGGAATGGAAATAAATTATGAAATTTCAGTATTTCTTTAATTGGAATTTTTGCTTTCTAGCCAGCCCTAGTGTCAACAGAACAAGGTGAACAGGATTTGGCCAAGCGTATTTTGTCCAAGGTTTTTCTTTGTCAATGTGTAAGCCAACTTCTAAAGTAAGACTAAGCCATTTGATGGTTGCCTGTGTCTTTGTAACAACACAAGTGCACATTGTAATATGAACCAGGCAATTTACAAATAAATCTGGATGATCTCTAATTCTCTCATAGTTCTTTCAATCTGTGGAAATTGACTGATGCTCATCTACATTTTAATCCTATTCAGAAAGTAATAAAGTCACAGTAATAGATTTATACACAATGATGAAAACCAGTCATTAACAATGTTCAGTTTATGTAGTTCACTTGAAAAGAAAAACCCAGAACGGCAACATAAAATTTATTTTGTAAACTAATAGGATGAGGAGCCAATTTTTAGCAACTGCCTTCTGGAATTGGCACAGGGAAAATAAATTCCAGGTTTAAAGCTAACTTGCAGCAGGGTTAGATTGTAAGATATATAAAATTAAAAATTCCCCTCTCACCCCTGTGGGTGGTATGTGTCTTCCTCAACCTCGGGTCCTCTACCAGAGGCCTGGGAGTTTGAGGGTTCTGCGCAGTATCTTAGCTGTTCCTAGCACTGCACTCTTCTGGACAGAGAGCTCTGATGTTGTTCCTGGGATCTGTTGGAGCCACTCTCCCAGCTTAGGAGTCACAGCCCCGAGTGCTCCTACCACCACTGGGACCACTTTGGCCTTTACTTTCCACATCTTCTCCAGTTCCTCTTTCAGGCCCTGGTACTTCTCCAGCTTCTCATACTCCTTCTTCCTGATGTTGCTGTCACTTGGCACTGCCACATCTATCACCACCGCTGTCTTCTGGTCCTTGTCTATTACCACAATGTCTGGTTGATTGGCCAGTACCTGCCTGTCCGTCTGGATCTGGAAGTCCCACAGAATCTTAGCCCTGTTATTCTCCATGACCGTCTGTGGGATCTCCCATCTGGTCTTGGGAGGGTCTAGCCCATACACTGTGCAGATGTTCCTGTACACAATGCCAGCTACTTGGTTGTGCCGTTCAGTGTATGTTGTTCCTGCCTGCATCCTACATCCTGCCACTATGTGTTGGACTGTCTCTGAGGCCTCTCTGCACAGTCTGCACCTTGGGTCCTGTCTAGTGTGGTAGACCCCTGCTTCAATGGATCTGGTGCTCAGTGCCTGTTCTTGTGCTGCTATGATCAGTGCCTCAGTGCTGTCTTTTAGTCCAGCCCTTTCCAGCCACTGGTAGGATTTCCCAATGTCAGCCACCTCAGCTATCTGTCGATGGTACATCCCATGCAGGGTCTTATGTTGCCATGGCATTTCTTCTGCTTGATCCTCCTCCCATGTCTGCTGCTGCCTCAGGCATTCTCTCAGCAGCTCATCTTTGGGTGCCATCTTACTGATGTACTCCTGGATGCTCTGGGTTTCATCCAGGACAGCAGCTTTGACACTCACCAAACCCCGCCCTCCTTCTTTCCGGCTGGTGTACAGACTCTCGGTGTTGGATTTGGGGTGGAAACCTCCGTACATTGTGAGGAGCTTCCGGGTCTTCACATCGGCAGCCTCCATGTCCTCCTTTGGCCAGCTCACTATACCGCCAGGGTATCTGATGACTGGCAGGGCGTACCTGTTGATGGCGTGGATCTTGTTCTTCCCATTGAGCTGGCTCTTCAGGACCTATCTTATCCTTTGGTGGTACTTGGATGTTGCTGTCTTCCTTGCCTTCTCATCGTGGTTCCCATGGGACTGTGGGATGCCAAGGTACTTGTAGCTGGTCTGTATGTCTGCTATGTGGCCTGCTGGTAGTTCCACCCCATCAGTCTTGACTACCTTCCCTCTCTTTACTACCATCCGGCCACACTTCTCCAGTCCGAATGATATCCCAATATCCTCACTGTAGATCCATGTCAGGTGGGTTAGCGAGTCGATGTCTCATTCATTCTTAGCATACAGCTTGATGTCATCCATGTAGAGGAGGTGGCTGATGGTAGTTCTACTCTTGAACTTGTATCCGTATCCAGCCCTTGTGATTATCTGGCTGAGGGGGTTCAAGCCAATGCAGAACAGCAGCAGGGACAGTGCATCACCTTGGTATATGCCGCATTTGATGGCCACTTGTGCAAGCTGTCTTGAGTTGACTTCCAGTGTTGTCTTCCACAGTCCCATTGAGTTCTTGAGGAAGGTCCTTAGTGTCCTGTTGAATTTGTATAGTGCCAGACATTCACAGATCCATGTGTGCGGCATTGAGTTGTAGGCTTTCCTGTAGTCAATCCAGGCTGCACACAGATTGGTCTGTCTAGACCTTGAGTCTTGGGCGACTGCTCTATCTATGAGCACCTGGTGTTTTGAGCCTCTGGTGTTGTTCCCAATGCCCTTCTGAGCTGTGCTCAGGTACTGGCCCATGTGGTCCTGTAGCTTGGCGGCTAGGATGCCTGATAGGACTTTCCATGTTGTGGGGAGGCAGGTTATTGGCCGCTAGTTGGACGGTGCTGTTCCCTTGTGGGGGCCTTTCATGATCAGCACTGTCCTTCCTTGTGTTAGCCAGTCTGGGTGGGAGCCTGCTGCTAGCAGCTGGTTCATCTGTGCTGCTAGGCGTTCATGCACTGCTGTTAGTTTCTTTAGCCAGTAGGTGTGGATCATGTCCGGGCTAGGTGCTGTCCAGCTCTTCATGTTCTTGACCCACTGTTGGATGTCTGCTGCTGTGATGGTGACTGGTTTCTGTTCTGGGAGATTGCTGTGGTCTCTTCTCAGGTCCTGCAGCCACTTTGCACTGGTGTTATGAGTCTTCTCTTTCTCCCATATGTTCTTCCAGTACTGTTCAGTTTCTGCTGTTGGTGGCTCTGCTCTTATTGTGTTGTTGCACTGCAGTTGGGAGTACACCTTGGATGGTTCTTTGGAGAACAGGGCATTTATCTTTTTGGCCTCTGCTGCTCTAGTGTATCTCCTTAGCCTGGTAGCCAGTGCTGTGAGCCTTTGTTTACCGGTCTCTAGGGTTTCAGATGGAGTCAGACCCTTGTATTTTTTCAGTAGCCGAGTTTTATCCTTAGTCTCTACACCCTTCTGTAGTTCCACCAGCTGACTAACTTCTCTCCGCGTTGCCTTGATCTTATCCTCCAACCTCATTTTCCGGGGGGGGGGGTATGTACTGCTGTTCTTGATCGTGTAGCCAAGCATCTCCAGGATTACAGAGGCTGTAGCATATACCAATTTATTGTTTTGAGTTATGGTGGTAGTAGGAATTGTCATTAGGGCTCTATTGGCATCTTCTAGCATACTATCTGGTGGTATTTCTCCAACGAGCCTTGGTAATTGGTCTTGAGGGCTGACTGTAGCTAGTTTATCCATGATCTTGTGCCTCATATCAGCTGCTGTGCTCTGTAATGGAGGGGGTGGCAGTGAAGTTCCAGCTTCAGGTGTTGGCTGCACATCTAGTTGTACTTCTGGGTCTTCTTGTTGAGTCTGGGATGTAAGGTGGAGTTGGTCTATCTCAAGTTGTGAGAGCACCTTCCTCTTTACTAGGTTGAAGCGTTGGGTAACTAGCCGTTTCTGAGTTAGTGTGGATGTAGGTCTTTTGTCCATCTATAGTTCCCTCATACGTTTCATATATACCCTCTCATTTGGTCTGCTGTTGTAGTAGCATTCCATCAATTCCAGGTTCTCTTGTCTCATCCATGTATGGTTTGTTCCAGTAGCCCACTTATCGTCAGATTGTCCTGGTTCCCTAACATCTGGCACGGACCTTGTTAATCCGGGCGACGTCCAAGCCAGCATGACTCTCCTAGTTCGTGTCACTCTCATATTTGAGGTAGGCAAGTGAGGAGTTAGGGGGTCTTTTGCCCAAGGACCCCTAGTGGAAAGGTAGGTAGGTACTAACCAGGATTTGAACCCTGATCTCCCGTATCAAAGGCAGCGCGCATCAACTTGTGTGTTTTATTTTGCCCTTCTATTGATACCTTTCATTATCAAAATCTTTAGTTTCCTACTTTGGGGGAGGGGAGGGAGGTCATCTTTTGGAGACACAGATTGTCTTCCCTCCTGCTTGTGCAGCCTGTTGATTTCATGGATGTCATACAGTGGGCATGGATGTCCGCATCTGGTCCAAGTTGTACATCTTGATATTCTGTGCTTGATCAAATGCTTCATCAGGCATTTATGCCTATAGTTAATTGGTTAATAATTGCTTATTGCAGAAAAAAGAGAAAACAAAAGCGTGCTCATACCAGGCCATGGTGCCTAAGCTTTGACTTGTGTGCCACCTTCTTAAACTGTGAATGGGTGGAACATCAGGCTGGTATCAGTGTTCCCTCTAAGCTGCGCTGGCGCGCTGCAGCACAGCCCACCGCAGCCGCCAGCGCAGGGAAGGCAGCCGGCAGCGCACTGCCGGCAGCCAGAGGCCCTCCATAGAGCTCCTCTGCAGCCGGGAGTTTTGAAAACTCCTGCCCAGAGAAGCTCTAATGGAGCATGCCCAGAAAATCTGGGCATGCTCCGTAGAGCTTCTCTGGCCCCAGGAGCTGTGGCTGGGCCGTGCGGCTCCAGCCACAAGGTAAGTTTGTGGGGGCGGGGAGGCTGCTGGGGAGCCGGGAGTGGGCCGGGGGGGGTGGCCAGGAGAGGGGCCGGGGGGGGGGGGGGGGGGCCGGGGGACGGGGGGGCTGCTGAGCTGCTGTGAGTGGGCCAGCGGGAGCGGGGGTGGCCAGGAGCAGGCCCGCAGGGATGGGGGGGCCGCCGGGAGTGGGCCCACAGGGGCAGGGGGGCCGCTGGGAGCAGGAGGAGCGGCCGAGAGCGGGCTGCGGGGGTGGGGAGGGTCTGCAGGGGGCAGCTGGAAGCAGGGGGGTGGGGGGGGCGCTGGGAGCAGGGGGGGCGGCCGGGAGTGGGGGGCAGCTGGGAGCAGGGGGCAGGGGGGGTGGCCGGGAGCAGGCCGCAGGGGTGGGGGGGGCAGGAGCGGGCCCACGGGGGTGGTAGCGCAGCAAGCGGGGGGGGCACAGCGCAGCGAGCAACATGAGTTGCTCAGCTGCCACCATCTCTTAGAGGGAACATTGACTGGTATACCATGGTTTGGGAGGCACTGCTGTCCCTCCTTTAAGCGTCAGAAATCAGTCTTGTCTTCACATACAGCGGTGACACAGCTGTGCTGTTGCAGCACTTTAGCAAAGATGCTACTATGCCGATGAGAGACTTCTTCTGTTAACCTAGTTAATCCACTGCCCCAAGAGCTGTGTCAACAGATACAGCCCTCCCATCGATGTAGTGCTGCCTACAGGGTAGGAGGGCAGGGGTGGCTTAGGGTGTGGATTTTTCACACCCCTGAGCAACATGCTTATCCTGATATAGGTCTGTAGTGTAACTGGGGGCCCCTAAGTGTTTTCTTACCCTACAGTCTGCAGTTATTTCTTTGGTGTTGGCTGGCTGATACAGTTTTTGTGGAGTACATTGCTGATTTCTCCTCTTTTTTTCATTAAATTCATACAGCACGTCTGCTCAAGTACTGGTGAGAACAGCTGACCCTTCATGGGGTACAGAGTGTGCTACACCTTTTAATGGGATTGTAGAATGTGTTGTCCTCAATAGAAAGGTAACTGGGGCCATTTTGCTGCCTCCTGATGCTCCTCTTGAGATGGTGTGGCAGCTTTGCTATGCCTTTACCACAGCCTGTGTCTTTAAAGGTGTAATCTGATGTATGATGACCCACAAAACGGCCAACATGCAGGTTTTTACATCCCTGCCACTACAGCTTTAAACATCACATACTCAGTGTTTTATCAGAACCTTGTGTCCACTTTGTCTGCTACAGCTCTTCAATGGAAAAATGCTTTCTGCTGCTTCATTAGAGGCCTGATCCTCGTATCTGCGAAGCAGTTGCTGAGGACCCGATGTTCCCATTGTCATCAGTGGGAGCTGAGGATGCTCCATCATGCAGGGCTGGGCTGCAGTTGAACAACTAACCAGTAAGATACAGAAATGATACTGTGGCACCCGACTGATTGTATTAATTTCAGGATCTGCAGACTAAGTAGTGTCTGTGGCTCACGTTTTCTTTCATTTACTGTGGTAACTCAGTTGTAGTCGTATGGCAATTTGAAACCAGTGTGACTTAGAGGAGACTCCTGTCTAGCTTGCTCATATTTTAGAGCTATCTGGTGGTGCAGTGGCTTTCTACCATTGTGGGAAGCATATGCAGCTCCCTGTGTGTTAATTATGTGAGCCGTATCCACACAATGTACTTACTACCTATATGGCCCTGGGGATTTTGCGGGGGCCTCAGCTGTTTGCTGAGTTGGCTGCAAGCAGCCTCCAGGCTGCGGGAGAAGAACCACCATGCTAGTGGTTCATATCTTCTGCTATAAATCCCCCAATTCTACC
Source organism: Podocnemis expansa (assembly GCA_007922195.1). Lineage (NCBI taxonomy): Eukaryota > Metazoa > Chordata > Testudines > Podocnemididae > Podocnemis > Podocnemis expansa. The sequence continues at coordinate 42,795,822 of ML681996.1, read as the reverse complement.
TTACTCCCATTGGCTTCAGCTGGAAGATGTCTGTGGGTAGGACTTGGTCTTTGCGGCTTCAAAGTGTAATAGAATGAGACTTGGCCCATGTAGTTTCAGCTGTGAACTTTTTTTTCCTGGGCAGACAGTATATAATAACCATATTGATAATTTAGAGATCAACACACTGAGTCTGAAATCCCGAGGAATGAGCTCTCTGTGTCTGAGAGTGAAATTGACTCCCAGGACAAAACAAAAGAGATAAAACGGCAAACTGTTTTTGAAGTATGCTGCTTACTTCAGGCACAGTTTGTAAACAGGAACAAGCATTGTTTTGGTACCTCTCTGACAACTGCAGTAAAGCAAACCCACCCTCAACGCTTTCCGCTCAGCTGCACTGACAATAAATCCTCTCCCAGTTAAAAAGCCAGATTAAACAAAGACATCACTGTATGAAAAAATACACAGAATTTGTAAAGATGACATGCAGCAGTTCCAATTTCTGTGGGGGGGTCTTTGAAGATTAACATTCTCCACCCCCTCTTTCTTTTTTTGTAGGTTTAAGTCATTTACTTAATATTTTCTCAATACTTAGTTGAAGATTTAAATATGAATAATAAATACGTATTTCTAGCTATTATTTTACCCCATTTCTTAGACTTGGGTAAAAGTGATTGTCTGGCAATGTTTTGTTGGCAACTGTCCTCTTAATCTCTTTTCTCATATTTAAAATGTCTGTGAATGAAGTGCTAGGTGAAAAAAGTGATTGACTTAGTGCGAAGCCGTAAATAAATAGCCCAGCCAGCCACTGTGCAGACTTCTCACACCTCTGTCTTGACCTGCAAAAAACTCTGCCATTGTGTATGGTGAGTTTTCACTGGAAGCTGGTGCTCAGATGCTGAAATGAGGAACAGAATGTTTGAGACAAAATTAAATTAATCACTGATACGGTCAGCTAGGCTAGGACTTTAAGAAAAACATCAAGTATCTTAAGAGACACAATAATCGTGTTCCAGAGGGGTAGCTGTGTTAGCTCACTTCAACAAAACAAATAAGGGCTATGTCCACATCCAACTGCTTAGTTTGGACTTGCTTAGTCTGAACTAAGCAGTTCAATGTTAGTTTGAACCAACCACATTTTTTTAGTTTGAACTAGCCATGCTTTTTCTGTTCAAACTAATGTTTTAGTTCAAACTAAAAAAAAAACAAACAAACAAAGAAAACCCGTGGTTAGTTTGAACTAACTGCTATTTTGAAATTATTTACTTCAAACTAACATGACTACATCATGCTAGTTCAAACTAAAGTTCGAAATAAGTTTGAATTGAGAAGTTAGTTCGAACTTACCATTCGAATTAAAAATTTTTTAGTTCAAACTAGGCAAGGTCTAGTGTAGACAGGGATCATATTAATCTGGATTAAGCCTCCTTAATCCCGACTACTTTGCTAGTGTAGGCATAGTCAAGAAGTCCTACAGCACTTTTAAAGACAAACAGATTTATTTATTTCATGAGCTTTCATTGGGAGAAAATCCTGCTTCATCAGACTCTTGGGCTGTGTTCACACACACAGGGTTATTTTGAAACAAGTTGTGTCGAAACAACTTGTTTCGAAGTAACACCTTATTTCGAAATAACATACTTCGAATTAACAAAATGTTATTTCGAAATAAGAAAAAAAACGGGAAACGAAATAGCAGGTTCACACTGTGAACCTGCTATTTCGCTTCCTCAGGGGGCTGCAGGCACCAGCGGGCTGCAGCGCAGCCCAGCGCTGCTCCCCGCCGGTGCCTGCAAAGGGGGGCTGCAGGCACTGGCGGGGTTCAGCGCTGCACAGCGCTGCTCCCCCCCGGTGCCTGCAGAGCCGGGCTGCGGGCACCGGCGGGCTTCAGCGCAGCCCAGCGCTGCTCCCCGCCGGCTTAAAAAGTTGAGAGCCAGGCAGGGGATTGGGTGGCAACATGCACAGGGGCCATGTTGCCACACCTCCCAGCGTGCCCCTCTCCCAAATTGAGCTAGCAAATCCTGTGTCTGGACTTGCTATTTCAATTTGGTGTTTTCCCTTAATTCGGTTTAACTTAAACTGAATTAAGGATTTTATTTCAAATTAGCTTATTTTGAATTTATCTTAAATCAAAATAAGCATGAGCATGTAGACATAGCCCTTCCCCTGGGGTTTCATCTAATCAGTAGCTGTCACAGGCATGTCTTTCAAATGTTGTCTGATTCCAGGGATGTCACTCACAGATTTAGTGCCCTTCGTTCTTCCTACTGAGAGTTAGTTTATATTGTCAATGAGGAATAATAAAGCTGAGGCTATACCAGTGGTTCTCAACCTTTTGTGGGTCATGACGCACTTGGTAGCATATTGCAACTCTGCAGGACACACTAGCTCACTCTCTCCAGCCAAATCTAGCCATCTCTCCAGCTCTCTGCGACACATTTACTGCTGTGTGGTGATGCACTAATCTGTCCTGACATAGTGATTGAGATCCACTGGATTATGCAAGATTATTGACATAAAGGAAGGGATCTCATGGCATTCTTAATTCTATATTGAATAATTTTTGTGTCACCTTCAGATGAGGTCTTTGTATCTTCCCATTTGGGCCTGGTGAGATTGAGAGGGGTGTTGGAATTAGCAAGTCCTGTTGATTATCCAGGACTTCTCAAATGTAGCTCTTCTTGATGCTAGGCAGCCGTAGACTAATGAAAAGCTCATTTAGTTGAAAGAAAGTTCAACGGGATCTCTTTTGGCCTACGTCCAATGTAGACTTGTGACTACAAGTGAAATGCTGAGCTGCACTGAAATCAAGCAGAAAAATACAAGGGCAGCCCCAGAGAATGGAGAATAATATAAACGTCAGAAAGAAAACGATGGAAAAAGGCAGTGTGCCCTGTAAAAATGTACATCCGCCTTCATGCTGATTAGTTACACAATTGCAATCGTCCATAACTGGTACAAATGCTGTCTGGTCTTGGTAGGTCGTGTCATACCAGAGCACCTAGATTTTGTGGTCAGGCAGAGGGCAGATGTTCAGAAACTTGTAAAACCAGCAATATTCATTTATTTTGCAACAGACAGTGCTTTCTTCAGAAGTCTCTTCTTTCTTAGTTGACTGAAATTCAATCTGGCTGGCATGTTCCTTTCATCACAGAGAAATGGAGAACTACATTGACTGGCAAATTGCTCTATTCTCTTTTAATCATAGCTGCAAGATAAACAGTCAAGGTTATTTAAATAGCAATGTAAACATCTACAGCTCTGCACAGATTGCTTTATTCTTAGATAGATTCTGTGCCCACTTCCTACAAAGATGGTCTTTTCTCATCTTAAAGCTATATTATGAAGGATTTGGGGGACGGGTGAGATACAGCCCTTAATTTGCTTCCTGGTCGTTTCTAAATGCTGACAGACTCCCAAGCTGAGAAGAATCCAGCCCTTTAAGATTGTCAATAATGGAGATTTCAAAAATAAGAAAATCACCTTCACCATAGCATTTTTTTTAGATAGTGTCATGCAAATTTTGTTGATCTGATCCTCGAATACACCTGTGTGGTAGGTTTCTGTTACCATGCGTCCTTTGCAGATAGGGCAGCTGAGAGGCCAGGTGACTTGCCCAAAATCTCATGGAGAGATGGTGTCGGAGAGAGGATTAGATTTCAAGAACAGGGCTTTTCCCCGGGGGGTTCCATCATGTTGCAGCTTGTTGCACTGAAATGTCAGGATATAGCAGGGGTCTGCAACCTGTGGCTCCAGAGCCACATGCAGCTCTTTGGCTGCCTACTCCAGACCCGCCCCCCGCCACCAAGAGACCCTGCAGGTGGCCCAGTCCTGGCTCCCCACCACCGCCTGGGGACCTCATTGGTGGCCTGTGCCAGGCTCTGGGCTCCCCACCAACAGCCAGGGGACCATGCGGCACGTGCCCTGACCTAGCTCTCCCCACCAGGAGGCTGCACCCATTGCAGCTCTTAAAACACTTTGTTATTGAAGGAATTTTTATAAATGGCTCTTATCTTTGGGTTGCTGATTCCTGGGATATAGCAATGCAAGATCATTGCATTAAATCAGAAAGTCCAGATGCAATCATCTTCCATGAACCCTTGGAGAATGGTTTTGGGACATGCTAATGAATCTCTCTAACTAGGGACCAGATTTTGGCAGTCTTGGGGTGGGCATGCAGGAGAAGGGCATACCAGAGGGAGACCTCTCCCCCCCCACACTCTGCACAAGGGCTTGTCCCCTTTGCAGGCCCTTTGTGCTTTGGGGAGCTTTGTGGGTAATATTCTCCAATCACAGCATTCAGGAGGGGGGGATTACTGGATACTGGGTGGGATTTGCTTTATGGGAAAGATTATTATATAGAATTGCTGGATGTATTGTCTCTCGCCATGAATCTTCACAGAGGCAGAGGGCATGCATGGCATTTCCCTAGGCACTCCCCCCCACCCCTCTTTAGTTCAAACCCACGCGTCACTTTTTATCGAAACCAGGAAGGTGGGGAATAGTGCCGCACGTGGGGTTCTGCTCCTCAGTGGGGTCTTCCCTGAGCAGAACTTGGCAGAAGGACAAGGAAAGGGACCTTCTGGGCTAAATTTGATCTCAGACGCCATCAGATGCTCTTCCCCTGTCATTGTGTTCTCTCTCTGGTTCCCGTGAACACTGTATCAATTTTGATTTCCGTGCTTCCCTTGCAGCATTTCTTTCTGCAGCCCTCCCAGTTGTCTGTCTCTAGTAAATTATATTTGTACAATATCCAACTGTGCTGTGTGCTGTAGTAGTTGAGTTTTAGTTGTAGGCAGACGTCTGCTGCTTGTTTATGCAGGTGTGACTTGCAAAAAACAGACTGGAACACAACCATTCATTTCCAGTCATCTTGAAAAGGACGCTGTCCACTAAATGTCTGACAAGGAGTAGCTATGGCTACTGTAACGGAAAGAGACTGGATTGTTCTTTTCTGTCTGAATGCTCTGTACGTTCAGCAGCATTGATTTTCTGTATAATCAATTTCTCCTGTTTGTGTGGCACTTTCACAGAACAGCAGGGAAGACAAAAGCATTTGGGGCAGATTGTGACATTCTTAAATACATTGGAGATCAGTTTACTTTTGCAAGTAGCCATGCAACAGTTGTTGTGTCCGCATGTGTGATTGACTGATCAGTTAGGGCTTGGCAGTTAGGCCCCTAAGAAAAGCCTAGTTTTCGGGTGGCATTTTGAGACGTGCTCAGTTTGGATCAAAGTCTGCTCGCATTGATGTTGATGGCGGCTTTGCTGTAAAATCAGGTTAGGGCTGTACTGAGTGTTTTTGAACATTGCATTCTTGAATGGGTGAAGCGTGGCAGTATCTGCCAGGATGAGCTTCAGCATCTGACAGTATTTGTAAGTCTCTCTGTACATGGCTTGACTTCAGGCTGACAGTATTCCACAGGGAGCTGCTGCTGTTGATTTCCCTGTTTAAAAATCATAAGGGCTTCTCCCCGATTAGATTTTATCAGTGTCTCAGCAGCTGCTTGTTTAGGAAGCAGTGAGGCTTCCAGAAAGAGGGTAAGTGAAATACAAAGAAGAAATTTTGTGAAGTATCAGCTTGATACCTTTAAATAAAATGTGAATGTGGAAAGCTAACATAACCCCTGTGATAGGGAAGAGAGGTTCTCTTAATGCATTTATAGACATCCAGAGTTTGTTTTTCAGTTCTGGGAGTGAATTATTTTCAACCCCTGGAAATTTCTTAGGTTCCTATAGATGACGTCCCACCAAAAATACTACAGAAGGCTCTCCCTGTCCTTGTTGAAGACACATTCTCCTCATACCCCTATGCACCTTCCTCAGGTAAAATTTAATAGAAAATAAGATTCCTGTAGGTTATTGTTGTAATCCCACACAATTTAAATTGTATGTTCTTGTCTGCAGAATTCTGTAGGATGAATTAAAAAGCCTATAGGAAGGACATAATTTGCTGCTATATTTTATAAGTTTTTAGGGTAACTTTTCTAGACTCCTACTACATGTTTCAAGGAACCTTAAGGACATTGTTTTTATCTTTATTAACTTCTGTAGTACTTTCTGTGTGCAATGTCTCACTTTTCTCTCCTCTTGCACTCTCTTCTCTGCCAGCTCCAGCCTTCCCATCTATCCACCCACTGCTCTTTCATTCGTCTAAAGGGGGCAGAAGAAATTGCAGTAAAAATAACACATTTTAGTTTCACCCACCGCCCTTGATGGCTTGTAGGAGGGAGGTGTAGCTGTGCAGCATACGGTGGGTGGATTTGTGCAGCCAGGGAGAGCAGTAGAAATGAAAAGTGTTTCACAAATTCTGCAGTTCGTAGCAGAAGGGAGAAATGGAGTAATGTGAGATGGAAATCAGCAGTGAGAGTGGGGGGTTAAGAGAGGGTTAGATGAGCCACAATCTGTTGGGAGAGCAAACTCCCAGAAGCAGGAAATCAGTCTTAAATCGAGGCAGCTAGACTGAAAAGACTGCTGTAGCACCAGTCTTTCAAAAGCTAATAAACCAAATCTAAAATTTTGATAACATGAGTTTTCCCTACCATTTAGCTGGCATGGCTTTTACACCCCTGCGATTGCCCTTGTTTGCTGTCTGGTTCTGTGACTGTCTCCTTCCTCTCCTTACAGTAAAACCTGTCCTGTGATCCTCTAGAGAATCAGCAAAAGTTCAGATGTTTAGTAAAGTGGAAACAGATTCAGTTGATGTAGCTGTTGTTTAAGTCGCATGCTAGTTGGTTAGTGTAAGTTATTTCTAAGTATAATGTGGTTGTAGAAGGGATAAACAACCAACAAGGGTATGTAAAAAGATAAGATAAAACAACTGGTTTCTAGCACAAAGATATTGCAAATAATTGGAAGAAGGCATAAGATAAAAGGAGTCATCTCTCTCCTTTGTCTTGCAATGCAGTGATCTTCGCTTATCCTGGTGTGGCCCGTGCCTTGGCATGTTGAGCAACACCAACTTCCTGAAGTATTAGGTAGATCAGCATTTACATGCCCTCTAAATCGACCTCTGACTTATGGGCTTAAAGAAAGCTCAAGGAAAATTGTACTATGGACCTTGGAGATTTCTTAAGGCAGCCTTTTAAGAGAGGGATGGAGGCTTTTTGCAAGTTGTCTTGATTGTTAGGTACACTGTAGCAGTACATAAGTAAACCTTCCTGTCCACAACACCAGTGACCTCTCTGGCTGATCATTGACCTCTGAAGATGACAGGATGGAGGGAGATGTTGTATAAATGTTTTCCTATTTCAAATGTTTATTGCACTGTCCAAGATTGTCTTTTTAAGGATTCTGTGTAGCCTTAACTCAGATTTTTTTGGTTGTGTCTATATGTGCTTTTAATGTTACTTTAGCTGTAAGTTTCTGCTGAATTCAGAGCTCTTGATTTGAATGAAGAGGCATCTGAATAGCAGTACAGAATAGCTAGTGACACGTTGTTATACTGTTGTGTGTCCTCAATGGGAGTACAACGTGCTTCCTGCTGATGAAGGATGTTCACTTATTTTATCATAGATGTATAGGCTACGTCTACCCTGGGAATTTAGTTTGAATTAAGGAGGCTTAATTTGAACTAAATTAGTCCCTGGCCACACTGACTTCCCTTAGTTCAAACTAAGGAAAGCTTAGTTTGAACTTGTAAAACCTGCCTTTAGTTCGAACTAATGGTTAGTTCAAACTTATTATTTCAAACTAACCCAAGGGAACCATGTTAGCTAGACCAATTGTTAGTTCGAACTAAAGGCAGTTTGACCTTCCTCCTCCCAGGGTGCCTTCCTCTTTTTATAGATTGGGTGGGGGTATGGCCCTTCTTGGGTGCCATGTTGCCATGCTTCCCATGGTGCCCCCCTCCTAAGCCGAACTAGCAAGTCCTGTGCATGGACATGCTAGTTCAATTTAGGTTTCTGGTGCGGACATGCTAATTTGAACTAAGTTAGTTATAATTAATCACAGTTAGTTCAAATTAATTAATTTGAACTAACTTCATTCAAACTAGCATTCTTAAGTGTAGACATAGCCATAGGTTAAGAAGGCATGTCTTGTGGTCATCCACCCACCCAAACATGCCTAGACCATTGCTAACGGATGTCTGTCTAACCTGTCCTCCAGTGGCAGCTCACTAAAGGAGGTTATGGAATATCTGCTCGAGAGCTAACTAGTCTTAGTTAGGAAATACTTCATTTCTTTATATTTAATCTACATCTTCCTTGCTGCAAACTAAGCCAATTGCTTCTTGTCCTTTGCTGGGTGGACCTGGAGAGCACTTGGTCACTATCCTCTTTATAAGCAGCCTTAACATAGCTGAAGATGATTATCAGGTTCCCTCTTAGTCTGATCAAGACTGAACACAGGCTTTTAACTTTTCCTTAGAGGTCAGCTTTTCAAAGCCTTTCATTGCTCTCCTGGACTGTCTCCAGTTTGCAGTGGCATTGCTGCGCCAGCAGAAGTTTTGGGGCTCAGGTCTCCAAACCATCCCTGCACAGTGCAGGCCTGATCCGACCCCTGCTGCTGCTGAGCATGGGGTCTGAGCCTGGGGATGCCACTGCTGGGTGCAGAGCCCAGGGCCCAAGCTGCTTCATTGGGTTGGGGCCAGGCACTGCCGTCTCCCCCCATCAGTGCCTGCCTGAGAGGAGGGGAATTTAAATTTCCCTTCTCTTTTCCTGCTTTGCAGTATGTGCCTATAGCAGGAGCCTATCCCAGGCAGGCACAGATGAGCTCAGGGCAGGTGCCGGGGCTTGGGGCGGTGATTGGGACACTCAGGGCCCATACCCAGCATCAGAAGTGTGGTACCTAGACATGGTTACAGGATTCCAGGTGAGACCTCCTCAGTGCCAAACAGAGCAGGACAGTTGCATCTCATGTCTTGTGTTAATGCGCTCAGGATAACATTTGTTTTGGTTTTTTTTACCACAGTTTCATGCTTGTGTTCAGTTTGTGATCCCTTCTAATGCCAGCTCCCTTTCTGCAATATTAACAGCCAGTTCTTCCCCATTTGGGTGTTTCATTCCCCCCTTCGGCTCCCTTTGGTGGAGGAAACACAAACAGTCTTGCAGTCCTGAGAATCACTGCAGAATGACTTGCTGGGATCAGTGAAGACATGACATTGGATAGGTTTTGTCTTGTTGAGTATGAATGAGAAGGTGAACAAGTATATTTTAGAGAGGCTGAATATTTGGACTTGAGAAGACTGGTCATTGCAGTAAAGGCAAAGAGAATGAAGAGCAAAGTATAGCCTTTTTGGCAGAGTTCACATGGAGATATTTGGAGTACGACTGCAGTAGGATTTACAGACATGGGGTCCAGAAAATGGAAGCAAAAGCTAACCTCTGTATTCCTGGTAGGAGGATAGTGAAGTTAGGTGTCATAGAGGAGATATGAAGTTGGGCTCAATGATGCCCTTATGTGACAGTCTGTATCCAGGCTCGCAAAGGGGAAAGCAGAAAGCTGAAAACCCAAAATAAGCAGTAAAGCCAAATGATTGCACACTGTGTTATTGTGCTGCAAAAATTTATCCAGCAAGGTCTCTAATGAAAGCTTGTAATGCTCCTGTAATTGTATAAGGCTTAGTTATGAATTTCAAAAGGGATAGCCATGTTAGTCTAATCCAGTAAAAAAACAACAAGGAGTAGTGTGGCACTTTAAGACTAACAGATTTATTTTGTGCATGAGCTTTCGTGGGAGAAGATCCCACTTCGTCAGATGCTTCGAAGATGGGTGAACTTACAGAAAGGCTTTCTGTAAGTTCACCCATCTTCGAAGCATCTGATGAAGTGGGATCTTTTCCCACCAAAGCTCTTGCAAAAAATAAATCTGTTAGTCCTAAAGTGCCACACAACTCCTTGTTGTTCAGTTACGAATGTATGCATTTGTGTGGGTATATGTAGAAAACTGATCAGAAACTGTGGTGCAGTTTCTGTTCTGTGTCATTCAGGGAAGGGCATCTTCTATACTAGTTGTCTACATGAAACTGGCTTCAAAGAACTAGGCTATGTCTACATCTAAAATTTTAGTTCAAACTTGCTAGTCCACACTAAATTAATCCAAGGTTAGTCTGAACTAACCTCGGGCTAGTCTGGACTAAATGTGGCTTTTTAGTTTGAATTAGGCACATGTTCTAGTTTGAACTAAAATTTTAGTTTGAATTAGGATGCGTGGCTAGTTTGAACTAATGGCTTAGTTCAAACTTTAAGTTTTGAACTGGCCCAGGAGTCGGCAACCATTGGTCATGGCTGGAGTAGGCGTGCTTACAGGCATGCCATGGAAAGAAGTCACCCAGAGTGATTCATCTTGATGATGTGCCTGGGGGCAGGGGTCCCCAGGAATGCCATGAAAAGAAGTGGCTCTTTTCAGGGGTTCCCAGGCATGCTGCAGAAAGAAGCTGCCTGGAGTGGCTCCTGTGGGCAGCATCATACTATAGAGAGGATCCTCTACAGGCAGCCTTTTTCTGTGTCACGTGGAAGCACAGGCATGGGGGGGGACCCCCTTTGTCCCAGCTGCACCTGAAGGAAGCATCCAAGCGTGGGTTTCAGTGGCAGGAGTGGCAATTTCTGTGGTACTGCAGAGTGTGACACCTGCCACTCTGAATGGGCTTGGGTGCCACTGTTGCCTCCCCCTGAACTAGCCATTATTTCGCGTATTGCCCATGCTTAGTTTGAATTGAAGTTCAAACTAAGCATGGGAGTCTGAACTAAGCACCAGGTCTCATTAGTTTAGACTAAGTTTTGCCTAGTCCGAACTAAGACGTTTCTTAGTTCAGACTAGGCAAAGCCTAGTGTGGCCATGGGCCAAATTAGTCCAGACTAAACTTCCTTAGTCTGGACTAATTTGGCAGTGTAGACATAGCCTTATACATTGTCCAGCTCAGGACATAGCCTTATACATTGTCCAGCTCAGGACAAGACAATTGCAGACCATTAGATAGTGAAATGACCCTGAGACAGTTCAAAAGTGAAAAGACTGTACTTACTCTTCAAAATCAAACCAGGAGGCAATTCCCTAACCCCCCTGTCCCCCAACCAGGAGTCCTGTACTAAGCAGGCAAGGATTGGGGAGAAAAAGCTTTTTAAAAACTGGTTTGTAACTGAGGGTTTTTTCATTTTAAATCCAGAAGTTGGGGGACAGCTTGAAGTAGGGTGCTGTCTATGAATACTGGATCCCCTTACAGCTAGAGGATATGTTCAAAATCTGTTCTAAGGCAATAAATAACTCTTGTTAAAAAAGGGATTTTATCTAACATGAAAGTTTGAAGGCTGAAATTGTATCTTTGTTTTGTTTTCTGAGTAACTTGCATGTGTTTGGCTTCCCTTACTATTTCATCTTTGAATCTGTGGTTTTTCTTTTAAATACACGTTGTTCATTTTTGTCCCAAGCAGGTCTTTGATGTGCAGGCCATGTGGAATGTGTGTGCCAAAGTGAAGTGATAACTGGAAAGGTTGGTTTCACACCATCAGGGGCAATAGACTGCTGGGGATCAAGCTGTGTGGTTTGGTTATTATGAATTCGGGGAGTATGTATTTGGGGAGGCCAAAGGGAAGGAAGGAAGGGCTGTTGGTGACAACCTGCAAAAGGTAACTAGATAGTGAGAGATGGCAAAACCTGATGTTTGTGGACAGGCTCCTGCTGTCAGGGAATTGAACCATAGCTGCCCAGCACAAAGACTCCTGATCTTCTAAGTCCTGCAGAGACAGAATCCCTGCACAGCTTTGTTGGGTTCCTGGACAGTAAAATAACCGGAAGGTGTGTCACCATGTAGAGCCCTTCTCGGATACAAAAATATGGATCCACATCCACTCAGTGACACTATCTATCCAGTCCATGATCTGCATGCCATGTTTTATTTATATCCGTAACTGCATCCATAACCAAGCTTGGGCTCACAGTCAGCATTTTACCCTTTGATTGGCTCATTCCCCACATGGGCCCCACCTACTTTTTCCTTTTCTTGTTTGCAGTTCGCACACTGTGCTGTCAATCAGATTTCCTTGGCCACCAATGAAATCTGTGACAGCATGGGATGCAAACTGCAAACAAGGAAGAACCGGGAAAGGAAGTCATGGTGAATGAGCCAATCAAAGGCCAGCATGCTGACTGACTGACAGTGAGTGGTGACTCTCCAAGCCCCAGCCTGCTGTGACTGAGATTCTGATTGGCTGGCAGACGACAATCAGAGCAGAGCTCAGATGGCTGGAGTGCTTCCTTATTCCCCTGTGTGCTGCTGGCACAGATCCTAGCAGCAGCAGCTGCAGCGATGGATCACACCCTGGGCAGATAAAAATAGAATCCGCGTCTGCGGGTCAATCCGCAGCAATGAATCTGCGGTTATCTGCAGACACAGATACCTGCAGATCCACAGCAGGTATTCACGGATCTGCAGGGCTTTATTGCCATGGGCTAATCATCCCATGTAGCTGGTGAGCTGCTAATTTAACACTAGCAGCCTGTGGGTGTGACTCAGGCTGCTGACTCATCCAGCCAGCAGTAGTCTAGGAACTGGAGGCGGGACATTCTTTAAATCTAATACCCTGCCTGCTGAGCCCAGGGCGGGAGAGGGGGGTTTGCCAGCAGCTGTGTGGCAGGGCCCCTTACTTACAAAGGTGGGCTGTGGTGATAGCAAGTGCTCAGGGGAACAGACTCAGTGATTGCAGGCTGCTGGAGAAGCTACCTGGGGGTGGGGTAGAGGTGGGGCCTGTCGAGAGGGAGGGGGAAGAGAGGAGGTTGGGGGGCAAAAGAGGAAGAGATGGGGGAGCTAAAATGATTTTTTGCTAGTGTTTATAAAGACTGTGCAGTGCATTATGAATTTGTGATTTCAGTGCATGCAATAGTTATAATGAACAAAAGCTAACTGTGGAATTGTTTGTTTTAATGTACATGCTAAACATGTAATCATGCAGCCAGCCCATCAGCTGAGATTACTACTGAGACTGACGTTCTGGCAGTGCAAAAGGTCTCTGCCCATCCCACTAATACAACTTGTATCTACTGCTCAGGTCATTAATTGCACTGCTCACTAGAGGAAAATATTAGAGGGAACATAGTTGTTGACATGAATGGAAGAAATAAGGGTCAGGTTCACTGGTTTCCATTTATTTGGCATAAGAACAGCCATACTGGGTCAGACCAATGATCCTTCTATCCCAGTGCCCTGTCTTACAACAGTGGCTAATGCCTGGTGCAGCCATGCGTGAAAGCAGCCATGAAGCTGAGTTAACTGTCCAGCGAAATCAGTGATGTAAAGCAGCAGGAAATCCAGAATGGCACAAATCAGCTAGAGCATGTCATTGACACTGATCCCTTGAATTTGTTGACCACAAGAGCAGAGGAAGAAGCTTACTGTGTGAGAGGCTGGCAGGGTCATAAAATCATGGGGTTGGAAAGGAGCTCATGAGGTCATCTAGCCCAACCCCCTGCTAAAAGCAGGACCATTGCCACTAAATCTTCTCAGCCAGGGTTTTGTGTAACTGGGCCTTAAATGTTTCTAAAGATGGACCAGCTCCCTAAGAAACCCACTCCAATGCTTCACCAACCAACTAGTGAGAAAGCTTTTCCTAATATTCAGCCTTGACTGCCCCAGCTGAAACTTCAAACCATTGTTCCTTGTTCTGTCATCTGTTACTACTGAGAACAGCCCAGCTTCCTCCTCTTTGGAGCACCCCTTCAAGTAGTTGAAAGTTGATATCAAATCCCCACCCAGTCTTCTCTTCTGCAGATTAAATAAGCCTAGTTCCTTCAGGCTCTCCTCGTAAGTCATGTGCCCCAATCCCTAATAATTTTCGTTGACTTCCACTGGACTGTTTCTGGTTTGTCCTCATCCTTTCTGTAGGTGGGATCCCAAAACTGGACACAGTATTCCAGATGTGGCCTTACCAGTGCTGAACAGAGGGGAACAATCACATCCTTAGATCTGCTGGCAACACTCCTACTGAGACAGCCCAATATGCCATTGGCGTTTTTGGCAACAAGAGCACATTGTTGACTCCTATCCAGCTTCTCATCCACCAGAACCCCCAGGTCCTTTTCTACAGTGCTGCTACTTAGCTGGTCCGTCCCCAGCTTGTGGCAGTACATGGTGTTGTTCTGTTCTAAGTACAAGACTTTCCACTTGTTCTTGTTGACCCTCATGAGATTTCTCTTGGCCCAATGCTCCAATTTGTCTAGGTCTCCCTGAATCCTATTTCTGCCCTCCAGCGCGTTCACCATTCCCCCCAGCTTGGCATCATCCGCGAATTTACTGAGCGTGTAATCTGTCCCTTCTTCCAGATCATTATTGAAGATGTTGAACAGAACCAGTTCCAGGACAGACCCCTCCACAAGTTACTGGTTGCCAGCTAGATATTGAGCAATTGATTCCTACCTGCTGCAACTGATGATCTAGCCAGCTTTCTAGCCACTTTACGGTCCATACATCCAAACCATACTTCCTTGACTTGCTGACAAGAATGCTGTGGGAAACCATACCAAAAGCTTTGCAAAAGTCAAGATATATCACATGGACAGCTATTCCCACATCCACATACTCCATCATATCATCATAGAAGGCACTCAGGTTGGTCAGGTGCTATTTGCCCTTGGTGAATCCATGCTGACTGTTTCTAATCACTCTGTTTTCCTCCAAGTGTTTCAGAATTGATTGTTTGAGGACCTGCTCCATGATTTTTCCAGGGATTGAGGTGAGGCTGATTGGTCTGTAGTTCCCCATGTTGTCCTTTTGCCCTTCTTTGAAGATAAGTATTATATTTGCCTTTTTGCAATCATCTGGGACCTCCCCCATTCTCCACGAGTTTTCAAAGATAATGGCTAGCTGCTCTGCAGTCGCATTGGCCAACTCCCTCAGGACCCATGGATGCACTTTATCCGGCCCCATAGACTTGTGCACATCCAACTCCTCTAAGTAGTCCCTAATGTGACTTTCCATCCCTGAGGGCTGCTCTCCTTCTCTCCATTCTGTTACCCATTGTAGTAGCCTGGGAGCTGACCCTGCCTGTGAAGACTGAGGTAAGAAAATGTTGAGTACTTCAGCTTTTTCCACATCATCTGCCATGAGAATACCTGCCCCATTCAGAAAGGAACCTATACACCATCCATGATCCTTTTCTTGTTACTGGCATACTTGTAGAACCCCCTCCTGTTCCCCTTCACATCCCTTGCTAGCTGCAACTCCAGTTGCCTTTTGGTCTTTCTGATTTTACCAGTGCAGGCCTCAGCAATACCTTTATATGCCTCCCTAGTCATCTCTCCAAGCTTCCATGTCTTGTAAGCTTCTCATTTGTGTTTCAGCTCACTGTAGAGTTCTCTGCTGAGCCACGCTGGGCATCTTCCATATCTGCTGTTCTTTCTGCACATCGGAATGGTATCTTCCTGTGCCCTTAGTAGGGTTTCTTGAAAATACAGCCAGCTCTCTTGGATGCTTTTCCCCTTCAGATTAGCCTCCCAAGGGATCCTGCCCATCAGTTCCCTGTGAGAGCCAAAATCTGCTTTTCTGAAGTTTAGGATCTGTGTTCTGCTTCTTTTTCTTCCTTTGATCAGGATTCTGAACTCTACCATCTCATGGCCACTGCTGCCTAGGTTGCTATTCACTTCTACTTCCCAATCAGTGCTTCTCTGTGAGCAGCAGGTCAAGAGATGCAAGGCCCCTAATTGGTTCTTCTAGTATTTGCACCAGGAAGTTGTCCTCATCCATCTCCAAAAACTTCTGGGTTTTCTGTGCACTGCTGTATTGCCCTCCCAGCAGATATGAGGGTAATTGAAGTCCCCCATGAGAAGCAGGGCCTGTGATCTGGAAACTTTGGCTAGTCATCTATGGAAAATCTCATCCACCTCCTCCTCCTGGTCTGGTGGTCTGTAGCAGACACCTACCACAACATCACCCTTGTCACTAGAACCCTTGGAATTGTGGCCAGATTAGGCCAAATATTCGGTTGGGGGTAAATTGGCACTGATGTAGTGAAGCTTTGGGAATGGGACTCACTTACAACAACAAAAATTTGATCCATGAAGAGGTGGTTAGCATCTTCCATTCCCCTACTGTCTCAGTGGCTCACAGCTTTTAATGTAGTTATCTGCACAACATTCCTGTGAGATAGGGCAGTGTCATCACCTTTGTGTTCCAGAGGAGGTCCTGAGAAGGTAAGTGACTTGCCTGGGGACACACATGAGGCCTTGTGGCAGAAGAGAGAAGTGAACCCAGATCTCTTCAATACTACATAAACGCCCTCAACTGCTGGACCAGCCATCCTCTTCCTTCATATACGTTTGTACTGCCATCATGGGCTGTGTTTGCAGCTCAAGTACCAGAGTTCGCTTTACTCTATTGACCCAAACTAGCTTTAATTACACCCTGCAATTGCACTGTGGACATACCCTATGTTAGTGGTTTTCAAACTTGGGGCAGCAGACCCTCCGGCTCTGGGTTTTGGCTCCCCCTGCTGCCCCCGAAAGACTGGAATGCATTGCTGAAAGATGTCATTTTCGGGTCACAGGCATAAATGATCTTTTGTCACCTGGGTCCTTAGGAAAAAATTTTGAAAACCACTGCCTTGTGTTGTGTAATGGACACCTTGGAGCCTCAACTACTTTTCAAGGCACTGACTCAAGGATGGCCCCAGAATGATCATTGTATCAGGGGAACAGTGAAGAGAAGAAGAAAACAATGGTTATTTACAGAGGCAAGATGGTTAAAGAAGAGACCTGGACTTGTTTGTGAAGGACGGATTATTTAAGTGGATTTTCTTGTCTGGGCAAGGTCAAGAGTTGTGTACTCTAAGCTGGGTGGAAGTGATGGATGATGGAAAGGAGCCCAGTGTAATAGCTGTGCTGGTCAGGTTCTAGGGCTAGTGAGGGTCCTACTGCTGGGCAGGCAGCAGTTCAAGTTGCTGAGGGAGCAGAAGACACCTTATTATTTCCCAGTGAATTGTATTTCTTGTGTCTTCTCCTAGAATTGACTCATGTGTTACCAAGATGCAGGGATGTCAATCTAGGGCATGGTCCCACACCCCTTTTGCTTGTGAATTGTCCTTACTTTATTAGCCTTTTTCAAGCCACTAGCTTTGCTCAGATGGATAAGGATATTTTGCAGGAATAGTCCGTTAATGTGGAATTAGGATGGGAGGAAGATCCTGGAAGAAATCCCTTCCAGTTGTTCTTTTCATACCTCCAAAGCCTCATCAACCCCATTCTACCTGATTGATTAATATGAATTAACTGTCTTATTAGGGAGTATTTTACTGAACCACATTTACAGAGATGAGTGCCTGATGGATACTTATCAAAATAACCACAAGAGTTGAAGTTCAAAACTCTGCAGAGCAAAAAGTAGTGAGCTCTTGCAGCCCCATCATTTGTGCACAGAGGGAGCATGGTTTCCAGTTTTTAGCATTTATAAGTCTCATCCGTGGTCTTGTCTACATAAAATACATTTTAAGAGGCAGAGCATGCAACATTGTCAATATGGCAACACAGAAGGGGATTTGTATCTGCTTGAAATAAAATGGGGGAAGACGAGTTCTTCTGTTTAAAAATTAGTTGTTGGCCTAGATAGCAACAGTGTTAAAACTGTTCATTTATAATGGGATCAGAGATGAATGTCATTGGAGCTAATGTATCCATCTGAAGATGCTGACAAGTCTTAAGTGCTGGACTTAAGTCAAACTTGCTTCCTAAATTCAGTTTTGTAACTGATTTGATTTATCCAAGGAAGCTGAGCTCAGCAGCTGATTTACCAGGAAAATCCTGACATAAGCAGTTTTTCTGAGTCACAAGGAGATTCAGTGAGTTGGCCTTTCTTGTTAGACTACAGCAATGTCACACTCAAAAGCCAGGAATCTTCACATCCAGAGAATAGTTAGCAATGGTTCATGGTCGTGCTGGAAGGGCATAACAAGTAACTGCCAAAGATAGAACAAGAAGCAATAGGCTTAAATTTTGGCAAGGAAGGCTTAGGTTGGACATTAGGAAAAGATTCCTAATTGTCAGGGTGATTAACCCACTGGAATAAGTTGCCTAGGCAGGTTGTGAAATCCATCGTTGGAAGTGTTTAAGAGCAGGTTTGACCTCCATCTACCAGGGATGGTTTAAGATAGCACCTTGTCTCACCTATTGCAGCATCGCTCTGGGAGTGCCCCTCTACATTTCTAAACTCTGCCCTTTGCTGGCTGACTCTTTGATTCCTCTGTGTCTTAACCTCAGCTTCACTTCACACCTGACCCCCCTCATCCACTTTCCCTTCAATGGCTGCTCTCCCTTCACTTTTCTTTCAGTCAGCTGCCCTGACCCCCTAGCTAACTTATTTAATTTTGTGGAACTAAAACGCTGGTGTCTTCTAATCCTTTCCCCACCATGGGTTGGTCTGATCTAGTCACATTGTAAGATCTTTGGAGCAGGGATTACCTGCTGAACTATATTTGTACAGTGCCTGGCTATTCTTGACTGACTGGTCCTTAGGAACTATCCTGAAACTTCATTAGTAATAATAAATAAGCGGGAACCGTGGCAGAGCATTGTCCGTGTTGGGTCCTTGGCTTTGCAACACACTTTCCTCTTTGGTCCTCCAGCACCTGGGTTGGTGATACAAGCCCTGCCTTCTTTCCAGCAGAGGGGGTGAGACTGAGGTGATATCCTCAGGTGGGGCTTGGCTGGTTGAGGAGGTGGTGTGAAACTGGGCAGGATAATGTTTTTGGGGCTTTGGAGGTGGTTTTCATTTTTAATATGTATGGGCTATGTCTGCATCTGTGTTTTTACTTTGGACTTTCTAGTCCGAACTAAAAAAGTCCGAGGTTAGTTCAAATTAACCTCGGGCTAGTTCAGACTAACCATGGCTTTTTAGTTTGAACTAATCAAGCATCCTGTTTCAAACTAACTTTTTAGTTCAAACTAATGGCTTAATTCTGTGTTTACAGTGCACCTAGTTTGAACTAAAAGCACTTAGTTCGGACTAAGCTTTGCCTAGTTCAAACTAAAAAATTTCTTAGTTCAAACTAGCCAAATGCTAAACTAGTCTGAATTAATTGGCTAGTGTAGACATAGTGATGGGTGCCTGCCTGTCTAGGTATTTGCCCTGATCACCACAGTATTTGAGCACACATGTGCAGGCTCCATCTTTGGGATTTATTATACAGTATGTTTTTACATAAGGCTATAATGAGAGGAGGAGTTGCCTTTAAACAAATACAACCGTGCGAGGAGACGTCAAAGTTAAACCAGTTGGAATCATGGCTTATGCTGTCCTTTATTTAAGCAAGGCCGTTAATGCTGGAAGCATTCATCTAGGAGGCCAATCCTTACAGAAGGCTTAGGCCTTGCTGCATTATTGCCAAGAGTTTTATGCAGGCATGCTCATAGCACATGGTGGTGGTGGTCTAGCCTAGCACGCTCTTTTCCATTTCTGGCAGCGTGTTGATGTGCTGCAGCAAGTGGTGGTCTTACCATGAGGGCAGAACCCACGTGTGTTAGCTGTAGAAATGCTTTGTTTGCTCTTTCCAGGAAAGCAGTTACTAAGGGAAAAAGGTTATTCTCTCACTGCTTATTAGATTACCATTGCCTTTTTATGATGACTTGCCTTTACACAGTATATTTTGTCTGAACAGAGACTGTCATTTACCAAAAGGAACAAAGACTCTGGTGGCACTTTTAAAAACTAACACATTTATTTATTTATAAATAGATAGATAAATCTGTTAGCCTTTAAAATTGCAACTAGACTCCTTGCTTGTTTTGCTGGGCTAGACTAACACGGCTACCCCTCTGGAACTTGGTACCATTTACCAGTCTCTTCAGGATTGTTTCACTCACTGTTGATATGAAATCACCTGCAGGGTAAAACGGGGCGCAGCAGCGCACAAATTAGAGTGGAAATGAGAAATGCAGTTTCCGTGGGATGTGCAACTGGAAATGCTAAGTTGACAGAGTGGGAATTCTGTCATCCGGTTAGGGCCCACATCTGATACTCAAAGAAGAAGCACTGTAGGACATTTAAATGACCATGATTAGTTTAATGTTTCACTGGAAAGGCAACATTTCCAGTAACTTAATACTGTAACAGGGCTCAGACAGCACTCTTCTCCTGAGTCAAAGGCTATTTCTACATCACCAATTTTAGTTTGGACTTGCTGGTGCGAGGTTAGTCTGAAATAACCTTGGGCTAGTTTGGACTAACCGCAGCTTTTTAGTTCAAACTAGCCGTGTGTTCTAGTTTGAACTAAAGTTTTAGTTCAAACTAGAATATGTGGCTAGTTTGAACTAAGCCATTAGTTCAAACTTTTTAAGTTTGAACTAACGATTAGTTCACATATCACATGTGCTTAGTTTGAACTAAGCGAGTAAGCCTGGACTAACCACTGGGTCTTACTGGTTCGATCTCAGCTTTGCCTAGACCAAACTAAGATATTCTTAGTTCAGACTAGGCAAAGCCTAGTATGGCCAAGGGCTAAATTAGTCTGGACTAAGTTTATTTTGTCCAGGCTAATTTAGCAGTGTAGGCATAGCCAAAGAGCCAACTAAATCACTAACTAAGCTTCATGTAGCGAGTGGATTTTTCTGTTTCTCTCTTGTTCAAGTGCTCCATGCACCTGGCACTCTTAGCTTTGAGACCACAGCTGAAGGTAACTGGCTGCGGGGCTACTTGGCTACTGCAGTAGGCTAAAGTTTCTTGTTGTAATTATCCTAGTTTATACTGTACATAGGCTATTTATGAGTCTCTTGGAAATGAAAAGCCCTTTCAAATCACTGGCTATATCAGAGAAGAAATTTTGCAGTAAAACATACAGCAAAGAAGCTCTTTTTGCTGCTGCTTTCAACACAGTAAATAAGGCCATTCCAGGAAACTGAAGATCTGTAAAGTTGTGTTGTGTGCTTTGTTTGAATCAGTGCAACACCCATATAACCACCTAATAGGGCAGGGTGACATGATCTAGAGAGTGGTGAAGTGGAACCATCCCATATGATTTTGGAAAAGTGAGCTCTGGAGTTTGACACATTTTCAGGTATTCACATGAGACTTAATCCTGGAGCAAGTTGAGGGCAAATTCCCCTTGTCAGCTTACACTGGTGTATTGTCAAAAGCCCTTGATAATTTGGTTTTCAAAGGGGAAGTCTTATTTCAAATTAAAGGAGGTTTTTTACATGTGACCTCTTGGGCAATAACAATCTCTTAGCAGTCTTGAGAAAGCAATCTTAGGCCAGATTTGCAACAGTATGACTTACACGTCCCTGCATCTGTTTTCCTCCCATTCTTTAAGTTCCCCATTTTCAAGCATCTGATAAAGTGGGATTTTCTCTCACAAAAGTTCATGTGATAAATTTGTTAGTCTTTAAAAGTGCTACAGGACTCCTTGGATTGTCTACACTGGGGGGCTCAGTTAAGTCATCTTAACAAGGTTGACTTTAAGTCAACTTTAAGTTGACCTTGTTAAGTCAAAGTACAGGTATGTCTACACTAATAGGCATCCCAGGCTTGGGCCCCGGCCCCTGCCCCACCTCGGGGCACAATCCAGCCCCAGGGGCCTGATCCAGCTACAGCCGCTGCCAGCGAGAGGCTGGGAGCCCAATCCGGCCCTGAGCCCCTTGCCGCAGGCGCCGAGGTGCTAGGAGCCAGATTAGGCTCCCAGCCACTTACCTGCTGCATCAGGAGCTGGCTCCCAGTCCCCAGTGCTTGTGGGAAGGTGCTGGGAGCTGGATCGGGCTCCCAGCCACTTGCCAGCAGCGGCAGGAGTCAGATTGGGCCCCCAGAGCCTGATCGGGTAGGGGCCAGGGGCCAGGGCTTCCTGCCCTATAAAGTCAACTTAAAAGCTTAAGTCGACTTGCAGAGCAGGTTTTATTGTCAACTTAAGCAAATGCGTAAGTCGACTTAATAAATTCTTAATCTGACTATGGAATTGCTTAAGTTGACTTGAGCCTCCAGTGTAGACATAGCCTTTGTTTGTTTGGGCACACAAAGATGAAGAGGGGAGTCCAGCTGGATATAAAGTAGCACCTAAGTAAGTTAAGTGCCAAACTCCCATTGATTTCAGTACTGTTATAATCTGGCTCTGTCTTGGCACAAGGTGCTCTATTACACCCAGGTAGGTTTATACAGAGGGACAGTTGAATTTTTCAGCTTCAAACTGCTTTGTCTTCTGCAGGATCCTGCTTCTGGGTAGCTGTGTTGGGTGGAAATGTGGTGGGAATCGTGGCTGCGAGAGGCAACGAGGAAGACAACACTGTGGAGCTGCGCCGCATGTCTGTCGATTCCAAATTCCGTGGTAAAGGGATCGCCAAGGCCCTGGGCCGCAAAGTGCTGGAGTTTGCCATACTCAGCAACTATTCCTCCATTGTATTGGGAACCACGGCTGTCAAGATGGCAGCCCACAAGCTGTATGAGTCCTTAGGGTTCAAACACGTGGGCGTCACTGAGCACTACACCCTCCCTGGGATGACGCATTCCATTCTAGAGAGGATGTTTTTCCAACTTCGCTACCACCGGTACCGCCTACAGCTGCGCGAAGAATAAAAAAAAAAAAAAAGCAAAAAAAGTGATTTTTTTTTCTTTCCCTCCCCCTGCCCCCAAATTTGCCCTGGTATTTTTTTGTCCCCCTCTCTCCCCGTTTTATTTCATTTGTTTCATTCCCTCATTTCATTTTTAATTTGCTTTGTACAGCTTGATTGTACCCAGTGAGGATCCCTGCTCGCATGCTGTAGGATGGTGGTGCTGAGGCTGGAGGTACTGCTCTCCTAACGCATACAGTGTTAATGACCTGGCAGGTCAGAGGGACCTACAGTCAGTTGTTCCAATCTTCCCCGGGTACCTACATAAAGCACAGAAACTTACAAACATAACAGTACCACTGGTCTGGTGTACATAGTATTTTTTTTTTTTTGCAAATGTAAGATAATGTGGTGATGGTATTCATAACACAGTAAGTGCAGAAATATTACTTGAATGCATTTCTCAGTATTTCCTGCGCCAGTAAATAGAACATGCATTCAACTTACTATAAATTACTGGTTATTAGTTTTCAAAGAAAATGTGAAAAAAGCTTGCTACAATGCATGAAGAGGAAGTGTGTGCACGCACTCAAACACACAGCACTGCCATCCGGGCACTGGTGTTGCACTTTTTTTGGATGTACCTCATTCTGCCAAATATCTGAAAGAACCTTGGTGCATCCAGTAACCATGACTTTTTCTCCATTCTCATTTTCCTTCCTAAGCCAGCAAATAGACTTGAACCATTTGAACTCTGAGCCCCATTGTAACATATTGTAAAATAGGATCAAACCTAAATATCTCCTGCGCTGTTCTGTATCCATGCATAACCTGCAGTCCTGGGCCAGACTTCCGCATGTGCATTGGAGTTTCTCTTTGCTGCCTTCTGTTTTTTGCTTTCTTTATTTTCCTTTTAATTTTATATTTTAGTTTTGGCTTTTGCTGAATGGTGTCATTGAAGCATAATGGAGGCTGCAGTTTCTATGGCAACACATTTGCACATTAATGTGAGCACCAAATCTAAACACTTCAGACAAGCAGCGTATGACAGATAATTGCATTTTGGGAGTGGGGGGAGGGGGGAAGCGTCCGTATTATCTTAACCAGCCGCTTGTTTAATAATAGTAAATGGCCTCAGTGCAGCCTTCTGCAAAAGGTAACTAACTGCTTTAATGATGTCAGATTTGTGAATTGTACAATGCAAAAAGCAATGCAAAGCAGATTTGGCATGTGTCTGTACCTAATAAACATGTACAGTGCCTGCCAACAAAAGAATAACCAAGACTACAGCTTCTTTTAGCCTAAAATACCAGTTTTTTATAACTTATTTAAACAAATAACAACCTTGCATGAATTATGTCTTGGGGAAGAATCAGTAAGTTTTAATTTTTAAAATGTGGTATCAGAAATGTTAAGCATTTCTAGCTGCACTTAATTTACAGTGGGTGGTGGGATTTAGCTATCTTATTAAATTTAAAGGGAAACCCCCTTTTAACTTAGTTCCTGGGGAAAAAAAGTTACTATTCTATGAAGTATTATGTGTAAAATACCATGATGGAATTGATAAGGGACTGAACATAAGTTACTAACACTTGTTAACTATAGCAGAAGCAATGAGGTAGGAGAGCTTCAGAGAGGAGGTGAAAGTTAACAAGGGGAATACATATATCCTTGTTAAATAGTGGAGACAAGAAAGAAGGGTACTGGAGAGAATGAAAGGAAGAGCAGATAGGAGGCTTGACTAGTAAGAAATGGGACAGAACACTATGTGACTGATATCGTGATGTGGAAACCAAAAAGCTAGCTTTTTACTTCAAACCAAGGATTTTTCCAGTACTGAGATGCATCAGCGTGAAGGCAGGAATTGGGTCCAGAGTTCCTACTTGGCTGGTGTCCCATGATGCTGGCCTGTTAACAGAGCCACACTCAGGATCCCTGCAGGAGCAGCTCCGCAGGTGCTCCTTTCAGCAGGGAGGAAGCCTGCGTACGCTTAGCAAGTGTAAGGGGACAAGCAGCTTTCACAATAGAGAAATTGGAGTCTAATGAAAGGATGTGAGGTTAGTCGTATAAGCCCAGCCCTTTCATTCATTGTCTGCTCTTGCTTCTAGCTGGCAGGGAGGGAGAACAGATTGCAGAGTCCGTACGCAATACCAGATCAAGGCGTGAGCCTGTGGGTATGTGCAACATATCCAAGCCAGAAGATTTTTGTCATATTACTGTGAGCAGTTCTCACACTCAGCTCTGGGTTTCTGCCTGCCTCAGTCTATACCACGCATAAAATGGCAGAGTCCTAGGGAATATTGTCCCAATCATAAAGGCTGAAAATAGTTAATAGAGGGCACTATTTCAAGAGACTAAGAGCTTAATTAACACAGTTTCTTTGCAGGCTACTCTATATTTTTAAAAGTCTTTCTATGTTGTATGTTCTCCTAATGCTGAGGGCAGGGAGGTTTGTATAGTGTACAGAAATGGGCATACTATTTTCTTGCTGCTTTCAGTGATTTACTAACCTGGGTAAAAAATAGACAATTGTAAAGTGTTCACAAAAGTGAAAGAAAAAAAGTTTGTGCCTTTTTTAGTTTATTTTTTTCTGTTGCTGTGTAGAGTCACTGCACTAAAACCTTTCCAGCCAATGAAAATAATTAGTCTTTTAGGAAGGGAAAATATATAAAGCTAACTGTTGGGTTTTTTTAACTGGGGTGTCTAATTTAAAAGAATGTTCTTGGTTTTATTTGATACTGTGCCTTTGTAATATGCCTCATTCGTATATGTGATAAACCAAAACTGGTTCAAATACCCTAATCTCCCACGAAGACAGAAGCACCGTTAAGTTGCCAATTTTTTTTTTAAAGTTGAAGTGTAACATTATTATTATTATTGTCTCTCTCACCATAACACCTTTGACTTGCATCAGCCGAGATACGTTTTTAAAATATGCAACTTGGAAGGGGCTATGGGCTCTCCATAGTTCTATGGGCAAGGCACCGAGGTTGTAATAACACAGATAAGAAGCTACCCGTCAGATTTACTATTGTGCAAATTTATTTCTCTTCATGCCTTTGTGAAGTCACTTCGGCTTTGCTACATAGGCATTTGGAATATCTAGTTTGGGGGAACGCCAGGAGCCATTGCTGCCTGTCCTGTGCTCTAGCATTATCTCTCAAGGAAGTTTTGCTTACTTGAACATCTTGCTATCATTTGGCAAAACCATGATACCTGAGTAAGAATACTTAACCATCTAAGCCCTGTCTGTGCTAGCCCTGGGAACTCTTCAACTCCTACAGTAGCTCCGCCTCTGGTAGCAGGGAGTGAACGTGCCACGTGTCTTTACTGCTGTTGGCTAGCTCTCCTCTGAGTAGGGTTAGTGAAGTCAGAGTGGTGGTACCTATTGTATTCCACTGGGGGCTATGCTAGTTCACCTTAACTCTGGAGCTGGAGAATTTGAAAGTCGTGTCCATTGTTCTACATACGTGCCCCAGCTCACCTTGTGCCTCCGACTGAGGTGGTAAATGGTGGAGCAAACCAACAACTTCCAGGTCCTTCTCACTGACTCATCTTCCAGGCCAGAACCTCTCTGCCTGTAGCTTTGGCTTTGTCTCTTAAAAAAATAAGATTTAGTTTAGTAAATACTAATCTCCCAAGGCTCTTTCAGAGTTTCACTTCACTTATCCATCATCTTCCTCAGAGGAACAGAGACTCCCTCAATGTCCAGTGAACCTTGGCCTTTTACCTGCCCAGGACCAGACCAGTTAGAAAGTCCCCGAGGCTGTTCATCACTAGAATGGAAAGAATTAAGGGACAGGTGCTTTCCACACAGGATTTCCAAATGGATCTCTGGTGGCATCCTAGTCTGCTGTTAACGATCCAGCATTCCCTCCCTGCCCCATGCACTAAGCTCATTCCATGAGAGCACCGGTACCACCTATGACCTGACTTCAAGGAGTAGCCCATGTTGAGAAAATGTTCAGGCCATTTCAAGACACTGTCCTCATCCAGGACTGCTCTGTTGATACCTCCTTTTGGAAGAGCTGTCCTTTGTTTGGTCCGACCATCTACCCCTGTGCACCATCCTCCCGTTAAGACACTGCTTGTTAATCACCCATAGTGGAATACAGTAGCGGCCATCACTTGACGGGAAGGAGGAGGAGGTTACCGTCCTGTAACTGAAGGCGGTTGGAGATATGTGGCCCTTATTTGTATTTCAAACCTGCTCTCCTTCCCCTCTGCTTCAGATCTTTTCTGATCTGTGGTGGAGAAGGAACTGGCAAGGCTGTTGTTTTGCCCACAGTAGAAGGCAGATAGGAAATGCATCTCTCAAAGAACCTGCAGTTACAGGTGAATAGCCTCCTTTTTTACTGGTCATGTTACTTATGACTGTATACCAATGATAAGAGTGTAAGGGGTAGATGGAAGACATGGTCCCTGCCCAGAGAAGAGCTCAATTTGTCTGCAGTTGAAAGAACCTTTACGGGATCTTCCCAGTGGTTAATTCTAACACTGGAGAGAGGTAATTTGTGTACAAAATTCATTTTAAAATGTTTAGACACCTGTTACTGTCCACTATCTGTGAACAGACTCAGTGGAAGAAAAGGGGCAGCCATTTTAGTGTCTCCACACAAGCCCTCCAGACTGATGCACAGTGAGGTGGAACAATCCTGGTTTCCATGTCTTGTATCATAAAGCTTGGGATTGTAGGTTTTTAAATAAATTTAACAGCAAGTAAAGCCACCTCAAATTCAACTGGAGAATCTTTTTAAGAAGTAAGTGAATGTAATCTCTTACCACAGCTGGGTCACTGCCTGCTTTTCCCATGCATGCAAATGGATTATCCCAGCTTTCTGGCCCATTCTGCACTGTCAGCATCAGAGTTGCAGCTTTCTAGGTCGTTTTTTTAGTGTCAGGATTCTTTTTTGGGGACGTTCAACTTCAGAATGTAGATTTGCTGCCTGCAGCTCTGATCGAGCAGCAAGCTCCAAGAGTGTAGATTCCTGCTCTGATTGTGTTCTGGGTCAAGGTCCTCCTGGGAGAATACCTTGCAAGCCTAATATTTGTATAGTCCACTAAAAATGGTAAATTGCTAAAAGGAAACCAACAAACACTTGATTCACATGAGTCTAGTATTAACCTCATTAACAGCTGAGCCCTCCTTGGGAGACACCTGGGCTGTTGTAAGTCAATAGGAGTTGTGTGTGCATATGACCCCGGGTACAGAAGCAGCCGCTTGGTGCCTACTGTGAGTAAGGCCACCATGGGCCATGTGTCCCATTGACGTCTAACCCTGAGCAACAGGAGTCTTGGCTCAGTACCATTCGATGATGTGAAGTGGTTAAAGCAGTATGGGAGGTGGACTCTAACCTTATCCAGGACTCCTCAACTCATATCGCAACCTCATGCCACTGTCCCTCCAATAAAATGGCTCACCCCTGCAGGAGATTTAGAGAAGGCAGCTTTCATCTCGGCTTTGACATGTGCTTCACAGTGCTTCTTGCCATGGGAGCTTTCAGAAAAATGCACTGAGAGGGATGGCATGGGGCTTTTCCCTAGGTTGCTATTGCTACAGGGTATGTACAATATTATTTTTCAATACCTCTTTAATGCTTCCTAGGTTCCCTCTCTATGATTGTATTGCAGTCTCTATTCGCACACAGAAGTGTAGGCGCCAGATATTGCTCTTATGCACAGAGTCCTACATAAGTAAGAATAAGGTTCTCCTTCCTAGTACATCTGTGGAACTGTGTATGACTCAAGGGAATGAAACTTAATTCCAAGAACTGTTTGTGATTAATTTGTGGAACTGCCACCGTTGAGTTCTTTAAAACTTGTAATTAGCAAATATCCACATCAGTTCATTCTTTTGGCTGTTTGATTTTTAAATGAGTATTTTTGTAACATCCTGGCATTTAATGTAGATAAATCTTGTCAAGGGTTGAACAGGTTTTGATTAGTTGATTGTACAATTGCAGGACGAAGCTTCTGTTTTTAAAAGTGCTTATCTGAAATGAAACCAAGAATTGAATTGAAATGTAAAATATTGTAACCACAATCTATGCAGATGTGATCTTGAAATGTAACATCATTGAATTGTTTATCTGAATGGTCACTACAACTCTGTGTGAAATCAGTGTCGGAGTTTGCTGGGTGACCTGAGGCAGATCACTTCACCTCGCCTCTGGACCATTTTCTGCCTCATGAGAACAGTGTTTTCTCTCCTTTGCCAAGCTCCTTGAGATCCCAGTATTGTGTGATATCAGAGTATTACTATTACTTCTGCATGTAAGAGATGCTGGGATAGGCCTTGGCTGGTTGCTATTCTGATGTGCCCACTTTTAGGGCACAAACCCATGCAGTGCTGAATACTTGCAAATCCCTGTGACTTCACTTGGAATAGAGGATGCTCAACATCTTGCAGGGTTAGGCCCTTAGAGCCCTGTTGGCCCACAACAGCACTCCCCCCGATTTCAGTGGGAGCAAAATCAGGCCATTGGCTTAAAAAGCTAGCAGTAAAAGTCACTTGCTTAGAATTCGCCACTAAATCACTTATTTACAAACAGCTAGAACTGTCCTTACTATTCTCCTTTGTACCCCTGAAATATCTCAGTTCATGATCTGTATCAACTGCCTTTTAATTTTTCCCAAGTTTCTGGCAGAGATGCAGATGACTAGATAACTAATCCTGACTGTGTGGTGGTCTTAATGGCTAGACACACCAGGGTAAAAGCCAGCTCCACTTACTCTGAATTAACAGTCTAATTTAAAATTTGCTCTGAGCCTGCATTTCATTGAAGCCTGGTTTGATGCCAGTGATATGCACTCTATTTAAAGTCTAATAAAGATATTTTAATTCCAAGCCATCTGGAGTCCTAAAGTTGCATACACCATGCTACAGAAAGGAAAAATTAATGGATGTGAAATATTAAATTAGTTTAAAATGCAAAGAAGAGCAGATTCCTTCTCAAACAAGGCTCACACCAAACCTTGGTGAAGAAATCTCAGCCCTTTGTGTTTATAGCTTTACCTCTCCTCAGTTAAAGGGATGTGTATAGATATCGGGCCCCTGCCCCACCCCTAAAAGACTTACTCAGATTTTCTGTCTAAGACGCTTTTGCTGAAATAAAATAAGTTAGCATGCAATGGAAACAACTGAGATTTTTGTTAAAACAATGTAATTTAAAATTAGACCCAGAAGTCAACATGTGGAGCGTGCAAATTACTGTTCAATGCTTTCTTTGTTTTACAACATGGTTAATTTTCTGGAGAGGAGAGAGCCTGCTGTTGAAGTATTAAGTAGTAAAAGGTGGATGTTAATGAAGCCAACTGTGTAACAAATACATAATGTAATTGTCTGTTTCTTTATAAGTAACATGTTAGAATGTGAAATCAGCAACAGTTGTGTAAAGCCTAATGAAGATCTACTAATATTGTTTTAAGTTTCCTTTATCCAAAACTAAGTTTAGGCATTTTCCTTGTCTGTATATTTCTTTTTTTAAATAACTTGGTTTTAACAAAAGCATCCATGGCTTTTTGGTTGGTCTGACGATGCTGCTGGGCTGTTAGCTTTAAGCAGTTTTTGTGCTTGAGTGATTTTTTTTTTTTTTTTAAGGTGAAAATTGTCCTGAAACTAATGCAGTTAAGGTAAAAATCACTACAACAGATTGTAGTATGCATTTGCAAAATGTCCGTTCAGTGTCAACTGAAAATATTGGGGCTAAACGGTTAGCAGGATTGTTAAGTTCCAAGCCCATGTTCTGTTAGTAAAAATAATGAGCCCAAAGATTTAACATGCTTTTCCATGGAAACTGGTTCCCCTCAGTCTCCCATGCTGCATCTTTCATAACTCTACAAGACCAGTGTGAAATAAGTCTTGTTTTTTATGCTCAGTATAATGTGAACTGTACTTTGCAATAGGAAGTGGCTGCATATCCTTATTCTCCAATGAACATATTTTAAAACAGCAATAATTACCACTGGAAAGAAATGATTGTTTGCAAAGTAGGGGGAGAAGAATGGAGAAAGAGTTAATGAGAATGCTGGCAATCAAGTGCTGCTTTTGTACAGGGGGAGCAGAATTGAGTACTATAATGGGCCATTGGTCTTTGAAACTTGTGGTCAAACTGGAAATGAATTTGTTACCCGATCATTCCACTTGAAGACAGTTTAAACACCCCAAGTCATTATATGTTGCAGTATCGACAGGGACTAGGTAGAATTTTAAAATTAGTTTAGAGCAATCTACTGTTCATAGGAGGAGTGTATTATCCTTTCAGTAGATCCATGAGAGCACGGTCAAAGTAGCACAGAGAAGTGCAGCTGTCTGGTTTTGGGTGTCTGCTAATCTAGTGTAATGCTACAGCTCTGATGCCACAACAGCGGAAGATAAAGAACTTTGTTTTCTATGGCAGCACAGTAAGGTCGGTCAGGGCTTTGGGTAAGTGTTTGCATACTGTCCACATGTGTCAGTACACACCAGTTACTACAGCATGTGTCAGGAAGTATTTTATATGCAAATTACTCCTCAGTACAGCTTTAGGCGTTGGAGTCCCAGCCTGTGACCTGCTACTTGATGTAGTGATCGCTCTCCTCAACTTTCCATTAGCGGCGTATTGAAATGCTATATCCCCTCAGCTCTTAAAAGAATGCAGCGTGTCTTTAAAGAAGAGCCCAGTGAGGTATTGTAAATGAATGACTTGTAGGTACTAAGTTCTGTTTCCGATGGCCGTTGTAACTGTGAAAATTAACCAGACCTGCTGTGATAAATTTGGATAAATAAGGTTTATTTGGTTAATTTTTTATTAGTGAAAACTGAAAAGATGAAAGAGAATTGTAATATGAAAGCAACTGCTGTAAATAATGTATGAATGAATAAAATTTAAAACTTACGTCAGTTTTTTCTAAACTGCCTGGTAGCCACATGACTGACTGTTCCTAGAGAAGAGGTTTCAGAAAATTCCTAAGCTTTGGATATGCTAAGTTAAAATATCAGGTCTCTTTTCAGTGTCAAATAAATATTTTAACGTGTTGCAGGCACACCCCTATTTTATCACACCCATGCACTCATGGTTTACCAATACTAGCGTATTTAGAGAAGGGTTCCCCTGAAGCTCTCTATTTAGTAAAGAGACAATAGTAATGAGGTCTTGTGTTCACACACATTAGGCTGCCAATACAAGCTTTGCAGCTGACAGACGATTGGCTTGGAATCATAATCAAGAAGTGTTACTTCCAGAAATTCCTGCAGAAGCCTCTGAAAATGGCTTGAGAATTTGTGCTCGGTACTAGATCTTAACACGGATGTGTCTAAAACCCTGGCTGCGGTCAGCATCTGACAGCACAAAGTGCAGCATGTACCCAGGGCCTGAGCCCCTTGCTGCACTGAAGAGTTAACGTTCTCAACAAGGGGCAGAGGACAGAAGAAATGTTAATCTTAATCTGGAGCCACAGAGACTGTTACCACCCAGCTCGTCAAGCATTTTTAGTGACCAACTCCCATTCAGTGCCTAAATATGTTTGATTATCTGGCCCAAGAAAGCTGTTCTGGGTCATGTGTGGCTAGAATCCCTAGCACCTACGTGCTGGGCTGGTGATGCCACAAGGCCGTTCACCTCCCTCTGCTTCCTTCTAGCATTTCTTTCACGTCTTTAAATTTAAAAGAAAAAAAAATGTAGCTCAGCATAGCCCCTAGGACGCTTTCTGTTCCCTGTCACATTTTCAGGTACAAAAGCGTGGGTGAGGCGAGAGAAAATGTTTTTTTTAAAAAACATCTACTGTAGCTATTTAGTTATGTGGCCCTACTGCCTGAACAGTACACAAGCTGCAACCTTCTGCGCCCCGTAACAGCTGTAGGAAGTAGGGACGTGTGCACTAGGAAAAACCACAGCTTCCCCCAGACACAGGCAGAGCAGCATGTGTGGTATAATACAAATAAGCTACTGAGACGATGGCAAGCTGCTTGATGGGGCCTGGAGAAACACCATCAGTAGTGAGCCAAGCACTGCACAGGGCCATGTCTGCGCTGCAGCTGGGAGCGTGCCTGCTGGGGCTTAAATTCGCACTGGGGATGGTGCAGCACCGGTGAAGACGCAGGCTAGCTGCCCAAACACAGCCTGGGCTGAGGGGACGGAGGCAGGGTTTGGGAGCAAACTGCTGGGGGCCAGTGTGATCTTAACAGCTGTGGAGCCGTAGCCCTAAGGGATTTCCAACTTGTGTCGCGCCTGGGCCTGCACAACCACGTACCCCGGTGCCACTGTCAGCTGGCTGAAATGGGGGGGGGGGCAGGGGTATAAACTCAGTACCCGATAGCTTGGTGCTGTGCATAGGTGAAATGCTTTTCTAAATCTTGCTGGCTGAGTCACAGCATAGCTCAAGCTACTTGTTGCAGAGTTGGTATCCAACGAAGGGTGGGAGCCATATAGCAAGGTGTGCAGTCCTGGCGGGGGGTTAAGCTCGGCACTGTGTCAAAGGGCTCAGAATTGCCATTTATTGTTTCTAGGTGTTAGAATGACGTTAGAATGACGCCAGGTATGTAAGTTCATGCCTAGGGCACGCTGCTTTTGCCCACACAGCAAGATATAGATCTCTAAATGTATTTGCACTAACTCCTAAAACAATCCTAACCCCCCCAAATAGATGTTTGAATGAGTTATGGGGGAGGGGATGCAAGCACTTTATCTTTCCGGAGCCCTGGCTTGCCTCTGTAACAAGCTACTTAGGTTTTTTTTTAAAAAAAAAAGAAATTAAAGGTGACGGTTACTGTGTAACTGGGTGGTAAGCCTGGGTGTGTGTAAAAAGCAATCCATTAGTTTAGCTTGGGGTGGACAGGCAAGTTCAGAACAGGCTTAAAAACTATTCAAAAGGTTTATCTGACTTTGATAACAGAGGCCTATTGCCAAATATGCACATTTTACACACACATATCTCTCGCTCTCTCTAGGGAGGCGGTGGAACCTCTGTCTTTGGAGGTGTTCAAGGCCCAGCTGGCCAAAACCCTGGCTGGGATAATTTAGTGGGAGTGGTCCTGCTTTTTTGGTGGGGGTGGGGGGACTAGATGACCTCGTGGGGGTCCCTTCCAACCTTATGATTCTAATATGCAAAAAAAAATAAAAAATTGCACAGCAAAAATGGGCATGATGGGGCCAGGGGATGTTTTCTTTCTAAATGCTGTTTTGGGTGTTTTTTGGGGCCAACACGTTCATATGTTGAGAGCCCAAACAAACCCTGGAGATTTTTGACCAAGCCTTAAACTGTACATTATTGGGGAACAGAGCAGGAGAACCTCCTCTGTCCTGTGCAGCTGTAATTGTGGCCTGTAGCAAAGACCCAAAACTTGCTGGACCGCTGTTTTTCACCAGTCCTGTCCAGGGAGCAGTAGCCTGCAGTGTGCCGTCCACCAAGAGGCAGCCATACTGCTAGGGTTCAAGTGCTGTTGGGCACACACAGCCACTGCAGATCAGGCAGGGATCATGTGTGGAGCGTAAAAAAACAGCCAAATGTGCGTGGTGCTCATGCACCAGCTTCCTTTGCTCTCTAGCCCAGCTGCACAGAGGAGGGGTTTTAAAGGACCGACATTGTACCTGCTGGGTTGCAATCGCATCAGGAGTTGGGGGTGATTTGTTGCTAATGATGGCTATATGTTGCACCAGAGCCAGGCACGTAGGACAGCCGCTCATGTCACAAAGCCACAGGCAGAAATATAACCCAAAAAAGAAAGGGTTGGGGGGCCAAGTATGCTTGCTCCCGCTTCCGCCATCGCCTCATGTGGTAAAATACCTAGTTACAGCATTGTCCTGAGCATAACCAGGCAGTACCATGCGCTCTGAAGGGCGGTAGGCTAGGTGCATTTGGCCTCACACCACCACTGTGAGAGCCATGTGCATAAGTAGCCCTGTTTTCTCAGTGGTGTAAACAGGCCAAGACGCTCAATGGTCTGTGGTCCCCGATACGCACCGAACTTGATGACGTGCCTGCTGTTACAAAGCAGGTCTATGCACAGTGGTGTAGAGGGTTTCTGCCCCCC